>JARQOD010000002.1:307006088-307131406 GCA_033576555.1 Oophaga sylvatica | reverse complement strand
TGCGAATAAGGTTATATGCCCCCCTGAGGTCAAGCTTGGTAAACCAAGTAGCGTTTTTCACCCTGGAAAACAGGTCAGAAATCAAGGGTAACGGGTATTGATATTTCACAGTAATATTGTTCAAAAGACGATAATCAATACACGGCCTTAATGAACCATCCTTTTTGGCCACAAAGAAAAAACCGGCACCTAAGGGTGAAGAGGATGGTCTGATATGACCCTTCTCCAATGACTCCTTGATATAAGACCGCATAGCATCATGTTCAGGTACAGACAAGTTAAAAAGGCGACCTTTAGGGAATTTACTACCAGGCGCTAATTCAATAGCGCAGTCATAGCTCCTATGGGGAGGCAAGGATGCAGATTTACTTTCGCTAAATACATCAGAAAAATCAATCAAAAAGTCAGGAACATCCTGAGCCTGGGGGGAGGCAGAAAAAACAGGAGTGTTGGTATTAACACATTGGCAGCCCCAACTGGTTACAGACACAGATTTCCAATCCAAAACAGGATTATGAGACTGTAACCAAGGGAAACCCAGTACGATAATATCATGCAGATTATACAGAACCAAAAATTTGCAGCACTCTTGATGATCAGGTTCAACCCTCATTATCACCTGAGTAGAGAACTGAGGTTTATTCTCAGCCAAAGGGGTAGAATCGATCCCCAGTAGGGGAATAGACTTCTGTAGGGGTATCAAGGGAAACCCACAACGTTTAGCAAAATCATAATCCATCAGGTTAATAGCTGCTCCAGAATCAACGAAAGCCTGTGCAGAAAATGAGGACAGAGAGCATATCAGAGTGACAGTTAATAAAAACTTAGTCTGAACACTACACAAGACAACTGAGCGTGCAAAACGTCTTCCCCGCTTAGGGCAGACTGAAATAGCATGAGAGGCATCACCACAGTAGAAACTACATAACCCATTGCGCTTTCGAAACTCATGACGCTGTCCCCAGACACCACTCTATCACACTGCATGGATTCAGAAGCAGGTTCACAAGGCAACACTATTCCACGCATACTTCTCCGCTCACGCAAACGTCTGTCAATTTGAATCGCTAATGACATAGAATCATTGAGACCAGAGGGGACAGGGAATCCCACCATAACATCCTTTACATTATCTGACAGACCCTTCCGAAAAAGGGCCGCCAAAGCGTCGTCATTCCACTTGGTCAGGACTGCCCACCTACGGAATCTCTGACAGTATAGCTCAGCGTCATCAAGCCCCTGATTTAATGCCAACAAGGCTTTTTCAGCTTGATCAGTGACATTAGGCTCATCGTACAATAACCCCAAAGCCTGAAAAAATGCATCAACATCACTCAAAACAGGATCCCCAGGTGTCAGGGAAAAAGCCCAATCCTGAGGATCGCCGCGCAGGAGAGAGATGACAATTTGAACCTGCTGCGCTGCGTTCCCTGAGGACTTAGATTTTAAGGCAAAAAACAATTTACAATTATTTTTGAAATTCTGAAACTTAGCTCGATCCCCTAAAAACAAATCTGGCATGGGAATCCTAGGTTCCACAACAGGCAACCTAGCAAGATATGCAGCAATACTCTGAACCTCAGTGGCAAGCTGATCCACACGGCCAGACAACTGTGCAAACTCCATTGAGAGAAAAAATCCTCCCCAGCACCCAGAGATACAGAGGGAAAAAAAAAAAATGCAACAAACAGAAAAATATCTCTGACAACTCTGACAACCGTTTTTTCTTTCACAAATTTTTTCCCTTCTGTGAGTACCATACAATTTTAAATTTTGGGCCGGTGATACTGTTATGTTTCGGTAGCTGAGGAGTGCAGGCAAAATAGGCAATACACCAGAGCAGTTGGAATCTATGAGATTGCAGTACCCTGACTAACCACAACAACTAGAGGCAGCCGTGGAGCGTTCCTACGTTGGTCCTAGACGCCTCGTCACAGCCTGAGAAACTAACTACACCTAAAGATAGATATAGGAAAGCTATCTGCCCCGGAGCAGAACCCCAAAGATAATAGAAAGCCCCCAAACATGTAATGGCGGTTAGACAAGAAGAAATACTGACACAGACACAAAATAGTATGAGCAAACGTTGGGGCCCAAACTAACTAAATAGAAAAGGATAGGAAGGGTACTTACTGCAATCCCAGAAAACCCTGAAAAGCACCAACTCTACTAATTTCAAAAACACCTGAGATCACACGACCTCTACCACCTAAATTAGTTCTCTGGTGTAACAAAATCAAAACAGCAGCCACTGAAAAAACTGGAAAAAGCAAAAGTACAAACATCAGTGGCTGAACTAAACTGAGAGGGCAAAAGCCCCCGGAGGGGACCCTGAAGGCCCCCACAGAAGTGCAGGACAAAATGCAAAAATCAAGCACAAAAACAAAAAGAAGAAAATGTCTTCTCTGTTAGCAGGAGATGCAGACACGACACAGCAGGCTACAAGGGAAACAGGAATCAAGGATAGAGACCAGAACAATTGATCACCGGCAACCCTGATGGGAAGGTGACTCCCTTATATAAGACCAGTCAGTAACACCTGATTCCCAATCCTCACAATCTTCACAATCTTCACTGGACAGACCAGTACCGCTTGTAACCACCAGAGGGAGCCTCTGCTCAGAACTCATCTCAAGCCCATTCACAACACACTTCCTGCCTACCTAGTACTGCAATCTATATACCTTGTAATTAGTCCTTTGAAGAACTGTTGATTTAGCTGGATTAGTGAATTCAATTGTGGTATACCCACACTATCTTTGAAACCCCTAAATCTGACCCTATCTCAGCAGCAACTCTCCCTACACTAGCTGTGTGAATGTGACGAGCACGGCGTTGCCAGATCTGCTCTGCGGCTAGCCAATCACTGTAATGCCACAACCAACATGGCTGTGGCATTACAGTGCGTGGCATACAATCCCTGCATGTTGCTTGGAGCTCTAAAAAGCGCCAAACATGCAGGGCATGCACCCGAACTCTTGCCGAACAATCCAGAAATGCTTGGGGCTCACCGAGCACCGTGAGTACAGCGATGCTCGGGCAAGTACCGAGCATTACCGAGTATGCTCGCTCATCACTAGTGAGAAGCTAACTGCTAAATAGACTATAACGTTGGTGGGTGTGGACTCACTGCGCCACAGACCAGGCTTACCCTGGAAGGGCGTGATTAAGTGCCTACCATGTATTCAATAGAGCCTCTGATGGTGAGGATAGGCTGGGCCACCAGTAGATAAGAGGTGTCACCCCTGGGCAGTCCCTAGGACTGCAGCAGCTGACTGGAGGGTCAGAGACTAGAATATGGGGTACAACTGTGTGAGACAAAAGCGTGGTCAGACTGTCTGAGGTCAGGGCAGGCAGGTTCAGAATTTGTAGATAAGGTCAGGAGCAGAGAGATCAGGATAAACAAAAAGGTAAGCTGGGTTGATAACAGGTGAGACAAAGCAGGAATTAGCCAATATCAATACAGGAACTAGAGATAGAGCTACTAAGAACCTAAGTTCAGGTGAGGAATGGACAGTGGAGTCACTTGATATATCACCTGCTGGCAGGGAAGCATATCTTTGCAGGACAGAATGGATACAATTCCTGCATAGTTAAGCCACTCCCCTTTGACTCACAAACAGTCCAGCTGGAAGATAGCACAAGGCAGCTCAGAGCAAAGGACAGATATTAGGTGGAGCCAAGCGAAACACGCCGTAAGTGAAACAGTGCTTAGAAGGCGTGCGAGTGGCTGGTGCAGCAGTAATCAATGGGCTGGACAGAGTTGACTGGTATGTTGGTAGACTACTCCTCTTCTGGAATTTAACTATTGCGCACACTTGAACAGGGTCTTGGTAAGCAATGGTGGTCATGCTCCATGGAAATTAGCTGTATACCATGAAAGATGAAAGCTTTCAGATAAAAAAGAAAATCAATTGTTAACTTGCTTATTTTCATGAAGTCTTACTAATTAAAGCAATTTCAGAATGCCACTTTAAGGTTTAAGAAATCCAAGAAAAAGTTCAGCATATTCTGAGGATCCGACTACTAAATATCTTTGTTCAAAATACATTATGCTATTCTCTTCCAAATCAGGTACGGAAAAAAAAAACTGCAGGGAATTAAATTGCTCATTTGTATTCATTAATAGGACATTTTTATAACTTTGCAAAAGAAAATAAGCACTTTCAACATCACATTGTTTTAAAGCTCACAAACATAAAAATAGTACAGTAATTCTCAAGGAAGACAATAAGGAAGACATAGCAACCATATAAAATGATACATGGCCATGTGATTTTGTCTATGTTTTGTCATGTGAAACATATGACTGCTAAAAAATCAAAGTACATACATCCTGATAACAATAATGTTGAATACAGTAATTCATGCTGCAGGGATTCCATTTGCCTCAAATATGTAGTCAGTCACCACCTCCACTAGTGTCCTACTGCTATATAGAATATAGTTATAAAAATGAAAGTTTAACCCCTTTCTGACATCAGGCGGAAAAGTATGTCGATGTCGGACTCCCTCCCTTTGATGTGGGTTCCAACTCTGAGCCCACATCTTTCCCGGGACATGTCAGCTGTTTTGAACAGCAAACATGTGACCGGAATAGCCGCGGGGGGAATCACGATCCACCCTCAGCTATTAACCCGTTAAATGCCGCTGTAAAACACTGACAGCAGCATTTAAAGGGAACCTGTCACCAGGTTTGGCCAGTATAAGATGCAGCCATCACCTTTCAGGGCTTATCTACAGCATGGTTTCCCAACTCCAGTCTTCAAGGCCACCAACAGGTCATGGTTTCAGGATTTCCTTAGTATTGCCTGGGTGATAATTGCATCACCTGTGCAATATAAAGGAAATCCTGAAAACATGACCTGTTGGTGGGCCTTGAGGACTGGAGTTGGGGAACCCTGATCAACAGCATTCTATAATGCACTATACACAGCTCTGTTAGCTTCACAGAGAGATATAGCTAAAGGGTTGAGCTCGCTCTTTAACTGACCCGTGCCAATCGCACACATGGCCGAAACAGATGCTTAGTCAAAGTAAAAACTAAAAAGATGCACAGGGAAAACCCTGTAGGAATCACAGGGGAGCAAAGCTCTTGTGGTTGGATCTTGCCCTGAGACTGACCCGTGCTAATCGCACACGTGGCTGAGACAGGTGCTAAGCCAAGAGGGGCCAAAAAACCCTGCCTAAGAAGGTAGCTAACACACACACTCACACATGCCAACCATGAATGCTGCTAGCGCACCCATGTGCGCCATTGAGAGCCTTTTATACCCTAGGCTCCTCCCCAAACACTCAAGCCCAGTCGGCCAAGACATCGCCTGCGAGCCAATCTGGAGGCGCCACGTCATCAGAGCCGCTGACATTCAACCACCAATGAGAGGAAGCCACATCACAGACATGCTCAGTACGGAGATCTCTGGACTTAGACTCCAGAGTACCAGGCTGCACCTGAATATTACTGGTTACTAAGGACTTGGCTGGAGAGCAATCAGAAACCAACTGCATAGCTCGAGCCTGAGCAAGATGCTGAGACCAACGTCTATGATGAGCAGCACTCGCAATGGCCGAAACCAGAATGGGAGACCACAGAGGCAGACAAGGCTTGGGATCTAACCTGTGCAGCAGAAGAATCCTGACACCTAACAGATAAGCCCCCAATCTGACCTGAAAGATTTGAAAAATCAGTTTTATTATACTCACCCTGGGGGGCGGTCTGGTCTGATGGATGTCGCAGGTCTGGGTCCGGCGCCTCCCATCTTCTTGCGATGCCACCCTCCTGATTGCTTAACTGACTCACCAGCATTGCGCTCCTGCTCAGGCATACTTATTTGCCCTGTTGAGGGGAGAGCAAAGTACTGCAGTGCCCAGGCGCTGGGCCTCTCTGACCTTTCCCGGCACCTGCGCACTGCAGGGCAGATAAGTACACCCGCTCAGGAGTGCGATGCCAGGAAGCCTGTGAAGTAATCACTAGGGTGGCATCACAAGAAGATGGGAGGTGCCGGACCCATACCTGCAACACCCATCAGACCGGACTGCCCCGGGTGAGTATAATAAAAGTTATTTTTCTTTTCTTTCAGGTCGGATTAGGGGCTTATCTACTGTGTATCTTATATCGGCCAAAACTGCTGACAGGGTCGCTTAAACTCGCGCTTCCTTCCATCGGGCCAGAAACCCGTCCACCGGTGACCCCCGTCACGTGATTGCGGGTCACTTTTTCATTGGCATGACAATCAAAGGTCTCCTGGAGACCTCTATGATTGTCAGTCCAGGCTTGCTTTGAGCGCCAGCCGGTGGTCGGTGCTCACAGAAAGTGAGTAATTCTGCTATATAGAGGCAATCTGATCATCACCTCTATGTAGCAGAGCCGATCAGGTTGTTGCAGCTTCTAGTCTCCCATGGAGAATATTAAAGCATGCCAAAAGTAAAAAAAAATGTTTTTAAAAATATACAAAGAAATTATATAAAAGTTTTTTAAATCACCCTCCCATTCAAAATGAAACAATAAAAAGACAAACACACACATATTTGCTATTGCCGCATTCAGAATCACCCGAGCTATTAATAAAAAAAAGGATTAACCTGATAGCTAAACGGCGTAGTGAGAAAAAAGTAAAAACGGCAGAATTACATTTTTTTGGTCGCCACAACATTGCATAAAAATGCAATATCGGAGAATGAAAAGATGGTACCTGCCCATTGCTCCAGTTTATTTATATCTTTTTGAATCCTCTCTCTCTTCTCTAGTATTAGCTATCCCTCCTAGCTTTGTGTCATCAGCAAATTTAATCAGTTTACCCTCAATTCCTTCATCTAAATCATTGATAAAGATGTTGAACAATACGGGGCACAGGACAGAGCCCTGTGGTACCCCATTTGAGACATTCTTCCAACTGGATGTACAGCCATTTTCGACCA
Source organism: Oophaga sylvatica (assembly GCA_033576555.1). Classification (NCBI taxonomy): domain Eukaryota; kingdom Metazoa; phylum Chordata; class Amphibia; order Anura; family Dendrobatidae; genus Oophaga; species Oophaga sylvatica. The sequence goes on along the minus strand of JARQOD010000002.1, from coordinate 307,124,488 downwards.
CTCTTTGCGTCCGATCTCTAAGCCAGTTATGAATCCACATAACAGTTGCCTTGTCCAGTCCATACTTAGTCAATTTTTCAATAAGGATTGTGTGAGATATTTTGTCAAATGCTTTGCTGAAGTCAAAATACACTATATCTACAGCATTTCCCTGATCCACCCAGTCAGTGATTCTGTCATAGAAGGAAATTAAGTTAGTCTGACATGACTTATTAGTTACAAACCCATGCTGACTCTGTTTAATCACTTCATTCTTATCCAGGTACTCACATACATGTTGTTTAATAATTTGTTCAAAGATCTTTCCTGGTATTGAAGTCAGAGTGACCAGACTGTAGTTCCCTGGGTCCACCTTTTTCCCCTTTTTGACCCCTTCCCAACCTGTGACACAGCGTATGTGTCATGAAAGGATCACGTTCCTGCGGGTCGGGTGACCGGGGTCACTGAAAGGTCACCCGACCCGCAGGCACAAGACCCTTTGTGCTTCACCACAGGGGGGTTGGCTTAACCCCCACATGGCTACGATCGCTCTGATTGGCTGTTAAAAGTGAAACAGCCAACAGTCAGTGACGGAGCCCCCCCCACACCGAGTCACGGCGGTGATCGGCCGCTGCCACCGATAGATGGCGGCGATCGGTCACCGCGTCACTAAATGCTCCCCTCCTCCTTGCCTCCACTGCCCCCACCTTTCGATCCCCCCTTACCTTCCGACCCCCCCTACTCACCTCTCCCGGTCCTCCGATGTCCCTGGATCCGTACCGGCGTTCGTCCGGGATGTTTCATGGGCGCTGCCATCTTGCAAAATGGCAGGCGCATGCGCAGTGCACCCGTCGGCCGGCGCATGCGCAGTGCACCCGTCGGCCGGCGCATGCACAGTGTGCCCTCCAGTGTCCAGAAATTTATTTTGATCACTGTGATAAACTCTCACAGTGATCAAACTAAAAAAAAAGTAAATAAACGCCCCATTTATCACCCCCATAGGTAGGGACAAAAAAAATAAAAAAATATATATATTTTTTTTAAATCTTTTTATTAGGGTTACGATTATAAGGCTGTGTTCATACTGCGTTATGGCAGTCTGTTTGATGGACTGCGTTACACCGCGGTATAATTAACGCGGGCCATTCACCCCATTTGCGGGCACATCGTGACGCATGCCGTAAAGCCTTTTCTTTCTTCCCTATGTGGATCAACCCCTTCCCAGTAGTATCTGTGAATGATGAAGGTCCATGATATAGGACCGAAACGTTTCATGTTACTACTGTGAATAAAAATCTTTATTCTCACTATACTAAAGTTGAGTGCCGAGTTCATTTTCTATTAGATACGGTGTGGGAACCTACTCTGGCACCTTCTTGGTTGTGCACACGGTTATTTTTTCGCATACCGTAAAGCGGCATGCGTTCGTGACGTGCCGTCATTCAGTGACGGAGCCTCAGACGCAGCCTGCAGCGTCTGGGCTCCATCACGGCTAGCACAGATGAATCATCTGCTGATTCATCTGCGCTAGCGGGTATAGCATAACACGATCGCGTAATGCTATACCGTTACCCGCCCGTCAACGCTATGTGTTGAACGGGTTTCTTAAAACTCAATATGAACCCAGCCTTAGGGTTAGGGTTAGAACTAGCGTTAGGGTTAGAATGGGTTAGTTAGAACTAGGGTTAGGGTTAGCCTTAGGGTTCGCATTAGGGTTAGAATTAGGGTTAGGGTTAGAATTTTCACTGTTTAGGCACACAGGGGCTCTCCAAACGCATCATGGTGTCAGCTAACGATTGGAGCTAATTTTCCATTCAAAAAGTCAAATGGCGCTCCTTCCCTTCTGAGCCCTACCGTGCGCCCAAACAGTGGTTCATGACCACATATGAGGTACCTTGTACTCAGGAGAAATTGCCCAACAAATTTTAGGAGCCATTTTATCCTATTGCCCATGTGAAAATGAAAAAACTGAGGCTAAAATAAAATTTTTGTAAAAAAAAGTACTTTCTTTTTTTTACGGATCAATTTGTGAAGCACCTTGGGGTTCAAAGTGCTCACTATGCATCTAGATAAGTTCCTTGGGGGGTCTAGTTTCCAACTTGTGGGGGAGCTCCAATGTTTAAGCACACAGGGACTCTCCAAATGCGACATGGCAACCACTAAATATTCCAGCATATTTTCCATTCAAAAAGTCAAATGGCGCTCCTTCACTTCTGAGCCCTGCTGTGAGCCCAAACAGTGGTTTATGACCACATATGAGGTATCTGTGTACTCAGGACAAATTGGCCAACAAATTTTAGGATCCATTTTATCCTGTTGCTTATGCAAAACTGAAAAAATTGATGCTAAAATAAAATTTTTGTTGGAAAAATTAAAATGTGCATTTTTTCCTTCCACGTTGCTTTAGTTCCTGTGAAGCACCTGAAGGGTTAATAATCTTCTTGAATGTAGTTATGAGTAGTGTGAGGATACTGGAAGCTCCATGTCTTGTGCTGTGCTAGAACTACAGTCCTCATCCTTTGCTGCTGACAGCCCACAGAGCAAAGTTCCTCCTCCCTCTCTCACGCTTCTCATCAACCCCCACCTCAGGAATGTCTTTGTCCCAAAACTCTGCAGACAGATCCCATAGCAGCCATTTTGGAGAATTCATTCTTTTTGGTGATAACACGGTGGGAATTTGCGTCAGAAACACGAAAGTTACTGTTTTGAAACATGCGCCGACAGGCATCGTTCCCGTTGTACTGGTCAACCCGTAACTCCAACAGAACCCAAGAAATGGAATTCTCGGATGCCCCATGAACTATCTCACACAAGTTTGGGCTCATTTGAACCGTCATTTTAAAGTAAGATCATTGATAGGTCTGCCATTCTTCTGCGAGGTTCTCAGGATGAAATATGCTCCTGATAATCTTCCAGAACTAAAACTAGAACTTCTATCCCTGGGAGGTGGCCAGAAAAACCATCCCCTTTTGTGAGGTCAGCAGCCCACAGGTATAAGTCTGGCAGTTAGCCCCCCCTTGTTCATTCCTTGCTGTGACGACTTGACTAAGAGACCTGCAAATGAACTATGACGTGTGGCTCCTCCCCCCAGCCTGGCTTGCCTGTAAATGATATAACTACCATGTGAGTTTTTCACTTTTCATCCCGTTTACTTTTAGCCGTATTGTACATAACTGTATTGCCTCAGCTTGTTACATCTTTTTAAACTATAAGCACTGCCTGTTTTTTTAAGGAATAAACCTATAAAATTATTAGTTTGTTTCTCCTGCTCTATAAACGAATTTGCACGTGCCTGAAGTACTACGCTACTGTTTTGGGGTTGCTACAGACCCTCTTGATAAATTGTTCATTAAGTAAATCGTAGCTGGTGGCAGCTAAAAGAAGGGGTGTAAAGTGTTGACCTATGGGGTGGCGTTGGCAGTGACGGAGCGGGTTTTATAAGTGTATTGCCTGGCTGCGGCCCGGAGTAATTATAATTCCCTCACTGCAGCATGCCCAATAGCCAGCACCCATCCAAGTGACCCGTCTGGCGACTAATTATCCTAGGTGCAGTTCCCTGACTGACCTGAGGGTAAGGGGGGCGCCAGAGAGCTGCAAGTTCCTAAGTAGAAGTGGGATAATTATAAATCCCTGCAGTTTACTGGGTCGGACGGCAGCAGCTGTCGTGTGTGTGCGCGTTTTCGTTACATTTGCGGCACGGAGGGATCACAAGTCGTGATACCCCGGGTTACCGTGTGGCGGACCGTGTGCTCCGTTTCATCACAAGTAGCTTGAGGGATGCAGTTTTTATAATGGTGTAACTTTTGGGTATTTTCTACAATATAGACCCCTCAAAGGGACTTCAAATGTGAGGTGGTCCCTATAAAAAATGGTTTTGTAAATTTTGCTGTAAAAATGAGAAATCGCTGGTCAACTTTTAACCCTAATAACTTCCTAACAAAAAAAATTTGTTTCCAAAATTGTGCTGATGTAAAGTAGACATGTGGGAAATGATATTTATTAACTATTTTGTGTCACATAACTCTCTGGTTTTACAGAATAAAAATTAAAAATTTGAAAATTGCAAAATTTTCAAAATTTTCGCCAAATTTCCATTTTTTTCACAAATAAACGCAAAAATTATCGACCTAAATTTACCACTAACATGAAGCCCAATATGTTTCAAAAAAACAATCTCAGAATCGCTAGGATCCGTTGAAGCGTTCCTGAGTTATTACCTCATAAAGGGACACTGGTCAGAATTGCAAAAAATGGCAAGGTCATGAACCTTTTTGAAGATAGGAACAACATTTGCTCTTCTCCAGTCTTCTGGGACTTCTCCTGTTCTCTAAGAATTTTCAAAGATTATGGAGAGTGTTTCAAAAATTTCTTCTGCTATCTCCTTCAGTACTCTGGGGTGTAATTCATCTGGACCTGGAGACTTAAATTCATTTATGTTAGCTAAGTGTTTTCTCACTATTTTTCCGTTTATAGATATCCTGGATTCTTCTATCCCCTTAATAGTGCAGTGAAAATCAGTTGATGTTACATTTCCTTTCTGAGAGAAAAGAGATGCAAAATAGGAATTTAAAATTCGGACTTCTAAACATCCTGTCTTACCATTTCATCATTTTCAGCCTGTAAAAGTCCAATAGCATCTTTGACTTCTCTTTTTTACTTTTGACATATCCCCAAAATCCTTTTTTATTGCTTTTGACGTCTCTTGCAAGCCTTAATTCATTGTCAGCTTCAGATAATCTGGTTTGTGCCCTGCAGGTTCTGCAGACATCATTATATCCTTCTTTAGATATTCCTTACTCTTTCCATTTGATAAACATTTCTTTCTTCCTTTTTAGTATGTGTTTAAGTTCTGTGTTCATCCATCCTGGTTTCCTTAAATGCTTCCTATTCTTCTCTCTTTTCGTAATTGTTAATGATTGTGCTTTGAGAATCTCATTTTTCAAGATTTCCCAACCTTCCTGGACATTTTTGTCCTTAAGGATATCCAGCCATTGAATCCCTACAATTCTCTTTCTGAGTCCCTTAAAATCTGCCTTTCTGAAATCTAACCTTGATGTCTGAGTCTTCACAGGTCTTTCTCCTCTAGCTATCCAAAATTCTAAAGTAGCATGGTCGTTAACTCCTAAGGTCCCAGCCACTCTTACCTCCTCAACCATTTCCTCCCTGTTTATAAGGATTAGATCCAAGGTAGCAGATCCCCTTGTTTTCTCCCCTACCTTTTGGAAGATAAAGTTGTCAGCAAGAGAGGATAAGAATTTCCTTGACCTGTTAGTTTTGCCTGAGAGAGATTCCCAACAAATGTCTGGATAGTTGAAATCTCCCATGACAACTATGTCATACTTTTTGGAGAACTTGGCCATTTGATGCATAAAGAGTTCATCAATATCTTCAGCTTGCACAGGTGGCCTGTAGTAAATGCCTACAATGGTGTCCTTTCCATTGCTCTGTCCTTGTATTCTAACCCAAACAGTTTCCACAGAACTCTCAGTCTCTCAAGTTTCAATTAGAGATGAGTGACTTTGTCTTTTTTAGGGTCGAGTCAGGTTTCGTGAAACCCAACTTTCTCAAAAGTTGAGTAGAACGAAGTCGGCCGAGTAACGGAAAAGGTCGGGTCGGAGTCGAAAATCCGGCCCCAATGCAAGTCAATGGGGAATAAAAGTCGGCAGGGAGTGGAGGACAGTAAACACACCTACAGTGCCCATTTCAATGTCAACGACATCAATTCTTACTACTTAAGCTTGTCAGCCTCAATTAATTTTATAATAATAGCAATGCATTGAAAACTGGGGGTTATTTGGCTAAAGTTGTGGGGGGGCAGTGCTGGCTCCAGGTTTTTGTGGGCCCCGGGCCAAAGAGTCTCAGTGGGCCTCTTTAACACATACCACCATTCATGATGCTCCGATACGGCACAGAAATATAGGTATAGTACAATGCCAAATACTTCACTTCTTACATTACATGACTGATATCTATTTTAAATTCTACAATAGCTCAAAAAAACGGACAGTTTAGTCCTCCATACAGTATTATGGGCACCAAATAGTGCACCATACAGAATAATGAGCCCCATATATTGCTCCATACAGAATGGGCTCCATATAATACCCCATACAGAATAGGCTACATATGTGCTCCATATGATGCACCATATATAAAGGGCCCTATATGATGCCCCATAAATAATGAACCCCATATGATGCTCTAGTATATGATGGGCCCCATATATGATGCTCCAGTATGTGATGAGCCCCATATAATGCTCCAAATATAATGGTCCCCATATATAATGCTCCATATATAATGGTCTCCATGTGATGCTCCATATATAATGTGCCCCATGTGTTGGGCCATATATAATGGGCCCCATATGATGCTCCAGTATATGATGTGCCCCATGGATGATGCTCCAGTGTATAATGGGCCCGATCTATGATGCTCAAGTGTATGATGGGCCCCATATATAATTCTCCAGTGTATAATGTTATCCATATATTGCTCCTACCATTAATAAAATGAAATACCTCTCCTGGCTGGGCACTGCTCTACTCTGGACTCCCCAGCATCGCCATCTTCCAGCTCTATGCACTGTGACTGCTCAGGCACAGGGCGCACAGACGTGACATCATCGTGCTCTCTGTCCTGAATGTCACTGTCAGGAAACGCGGAAGACGTCACAACGGTGGAGCAGGGAGAGGTAAGTATTGCAAGTGCTGGGGCCCTGAGCAAGCAGGGGGGGCACACTTGTGGGCACCGGGAACAGGCACAGGGCCCCTCATAGTACACCGGTGTCTCTGACGGCGAATGGGCCCCGGCACTTGCCGGGTACGCCACGTGCTAACGCTGGCCCTAGGGGGGGTACAGCCCAGTTAGGGAGGTGGAAAAAGTGGCATATGTTGAGGTGTAGGCTGGACGTTCAGCAGCTGCAAATGGAGAAATTAGAGAAGTTGGAGGAAGAGGAGGACAAAGCGAGCCATTTTGCTGGCAACCTATGTGTCATCAGGGGAAGGTGGTACAAAATCCTTTGAAACCCAGGCATGGTTCATTTTAATGAAGGTGAGATCACCTACATTTGGGGTCGACAGCCGAGTCCTTCTTTCTGTCAGGATTGATCCAGCAGCACTGAAGACTCTTTCTGATAGCACACTCCCAGCAGGGCAAGCGAGCTCCTGTAAGGCATATTGTGCCAATGCAGGTCAGGTGTCCAGTTTAAAGGCCCAGTAGTCACAGGGGAATGAACTGTGAGGGAGAACATCGATAGGGGAGGAGAGGTAATTTTGAACCATAGTTGACAACTGTTGTCTCCTGTCTGTTGCAATCGATTCAGTATTACCAGTCGTGTGAGCGGTACTCGAGAAATCAGACCACAACATGGTAATGAAACCCCTGTCTCCAACGCCACTTCAGCTGTGTGCACCACGAACACCTCTTCCATTTGGCCCAGTACAGCTCGTGGTAGAACCTGCACCGCTGCTGTGTGCTGGAATGCCTCTAACAAACGGTTTACCAGAGTTGCTTGTTTGTTCGCCAATATTAGCTCTAGGTTCTCCTGTGGCATGATGTTCTGTAATTTGCCTTTATAGCATGGATCGAGGATGCAGGCCAACCAGTAGTCGTCATCCTTCATAATTTTGGCAATGCGGGGGTCCCTTTTTAGGATCCACAAGACATAATCACTAGTGTTGAGCGATACGATACCGCAAGTATCGGGTATCGGCCGATATTAGCTGTATCGGCCTTTCGATACTTTGTTCCGATATTTTCCATATATCGTATACCGGAATCGGAAGTTCCCATAATTCTTTGAGAGGCAATGTGATTTTAGTCAGCCAATGAGGAATCCTAAGAAGTGTGGGCACATCCTGTACTGCTGCGGTCATGTTAACTAATGGCATGGCTGTGATTGGATGCTGAAATGATGTCAGAATGCACTATAAAAGGCGCTGCCGCCATTTTAGCGTCACTGTGCTGTGAATTCACTTAGTGACAGAACGCTGCTGTGCTGATTCTGAGGGACAGTTAGAGATTGCGATTTAGTGTAGTGTGCTTTAGGCAGGCTAGCACCAACCGCTGTGTAAAGCTTCCTTTTGCCTGCAGTGTTGTTTTAACAGCTCTGCAAGGTGTGTGTGAGTGCAGGTGACGCTGCAGTTTGCTCTGCATGCAACGCTGTCTGTAGGCATCTGCACGTGTCACTCACAGACTCTTTTTTTTTCTTCAGTGTAATTCTTGCTGCTCCATGCAATTTAAATTTTAGTGTGACGCGCTTCCATCCGTATCCAATACATTGGTTGCAAACACTATAGAAGTAGACAAAGGAGTAGCCTTTCACAGATTGTGAACAGTTGTGTTTCAGTGTTCACTTCAGTCTGTGTTTTTTATTTTTTGAGTGCACATCACGCTCCAGTTACTTGTTCAAGCACTGCTGCTTGTACTCTGCTGAGCGTGTCTCAGTGCCTCATCCTTTTCATTTCTCTCCAATTGGTTCTGCTCCATTCCATTTAAAATAAATATAATCTATTAGTGTGACGCGCTTCCATCCGTATCCAATACATTGGTTGCAAACACTATAGAAGTAGACAAAGGAGTAGCCTTTCACAGATTGTGAACAGTTGTGTTTCAGTGTTCACTTCAGTCTCTGCGTAATAACCACACTTACGCCTTAGAACTTTTCTGACTTTCTTTATCAATCTACCAAGATGAAGAAGGCAGGGAGTAAAGCACGTGGTCGTGGCCGTGGAGTTTCAGCAGGGAGAGGACGTGGGGATTCTGTGGCTGCTGCCGCCCTCAGTGACACAGCATCCACCAGTTTTACCCATGAGCGTTCCTTTATGCGCACTTTGGTAGGAGCTCGGCGTGCCCCCCTGCTGCGGGAAGAACAAATTGAAGCCGTTGTTGGTTGGATGGCAGCCAATGCATCGACTTCAATTCCTTCCACCTCCTCTCAGGAACACAACACTGTTGAGCAACCATCTGTCTGTTCACCGCCTGTCAAATTGCCCAGGCAGTCAAGAGTTCTGTACAGGAGCCAGCTGAGTCTCTGCTTCTGTTCTCAGAATCTGTTGGCTCGCAAACACGGGCACAGGCAAGCAGCATTCTGCAATTTGAAGACGAGGGAGTATGCAGTGATGCGCAACAGCTGTGTCTCTCTCAATCTGAAGAGGCGGGTGAGCCAGTGCCGATGGACAGCACACCGCAGAACGCATCTCATGATGATGATGAGACTCAGTTGCCAGGTTTTGTGGAGCATGGTGCTGCCCAGACCATCCAACAGCAGCAGGTGTTGGAAGAGGGTAGTGTAGATGATGAAGTCCGAGACCCAACATGGCGTGAGCAGCAGGAAGGTGGTGGGAGCAGCTCTGAGGAAGAGATTGGCCCAACGGTACAAAGAGGAGGGAGAGGTAGGCTGCAGACTCGCTTGCCTGTAGCCTCCAGTTTGGCACCTGTTGGGAGCAGTTCTCTTAGAAATGTCAAAATTGGCGCTCCCATGACTTGCACTGCGTGGTCCTTTTTTGACAGACTTGTAGATGATATTTGCTATGTTAAATGCAAGCTGTGTAAGCAAAAAGTTAAAAGAGGTAAAAATATCAGTAACCTGAATACCACAAATATGTGGAAACATGTACGGACAAAGCACGTAGCTGAGTTACAAAGACACACTGGAGATGTAGGCCAACCTACAGCAGCACCTACATCTTCAGGTCGTGTTGCAGCCTCTACCTCCAGCTTACACACACCTGGTTCGGCTTCCTCACAGGATCTCCATGGAAGAACCTCGGTCACTGTTGTCCATAGACAAACTGTTATTCCACCCACAGCAGCAAGTTCACAGTCATCGTCACACTCCCAGGCCACAAAACAGCCATCGGTACCACAGGCATGGGATAAAAGACGGCCATACTCGGCAAACCATCCACGAGCACAGGCTCTGAATGCTGGCATTGCAAAACTCCTGTCCCTTGAAATGCTGTCATTCAGGCTGGTGGAGACTGACAGTTTCAGGAACTTAATGGCATTGGCAGTCCCACAATATAATGTGCCAAGCCGATTTTATTTCAGCAGGCAAGCCGTCCCTGCTCTGCAAAAACATGTCGAGGGAAACATTAAACATGCGCTACTAAACGCCGTCAGTAGCAGGGTCCACCTGACCACCGATGCGTGGACCAGTACCCATGGCCAGGGACGATACCTTTCCCTCACTGCCCATTGGGTCAATGTTGTGGAGCCGGGTACAGATCTTGCCAGTGGCGCTGTACGCGTTCTGCCAACTCCAAAGATTGCAGGAATCCAGTCTGTACACATTGATTCCTCCTCCTACTCCAGTTCCTCAGAATCATCGCTGCACGAGCCGTCACGATATACCTCCACATGGACCCGTGAACGCTTACCTGTTGCGACCGATATGAGCACAGCCGTGGCCAAATGTCAACAGGCCGTCCTGAAAATGATTTCAATGGGGAATCTAAGCCACACAGCGCAGGAGGTATGGAATGCCATCAAGCAGGAGAGCGACGTGTGGTTTTTGCCTGCGAATCTCCAGCCAGGCTTGGTAGTGTGTGACAATGGCCGAAATCTGGTGGCAGCTCTGGGCCTTGGCAACCTTACTCACATACCATGTCTGGCACATGTGCTCAACTTGGTCGTGCAGAGTTTTTTGAGGGACTATCCGGATCTTGCTGGACTGCTGCAGAAGGTCCGCCTAGAGTGCGCTCACTTGCGACGTTCCAGCATAGCCAGATCGCGCATTGCTGCTCTGCAACTCCGATTTCGCCTTCCTGAACATCGCATCATATGTGACGTACCCACCAGGTGAATTCCACGTTACATATGTTGGAGCGGTTGTGTGAGCAGCAGTCAGCAGTAATGGAGTATCAGCTGCATCAGGCGCAATCAAGTCGCTCTTTGCGCCGTCCACACTTCACCACTACTGAGTGGGCCTCTATGAAGGACATCTGCGACGTTTTGCGTGCGTTTGATGTCTCAACGCGGATGGCGAGTGCAGATGATGCACTAGTCAGCATGACTGTCCCCCTTATCTGCCTGCTTCAGAAATCACTGAAAGCACTAAAGGAAGAGGTTTTGGAAGAGGTGGAGGATGAGGAGTCACAAATTCTATTACCTTCAGGACAGTCAGCGCAACGTGGTTCCTCACAAAGGGCTGGGCAGGGCTCACTTTGTGAGGAGGAGGAGGAGTCAATGGAGGAGGAAGAAATCCCTACAGAGGGAGGTACACAACGCTCTAGTCAGTATGTAGAGCGAGGGTGGGGTGATGCAGAGGAGGCAGAGATGACGCCTCTTCCACAGGACAGCTTTTGTTGGCCAGTTGGGAGTCTGCAGCACATGGTTGATTTCATGCTTCAGTGCCTGAGAAACGACCGCCGCATCGCCCACATTCTCACCACGTCAGATTATTGGGTGTACACCCTCCTAGACCCTCGCTACCGGGACAACTTACAAACCCTCATCACACCGGGGAACCGGGACCGTAAAATGCGGGAGTACCAAGACACACTGGTGCAATCCATACTGTTGTACATTCCAGCCGAGAGAGATGCTGCTGCTACTGCTTTACAAAGCAACTCTGTGCGTCGAGGCAGTGTAGACACCTCTACAACAAGAGGGAGCACAAGCAGCGCCTCTGCACAGGGCAAGAGCTGTATGTTACAAATGTGGCGAAGTTTTGTGACAGCGCCAGCAAGGTCTACACCATCCAAGACGGCTCCAGTCACCAGGAAGCAACGTTTCCGTAAGATGGTGACAGACTACTTGTCTTTCCCTCTAATTGTACTCCCAGATGCCTCTTCCCCTTTCAAATTTTGGGTCTCTAAGTTGGATACATGGCCAGAGCTTAGCCAGTATGCATTGGAGGTGCTGGCTTGCCCTGCTGCCAGTGTATTATCTGAGCGCGTCTTTAGTGCTGCAGGTGGTGTACCAACAGACCGTCGCATGCGACTATCCTCAGAGAATGTAGACCGGCTTACTTTTCTGAAAATGAACAAGGCATGGATTCACCTGAATTTGCCTGTCCGTTTTAAGATAAAATAACTGTTTGGCAACGTTTTCCATGTCTCCTGTTATGTTCATCTTTCTACCACCTGAACTCTACTCCCTGGGCTACAACACCGCCATTTGTTGCTCGTAAGTAATTGGCAGGGGTACTGACTCCTGGCCAGCCTGGTTACAGCACGACAGCTGTTTCCTGGCAGTGTGAACGTCAATTATCCTCCAATAAGTTGTGCTGTCGTGTTGCATTCGGGTTAGCCGACTCTATGGTGCCTGCAGTTTAGGTGATTCCTATGTGTGCTGTGGGATATGTAAATAAAGGCTGTTTCCATTGTGACAATAGGACAAGCACCCACTGTAGGACTGTGTGATTCGGTAACTGCGGACGGCTTGCGTCCTGTCAACTTACATTTTCATGGGTGCGTTCTGCTACCCGTCCGGGGTCCAGTACCGTCAACTGGTTCTCCCCAGTGCCTTTGGCCTAGGTGCCTCCATCTCCGTATCCGAGTTCCAGCAACGTCTGCTGGTCCTTGGTAGTGCTTTGGAGCACAGGTACCTCCTGCTTAGTAACCGTGTCACAGTAACGTCAGCTGGTACTCGGTTGTGACATTGCCTCTTTTCCTTCTGCTACCCGTCCGGGGTCCAGTACCGTCAACTGGTTCTCCCCAGTGCCTTTGGCCTAGGTGCCTCCATCTCCGTATACGAGTTCCAGCAACGTCTGCTGGTCCTTGGTAGTGCTTTGGAGCACAGGTACCTCCTGCTTAGTAACCGTGTCACAGTAACGTCAGCTGGTACTCGGTTGTGACATTGCCTCTTTTCCTTCTGCTGCCCCTCCGGGTTCCAGCACAGTCAGCTGGTCCTCGTTACTTCCATTGTCTCTTGTTCCATCTGATACCCGTCCGGGTTCCAGTAACGTCAGCTGGTTCTCTGAAATTAGACAACCTTAAAGACACCCAGAAGAAGATGACGACAACAAGGACGACGAGCATGAAGCCAACCAGCCTGAACACCATCACAAAGAAAAAATAAAAGATTACCCTGAAGAAGATCACCAACAGGACAAAGAAGGTTAAGACAAACTACAAGATACAGAACAACAGACAGAAGAACAATAAGCAGAAGATCAAAAAGCAGAAGAACATGAAGTATAAGACCAAAATGAAGAGCAAAATATATGCTCTAAATTCTAAGCAGAAGAAGACTAAGCAGTGTATGGGGGTGAGTCCGTTCCTCCTCGTGGTGCCCCTGGAAAATGCCTGCTGTTGCTGCAGGCTAAACTGAACACGGACAAATACTGTTGTAATTTAAATCTTTTGTGACAGCAAGAACGGAAGAATGAAAAATTCATACTTTTACAGATTACAAGTACAGGAATCTCTGTCACAAATAAGAATATGATGAAGAAGATGAAGAGGAAGAAGATGAAGAATTTGAATATGAAGAAGATTAATAGTTTAATAATAACAATATGAGTAATGTAAACAAAAACATGAATAGCAAGAAGTTTAAGAAGAAGATTAAGAAGGTGAAGATGAAGAATAATTTGATGAGAAAGATGATGCTGCTGAAGATTATGAAGGAGAAAGTGTGGCACTGGCAAAAGTTAAAAAGGTGAAGAGCATGGAAGTTGTGAAACATACATATTTGCCAAAATAGAAAAAAGGTTAACAACATTGTCAATTTGTTAGTCAATCCAAACGTATTTCCAAAAAAAAAGTATATTAATGCTATTCCAATGCATTGGGTTAAACATGTATGCCTTTATTGTCTCCTCAACCTCCCCCAATACATTCTACATTACTCTTTGTTGTTTTCCTTCATGTACAATTAACCAACAAGGCAAGAATGGGTTTTTTTTAATGTCGATATTTGGTTCCCATAGACTTACATTGGACTTCCGGTATCGGTATCGGGTATCGCCGATATTTTAGTGATATCGGCGATACCATTCCGATCCGATATTTTTAGATATCGAGCAGTATCACTCAACACTAATAATCACACATTATGCATGGTGGAGTTCCACCTTGTTGCAAAGTCTATGATTAGATGGTGCTTGGGGAGGTGGAGCAATCACTGCAGCCTCTGCATAAGACTGGAGTCTACGGGCGAGTGACGGATGTGCGAGCACAGTCTTCGCACCTTATGGACCAGGGCTGGTAACTCCGGATAATTATTTATGAAGTACTGCACCACCAGGTTCAAGATGTGAGCCAGGCAAGGTATGTGTCTGAGTTTTGCCAGGGCTATGGCCGCCACAAAATTACGGCCGTTATCACTGACTACTTTGCCTGGCTCAAGATCTAGACTGCCCAGCCATGACTCAGTTTCTTGCTGCAAGTAGTCGGCCATTACCTCCGCCGTGTGTCTGTTGTCGCCCAAAGACATCATCTTTAAAATAGCCTGCTGATGCTTACCACTAGCTGTTCGATAGTGGGACACCTCGTGTGCAACACTGGCAGCTGCGGATGGAGTGCTTGTGCGACTGCGCTCTGTCGACGAGCTTTTGCTTCAGGAGGAGGAGGAGGGTCGAACGCCTACAGCCAACTGTTGCCTATACCATGGACTAGGCAGCACTGTCCCACCGCCGCTGTCCCCTGTGGACTCTGCATCCACCACATTAACCCATTGCGCAGTGATGGACATGTAACGGCCCTGGCCATGCCTACTGGCCCATGCATCTGTTGTGAGGTGCACCTTTCCACTCACTGATTGTTTGACTGCATAGACAATGCGGTCTTTCACATGCAGGTGGAGGGCAGAGATGGCTTTTCTAGAAAAGAAGTGCCGACTGGGTAGGTCATAGCGTGGGACAGAGTAGGCCATGAGCTGTGGAATGCTGCGCTTTCAACCAAACTGAAGGGCATCATCTCTAATGAGATCAGTTTGGCAATGTAGGCATTCAAAGTCAGTGAGGTTTTGTAGTCCGTCCACGCTTGCAAGTGCATGGTGTTTAAAAGTCTAAGCATGCAACTGGTATTCAATTTTCGGAGATTTTTCCCTTGGCTAAAGATCCTTCTGCACTTCTTACAGATAACCTTTGCCTCATCAATAGGATTTTAGTCAAAAAAGTGCCACACTGCACTCTTCCTACTATGAGATAAATTTTCAGGGCTTGCACGTTGTGCTAATTTGACCTTCTAATCAAGCTGTCCTGCAACTCTTTTTGTTTTTTTAACATGTTTTTGGACTGCTACGGGCCTGCCAGATAACCGCAGCTGCGATGTCGATGCCTGCCGCGGATCCTCCTCCTCTTCTGAGCTATTGCCAGCGGCACCCTCTTCCCCCAATGGATGCCAATCCGGGTCAACAACTGGGTCATCCATCACCTCCTCTTCAATTTCATCTGCACCTTCCTCTGTGTCACCGTGTAAGGTGTTAGAGTATGCGGGAAGGGGCACCTGAGTTTCATCAGGGTCAGATTCTGACTCAGTAGACTGCGAGGGCAATGCAGTGCTCTGGGTGACTGTACCAGCAGAATCATATAGCAGTGGCTGTGCATCAGTGCACTCCATGTCATATTCATCTTGGACTGGGGAATACAGGATTTGACTTGATAACCCAAGCATGGTATGTGAAAAGAGCTCCATGGTGTAATCTGAAGTGTCGCCTGCCGCATCCTTCACTTTTGGTGGGGGTGATGGACACAAGGAAAGGTGTTGTTCCGGACTAGAGGCCTGCACTGACGACTCAGTGCTTGCATTTTTTGAAACTTCAGAAGAGGAGGCGATAGAGCTGGAGGCTGCTTCGGCAATGTAAGCCAAAACCTGTTCCTGATGCTCCGGCTTTAAAAGCGGTTTACCTGCTCCCAGAAAAGGGAGCCTTCCAGGACTTCTGGAGCCAGATGATGACGCAGGCTCAACACCTCCTTAGGTGCTATTGGGCTTTTGTCACTACTAGCAGATGCACCACCACTACCGCCATCATTCCCAGCTGGCCCCCCCACCCACGTCCACGGCCTCTTCCTATATGGCGTAGGATAAAATTTAAATCTCCGTATATATTTCCGGAGTCAGACACAGATCACACAGTATGGATTTGACCGTAATACAAAGAGCAGATATACGGTACTGTATCAGAAGCGTACAACTGTCTATGGCGTAGGGGAAAATTGCAATCTCCGTATATATTTCCGGAGTCACACACAGACGCTCACTCAGTATGGATTTGACCGTAATACAATGAGCAAATATACAGTACTGTATCAGAAGCGGACAGCTGTATACGGTTTTGGGGTAAATTTAAAGCTCTGTATATATATTTCTGAAGTCACACACAGATAGTCAGCATGTATTTGTCCGTGATACTAGCCGGTGTACGGTAGTGTGTGAGGCGCGTACAGCTCTATAAGGTGTGGGAAAAAATGAACGGTCGGTAAGTGTGCAGAAAAATAAGAATAAAAGTATTAGTGCTGAGTAAAAAGCAGTCTGCACAGCAGTGTACACACAGCAATACAGCTAATAACCAGCGTTGCTGCACACAAGAAAATCCTCCCCTGTCACTGCACATGAACTGTACAGCACAATTGCTATCAGCACAAGCACAGAAGAACTTCTCTTTCCTGTCCTAACTCTCTCCCTACTGATAAACAGCGTCAGCAAGCTCTCCCTACTGTTAATATAGGCAGAAGTAAAATGGAGGTCGGCGCTCAGGGCTTTTATAGACACTATGACGCCCCCCCCAAAGCAAGCCAATCACTGCAATGCCCTTCTCTAAGATGGTGGTGGTCGCTGCTCATGTCATCTCGTTGCCCACAGTGTACGTCCTTGCTCATTAGCTAAAAAAAGTTGCCTGCAAGCATTATGGGAAAACAGACGTGGGCGCTGGAGTCGACGACCGCATGGTCTACTGCACGCTATGGCCAACGAAACCCGACTTTGGCGAAAGTCGGCGACTTTTGAATCTGACCGACCTGTTTCGCTTAACTCTCGTTTCAATCTCTGTGCAGATATAAGCTTTTCTAGCATACAATGCGACACCTCCTCCTTCTTTATCAAGTCTGTTTCTTGCAAATAAGTTGTATCCTTCTAGCCTAGTATTCCAATCATGTGTATCATCCCATCAAGTTTCAGTGATTCCAATAACATCATATTTATTTTCCTGCGTTAGTAGTTCCAATTCTCCTTGTTTGTTGCCCATGCTTTGTGCATTCGTATAGAAACATTTTTGTTTGTGATTGGTTTCTCTTTCTCCAATATTTTTATCAATTAGATTTTTTTGTCTTTGTTCTTCCCTTCCACTTCTAATAGCAAATTCTCAATAGTATTTGTTGAGTGTATGGATTTTTCTGTATAGGAAAGATGTGTATCTTCGTACCGTGTTAGCCAGTAGATAGAAAAATATTTAGACTTGAGAGTCCTCAGTGGTTGATACCTTTTAATGGCTAACTGAAAAGATGGTAACAAATTGCAAGCTTTCGAGACTACTCAGGTCTCTTCATCAGGCAAAGACTAATACAACATCTGAAGAATCACATATTTATACACAAGAGGACACAGGAATAATGCAATAGGTAAGACAAGTGACGTGAAGCAGAACTGTCATTATGGCAGAGGGATGAACATAAATATTGGAACAGTTCATAGATAAGGAGTGAAAGTTTTATTACCCTCTGATTGGAGTCTGCTTTTGTGTTTTGATGCTTCTAGAAGGTCAGAGAAGCAGATTCCTTAATTGATGTACACAGACATGAATCCGTGTGATATATTCATTCCAGCACTAAGAGTGTCAAAGGTCATCATAAGTTTATATTCCCAAACCTTTCTATCTTTCTCAGATTTGAAGTTAGATTTTAATACAAGTAATTCCATATCCATCATGCTATGACCGGGCATACAAAAGTGTTTTGCCACAGGTAAATCCATTCTTTTTTCTCTTATTGTGTGGCGATGAGAATTCATCCTTGTTCTCAGTTTTTGCCCGGTCTCCCCCACATACAGACCCCCAGTTGGACATTTCGTACAAATAATTAGGTACACCACATTAGATGTGATGCAGCTGAAAGTACCTGGGATTACTTGTATTAAAATCTAACTTCAAATCTGAGAAAGATAGAAAGGTTTAGGAATATAAACTTATGATGACCTTTGACACTCTTAGTGCTGGAATGAATATATCACACGGATTCATGTCTGTGTACATCAATTAAGGAATCTGCTTCTCTGACCTTCTAGGGGCATCAAAACACAATAGCAGACTCCAATCAGAGGGTAATAAAACTTTCACTCCTTATCTATGAACTGTTCCAATATTTATGTTCATCCCTCTGCCATAATGACAGTTCTGCTTTACGTCACTTGTCTTACCTATTGCATTATTCCTGTGTCCTCTTGTGTATAAATATGTGATTCTTCAGATGTTGTATTAGTCTTTGCCTGATAAAGAGACCTGAGTAGTCTCGAAAGCTTGCAATTTGTTACCATCTTTTCAGTTAGCCATTAAAAGGTATCAACCACTGAGGACTCTCAAGTCTAAATATTTTTGGATTTTTCTGGCCTTTTGCTTCCCTTCCTACATTGTTCTAGTTTAAAGCTTTCCTTATGAGTGTAGCAAGGCGACTTCCAAATACATGTTTTCCAGTCTTCGTAAGGTGAACCCCATCTCTAGCAAGTAGTCCATCGTGTAGGTAATTCACTCCGTGATCCAGAAATCCAAATACTTGCTGACGGTGCCATCGACGTAGCCAGCTGTTCACCTGCAGAATCTTATTCCACCTCCTTGTTCCATGGCCATTCACTGGAAGGATGGAAGAGAAGACCACCTGCGCTCCTAGTTCTTCCACTTTCTTACCTAAGTTTTCAAAGTCACTGCAGATGGTTTCCAGGTCGTTTCTCACGGTGTCATTTGTCCCCACATTTATTATCAGGAATGGGTAGTCATCTGTAGGTCTGAAGAGTCCTGTTATCCTGTCAGACACATCTTTAATTTTTTCACCTGGAAGACAGCACATTTCTCTTGAGGTTAAATCCGGTCTGCAGATAGCGGCCTCTGTTCCTCTCAACAGGGAATGACCACAATTCTCCGTTTCTTCTTCTCAAAATTTTTTTTTCTCCATCCAAGAGGACTCTGAAGGCGTACAAGGTTGTTGTTTGTGGGCATAGTCTTATCCTGATTTATTTCTTCATCGTTTTCCTGCGTGAGAGCCTGGTACTGGTTCCTGAGCAGTTTTGGTGCTGACTGCCTCTTCATCCTCCTGCTACTCTGGGTCACATGCTTCCATTCCTCTGTTTCTTCATGTGCAATTTCGAATTTCTTCTCTTTCTGTAACATGAAGAGATAATTCTTCTCTGTCTAAGAACTCTTCACCTTCCTTAATGATTTTCAATGTAGCTAACCTCTCTTCTAGATTTTGCAACTTTTCGTCCAACCGGGAAACAAGCATTTATTTCTGGCATGTGAAGTTTGGCTTTTCCACTGGTAAGTCTGGGAACATGTAGCAAGAAATGCAGCTCACCAAATGGCTCCTGGCCTCTTCCATGTTCTTATTGTTAAAGAGATATCAAAGCGGTGAAATATGTACACACGTGGTCAAAATTGTTGGTACACCCTCGTTTAATGACAGAAAAACCCACAATGGTTGTAGAAATAACTTGAATTTGACAAAAGTAATAATATCTAAAAAAAATCTATGAAAATGAACAAATGAAAGTCAGACATTGCTTTTCAACCATGCTTCCACAGAATTTTTTTTAAAAATAAAACTCATGAAATAGGCCTGGACAGAAATGATGGTACCCCTGAAAATAATGTTGCAAAAGGGACATAATAAATCAAGGAGTGTCCACTAATTGGCATCACAGATGTCTACAATCTTGGAATCAATCAGTGGGCCTATATAAAGGGCTACAGATACTCTCTGTGCTGTTTGGTGACATGGTATGTATCACACTCAACATGGATCAGAGGAAGCAAAGCAAAGAGATGTCTCAAAGATTAGAAAGAAAATTATAGACAAACATATTAAAGATAAAAGTTATAAAACAATCTCCAAGCAGCTTGATGTTCCTGTGACTACAGTTGCACATATTATTCAGAAATTTAAGCTCCATGGGACTGTAGCCAACCTCCTTGGACGTGGCTACAGGAGGAAAATTGATGACAAATCAAAGAGAAGAATAATACGTAACAAAAGAGCCCAGAAAAGCTTCTAAGCAGATTAAAGGTGAACTTCAAGCACAAGGAACATCAGTGTCAGATCGCACCATCCGTCGTTGTATGAGCCAACATGGACTTCATGGGAGATGACCAAGGAGGACACCATTTTTGAAAAAAACATCATAAAAAACCAGACTGGCTACATGTTGACAAGCCACAAAGCTTCTTTGGAGAATGTCCTATCGACAGATGATACAAAAATGGAACTTTTTGGCAAGGCTTATCAGCTCTATATTCACAGACAGAAAAATGAAGCATATCAAGAAAAGAACACTGTCCCTACTGTGAAACATGGAGGAGGCTCTGTTATGCTCTAGGGCTGCTTTGCTGCATCTGGAACAGGGTGTCTAGAATCTGTGCAGAGTACAACAAAATCTCAAGACTATCAAGGGATTCTAGAGAGAAATGTGCTGCCCAGCGTCAGAAAGCTTGGTCTCAGGCGCAGGTCATGGGTCTTGCAACAGGATAATGACCCAAAACACACAGCTAAAAACACCCAAGAATGGCTAAGAGGTAAACATTGGACTATCTGATGTGGCAGTCTATGAACCCTGAAAAATGCTCCGAGTTCCCATTGACTCTGTTTGCTCAAAACAAGCTCTTTTGTAGTAACGTGCATTCAAGTGCTTTCATGCTTGCTTATCCCTACACTTCACATATCAGCCTCTGGTTGCTTTAATCATAGGAGGATTTTTTCTACCCACATGAATGTAGGCTTCAGCCTAGGAGAGGATTCACATTAAATGGGTTCCCAGCAACGAAAATCGCCTTATTGTGGCTGCTGGGTATACAGTGGGGAAAAAAAGTATTTAGTCAGCCACCAATAGTGCAAGTTCTCCCACTTAAAAAGATGAGAGGCTTGTAATTTACATCATAAGTAGAAAACAACTATGAGAGTCAAAATGAGAAAAAAATTATTTTGCAAATTATGGTGGAAAATAAGAATTTGGTCATTAACAAAAGTTCATCTCAAAATTTTGTTATACAGTACAGACCAAAAGTTTGGACACACCTTCTCATTTAAAGATTTTTCTGTATTTTCATGACTATGAAAATTGTACATTCACACTGAAGGCATCAAAACTATGAATTAACACATGTGGAATTATATACTTCACAAACAACTGAAAATATTCTTATATTCTAGGTTCTTCAAAGTAGCCACCTTTTGCTTTGATGAATGCTGTGCACACTCTTGGCATTCTCTTGATGAGCTTCAACAGGTAGTCACCGGAAATGGTCTACCAACAATCTTGAAGGAGTTCCCAGAGATGCTTAGCACTTGTTGGCCCTTTTGCCTTCACTCTGTGGTCCAACTCACCCCAAACCATGTCGATTGGGTTCAGGTCTGGTGACTGTGGAGGCCAGGTCATCTTGCGTAGCACCCCATCACTCTCCTTCTTGGTCAAATAGCCCTTACACAGCCTGAAGGTGTGTTTTGGGGTCATTGTCCTGTTGAAAAATAAATGATGGTCCAACTAAACGCAAACCGGATGAAATAGCATGCCGCTGCAAGATGCTGTGGTAGCCATGCTGGTTCAGTATGCCTTCAATTTTGAATAAATCCCCAACAGTGTCACCAGCAAAGCACCCCCACACCATCACACCATCTCCTCCATGCTTCACGGTGGGAACCAGGCATGTAGAGTCCATCCGTTCACCTTTTCTGCGTCGCACAAAGACACGGTGGTTGGAACCAAAGATCTCAAATTTGGACTCCTCAGACCAAAGCACAGATTTCCACTGGTCTAATGTCCATTCATTGTGTTCTTTAGCCCAAACAAATCTCTTCTGCTTGTTGCCTGTCATTACCAGTGGTTTCCTAGCAGCTATTTTACCATGAAGGCCTGCTGCACAAAGTCTCCTCTTAACAGTTGTTGTAGAGATGTGTCTGCTGCTAGAACTGTGTGTGGCATTGACCTGGTCTCTAATCAGAGCTGCTGTAAACCTGCGATTTCTGAGGCTGGTGACTCGGATAAACATATCCTCAGAAGCAGAGGTGACTCTTGGTCTTCCTTTCCTGCAGCGGTCTTCAAGTGAGCCAGTTTCTTTGTAGCGCTCGATGGTTCTAGCAACTGCACTTGGGGATACTTTCAAAGTTTTTCCCAATTTTTCGGACTGACTTACCTTCATTTCTTAAAGTAATGATGGCCACTAGAGTTGAGCGAAACAGGTCGGTCAGATTCATAAGTCGCCGAGCAAAACCCAACCATAGCGTGAAGTCGGCCATGCATTTGGCAAAATGAGCGCCAAAGTCGGTTTGCCCATAATGCTTGCAGGCGCCTTTTTTCAGCCAATGAGCAAGGACGTGCACTGTGGGCAACGAGATGACAAGGGCAGCGTCAACCACCATCTAAGAGAAGGGCATTGCAGTGATTGGCTTGCTTTGAGGGGCGTCATAGTGTCTATACAAGCCCTGAGCGCCGGCCGCCATTTTACTTCTGCCGATCTTAACAGTAGGAAGAGGTTGGAGATGCTGTTTATCAGTAGGGAGAGAGTTAGGGCTGGAAAGAGAAGTTCTTATGTGCTTGTGCTGATAGCAATTGTGCTGTACAGTTAGTGTGCAGAGACAGGGGAGGATTTTCTTGTGTGCAGCAGCGCTGGTTATTAGGCTGATAGCTGTATTGCTGTGTGTACACTGCTGTGCTGACTGTTTTTTACACAGCACTAATACTTTTATTCTTTTTTTCTGCACAGTTACCACAGTTCCCACACGTATAGAGCTGTAAGCTCCTCACACACTACCGTGTACCAGCTGGTATCACAGACAAATACATGCTGACTATCTGTGTGTGACTCCGGAAATATATACGGAGATTTAAATTTTCCCCTACACTGTATACAGCTGTACGCTTCTGATACAGCACCTTATTTCTGCCTTTTGTATTATGGTCAAATCCATACTGAGAGAGCGTCTGTGTGTGACTCCGGAAATATATACGGAGATTTAAATTTTCCCCTTCACCGTATACAGCTGGTATCTTCTGATACAGTACCGTTCTTCTGCCTTTTGTTTTACTTTCAAATCCATACTGAGTGAGCGTCTGTGTGTGACTCCGGAAATATACACGGAGATTTAAATTTTCCTCTTCACCGTATACAGCTGGTATCGTCTGATACAGTACCGTTTTTCTGCCTTTTGTATTACAGTCAAATCCATACTGAGTGAGTATCTGTGTGTGACTCCGGAAATATATATGGAGATTACAATTTTTCCTTACACTATATACAGCTGTCGGCTTCTGATACAGCACCTTATTTCTGCCTTTTGTATTACGGTCAAACCCATACTGAGAGAGCGTCTGTGTGTGACTCCGGAAATATATATGGAGATTTAAATTTTCCCCTTCACCGTATACAGCTGGTATCTTCTGATTAGGGTTGAGCATTCCGATACTGCAAATATCGGGTATCGGCCGATATTGGCTGTATCGGAATTCCGATTCCGAGATCCGATATTTTCGTCATATCGGATACCGGAATCGGGATTGTCACTGTCACTGTCAGTGTCCGTCGGTCTGGTCTGTCAGGAGTCAGCGGCACTTACCTGGCAGAAGATCTCCGGCGGTCACGGGCTGGACTGCTTCATGGCCGACATTCTCTTCTCCCCGGCGGTCACATGCAGTTTCTCGCGATAACTGCAGTGACTGCTGGGTAATCCCGGCCGTAAAGCAGTCAGTCCGATGACGTCACCGCCGGGGAAGCAGGTAATCAGCTGTGCTGCGTTGCGATGACAGGCTCTGCCTGTCATTGCGATGTAGCAGAGCTGGATCGTCGTGGGACTGTCGTTATGGACTGCGTCGGACAGGTGGTATACTGTTGGTTTGTTTTTTTTTTTTTTACAGGAGATCGATGGCGTCGCAGGAATGAGAGTATAATAAAATTAATGAAAACTGTGTTGTCTCTTTTATTTCATTAAAAGACTTTTTTCTTGCTGTGTCTTTTTTTTATACATTTAAAAACTTTGGGATTAATAATGGATCGGTGTCTTATTGACGCCTCTCCATTATTAACCGGGCTTATTGTCACCGTGCAATCAACGGTGACATTAACCCCTTATTACCCCGCTTGCCACCGCTACAGGGCAAGTGGGAAGAGCCGGGTAAAGTGCCACAATTGGCACATCTTTTGATGCGCCAAATGTGGGGCTGCTGTAGCCTGGTATTATCAGGCTGTTGAGGGCCAAAATCCATGGGCCTTGACAGTCTTTTAATACCAGGCCGCAGCAGTCTGCATTTTACTTGGCTGGTTAACAAAAATAGGGGGATCCCCACGCCGTTTTTTTTTCGAGGGGATCCCCTATTTTTGTTAACCAGCCAAGCTAAGCAGACTGCTGTGGCCTGGTATTATCAGGCTGGCAAGGTCCATGGATATTGGATCCTTACCAGCCTGAAAAACCAGGCCTCAGCGGTCTGCTTCATCTGGCTGGTTAACAAAAATAGGGGGGACCCCACGCCAATTTTTTTCGAGGGGATCCCCTATTTTTGTTAATCAGCCAAGATATGCAGACTGCTGTGGCCTGGTATTATCAGGCTGGCAAGGTCCATGGATCTTGGCTCCTTAACAGCCTGAAAATCCAGGCCTCAGCGGTCTGCTTCATCTGGCTGGTTAACAAAAATAGGGGGGACCCCACGCCAATTTTTTTCGAGGGGATCCCCTATTTTTGTTAATCAGCCAAGATATGCAGACTGCTGTGGCCTGGTATTATCAGGCTGGCAAGGTCCATGGATCTTGGCTCCTTAACAGCCTGAAAATCCAGGCCTCAGCGGTCTGCTTCATCTGGCTGGTTAACAAAAATAGGGGGGACCCCACGCCAATTTTTTTCGAGGGGATCCCTATTTTTGTTAATCAGCCAAGATATGCAGACTGCTGTGGCCTGGTATTATCAGGCTGGCAAGGTCCATGGATCTTGGCTCCTTAACAGCCTGAAAATCCAGGCCTCAGCGGTCTGCTTCATCTGGCTGGTTAACAAAAATAGGGGGGACCCCACGCCATTTTTTTTTCGAAAGGAACCCCTATTTTTGTTAATCAGTTCCCTCTGACGTCACTGATTGTGTCCCTGGCTGACCTGAAGTGAAAGTGGAAAGCAATCAATTAAGCTTTCCACTTAAGGGCCCGTCTCACATAGCGATATCGCTACCGAGATCGCTGCTGAGTCACTAGTTTTGTGACGCAGCAGCGAGCTCACCAGCGATATCGCTGTGTGTGACATTCAGCGACGATCAGCCCCCCTGCCGGGTATCGCTGATCGTCGCTGAAATGTCAGGACCTTTTTTTGATCGCTGGTTTCCCGCTGACAGGCACGCATCGCTGCATGTGACAGGCGGGAGACCAGCGATCCGCTGGTAACCAAGGTACACAGCGGGTTTCCAGGCGCGGGGCTGTGCCTAGAAACCCGCTGTGTACCTTGGATACCAGCGCCCTGATGCAGGGAGCTGGTATCCAAGGTACACAGCGGGTTTCCAAGCGCTGCGCGGTGCCTGGAAACCCGCTGTGTACCTTGGTTACCAGCGGATCGCTGGTCTCCCGCCTGTCACACGCAGCGATGCGTGCCTGTCAGAGGGAAACCAGCGATCAAAAAAAGGTCCTGACATTTCTGCGACGATCAGCGATACCCGGCAGGGGGGCTGATCGTCGCTGAATGTCACACACAGCGATATCGCTGGTGAGCTCGCTGCTGCGTCACAAAACTAGTGACTCAGCAGCGATCTCGGTAGCGATATCGCTATGTGAGACGGGCCCTTAAGCGATGTTACCCGCAGTGTCGCTGTCCCAGATCGCTGCCTGAGCTGCCTGTTTGGCAGCTCAGCAGCGATCATGTAGCGATACACCAGCGATCCTGACAAGTGCATATCGTTGTCGGGATCGCTGGTGTATCGTTATGTGACATCCAGCCTTTACTCTCCTGTCAGCCAGGAGAGGAACTCATTCATTTGGGGGTTTACTGTGAGGCTGCAGCAATAGCTGCGGTCCCTGCAGTAAACATTAACCCTTTCTGAAGGATTACACCGTGGGACCTGACTGTGCGTGGGATAGGTAAGAATAATTTTGCTTTTTTATTTTATTTTTATTACAGGAAATGGTTTTTGCAGTAAAATAAAAGATGGTCAAAAACATGTGTCTTTATTTCATTAAAATGATTTTTAATTAAAGTGTGTGTGTTTTATTTTTATTTCATGCAATAGGATTAATAATTGATAGTTGTCTAATTGACAGCTCTCAATTATTAACCTGGCTTAAGGTCACCTTTCAATAGCAAGGTGGCTTTAACCCCATATTAACCCATTCGCCACCGCTACAGGGCAATGGGAATAGACGGGCAAAGTGCCAGAAAGGGCGAATCTAATTATAGATTTGTCTTTCCTGGGGTGTCTGGGGGCAGATGTTAGTAGCCGGGGGGGGGGCAAAAATAATGGTCCCTCTCTGGGCTATTATTATCTGCCCCCACTCACTGGCTTTGTCTGTCTGGTTGCGAAAATAGGGCGGGAGCCCACGCATTTTTTTTCAGCAATTTTACACCTCATATATATATATATACATGTCATTGAATTTGTGACACATATATATATATATTTATATTTGTAGTTCATACACTTCTACATAGTATAATAGCCGCTAATTCAATTGCCGGCTTTTGTGAAAATGCAGAACCCGACATGAAATGACACTTGGTGTACATAGGGTTAACCATGTCCTTTGCTATCTGATTTACACAAACAATTACATCAGTCTATGTGTGCAAAAATTCACACCTGTAGGGGTTAATTAAAGGTGTAAATTCGTAGCAAAAAAGTCCGTTTTTTTTACAACGAATTTACACCTTTAATTAACCCCTACAGGTGTGAAATTTTGCACACATAGACTGATTTAATTGTTTGTGCAAATTAGATAGCAAAGGACATGAAAAGACATGGTTAACCCTATGTACACCAAGTGTCATTTCATGTCGGGTGACCCGACATGAAATGACACTTGGTGTACATAGCGTTAACCATGTCTTTTCATGTCCTTTGCAATCTAATTTGCACAAACAATTAAATCAGTCTATGTGTGCAAAATTTCACACCTGTAGGGGTTAATTAAAGGTGTAAATTCGTAGCAAAAAAGTCAGTTTTTTTTACAACGAATTTACACCTTTAATTAACCCCTACAGGTGTGAAATTTTGTACACATAGACTGATTTAATTGTTTGTGCAAATCAGATAGCAAACGACATGAAAAGACATGGTTAACCCTATGTACACCAAGTGTCATTTCATGTCGGGTGCTTCTGTCTTTTCACTGAAGCCGGCTTTACCCGGCAATTGAATCAGAGGATATTTTACTATGTAGAAGTGTATAAACTATACATATATGTATATATATATGTCACAATGACATGTATATATATATATGTATTCTATGTGTGTATATTTAGTGTTTACAAGGAAAGAAAGAGGTTTTTTTAGTTGCGATATTTTGTTCCCATAGACTTACATGGGACTTCCGGTATCGGTATCGGGTATCGCCGATATTTTAGTGATATCGGCGATACCATTCCGATTCCGATACTTTAGGATATCGGAAAGTATCGCTCAACTCTACTTCTGATACAGTACCGTTTTTCTGCCTTTTGTTTTACGGTCAAATCTATACTGAGTGAGCGTCTGTGTGTGACTCCTGAAATATATATGGAGATTTAAATTTTCCCCTTCACCGTATACAGCTGGTATCGTCTGATACAGTACCGTTTTTCTGCCTTTTGTATTATGGTCAAACCCATACTGAGTGAGTGTCTGTGTGTGACTCCGGAAATATATACGGAGATTTAAATTTTCCACTACACTGTATACAGCTGTACGCTTCTGATACAGTACCTTTTTTCTGCCTATTGTATTCTGGTCAAATCCATACTGAGTGAGTGTCTGTGTGTGACTCCGGAAATATTTACGGAGATTTAAAATTTTCCCCTTCACCAGTATACAGCTGGCATCTTCTGATACAGTACCTTTTTTCTGCCTTTTGTATTACGGTCAAATCCATACTGAGAGAGCGTCTATGTGTGACTCCGGAAATATATACGGAGATTTAAATTTTCCCCTACACTGTATACAGCAGGTATCTTCTGATACAGTACCGTTTTTCTGCCTTTTGTATTATGGTCTAATCCAAACAGAGAGAGCGTCTGTGTGTGACTCCCAAAATTTTTACGGAGATTTAAATGTTCCCCTACACTGTATACAGCTGTACGATTCTGATACAGTACCATATTTCTGCTGGAATTTTTGGTACATTTTCCCAAACATGAGGAAATATGGTGGAAGAGGCCGCAGACGTGGGCAGGGGGGGCCAGCTGGTACTGATGGTGGTGGTGGTGCATCTGCTGGTAGTGCCAAAAGCACAATAGCACCTAAGGCAGGAGGTGTTGAGCCTGCATCATCGTCTGGCTCCAGAAGGCCTGCAAGGCTCCCTTTTATGGGAATAGGTAAACCGCTTTTAAAGCTGGAGCATAAGGAACAGGTTTTGGCTTATATTGCCGAAACAACCTCCAGTTCTATCACCTCCTCTTCTGAAGTTTCAAAAACTGTAATCACTGAGTCGTCAATGCAGGCTCCTGGTCAGGAACGACACCTTTCCTTGTGTCCTTCACCCCCAACAAAAGTGAAGGATGCGGCAGGCCACACTTCAGATTACTCACTGGATCTCTTTTCACATACCATGCCTGGGTTATCAAGTGAAATCCTGAATTCCCCAGTCCAAGATGAATATGACATGGAGTGCACTGATGCACAGCCACTGCTATATGATTCTGCTGGTACATTCACCCAGAGCACTGCATTGCCCTCTGAGTCTACTGAGCCAGATTCTGACCCTGATGAAACTCAGGTGCCCCTTCCAGCATATTATACCACCTTACACGGTGACACAGAGGAAGGTGCAGATGAAATTGAAGAGGAGGTGATGGATGACCCAGTTGTTGACCCAGATTGGCATCTATTGGGGGAAGAGGGTGCCGCTGGCAATAGCTCAGAAGAGGAGGATATCCTCAGCAGGCATCAACATCGCAGCTGCGGTTATCTGGCAGGCTCATTGCAGTCCAAAAATGTGTTAAAAAAAAGAGTTGCAGGACAGCTTGGCCAGACGGTCAAATTAGCACAGCGTGCAAGCCCTGAAAATTTATCCCATAGTAGGAAGAGTGCAGTGTGGCACTTTTTTGACCAAAATCCTATTGATGCATCATACACTTGAGCATTATAGATAGGGCCCATTATACACTGGAGCATTATATATGGGGCACATCATACACTGGAGCATCATATACGGGGCCCATTACACACTGGAGCATCATATGGGACCCATTATATATGGAGCACTATATAGGACCATCATACACAGGAGCATCATCCATGGGGCCCATCATATACTGGAGCATCATATGGGGACCATTATATATGGAGCATTATATAGGCCCATCATACACTGGAGCATCATCCATGGGGCCCTTCATTTACTGGAGCATCATATGGGGCCCATTATATATGGAGCATTATATAGGCCCATCATACACTGGAGTATCATCCATGGGGCCCATCATACACTGGAGCATCATAAGGGGCCCATTATATATGGAGCATTATATAGGCCGATCATACACTGGAGCATCATCCATGTGGCCCATCATATACTGGAGCATCATATGGGGCCCATTATATATGGAGCATTATATAGGCCCATCATACACTGGAGCATCATCCATGGGGCCCATCATATATTGGAGCATCATATGGGGCCCATTATATATGGAGCATTATATAGGCCCATCATACACTGGAGCATCATCCATGGGGCCCATCATATACTGGAGCATCATATGGGGCCCATTATATATGGAGCATTATATAGGCCCATCATACACTGGAGCATCATCCATGGGGCCCATCATATACTGGAGCATCATATGGGACCCATTATATATGGCGCATCATATGGGGCACATTATATATGGAGCATCACATGGAGCACATTATATATGGAGCATCATATATGCGGACCATTATATTTGGAGCATTATGTGGGGCTCATCATACACTGGAGCATCATCCATGGGGCCCATCATATACTAGAGCATCATATGGGGTTCATTATTTATTGGGCATCATATAGGGTCCTTTATATATGGATCATCATATGGAGCACATATGGGGCCTATTATGTATGGAGCATTATATGGAGCCCATTCTGTATGGAGCAATATATGGGGCCCATCATATACTGTATGGAGCTTTATATGTGACTCATTATACTGTATGGAGCAATATGTGGGGCTCATACTCTATGGGGACCGTCCTATACTGTATGGCACATTATATGGGGACCATCATATACTGGAGCATTATGTGGAGCTCATCATATACTGTATGGAACATTATATGGGACCAATTATGTATGGAGCAATATATGGGGCTCATTATTCTGTATGGCGCACTATGTGGTGCCCATAATACTGTATGGAGGAATATACTGTCCGGTTCTTGAGCTATTGTACAATTTACAATAGATATCACTCATGTAATATAAGAAGTGAAGTATTTGACATTGTACTATACCTATATTTCTCTGCTGTATCGGAGCATCATGAATTGTGGTATGTGTTTAAGGGGCCCACTGACACTCTTTCACCTGGGGCCCACGAAAACCTGGAGCCAGCCCTGCCCCCCCACAACTTTAGCCAAATAGCCCCCAGTTTTCAATGCGTTACTATTATTATAAAGTAAATGAAGGTTGACAAGCTTAAGTAATAAGAATTGATGTGTTGGCATTGAAATGGGCACTGTAGGTGTGTTTACTGACCTCCACTCCCTGCCGACTTTTCTTCCCCATTGACTTGCATTGGGATTGGTTCGAGTTTAAGTCGGACCTTCGACTTTTTCCGTTAGTCGGCCGATTTAGTTCGTCTCGACTTTTGGGAACGTCGGGTGGTCCAAAACCCGACTCGACCCTCCCAGAGGCAAAGTCGCTCATCTCTAATGGCCACTCGTTTTTCTTTACTTAGTTGCTTTTTTCTTGCCATAATTCAAATTCTAACAGTCTATTCAGTAGGACTATCAGCTGTGTATCCACCAGACTTCTGCACAACACAACTGATGGTTCCAACCCCATTTATAAGGCCAGAAATCCACTTATTAAACCTGACAGGTCACACCTGTGAAGTGAAAACCATTCCCGGTGACTACCTCTTGAAGCTCATCAAGACAATGCCAAGAGTGTGCAAAGCAGTCATCAAAGCAAAAGGTGGCTATTTTGAAGAACCTAGAATATAAGACATAATTTCAGTTGTTACACACTTTTTTGTTAAGTATATAATTCCACATGTGTTAATTCATAGTTTTGATGCCTTCAGTGTGAATGTACAATTTTCATAGTCATGAAAATACAGAAAAATCAATAAATGAGAAGGTGTGTCCAAACTTTTGGTCTGTACTGTATATCCTTTGTTGGCAATGAAAGAGGTCAAATATTTTCTGTCAGTCTTCACAAGGTTGGCACACATTGTTGGTGGCATGTTGGCCCATTCCTCCATGTAGATCTCCTCTAGAGCAATGATGCGATTTGGGCCTGTCGCTGGGCATCACAGACTTTCAAATCCCTCCAAAGGTTTTCTATGGGGTTGAAATCTGAAGACTGGCTAGGCCACTAAAGGACCTTCATATGCTTCTTACGAAGCCACTCCTTCGTTGCCCTCGTGGTGTGCTTAGGATCATTATCATGCTGAAAGACCCTTCCACGATTCATCTTCAATGCACTTGCTGATGGAAGGAGGTTTGCACTCAAAATCTCACGATACATAGCTCCATTCATTCTTTCATGTACACTGATCAGTCGCCCTGGTCCCTTTGCAGAGAAACAGCCCCAAAGTATGATGTTGCACCCCCATGCTTCACAGTAGGTATGGTATTCTTTGGATGCAACTCAGGATTCTGTCTCCTCCAAACATGATGAGTTTTGTTTCTACTAAACAGTTCTACTTTGGTTTCATTAGACCATATGATATTCTCCCAATACTCTTCTGGATAATTCAAATGCTCTCTAGCAAACTTCAGATGGGCCCGGACATGTACTGGCTTAAGCATGGGGACACATCTGGCACTGCAGGATGAGTTCTTGGCGGCGTAATGTGTTACTGATGGTAGCCTTTGTTACGTGGCCCCAGCTCTATGCAGGTCATTCAATAGGTTGACCCATGTGGTTCTGGGATCATTGCTCACCGTTCTTGTGATGATTTTGACCCTATGGGGTGAGATCTTGCGCGGAGCTCCAGATCGAGGGAGATTATCAGTGATCTTGTCTGTTTTCCATTTTCTTATTGTTGCTCCCACAGTTGATTTCATCACACCAAGTTGCTTGCCTATTTCAAACATGTGCCATTACTACAGGTAATAAGTAAAGGACAGAGGAGCCTCTTAAAGAAGTTAAAGGTCTGTGAGAGCCAGAAACCTTACATGTTTTAAGGTGACCAAATACTTATTTTCCACCATAATTGGCAAAATAACTCTTGCCAAATCAGACACGGTGA
Source organism: Oophaga sylvatica (assembly GCA_033576555.1). Classification (NCBI taxonomy): domain Eukaryota; kingdom Metazoa; phylum Chordata; class Amphibia; order Anura; family Dendrobatidae; genus Oophaga; species Oophaga sylvatica. Next base: position 307,091,805 of record JARQOD010000002.1, on the reverse strand, counting down.
TTTTCTGGATTTGTTTTCTCTTTTTGACTCTCATAGTTGTGGTCTACTATGATGTCAATTAAGGCCTTCTCATCTTTTTAAGTGGGAGAACTTGTACAATTGGTGGCTGACTAAATGCTTTTATTCCCACTGTACATGAATTTGCCAATTTATGCGCTAAGCATTCTCAATTTTTCCTATTTTCTAGAGCTGCAATGCAATTCATATTTCATGCATTTCATGTTTTCACGCTATAGCGCTAGAGTGCATCTTTATTGCTTGATAAATATTAGGTTTACAGTCACATCAAAGAAGGACACCTTTTTGCAGCTGGTGGGCTCTCATGAATTGTGTAATTCATGCGCATTACTTGTAAAAATGATGCTCTATATATAGCAGTAATGCAGCCCAAATTTCATATGTTCAATGTTTGCATATATCTTTGCATTTTCAGAGAGCTGCTGTATTCTTTTCTTTGCATATTATGCAGTCATACTACCTTGCACATGTTTACATTTATTTTATTCTGTTCTGAGGTGCTGGTTTGTTGTTTATATATGCCATTTGAGTTGGTGATTGCCTACATATTTGGCTGAGCATTCAGCCTAAGGCTGTTTTTAAATCGTGCAGGATGCTACCTTCCCTTTAAATTTGAAGTCTTTTAGCTTGGGAGAGCTATGTTTAACCACTTCCTGACCTGTGACGCAGCGTATGTGTCATGAAAACTTGTGCCTTCCTGACCTGTGACGCAATGATATACGTCAAGGCGGGATCATGTTCCCGTGGGTCGGGGGACCGGGGTCACTGAAATGTCACCCAACCTGCAGGTACGTGAGACCCTATAGTTGACCCCGGGGGGTGGCTTTGCCCCCCATGGCTACGATCGCTCTGATTGACTGTTCAAAGTGAAACAGCCAATCAGAGCAACTGAAATATTTCATGAATAAAACTTGGTGAAATATTACAATGCAGCCATGACCGTGGTTGCTATATCATCGGGCATTGGCTGGAGACCGCGATCTGCCGCTGCCACTGACTGACGGCCGCAATCTGCTGCCGCCGCCATTATTTGCTCCCCTCTGCTCCGCTCCCCTCTGCTGCCCTCCACTCCCCCTGCCATCTGATTCCACCCCCGCACCTCCGATACCTCCTGGTGTCTCCCGGTGTCCCTCCATCTCCAGGCCTCCCCTCATGGGCGCCATCTTCTTCCAGTGAAAAAATGGTGGGCGCATGCGCAGTGCACCCGCCGAGATCTGACGGCCGGCATCAGGCAACAATAGGAAGATTTTTCCTATTGGTTCATTTTGGTCACTGATAAATTCTATCACAGAGAAAATAAAAAAATAGTAAATAAACCCCCCTTTATCACCCCTTAATTAGGAAAAAATAATAAAACAAAGAAAATATGTTTATTTCCATTTTCCCATTAGAGTTACAGTTAAGCTAAAGTGAGTTGGGCTAAACTTAGAGTTAGGGTTGGAATTAGGGTTAGGGTTGGAATTAGGGTGTAAGGTTCTCAGTCTCTTTTGCCATATCTGATGTTTTTGAAATCTAGTTTTGCCGTCGGCCATTTTGCTTTCTGTCCTGCTGCAGCTACCTTGACCTCAGTCAGTATGGAGTTTCCAGCTTCTATGTTTCCACCCTGTCCTTTGCCTGTTGCCTTTTTAAGCAGCCTCAGATTTTCAATCAGTTCTTCTGAATCATGTCTGCAGTTAGCCTGTGACCTGGCTCCTGGAAGTCTTGGACATAATATTCCAGCCATCTCTCACACCCAAGCACAAGATTACAGCGGTGTCCAGGATATTTCATTCTGGTATGTCCACTCTTCTTATATGGCTCATGGTATGTGGTGGTGCTATGTGATTCAAGTTTACTTGCTAATATGGCTTTATTTCTGGATTTTGGAGTTATTATCTGTGCATTCAGCTCTATCACTTCTGTAATATAGGTATATCCAGATTTTGAGCATCTGCTACATGCCATTTAGTCATATATTAATATTATAATGATCATGGTTGTGATCTTCTGATTAATTTAATATGTGGCTATACCTCTACTTTATGTGGTCACTTAGCTATACTTCCGCCGTGTTGGAATGCGGTTTTCTGCACTTGTCACTGTTTTAGTCCTCCCATTTTCAATTTGATGGCTTTTCTATTGTTTTAATTTAATAAAATTGACTTTTGTACTATATGGACATTTGCACTGTATTTTTTGTGAGTTTTTATATGTATACATATATACAGTGTGTCCTGCACTGTCCTTGAATTCTAGCTACCTTATAACATATGCTATTTATTTGTGATTATGGTATGTTTTGGTAGTTTCTTGTGTTTTCCACACATTGTGGACCGTGGATGCCAGATATCCGTTGATACCTTCTGTAATGACAGTGGTTGTGACTTCTCACAACCATTCCAGGTGAGCGTATTCCATTCTTTTAGTCAGGTATGTTACCACAGGTAAACACTATTGTGTGTCTTTTTTTTCTTCCAGCACTTTTGCCTTACAGGATCTGGATTTGAAGGCTCGTGTAAAGGACTTGTGTATATATGTTTATAGACCCACTTTGCAGGTCTGCAGGATCTTAATAATCACAATCTGTAAGGTTTCAGACAAAATACTCAGGATTTACGAGCCAGGATTGAGGCTCTGGAGCAACGAGTCCAGGCTCCAGCCATACTCCCAGGTTCTGGGATCCCCAAGTTACCCCCTTTTCGTTTTGGCGGTGAATGTGAAAGATTCAGGGGATTTATTAACCAATGCAAACTGTTTTCTCTGCACATGCTTCACAATTTCCCTCTGTACGATCCAGAGTTCTTACTATGATCATGCTGCTCTCCAACAAAGCTCTGATGAGGGCAAACCCTTTGATTGAGACTGAGGATGAATGTTTAAATCATCTTGATGCTTTCATTTCAGCCATGGGGCAGGTGTTTGATGACCCTAGCTGAGGTGCAACAGCTGAAGCAGCCATGTTAACTTTGCGCCAAGGTAAGCGCTCAATAGCCAAATATGCCATGGATTTCAAGACATGGTCTCTCGATACCACTTGGGACAGTTCCGCCAAAAAAGTCTATTTTCCAGAAAGGGTTGTCTCCTTTGATTAAGTATGAACTTGCTTGTGCCGACCCTCCCACTGCGTTAGGTGACTTCATTAACTACTGCATCTGTTGCTAAGGAACCTTTGAGTAGGATCACATGGGAACCAGAACCTGAACCCATACAGGTGGACTCTTTACAGAGACAGGTTAGTCATGTACACAAACAACATTGCCTAAAGGAAAACCTATGTTTCTATTTCGGTAAGTCAGGGCACTTTATTAAAAACTGCCCCAGCCATTCTCGTAAGACTACTGCGGCAGTCATTCACTGTGAGTGTTGTGAGAGGAGATCTGTCATGTCCAAACCTCAGGCCCTAGAAAGATCTGAAGCTATAGATGTTGATTTCTCGGACTTAAACTCCGTTATTTCTGAGGCCGATGACTGTGTACATGCGACAGTTTTTCAAGTTTCCTCAGCAGTGTCCCAGCTGAGCTGTAAGAAGAACAATTCTCATTGCTTTCTTTCCATCAAGCTCTGGGTTGACTCTGTCTGGGTGTCTAGCTCTGCTATAATTGACTCAAGGGCAAGCTGCAATTTTATGGACATCTTCTTTACTCAGAAACATGGGATACGTTCAGTGAAGAAGGCTACTCCAGCACAGATGGAGATTGTGGATAGTTCCATGCTAAACCCTGGACCAGTGGATCAGGAAATGGAGCCTTTGAAGGTCTTTATGGGTAAAGATCATCAGGAGAGACTGTGTTTTATGCTTATCTCTTCTCCTCACTTCCCCATTATTTTAGGGCTACCATGGCTGTAGGCTCAGAACCCTACAATTAACTGGGAGACCAAGGAGCTGCACTTTCCAGAGAAACAGATGGGCCCAGAAGTTTCACCTTGTTCTGTTCCTAAGAGAACCACGTCAGTCCCTGAACTACCAGCTATATACCAGGATTATGCTGATGTATGTGACAAGAAGAACGCTGACCAGCTCCTCCTCACCGTCCATATGAATGTCCCATTGAATTATTTCCCGGAGCAGGAATACCTTTTGGTAAGGTCTACCCTCTGGCAGGGCCCGAGCTAAAGGCTTTGAAGGACTATATTGCCGAAAATCTAGCCATGGGCTTCATACGCCACTCTTCATCTCCTGCAGGGCGCACCCATCTTCTTTGTGAAGAAAAAAGATGGATCTCTTAGACCCTGCATAGATTATCAGGAACTCAATAAGGTTACTATTAGAAACCGTTATCCATTTTCATTGATCCCTGAGTTATTGGAGAGAGTACGACATGCCAAGATTTTTTCTAAACTGGATCTCCGTGGGGCCTATAACTTGGTCCATATTAGACCTGGGAATGAATGGAAGACTGCATTCAGGTCACGCTACAGACACTTTGAATATTTAGTTATGCCATTTGGTCTGTGTAACGCCCCAGCCACTTTACAACACTTAGTGAATGACATTTTCAGGGATCTTTTGTATAAATTCGTGGTGATTTATCTGAATGATATTTTAATTTCTTCTAACTCCACAGAGGAACATCATGGACATGTGAGAATGGTCTTAGAACGCCTAAGACAGAACCATCTTTACATTAAAATTGAGAAGTATGAATTCCATCGGACCGAAATTCAATTTCTGGGGTATGTATCAAGAATTGGCCAGTTCCTAGGAATGTGAAGGAAGTGCAGCGCTTAATCGGGTTTGCCAATTTTTACAGGTGTTTTATTAGGAATTTTTCTGAGGTAGTGTCACCTATCACACAAATTACCCAGAAAGAGTCTAGTTTCACCTGGAACCCTCAAGCCCAAGAAGCATTTTCCCGTCTGAAGAATAAATTTACCACAGCACCTATCCTAGTGCATCCCAATCCTGAACTTGCCTTCATAATAGAGGTGGATGCCTCAGACTGTGCCATGTGAGCTATACTCTCCTAGAGAACAGGTGAGAAGAATGTCTTGTATCCGCTTTCTTTTCCTGGCGGTTGTCTTCGGCTGAGAGGAACTATGATGTGGGCAATAGAGAATTGTTGGCCATTATTGCTGCCTTCAAGGAATGGAGACACATTCTTCAGGGAGCTGCACAGCAAATAGTCATTCTAACTGACCACTATAACCTTGAATTTATCAGGTCGGCTAAGTGCCTGACTCCTCGCTAGGCTCGTTGGAATCTTTTCTTAAACTAATTTAATTTTTTAATCTCTTATAGGCCAGGATCGTCTAATGGAAAGGCTGATGCACTCTCTAGAATTCATTCAATGGAGACCCATTCACCTACTCCTCCTAAGACTATTCTTCTCGATTCTAGATTCCTGGGAGTGATTCATAATCAAGACCTACTTAAGGACATCAAGGAAGCATACCATTCGGACTCTTTGCTGGCACAACCTGCTAGGGACGTAAGTCGTCTATAAGAATGGTGTGTGGATTCAGGGGCAACGCCTGTATATACCTGAAACAGTCAGATTGAGAGTATTGCAACTCATCCACAATTCTAAGATAGCTGGGCATAGAGGAGTTCTAAAGACACCAGAATTTCTTTCTCGTTTCTTTTTGTGGCCTACTTACAGAAAGGACGTTCTAAATTATGTCAATTCATGCGAAGTCTGTGCGAGATGCAAGACACCACGCTCCTCGCCAATGGGTCAATTGCAACCCCTACCCACCCCGTCCCACCGTGGGGATCCATTTCTATGAACTTAATTGTGGAGCTACCAACCTCTCAAGGGAAGAACACCATTCTAGTGGTAGTGGATCGGTTAACAAAGGCAGCTCATTTAATTCCCTGCTTATCCACTTCAAAACAGACATCAGATTTAATTATTCAAAATGTGTTTCGCTTGCATGGAGTGCCGGAAGAGGTCATTTCTGATCGAGGGGTGCAATTCACTTCAAGGTCTTGGCAGAATTTCTGTGCCGGTTTGGACATTAAAGTAAAGCTTTCTTCTGCTTTTCATCCCCAGACTAATGGACAGACGGTACGCATCAATCAGACCCTGAAGCAGTATCTCCACTGCTTTATCTGCCACCTACAGGATGATTGGGTGGATTTACTTACACTGGCTGAGTTCTCCTGTAACAACTCTCAGAGTGCTTCCACTAAGCAGTCTCCTTTTTACGCCAATCTAGGTTATCATCCTAACATTCTTCCTCGATTTCCCATAGATACACCCTTGCCAACTGTGGCTGAAAGAATCACATCTTTACAACAGAATATTGATCTTCTAAACGAAAATCTGGAATTGGCTCAGGAAAGGTATAATAAAGCAGCAGAAAAGTTTCGTCAACTAGAAATCTTAAATTGAGAATCCCATCATCCAAATTGGGACATAAGTACATTGGACCCTATAAGATCAGTAAGATTGTAAGTGCCATTGCTTGTCGTATTCAACTCCCCAGAACTATGAGAATTCACCCTGTCTTTCACGTTTCCCACTAAATGCAGCTGCACCCAATACATTTCCTGGACGTTCTTTTCTCCATCATGACCCAGTGCTGATTGATGGTCAGGAGGAATTTGTGGTAGAAAGGATTCTGGATTCCAGGTTGTATAGAAATCAGCTACAATATCGGATTAAATGGCAGGGCTACCCAGTTGAAGACAACTCATGGGAACCAGTTAATAACAATAATGCCCCTCGCTTACTCCGTCAGTTCCATCAGAGGTACCCAGACAAGCCTGGTCTGAGGTCATCCGGAGGCTATCCCTAAGGGGGGAGTAATGTAAGGTTCTCAGTCTCTTTTGCCATACCTGATGTTTTTGAAACCTAGTTTTTCCATCAGCCATTTTGCTTTCTGTCCTCCTGCAGCTACCTTGCCCTCAGTCAGTACGTGGTTTCCAGCTTCTATGTTTCCTCCCTGTTCTCTGCCTCTTGCCTTTTTAAGCAGCCTCAGCTGTTCAATCAGTGCTTCTGAATCATGTCTGCAGTTAGCCTGTGACCTGGCTCCTGGAAGTCTTGGACACAGTATTCCAGCTATCTCCTACTGTGGCTCTTTGGGACACTTGTGCACACTGGAAAACTGCTGCTTGCCAAATCAACATTTGCCAGGGAAGTAACAGAGAGAACCATGAACCTGTTTCTGCAGTTTATACTGAGCTTAAAGTTTACTCTGGCCTGCTGTGTCTCCTGCCTCTGTAACTGCAAACTGTGTGAAACCTTTTCCCTGTGGCATTACTTGTATGAAGTAATCCAAGCACTTCTTAACCAAACCTGTGTCTCCTATGTTTTCCTCGCACCAAAGCACAAGACTCTATATAGACTGTATACAATACATCACATAGGGTTAGGGTTGGGATTAGGGTTAGGGTTAGGGGTGTGTTGTGGTTAGGGTTGGGATTAGGGTTAGGCTTGTGGTTAGGGATGGGATTAGGGTTAAGGGTGTGTTGGGGTTAGGGTTGGAGTTAGAATTTAGGGGTTTCCACTGTTTAGGCACATCAGGGGCTCTCCAAATGCGACATGGCGCCACTATTGATTCCAGCCAATTTTGCGTTCAAAAAGTCAAACGGTGCTCCCTCCCTTCCGAGCCCCAACGTGTGCCCAAACAGTGGTTTACCCCAACATATGGGGCATCAGTGTACTCAGGAAACATTGCTCAACAACTTTGGGGGTCTAGACTCTCCTACTACTCTTGGGAAAATAAAAATTGGGGGCTAAAAAATCATTTTTGTGGAAAAAAATGATTTTTTATTTTTTCACGGCTTTGCATTATAAACTTCTGTGAAGCACTTAGGGGTTCAAAGTGCTCACCGCACATCTATATAAGATCCTTAGGGGGTCTAGTTTCCAAAATAGGGTCACTTGTGGGGGTTTCTACTGTTTAGGCACATCAAGGGCTCTGCAAACGCAACTTGATGCCCGTAGACCATTCCATCAAAGTCTGCATTCCAAAACGGCACTACTTCCCTTTCGAGTCCTGATGTGTGACCAAACAGTGGTTCTCCCCCACATTTGGGTACTAGGGTACTCAGGACAAATTGGACAACAACTTTTAGGGTCCAATTTCTCCTATTACCCTTGTGAAAATAAAACATTGCGGGCTGAAAATCATTTTTGTAGAAAAAAAAGATTTTTATTTTCAAGGCTCTGCATTATAAACTTCTGTGAAGCACTTAGGGGTTCAAAATGCTCACAACCCATCTAGATAAGTTCCTTGTGGGTCTAGTTTCCAAAATGGGGTCACTTGTGGGGGAGCTCCAATGTTTAGGCACACAGGGGCTCTCCATACGCTACACGGTGTCTGCTAACGATTGGAGCTAATTTTCCATTCAGATAGTCAAATGGTGCTCCTTCCCTTCCGAACCCTGCCGTGCACCCAAACAGTGGATTATGACCATATATGAGGTATCGGTGTACTCAAGAGAAATTGCCCAACAAATTTTACGATCCATTTTATCCAGTTGCCCATTAGAAAATGAAAAAATTTATGCTAAAAGAATATTTTTGTTGCAAAAATTAAAATGTCCCATTTTTTCTTTCCACGTTGCTTTAGTTCCTGTCAAGCACCTGAAGGGTTAAAAATCTTCTTGAATGCAGTTTTGAGTAGCTTGAGGGGTCCAGCTGTTAGAATGGTGTCACTTTTGGGTATTTTCTGCCATATATACCCCTCAAAGTGACTTTAAATGTGAGGTGGTCCCTAAAAAAAAAATTGGTTTTGTAAATTTTGTTATAAAAATGGAGAAATCGCTGGTCAACTTTTAACCCTTATAATGTCCTAACAAAAAAAAAAAATTGTTTCCAAAATTGTGCTGATGTAAAGTAGACATGTGGGAAATGTTATTTATTAACTATTTTGTGTCACATAAGATTCTGGTTTAACAGAATAAAAATTCAAAACATGAAAATTTTCATAATTTTCACCAAATTTCCAATTTTTTTTCACTAATAAACGCAAAAATTATCGGCCTGGGTTTACCACTATCATGAAGCCCAATATGTCACGAAAAAGAATCTCAGAATTGCTAGGCTCTGTTGAAGCGTTCCTGAGTTATTACCTCATAAAGGGACACTGGTCAGAATTGCAAATAATGGCCAGGTCTTTAACACTAGGACTACTGGACTCGTGACCCCGCCTAGAACTACTGAAAGGAGTCATTTTGACTCCTTGCTTGTTTTTGTTTATTTTTAGAGTTTCATTTGTGGTTATTTATTAATAATTATATTTTTTGTAATGTATTATTATTGTGAGATCCAACAGTAATGCTTTTGATTGTTTTTTTTCTGCTTTTCTTATTTTTCTACAGAAAATAACAATAATTATAATAGACGTTTTTCAAACATTTTTTTTTATTCAAGTGCACACATATAAACAACAACTGAAGAACAAAAAGCAGAGAAAATGTAGGTGGAGGAGCATAAAAATGAAAATATGGCGCAGAATTCACCTTCTAAACATTTGGTGTTTCGCATTTTAGGCATTGCCTTTGATTTATGGCAGTACATTGCCCACACAAAGACTTACCACAAGTCTTACAATTGCCGACAGATCTATTTTTCTTGCACTTTTCTTTGATCTGGCAAAATTTTGTTTGAACCATCACTTCTGAGCATGTAGAAACTTGGGACGTGGAACCCTTTTCCCTATCTGTGACCATAAGGACCACTCAACTCTCTCACAAGCGTTTGCAAAAATGCCTTGCGTGACATTTTTTGGTGGGTTATCTCATTGAATATTATCCATGCATTTATACCCGCAAAGTCTAAGGCATTTTCAAATGCATGAACAGGCCATCTCCTTGTGCATGTTCGTGTGGTATATTTTCGTGCCATCTGATCCACTACATCTACTCCATATTTTGTTTCATTGTAAAACTTTACCGTTTCTGGAGTTTTTTTAGCGGAATCAGACGCAACAACAACATCTGGATGGACGGAACTCAAAATGACAACATTTTTGTTGGGCTTTCCTTGATATACTGTAAGTTTAAAATTGTCTTCATTTCTAACCACTTTAGTGTTGTACAATTCCTCTTTCATGGATTTTATTTCTTTAGGCACTTCTCGCCTTATCTTGTTCAGTGTTCCCACGATGGTTGTTCCTTTGCTTTTTAGCTGTTTAGCTAATTTTACTGAAGTAAAATAATTATCGGTTGTAACATTGTGACCTTTTTTCAAAAACGGGTCCAATAACTTCATTACCACATGGTCAGCTAAACGGTCCTCAGCACGGCGTGTGTCATCTTTGCCTAGATAAGGGAAGTCATTTGCCAGATATTTGCTCTCCTTATCAACAGCTAGCCAATATTTGTGGCCATATTTATCTGGTTTGGAAGGCATGTACTGCGTGAATGGACACCTAGTTTTGCTTGGGAAAAGTTGCTCATCCACCGTTATGTATGGGCCAGGTTTGTAACACGCAATACAATTTTCAATAAACCTGTCCCACACAGTAGAAAATAGAGCAAACTTGTCCGTTTGCAGTCTCTCCGATCGAGTAGATTTCTCATCAAATCTGAGAAACCTCATAATTTCAACAAAGCGGTCCCTAGACATTGTCGCTTTGCAAAACGGTATTCCCCAGTCATTACACCAAATACTGCTAATCGAGTGACGGTTCGTGCCAGATATTCCACGAGCATAGAATATCGCAATGAATGCATCTAGCTCCTCATCAGATAGAGTAAACTGTAAATTATTGTTCCTGCATGCTTCTGCAAGCGTACAGTTCTTTATATGTGTCAATATTAGTGTTGAGCGATATTGCTCGATATCTAAAAATATCGTATCGAAATTGTATCGCCGATAGCACTAAATATCGTCGATATCCGATTTCGATACCGGAAGTCCCATGTAAGTCTATGGGAACAAAATATCGAAATTAAAAAAAAACATTCTTGCATTGTTGGTTAATTGTACATGAAGGAAAACAACAAAGACTAATGTAGAATGTATTGGGGGAGGTTGAGGAGACAATAAAGGCATACATGTTTAACCCAATGCATTGGAATAGCATTAATATATATTTTTTTGGAAATACGTTTGGATTGACTAACAAATTGACAATGTTGTTAACCTTTTTTCTATTTTGGCAAATATGTATGTTTCACAACTTCCATGCTGGAACGGACTCACCCCCATACACTGCTTAGTCTTCTTCTGCTTAGAATTTAGAGCATATATTTTGCTCTTCATTTTGGTCTTATACTTCATGTTCTTCTGCTTTTTGATCTTCTGCTTATTGTTCTTCTGTCTCTTGTTCTGTATCTTGTAGTTTGTCTTAACCTTCTTTGTCCTGTTGGTGATCTTCTTCTTGGTAATCTTTTATTTTTTCTTTGTGATGGTGTTCAGGCTGGTTGGCTTCATGCTCGTCGTCCTTGTTGTCGTCATCTTCTTCTGGGTGGTCTTTAATGTCGCCTAATTTCCGAGAAACAGCTGACGTTACTGGAACCCTGACGGGTATCAGATGGAGCAAGAGACAATGGAAGTAACAAGGACCAGCTGACTGTACTGGACCCCGGACAGGTAGCAGAAGGAAAAGAGGCAATGTCACAACCGAGTACCAGCTGACGTTACTGTGACACGGTTACTAAGCAGGAGGTACCTGTGCTCCAAAGCACTACCAAGGACCAGCAGACGTTGCTGGAACTCGGATACGGAGATGGAGGCACCTAGGCCAAAGGCACTGGGGAGAACCACTTGACGGTACTGGACCCCGGACAGGTAGCAGAAGGAAAAGAGGCAATGTCACAACCGAGTACCAGCTGACGTTACTGTGACACGGTTACTAAGCAGGAGGTACCTGTGCTCCAAAGCACTACCAAGGACCAGCAGACGTTGCTGGAACTCGGATACGGAGATGGAGGCACCTAGGCCAAAGGCACTGGGGAGAACCACTTGACGGTACTGGACCCCGGACGGGTAGCAGAAGGAAAAGAGGCAATGTCACAACCGAGTACCAGCTGACGTTACTGTGACACGGTTACTAAGCAGGAGGTACCTGTGCTCCAAAGCACTACCAAGGACCAGCAGACGTTGCTGGAACTTGGATACGGAGATGGAGGCACCTAGGCCAAAGGCACTGGGGAGAACCACTTGACGGTACTGGACCCGGACGGGTAGCAGAAGGAAAAGAGGCAATGTCACAACCGAGTACCAGCTGACGTTACTGTGACACGGTTACTAAGCAGGAGGTACCTGTGCTCCAAAGCACTACCAAGGACCAGCAGACGTTGCTGGAACTCGGATACGGAGATGGAGGCACCTAGGCCAAAGGCACTGGGGAGGACCACTTGACGGTACTGGACCCCGGACAGGTAGAAGAACGCACCCATGAAAATGTAAGTTGACAGGACGCAAGCCGTCCGCAGTTACCGAATCACACAGTCCTACAGTGGGTGCTTATCCTATTGTCACAATGGAAACCGCCTTTATTTACATATCCCACAGCACACATAGGAATCACCTAAACTGCAGGCACCATAGAGTCGGCTAACCCGAATGCAACACGACAGCACAACTTATTGGAGGATAATTGACGTTCACACTGCCAGGAAACAGCTGTCGTGCTGTAACCAGGCTGGCCAGGAGTCAGTACCCCTGCCAATTACTTACGAGCAACAAATGGCGGTGTTGTAGCCCAGGGAGTAGAGTTCAGGTGGTAGAAAGATGAACATAACAGGAGACATGGAAAACGTTGCCAAACAGTTATTTAATCTGAAAACGGACAGGCAAATTCAGGTGAGATCCATGCCTTGTTCATTTTCAGAAAAGTAAGCCGGTCTACATTCTCTGAGGATAGTCGCATGCGACGGTCTGTTACTACACCACCTGCAGCACTAAAGACACGCTCAGATAATACACTGGCAGCAGGGCAAGCCAGCATCTCCAATGCATACTGGCTAAGCTCTGGCCATGTATCCAACTTAGAGACCCAAAATTTGAAAGGGGAAGAGGCATCTAGGAGTACACTTAGAGGGAAAGCCAAGTAGTCTGTCACCATCTTACGGAAACGTTTCTTCCTCGTGACTGGAGCCGTCTCGGATGGTGTAGACCTTGCTGGCGCTGTCACAAAACTTTGCCACATTTGTAACATACAGTTCTTGCCCTGTGCAGAGGCGCTGCTTCTGCTCCCTCTTGTTATAGAGGTGTCTACACTGCCTCGACGCACAGAGCTGCTTTGTAAAGCAGCAGCAGTAGCAGCAGCAGCTCTCTCGGCTGGAATGTACAACAGTATGGATTGCACCAGTGTGTCTTGGTACTCCTGCATTTTACGGTCCCGGTTCACCGGTGTGATGAGGGTTTGTAAGTTGTCCCGGTAGCGAGGGTCTAGGAGGGTGTACACCCAATAATCTGACGTGCTGAGAATGTGGGCGATGCGGCGGTCGTTTCTCAGGCACTGAAGCATGAAATCAACCATGTGCTGCAGACTCCCAACTGGCCAACAAAGGCTGTCCTCTGGAAGAGGCGTTATCTCTGTCTCCTCTGCATCACCCCACCCTCGCTCTACATACTGAGTAGAGCGTTGGTACCTCCCTCTGTAGGGATTTCTTCCTCCTCCATTGACTCCTCCTCCTCCTCATCCTCCTCACAAAGTGAGCCCTGCCCAGCCCTTTGTGAGGAACGACGTTGCGCTGACTGTCCTGAAGGTAATTGAATTTGTGACTCCTCATCCTCCACCTCTTTCAAAACCTCTTCCTTTAGTGCTTTCAGTGATTTCTGAAGCAGGCAGATAAGGGGTACAGTCATGCTGACTAGTGCATCATCTGCACTCGCCATCCGCGTTGAGACATCAAACGCACGCAAAACGTCGCAGATGTCGTTCATAGAGGCCCACTCAGTAGTGGTGAAGTGTGAACGGCGCAAATTGCGAGTTGATTGCGCCTGTTGCAGCTGATACTCCATTACTGCTGGCTGCTGCTCACACAACCGCTCCAACATATGTAACGTGGAATTCCACCTGGTGGGTACGTCACATATGATGCGATGTTCAGGAAGGCGAAATCTGACTTGCAGAGCTGCAATGCGCGATCTGGCCATGCTGGAACGTCGCAAGTGAGCGCACTCTAGGCGGACCTTGTGCAGCAGTGCATCAAGATACGGATAGTCCCTCAAAAAACTCTGCACGACCAAGTTGAGCACATGTGCCAGACATGGTATGTGAGTGAGGTTGCCAAGGCCCAGAGCTGCCACCAGATTTCGGCCATTGTCACACACTACCAAGCCTGGCTGGAGATTAGCTGACAAAAACCACACATCGCTCTCCTGCTTGATGGCATCCCAGAGCTCCTGCGCTGTGTGGCTTCGATTCCCCATGGGAATTAATTTCAGTACGGCCTGTTGACGTTTTGCTACGGCTGTGCTCATATCGGTCGCAACAGGTAAGCGTTCACGGGTCCATGTGGAGGTATACCGTGACGGCTCGTGCAGCGATGATTCTGAGGAACTGGAGTAGGAGGAGGAATCAATGTGCACAGACTGGATTCCTGCAATCCTTGGAGTTGGCAGAACACGTACAGCGCCACTGGCAAGATCTGTACCCGGCTCCACAACATTGACCCAATGGGCAGTGAGGGAAAGGTATCGTCCCTGGCCATGGGTACTGGTCCACGCATCGGTGGTCAGGTGGACCCTGCTACTGACGGCGTTTAGTAGCGCATGTTTAATGTTTCCCTCGACATGTTTTTGCAGAGCAGGGACAGCTTGCCTGCTGAAATAAAATCGGCTTGGCACATTATATTGTGGGACTGCCAATGCCATAAAGTTCCTGAAACTGTCAGTCTCCACCAGCCTGAATGACAGCATATCAAGGGACAGGAGTTTTGCAAGGCCAGCATTCAGAGCCTGTGCTCGTGGATGGTTTGCCGAGTATGGCCGTCTTTTATCCCATGCCTGTGTTACCGATGGCTGTTTTTGTTCTGGGAGTGTGATGATGACTGTGAACTTGCTGCAGTGGGTGGAATAACAGTTTCTCTATGGACAACAGTGACCGAGGTTCTTCCATGGAGATCCTGTGAGGAAGCCGAAACAGGTGTGTGAGAGCTGGAGGTAGAGGCTCGAACATGACCTAAAGATGTAGGTGCTGCTGTAGGTTGGCCTACATCTCCAGTGTGTCTTTGGAACTCAGCTACATGCTTTGTCCGTACATGTGTCCACATATTTGTGGTATTCGGGTTCCTGATATTTTTACCTCTTTTAACTTTTTGCTTACACAGCTTGCATTGAACATAGCAAATATCATCTACAAGTCTGTCAAAAAAGGACCACGCAGTGCAAGTCATGGGAGCGCCAATTTTGACAGTTCTAAGAGAACTGCTCCCAACAGGTGCCAAACTGGAGGCTACAGGCAAGCGAGTCTGCAGCCTACCTCTCCCTCCTCTTTGTACCGTTGGGACAATCTCTTCCTCAGAGCTGCTCCCACCACCTTCCTGTTGCTCACGCCATGTTGGGTCTCGGACTTCATCATCTACACTACCCTCTTCCAACACCTGCTGCTGTTGGATGGTCTGGGCAGCACCATGCTCCACAAAACCTGGCACCTGAGTCTCATCATCATCATAAGATGCGTTCTGCGGTGTGCTGTCCATCGGCACTGGCTCACCCGCCTGTTCAGATTGAGAGAGACACAGCTGTTGCGCATCACTGCATACTCCCTCTTCTTCAAATTGCAGAATGCTGCTTGCCTGTGCCCGTGTTTGCGAGCCAACAGATTCTGAGAACAGAAGCAGAGACTCAGCTGGCTCCTGTACAGAACTCTCTGACTGCCTTGGCAATTTGACAGGCGGTGAACAGACAGATGGTTGCTCAACAGTGTTGTGTTCCTGAGAGGAGGTGGAAGGAATTGAAGTCGATGCATTGGCTGCCATCCAACCAACAACGGCTTCAATTTGTTCTTCCCGCAGCAGGGGGGCACGCCAAGCTCCTACCAAAGTGCGCATAAAGGAACGCTCACGGGGATAAATGGTGGATGCTGTGTCACTGAGGGCGGCAGCAGACACAGAATCCCCACGTCCTCTCCCTGCTGAAACTCCACGACCACGACCACGTGCCTTACTCACTGACTTCTTCATCTTGGTAGATTGATAAAGAAAGTCAGAAAAGTTATAAGGCCTAAGTGTGGTTATTACGCAGAGACTGAAGTGAACACTGAAACACAACTGTTCACAAATCACAATCTGTGAAAGGCTACTCCTTTGTCTACTTATAGTGTTTGCCCAAATGTATTGGATACGGATGGGAAGCGTCGTCACACTAATAGTTAAATTGCATGGAGCAGCAAGAATTACCGAAGGAAAAAAAAAAGAGGTCTGTGAGTGACACGTGCAGATGCCTACAGACAGCGTTGCATGCAGAGCAACTGCAGCGTCACCTGCACTCACACACACCTTGCAGAGCTGTTAAAAAAGCAGGCAAAAGGAGCTTACACAGCGTTGGTGATAGCCGCCTACGACAGACAGTAAATCCGCAAATCTCTAACTGTCCCTCAGACAGCAAGAGCGTTCTGTCCCTTAGTGAATTCACAGCACGGACGCTAAAAGCGGCGGCGCCTTTTTTATACAACCTGAAGAAAAAAAAAAAAGAGTCTGTGAGTGACACGTGCAGATGCCTACAGACAGCGTTGCATGCAGAGCAAACTGCAGCGTCACCTGCACTCACACACACCTTGCAGAGCTGTTAAAACAACACTGCAGGCAAAAGGAAGCTTTACACAGCGGTTGGTGCTAGCCTGCCTACAGCACAGTACACTAAATCGCAATCTCTAACTGTCCCTCAGAGTCAGCAGAGCAGCGTTCTGTCCCTTACTGAATTCACAGCACAGTGACGCTAAAATGGCGGCGGCGCCTTTTATAGTGCATTCTGACATCATTTCAGCATCCAATCACAGCCATGCCATTAGTTAACATGACCGCAGCAGTACAGGATGTGCCCACACTTCTTAGGATTCCTTATTGGCTGAATAAAATCACATTGCCTCGCAAAGAATTATGGGAACTTCCGATTCCGGTATTCGATAAGACGAAAATATCGAAACGAATTATCGAAAGGCCGATAGAGCTAATATCGGCCGATAGCCGATATTTGCATTATCGTATCGCTCAACACTAGTCAATATATATGAATCAAAAATTAGCATAAGATAAGAGCCTAGAGTAAACAAGCTATTTTGTTCAGCATTACACAGTAATACAAGCAGGTAAAACACAAGGAAAATGTGAAAAGTTGACATGTAAATTGAACTACATCTATATGAACATCAGGGTAAATAAGACAGAGTGAAAAAATTATGCACAAAACTTTATAGCAACATTTAGTGACAAAAGGACCTCAAAATATAGTAGGGAGTCAAAATGACTCCCTTCAGTAGTTCTTGGTAAATTTTGAAAAAAACGCGCAAATTTTTCACCAAAATTATTTATTCTCACAAAATCTTTTTTCACATCATATTTGAGGAAAAGTCACCGAGTTTCAAGCCGGAATTCTGAAAAATGTAGTCACAGAAGAGAAATAAAAAACGAAAGGAGTCAAAATGACTCCATCAGTAGTTCTAGTGTTAAGGTCAAAATAGGCTAGGTCATGAAGGGGTTAATAGATAGATAATTTGTAGATATGAGCTAATGAATTCGAGTGGAATTGAATTCTACTCAAATTTTACTAAAATCTACATTCTGAGAGGGTTGTACAGATGTGCGTTGACAGTCACTGTGCATGTTGTGACGTCAAGACACCATGACCTTTCAAGCACCTGTACAGGATTGGAGGAGTGGTGTATAGTAGTGGAGGGGTCGAAGAGGTGAGCGACAAGGTAAGACATTTTCTTTTTACATATTTATTTTATTATACTACTGGGTTTGGTGAGAACATAAAGCATAAGGGACATTCAATTCATGGAGAATAACTTCTCTGGAATCTAATTTTCCAGTGAAAACCATGTGAACAAGTAAATTTAAATATTGCCTGATTCTCTCATGTCTAACAGATATTCTTCTAAGAGGGTATTTTTTTTTAGCACAGAGATTTGTATGTTAAGAATCATTGCCGTGGAATTAATGGCGCTATATAAATGAGTAAAATGTTAAAAAATTGCTTTAACCTACTGGGTTGAAGCTTACAATAAAAATGCGTTTCCTAAAATAAATAATAGCCACTATTACATCATCACAATACATACAGCTAATAAATATTATAATTTTGATTCTCTTTTCCTTTCTAAAATTGTTATAGAAATACCAGCACCAGCATTAATATGTTCATAAAATATCTTCCTTACTATTTAGAAATAAATTTTTTATCGTCAAATAATAAAACATTCATTGGCTACATGTTACCAATAAATTTGGTGAATAGAGCAAGTTTGCTTGAAGCAGACCTCCACTGAGATAGCCAGTTAATTTGATTTTGCATAAATAAGTGGAAATTTAATATGACATTTATTTTAAGACAGTCATGCTTGCAATGTGCTTTTTAGGCAGTTATATTAATTACTCCACTTCATGTTTTAACAGCACAAATAGTGAAGCATATGATTGAAATTTAAGGTAGATGAAAATGGCTGCCTTTTTTTATAAATTACTGGAATTGGCAATTGTTGCTAGGTGAGGTCGCAAGAGCAACTCCATATATTGAAAAGAATAAAAGCATATTTTACTCTAGGGTATTTTACTTTCTTGCATTACACTTTGGACTGGTTATAAAAGAAGTCCCTCGAGGATTTTCTATTCTTATATTCAAATTCATGCCAGCCACAGAACATTAAGAATATGCCACATTTAGATGTTTCTGTATTTTTTTCTGTACAGTTTTTTGACAATTGACAAAGACTGATGTGACTTATTTTAGTATCTGACTACGCTAGCAATCAGGAATAAACATGAATTTATAACACTGTTGTACATATTTTCAAACGTTGTCAGGTTCAGTTATCAAATGAGCCATTTCTTAAAGATTCTGACCTCTTGAATTCAAATCTGACAATAAGAATATTTAGTTGGCTCTTGTTTCTAAGATATTAAAGTTTTACTTTTACTGCTACATATAACTTGTCAGGCACGCAGATGGCGCATGCGGTTCATGAACCCAATGTGCCACGGGGCTAGGCTTTCCTATGAGGGATGTAGCTAAGAGACTACATTTCATTCGCTGGAGCCCCTGATAGTGGAGTCAGGCTTGAGCTGCAGGTACCAGTCAGATACCACTCCTAGGCACTCTTTGATACTGCAGCTGCTGAAGGTCAGGTTCACAGACACTGACACGAACTCAAGCTCCATTCAGTCTACACCAGTTTTTGGATCCTTGGGCAGAATGGATACTGACACAGAGTTACAGACAAGAATTCAGATAATGGTATTACTGTCTGGACAACGCTGTGTACTGGGATATGTACATGTTCAGACACACGGGTCTCGGAAGAGTTGGTCTCTACCAACTCTTCAAAATTATCTGCTCTTGAGTTTCCCCAAAAAATAGTTATCCCTAATGTGAATGCTACCCATGCAGACTTTTCCTTTCCCTACAAGAAAAGGAGAAACTCCTCATCTTGAAGAAACTTACAAATCTGAGGTCCGATAAAGATTCCTTCCTTTATCTTTGCTTCACTCAGTCTTGGAAATGTATCAATGAGATACTTGAATATTTTTGCATGTTTATCCATTGTCAATATAAAGTTCTTCACGAGGCCTAACGTGATATTGAACCTTATGTGGGTCAACAAGTGCTGGATGCAGGACATTTTCAGTCCTTGGCTGAAGAGAATGTCAGAGAGGCTAGTGTTTTATTGTAGTGATATTCTCTTGCACGACTATTCCACTCACACAGAAAGCAGCACTACTTTGTGCAATATTCTCTTGCACGACTATTCCACTCACACAGAAAGCAGCACTACTTTGTGCATCCACCCTGGAGACCAAGTAGGTGGGCAGCTATCTTTAAGTAACAATAAAGGGCTACAAATGTTGGTCATGGTTTATGCACCTCAACAGCTCTTTCATGTTGTCATAGGTTTCTTTCATGTGGACTGCATAACCAATTGAAATTGAAGGAAGCACATTGCTGTTATGTAGCATGACGGCTTTTAGGCTTGTTTTGGACGAATTGATGAAGAGCATCAATCCCTCTGTATTAGGTTTTAACTTCAGAGATTCTATTAAACTTTTGATGTTGTTGCATGTCACAAGATTGCCCTACATGAGAAAGGATTGGACAAGATCTTAATCACGGTTCCAGAACAAAGAAATCCAAATATCTCCTGCTAGGAGTTTCCACTACTTCAGCGTGGAGCCTATGAGCTCAGCCTTAAGGCTAGGTCTCACATAGCGATACACCAGCGATCCCGACAACGATCAGGATCGCTGGTGTATCGCTACATTATCGCTGCTGAGCTGCCAAACAGGCAGCTCAGGCAGCGATCAGTACAAGCGACACTGCGGGTAACATCGCTTAGTTACCCGCAGTGTACCTTGGATACCAGCGCCCTGATGCAGGGAGCTGGTAATCAGGGTACACATCAGGTTTCCAGGCGCTGCGCGGTGCCTGGAAACCCGCTGTGTACCTTGGTTACCAGCTCCCTGCTTCAGGGAGCTGGTATCCAAGGTACACAGCGGGTTTCTAGGCACAGCCCCGCACCTGGAAACCCGCTGTGTACCTTGGTGCGTGCCTGTCAGCGGGAGACCAGCGATCAAAAAAATGTCCTGGCTTTTCAGCGACGATCAGCGATACCCGGCAGGGGGGCTGATCGTCGCTGAATGTCACACACAGCGATATCGCTGGTGAGCTCGCTGCTGCGTCACAAAACTAGTGACTCAGCAGCGATCTCGCTAGCGATATCACTATGTGAGACGGGGGCTTTACTCTTTGGTGAATCCAAATCTGTAACAAGATTGTTTAGTTCACTTTGTGTATAAGCAGGGTAGAAAGAAGGTAGAGCAAGGGTTAACAACTTTAATTTAACAATGAGACACTCCATGCAGGGAAGTAAGAAGTTAAATGAGGATATTAAAACAGTTAAATGGCAGAATGAGCAGTTCAAATGCAAAGGGATATATAGGGTTAAAGAACAATGACTGAAGTAAAGTCAGTTCACTGGAATAACTTATCCTGTCAGTCGTTTCTCAGGCCGTGGGTGTTGCTGAACAGACAGTAGCGCCAACAACGGCTGGTGCGGTGCTGATCTTGTGAGGTCCTGTAGATAACGATGATCCGTCTTCGGACGGCAGCGGTTGGTTTCCAGCACCTTCCACTTGGTCCCTAGTCCATTAATTAATGCAGCTTAGGAGGAGAAAAACCACAGCACTATCCGGGTTCAATGTAGACCGGAAGGTATATACTGGCAGCCCAGGGCATAAACGTCTATCCCATACCCAGTTTCTCTTAGGCAGCGGACACGCTGTACTCACAGCCATGGAGTGTGCGGGCCCTGATTCTATGGCAGTCAACAGGTACACTGCAGGTCTCTCTCTTAAGTCCCTGTTGGTGGCAGTGGGGATGATCTGGTGCAGGCCTGCGCTTTATTGATGCTCAGGGGACGGAGCCCTCCTCTCTCTCTCTGCCACTCTCCGTCTGCTTCTGCCAAATCTGACTACTTCCGTGCGTGCTTTTTCTGCTGCCGCTTAGCTGCGCTTCCTGCTTCCTGGAGCAGAGGTTTGTCTGGTCCCCTATTCTTTCCCCCGCACAACAGAGGAGACAGCCCAGACAGATTCGGACCTGGCACAGAACAGGTACCCACAGTACGGTCCTTCTCCTTACACTCCCCCTCTCCTTTAGCTAGCCATTCCATTGGCGAAATTTCCTGCAGCAGTCGTTGACACTCCTCCATCTCTTGGATGATTCGCTGCCAAATAAATTGGTCCTGTTCGTAACGGTTGGGTGGTACTCCTGCTGTTGTCTGTTCTGTGCATCTTAAGTCAGGTTGGGTATTCGAGTCAGGTTGAGTGGTGGAGTCAGGTTGAATGGACGAGGACGGGGCTATGCCCAGGTCCAATGGAGCAGCCATCTCAGGAGTTTCAAGCTCCTGTACCCCTGATGAGTCGATAAGTGGCAGGTTGAAGAACTCTTCTTCTTCACAGTCGAAAGCTGTAGAAGAGAGTGTTTCCGGAACGATTTGTGCACTCTCTGGTTGGTCTGGATCTCGTGACAAGCAGGGACGCACCATGTTTCGATGGACTACTCGAGTGGGGACGTCTTCTTCCCCTTCAAGTTGAACCTCATAGACAGGGCCATCAGATCCGATCCGGCGTTTCACCCGATATGGAGTCTTCTCCCACCGGTATTCCACCTTGCCTCGAGGACAGTTGTCTCGGACCAACACTCGGTCCCTGGCCTTGAGAGATGTCCCTCGCAGGGGATTCTTTTCATGATGTTCAAGCTCCTGAAACTTGGTCTGCACAAGTCGATGAAGAGTCTGTAAATGATGTCGATGTTCACAGACCCAGGTGCACACCCCATCCGTGGGTAGTCCTCCTCTGGGTCCAACTCCAGCTCAGTGGTCTCTCGCCCTTTTCAGCCGAACAGCAGGGTGTATGGTGTGTATCCAGCTGTGCAGTGCACCCGATTGTTGTATACCTAGACTAATTCAGCTACATTCTCAGGCCAACGGACTTTCCTGTCTTCCTCCAACGTCCTTAGCATCTGAATCAGAGTCCGATTGAAATGCTCTCATGCCCCATTTGCTTGTGGATGTTAGGGCGTTGTCCTAGATTTCTCACTCTGATACAGGCGGTGCAGCTCTTCCATCACTCATCCTTGAAAACAGGCGCCTTGGTCCGAGTGAATTCTCTTCGGACAACTGTACACTCGGATAAAGTCTCTGCAAATGGCCCGTGCTGCCGATTTGGCAGTCTGGTCCCTGGTCAGAGTCACCACAGCAAATTTGGTAAAATGATCGGTCATCACCAGACAGTGTGCATATCCAAGGTGAGCTGGACCATGGTCAAGTAGTCGATCATTAACACCTCTAAGGGAGAAGAGGACACAATGGTCTGTGTAGGGGCCCTCTGTTCCAGAGGCATAGCTAGTTCGCAGTTCCTACATCGTTGACAAGCCTCCTCTACTGCATTTTTCTGCCGAGGATGGTAGACCAGCTTCTGCAGCCACTGGAATGTCTTTTCTGGGCCAAATTGGGCCCCTCTCTCATGAGATCCGGTGGCCACCTCGCTGAGCAACCCCTCTGGGAGCACCACTTGCCAGGTGACTTCCAATTCTCCTGCTAACTGCACTTTCCGATACAACAAGCCATCTTCCAGCTGGAGCCTCTCCCACAGCGAGAATTGCAGGGCTCCCGGGGACTTGGCATCTCTCTCTCTTTGACTGGGCACCCATTGCCTCATCAGAGCGAGCTCCCCATCTTCTTGCTGCAGTCGCACCCAGTCATTACAGGGTCGTCCCAGTGTGTGTTCTCCGGATGTCTCCCCGATCTGTCCCTGCATTGCTGCCAACGTCCTGGCAGGGTTCCGAAATTCAGGGATCTCTTCAGCTTCCAGCTCTTTGTCCCGTTCATGTCCAGGTCACTCATGAGTTACACAGGAAAGCGCATCAGCATGTGTCTTCTCAGCTCCTCTCCGATAGCTGATCTTGTATCGGTACTTGGTCATACGTGCCCCCCATCTCTGCTCCAGTGCCCCAGTTTCACATTTTCTAGGTGAGCCAGAGGATTGTTATTGGTGCGTACCAAGACTTCAGACCTGGACAGATATTCAGCAAACTTCTTGGTCATGGCCCACACTAACACCAGCAGTTCCAGCTTGAAAGAGCTGTAATTATCCGGATTTCATTCGGAGTCATGGAGTGACCAGCTCGCATAAGCAATCACCCACTCTTTTCCGTCCTGCATCTGTGATAGTACAGCTCCTAGTCCATGTAGGCTTCCATCTGTGTGAAGGATGAACGGTTGAGAGAAGTCAGCATAGGTCACGCTGTATAGCAGATATATATATATGTGATGACAGTAATCTATATCAAAAGGGCAACATACAATATAACATGCGCATAGATATATGATAACATAGAATTACCTGACAGAAAGTCCAGTGGGTCAATACGGAATCCGTTATACGCTGTCTCCGGCTAGAGGGTGACCGGGGTCTATGCTGACCCTAAACTGGGGTCCTAACTAATCCCTCTACCTGGAGGTACTGTTAAAGGTACAGAGGTCCAGGCCACCAGCGTAAACCCTGTCTCCTATCAATCCCTGCCAACTGTAATCTAGTCCTAAGAAGGACCCTGATTACCACCAAAGGGAATGAACAGGTAACGGTTAATGAACAGAAAGACATACAAGAAAGACAAGAAATAAAGTAAATAAAGTCTTACATACAACACTCACACACAGTAGGAACACCTAAGGTCTCAGAGATAAACTATAAGCTATAAGAGTAAAAACAACTAAGGAGCTCTTAGCTTAAGTATTCTCAGAACCGATCCAGTCTGCTAGACTACATGAAGGCTTTCACCGGCATCTAACAAGCAGACTGGCAGGTATATGAAGGAATCTAATTAGAACATAATCAAAAACAGCCAGGCGAGGCTGGACCTAGTCTTAGCAAAGAGCTAGGTAAAATTAACTCCCTCATTACCAAACACAAAGAAACAGCAACTCAGCTGTGAGAAGTCAGAGTGTGTAATCGCGACGATCCTTGTGGCGATACACCCATGACAGTACCCCCCCCTCTACGAGGGGACTCCGGACCCTCAGGGCCAGGTCTGCCCGGGTGAGTTGTGTGAAAGGTCCGAACCAATCGATCTGCGTTAACATCAGACGCAGGGACCCACGTCCTCTCCACAGGACCATACCCCCTCCAATGAACCAAGTACTGAAGGGATCGGCGACTGAGACGTGAGTCAATGATTTTCGACCCATGAAATTCCACGTTATCATTGACCACCACTGAAGGCGGAGGTAGAGGTGACGGTATGACTGGTGCCACATACTTTTTAAGTAATGACTTGTGAAACACATTATGAATTTTAAACGTAGGAGGGAGGTCCAGACGAAATGCCACAGGATTAATTATAGAACTGATCCTGTACGGCCCGATGAATCTGGGACCCAACCTCCAGGAGGAAACTTTAAGTTTTATATTCCTGGTAGACAACCAAACTAGATCGTTCACCTTCAGATCTAGACCAGAAACTCTCCCCCTATCAGCCATCCGTTTGTAACGGTTCCCCGTAACCTTCAGTCTTAACCGATCTGGAACTATCAGTCTCCCTGGAAGTCCCACCGGGGCGTCCCCCTGAGCCCCAATACCTCCCCCTCAAGCTCAGAGCATACAGCTGACACTACAACTCCCTCCTGAGGAATAGGAACCGGATCATCCGTCTTCCCGGCCCCTGGGAAAGTGCGAGATAAGGCATCAGGAAGCAACTTTATTGAGCAGTCATATGCGCGATGAGGAGGTAACTCTTTACACCCCTCCTCTGAGAACATCTCCCCAAAGTCCTCCAGAAAAGGAGACAAAGTCCTAGGCACAACCGCACCGATGACTGTGCTCATGCAGTTATTCCTGCAAAATTCACCCCACTGGCTTATCTTTCCGGATTGCCAATCAATCACTGGGTTATGTTTAGCCAACCAAGGAAGTCCCAACACAATAGGAGTAGGTAGACCCTCCAACACATAACAAGACAATTGCTCTTTATGTATTGCCCTACTCGAAGATCTATGTTATGAACCGCTTGTACCAAGCTACCTTGACCGAGAGGTCTAGAATCAATAGAGACTATAGGGACCGGTTTGGCCAATACACTCAGTTGCATACCATGCACCTGGGCAAACCGAGCGTCCACCAGATTAGCCCCGGACCCACTATCAAGAAAAACAGAAATCCTCTCAGTTCTAGTACCAATCACCACCTCCGCAGGCACGAGAAACTGAGAGGGATTTGGGGACGAAATACACACTCCCAGGTTAACTCCTTTGCTCAAAGAGGCCCGGGATGGACACCCCCCAACAAAATGTCCCTCTCTCCCGCAAAAGAAACACCTTCTAGTCTTGCGGTGCACCGCCGATTCCCTCCTACAAAAAGATGTCCCTCCCAACTGCATGGGTTCCTCAGAACAGACCAGGGGAACCTCAGTATAAGGGACTTTAGTAGTAGGTGGAGTCATCACGGGAGGCGGAGTTACCTCGCGTCTTCCCCGAATTCGTCTATCCATGCGAATAACGAGGGCCATAGCAGCCTCCAGTGATGGAGGAGAATCATACTGAGCCAACACATCTTTTAATTTGTCAGACAACCCTTGACAAAACTGGCTCCTAAGAGCTGGGTCATTCCACTGAGTATCTGTTGCCCATCTACGGAACTCAGAAGAATATTCCTCCGCTGGACGATTTCCTTGCTGTATTTTACGTAACTTTGTTTCAGCAAGGGAAACTCGATCCGGATCATCATATACCAGACCCAGGGCAGTAAAAAATCGATCCACTGACTGGAGATCTGGGGAGCCTGGAGGAATAGAGAACGCCCAAGATTGAGGGTCCCCTTGTAAGAGCGAGATAACAATTCCCACCCTCTGCTCTTCACTCCCAGATGACCGAGGCCGCAGCCGAAAGTACAATTTACATGCCTCCCGGAAAGTAAAAAATTTGTCCCGCCCACCAGTGAACCTGTCCGGGAGAGCAACCTTAGGTTCAGATCTGGTTTGCTCCGGGGGGGACAAAACCTTGGACTTAATGTCTGCAAACTCCATGGAAAACCCCTGCAACTGCCGGGCCAGCTGGGCTACTGGATCCATGACAGCTGGAGAGAATCTTTAGTAGGGCCGGTGAAAATGTCACGCTGCATAGCAGATATATATATATGTGATGACAGTAGTCTATATCAAAAGGGCAACATACAATATAACATGCGCATAGATATATGATAACATAGAATTACCTGACAGAAAGTCCAGTGGGTCAATACGGAATCCGTTATACGCTGTCTCCGGCTAGAGGGTGACCGGGGTCTATGCTGACCCTAAACTGGGGTCCTAACTAATCCCTCTACCTGGAGGTACTGTTAAAGGTACAGAGGTCCAGGCCACCAGCGTAAACCCTGTCTCCTATCAATCCCTGCCAACTGTAATCTAGTCCTAAGAAGGACCCTGATTACCACCAAAGGGAATGAACAGGTAACGGTTAATGAACAGAAAGACATACAAGAAAGACAAGAAATAAAGTAAATAAAGTCTTACATACAACACTCACACACAGTAGGAACACCGAAGGTCTCAGAGATAAACTATAAGCTATAAGAGTAAAAAACAACTAAGGAGCTCTTAGCTTAAGTATTCTCAGAACCGATCCAGTCTGCTAGACTACATGAAGGCTTTCACCGGCATCTAACAAGCAGACTGGCAGGTATATGAAGGAATCTAATTAGAACATAATCAAAAGCAGCCGGGCGAGGCTGGACCTAGTCTTAGCAAAGAGCTAGGTAAAATTAACTCCCTCATTACCAAACACAAAGAAACAGCAACTCAGCTGTGAGAAGTCAGAGTGTGTAATCGCGACGATCCTTGTGGCGATACACCCATGACAATAGGCAAATACAGGAGCTTCGGTCAGAGCCATCTTTAGAGCTCAGAAAGCTTCTTCCTGGACCTCTTCCCACTGAATAGTCCAATTCTTCATACTGAACTGCACTCCTTTCAACAACTCCAGTAGCGGATTAACAATACGAGTGAAGTTCTTCACGAACTGTCAGTAGTACCCAGTAAGTCCCAGAAAGGCCCGGACATCCTTCGCGGTTCTCAGAGTGGGCCAGTCCTGCACCGCTGCTATTTTCTCACATGCTGGTCTCACTCCCTCAGGGGATACGACATGTCCCAGATATTCAATCTGCTTACGGAAGAGGTGACACTTCCGGGGCTTCACTTTCAGGCCGTTCTTCTGAAGCCGACTAAACACTTGCTATAGCCATTGCTGGTGCTCCTCAAAGGTGGCCGCATAAATGATGATGTCGTCCAGATAGATGAGGGTAGCTTCAAAGTTCAAATCTCCCAAACTTTGCTCCATCAATCGTTGAAAGGTCCCAGGTGTGTTGGTAAAGCCGAAAGACATCCGATTGAACTCGAACAACGCCATAGGCAGTATGAATGCTGTCTTCACCTGATCATGCTCAGACATGGGCACTTGCCAATATCCACTGGCCAGATCCAATGACGAAAAGTACTTCATTTTTCCCAAAGCAGACAATGACTCCTCAATTCTTTGCAGTGGGTACGAGTCTTGCACGGTGCAGGCATTCAGCCACGCAGAAATGGAGGGTCCGTCTTTCTTTTGTACTAAGACAATGGGGCAGCCCACGGGCTTTGGCTCTCTCGGATAACCCCACTCTGCAGCATTTGCTCCAACATCTCTTTCACATCCTGGTACATTTGTGGTGGAATTTGTCAGTATCATTCCCGGATGGGTGCGGTGTTTCCTGTTGGAATCACATGGGTGATGGCTGTAGTACAGCCGAAATCATCGTCGTGGTGAGCAAAAATGTCTTGTTATTGCTCTAGCAACGCTTCCACTTGCTGTACCTGTTGTGGTGAGAGTTACGTTAACTCAGCCCGCATCTACTCCAGGATTCGGTGTCCTTCCTTAAGGGAATTAGGTGATGTCTCAGAGGACACCATTACGGCCACCGTCCAGGCACCCCCCTGCTTCACTGCTAACTGAACGGCCTTTGATTGTATCAACTCTTCTGGCATACCCATTATCTGGGACACTTCACTTTTGGGTGAAAGTGTGAGACTGTCCTCTCCTAATGGCACCTGTTTGAACTTGTTATCAATATAAAACACACCTGTCCACAACCTTAAACATTCACACTCCAAACTTCATTATGGTGAAGACCAAAGAGCTGTCGAAGGACACCAGAAACAAAATTGTAGCCCTGCACCAGGCTAGGAAGACTGAATCTGAAATAGGCAAGCAGCTTGGCGTGATGAAATCAACTGTGTGACCAATAATAAGAAAATGGAAGACATACAAGAACACTGATAATCTCCCTCGATTTGGGGCTCCACACAAGATCTCACCCCGTGGGGGGGAACCTAGTGAATGACATGCATAGAGCTGGGACCACTGTAACACTGTAAGAAAGGCTACCATCAGTAACACACTACGCTACCAGGGACTCAAATCATGCAGTGCCAGAGGTGTCCCCTGCTTAACCCAGTACATGTCTGGGCCCATCTGAACTTTGCTAGAGAGCATTTGGATTATCCAGAAGAGTATTGGGAGAATGTCATATGGTCTGATGGTTGGTGGTTGGGCATTAGCTGCTCTAGTGATGTGGCAGCTCCGGATTGGCCCGCGGGCGACACCTCGGCCGACTGGGCATGAGTGTTTGGGGTGGAGCCTAATATATAAAAGGCTCCCAACGTTGCAAGCGGGTGCGCTAGTGTCATTCATGCTTGTGTGTGTGGTGGCTACTCTACCACTATGTCTGCACAGTTGCGTGTGTCCTTTGCTCTGTGTGTGGCCACTTTGGCAGGCAGCTTGCACACTGCTGCGGCTTTGTACCCTTGGCTCTGTGCCAGAGCCTAGTCTGTTTTATGCTTGGGTGCCTGTTAGGCACAAGTTTAGTAGCATCAGGACTGCGGTGCTTAGCCACTTAACTTAGCGTCTGTTTCAGCCACGTGTGCTATTAGCACGGGTCAGTTACACAGCAGGATCAACCCTTTAGCCAGTTCTCAGTCTAGGCAATAGTGTATCGTACCTAGCATCGTTAGAGTCCGTCTGGTTCGGTCACGTATGCTATTAGCACGGACCTGTTACAAAGTAAGTGCAACCACATGCTAATATTCCTGTGGAGTTAATAGGGGATAGCACTTAGTATTCTTTAGTGCAGTACCTCTCCATGTGTTAACTAGTGTACACTCTGGTCCCCATCTTGACTGAAAAAAAACAGAAATGCAGAAATTTTTGCAAATTTATTAAAAAAGAAAAACTGAAAGATCACATGGTCATAAGTATTCAGACCATTTGCTAAGTATTGAGTAGAAGCACCCTTTTGTGCTAGTGCAGCCATGAGTCTTCTTGAGAATGATGCAACAAGTTTTTCACATCTGGATTTGGGGATCCACTGCCATTCTTCCTTGCAGATCCTCTCCAGTTCCGTCAGGTTGGTGGACAGCAATTTTCAGGTCTCTCCAGAGATGCTCAATTGGGTTTAGGTCAGGGCTCTGGCTGGGCCAGTAAAAAATGGTAACAGAGTTGTTCTAAAGCCACTCCTTTGTTATTTTAGCTGAGTGCTTAGAGTCATTGTCTTGTTGGAAGTGAATTTTTTTTTCATTCAAGATGAGGTGCACAGTGTACATTAATGAGAAAAAAAATGATCATTTTGAATTTACTAAATGGCTGCAATGAAACACAGAGTGAAAAATTTAAAGTGGTCTGAATACTTCCTATACCCACTGTAGATATATTTTCAATCACAGAGCGGTCATCTGCTGATGTTCCCCTATACTCACAATTAGGGTACACCACGTAGCTATAGTTAGGATTACCTGGTGAGAGGCCCACTCAGATTTTTGTCCCCCCAAGCTGAAACCATGGCTATGCCTCTGCCTCAACCCCATCGAACAATTTTGTGATGAACTAGAATGGATATTGTTAGTCAGGGCCTCTCATCCAACAATGTCAAAGCTAACGAATGATCTTCTGGATGAATGGCCAAAAATTCCTACAGATACACAAAAAATATTGTAGAAAGCCTTTTCCGAAGTTTATATAGTTGCATGGAGAAGGGTAACGAAGAGGAACAACTCCATATTAATGCTTATGAATTTGTAATATCATAAAAGCTACTAAGGGTATAATGTGCAGATGTCTAGGTGTCCAAATATTTTTGCCTGTGCAGTTTGTTTATGTATAGGCCAATGTGCTATCAATGTTATTAATTTGTGGGGAGAAAAAAAATCATAATGCTTCGACTACATTGAAGAGAATGAATCGTCACTGGCTCAGTAATAATAACTAGATGATTTTCTATATCAGATTGGCATGTCATACAACATTGTAAATTATACTCATCCACTTATGTTTTGCATCCTCTTCAGGCTAATCTATACATTCCCTCTTTAACATGAGTACTTGACTAATGACATTACAAGCTTTGCCAAAAGACTTATTTAGTGCCTGTGGCTCTTAAGATTTCGCTTTCAAATGTATTTTTCCAATTATATTTAATGTATGATTATAGCTTTTATCTATAAGTCAACTTTTGCAGGGACAAAATTACAGACAGACTTATAATTAGAGTACAGTATCATGCTGACACCAGGAACAAAAGACACCCTGGCAACATCTACATAAAGATTCAAACAAGTAGACAGGAGAACATGTGGTTTTTCACAAATACTTGGCCTGTGACCTAATGGGATAGCCGCACTCATATTTGATGAAGGAGCAATTGCTGCAATGCTGTATACTGGTAATTCTCTATTGAAACCTTATCTTTTGATTTAATATTAATTTTTAATATTTGTATCATAAATTTTATGGAAGAACAAAATAAAATAAGTATATAAATTGTTCATATAACGTTATTTAGTGATATCTTGGTATCCACTCATATATTAAGCATATAATGAAAGAAAAAGTCATCTATATATATAAACATAGAATGTATTCACTATATACTGTAAAAATAAATATTCAGCATCCCTTAATAGGAAAGCATTAAACATCTAAATTATGTGTGCCTAACAAAGGAAATCAGTAATTATATTCTTACTGCCATTAATTGTCAGTAGCCATATTGTTTTGTGCATTAAACATACAGCTCGAACAGGAATAATTGACTCTTCAGCTGGATCATATTTTTCTCCTTTAATATCCAGATGCTTAGCGCATTATTATAAATGATCAGGTTGAAAGTTATATGTGAAAGCATAATTATTAGGGTAGTGCAACAAATTGCAGCTCTCAAGCAACAAAAGCACAAGTGACACAATGAATGCCATTAGTGCCTACTTCATCAATTTCTAGTATAAATTAACTAAATCTGCCAAGGTCTTCTATCAAGTCCCAGTAATGTTGAAAGTATTTCAATTGTTACATTTTCAAAGGAAAAAAGCAAGAAATTTACTTTACAGGGTGTTACGACTTTATGAATCTGTAAAGGATGAGTCATAGATATTTTCAGCAGATACCATTGAATTTTGATGGCCCCCTTAGACTTATAATAGGGACATTTTTTAGAGGGTTTTAGTGTTTTTGACAGCAAAACAATATCATTTTATATTACTTACTTACAGTACAGTGCCATGTAAAAGTTTTGGCACCCCAGGTCAAAATGACTGTTATTGTGAACAGTTAAGCAGGTTGAAGATGAAATGATCTCTAAAAAAAGTGAAGTTAAAGATAATGTAATATTCCGTCCATGTGACCTGGGCCAATTTGAACATGGACAGAATATTCCAGAGTGTGAAACTTGCTGATCATGCGCAGTGCATGATCAGCAAGTCTGTCTTTCAGAGCAGCGCTGCCAGCTTCTATGGCATGACAATGCTGCTCCATCTGCATGCTATAGAAGCGATCAGCCTGCAAAAAAGTATTTATATCAAAAACTGACCGGCACATCCAAACATAGATCTAGTCTGAACAGGTGCTAAAACCTAGAGTCACCAACTCATATACATTCAAGAATAAAAGGTAGCACACTGTAGCGCTATAGCTTGTGGACACAAAAATATGAAAAATGAATTGCATCACTGCCTTAGAAATATGAAAAATTGAGAAGTCTTAGCGCATAAAAAGGCCAATTTATGTGTACCTGGTAGCCACGTTAAGGCTCTTCATCTCTGTGGAGAGGTAATGAACCTGCTATAATTAAAATTCCTGTGACCACCAGGTGGAGTGCTCAGGTAGAAGGTAAATGAATACATATCAAAAACTGACCGGCACATCCAAACATAGATCTAGTCTGAACAGGTGCATGTATATGAGTTGGTGACACTAGGTTTTAGCGTGTATTCATTTACCTTCTACCTGAGCACTCCACCTGGTGGTCACTGGCGTTTTAATTATAGCAGGTTCATTACCCCTCCACAGAGATGTAGATTTTAGTCTGGAGAGAGGATTCATATGTTCCCATGCCGACAGACTTTTCTAAGTGAGGATTGGCATAGTTAGGACCTGGTATATGAGAAGAGCCTTAACGTGGCTACCAGGTACACATAAATTGGCCTTTTTATGCGCTAAGACTTCTCAATTTTTCATATTTCTAAGGCAGTGATGCAATTCATTTTTCATATTTTTTTGTCCGCAAGCTATAGCGCAAAAAAGTATTGTCCCATGGTGGGACTAAGTAAAAAGTTAGAAAAAAGTAAAAATAAAATTTTAAATAATTGTAAAAATATTTTAAAAAAATCAAAAATTATTATAAAAAATCAATATATAGTTTATCACTAAATCTTTGAACGAAAAAAAATTTAAACAATAAAAGTACACATATTTGGTATCGCTTAGTCCGCTTTGACCTAACCTATAAAACTATCCCACTAGTTAACCTCTTTAGTAAAAATCATGAAAAAAATTAAAAAACAAGGCAAAAACAATGCTTTATCATCATACCGCCAAACAAAAAGTAGAATAAAACACAATCAAAAAGATGTAAATACATAAACATGGTACCGCTGAAAACGACAGCTTGTCCCGCAAAACACAAAACGCAACACAGTTCCAGATGAGCGACTTTGCCTACGGGTGGTTTCAGTCGGGTTTCGGACCATCCGACTTTCACAAAAGTCGAGTCGAACGAAATCGGCCGACTATCGGAAAAAGTCGAAGGTCCGACTGAAACATGAAACCCAATGCAAGTCAATGGGGAAGCAAAGTCGGCAGGGAGTGGAGGACAGTAAACACACCTACAGTGCCCATTTCAATGCCAACGACATCACTTCTTATTACTTAAGCTTGTCAACCTTATTTACTTTATAATAATAGTTACGAATTGAAAACTGGGGGTTATTTGGCTAAAGTTGTGGGGGGGCAGGGCTGGCTCCAGGTTTTCGTGGGCCCCAGGCGAAAGAGTGTCAGTGGGCTCCTTTAACACATACCACAATTCATGATGCTCCGATGCGGAAGAGAAATATAGGTATAGTACAATGCCAAATACTTCACTTCTAACATTACATGACTGACATCTATTTTAAATTCTACAATAGCTCAAAAACCAGACCGTATATTCCTCCATACAGTATTATGGCGACCACATAGTGCGCCATGTAGTATAATGAGCCCCATATATTGCTCCATACAGAATAATTGGTCCCGTATAATGTTCCATACAGTATATGATGAGCTCCACATAATGCCACAGTATATGATGGTCCCCATATAATGTGCCATGCAGTATAGGATGGTCCCATAGAGTATAATGAGCCCCACATATTGCTCCATACAGTATAATAAGTCGCATATAAAGCTCCATACAGCATATGATGGGCCCCATATATTGCTCCATACAGAATGGGCTTCATATAATGCTCCATACAGAACAGGCCCCATATGTGCTCCATATGATGCTCCATACCCTATATGATTCCCCATAAATAATGAACCCCATATGATGCTCCAGTATATGATGGGCCCCATGGATGATGCTCCAGTGTATGATGGGCCTATATAATGCTCCATATATAATGGGCCCCATATGATGCTCCAGTGTATAATGGGCCCCATGGATGCGGCTCCAGTGTATGATGGGTCTATATAATGCTCCATATAAAATGGGCCCCATTTATAATGCTCCACTGTATAATGGGCCACGTATATGATGTTCCAGTGTATGATGGGCATATATTATGCTCCATATATACTGGGCCCCATGGATGATGCTGCAATATGTGTGGATGGGCCTATATAATGCTCCACTGTATAATGGGCCCCGTATATGATGCTCCAGTGTATGATGGGCACCATTTATAATGCTCCAGTGTTTGATGGGCCCCATGCATGATGCTCCAGTGTATGATTGGCCTATATAATGCTCCATACATAATGGGCCCAATTTATAATGCTACAGTGTGTAATGCTCCCCATATATTGCTCCAAACATTAAAAAAATGAAATACCTCTCCTCAGTGGGCAGTGCTCTACTCTGGACTCCTCAGCGTCGCCATCTTCCAGCTCTCTGCACTGTGACTGTTCAGGCAGAGGGTGCACAAACGTGACATCATCGCGCTCTCTGACTTGAATGTCACTGTCAGGAAATGCGGAAGACGTCATAGCGGTGGAGCAGGGAAAGGTAAGTATTGCAAGTGCTGGGGCCCTGAGCAAGCAGGGGGGCCCACAGGTGGGCGAAGGCACTGGCACAGGGCCCCTCATAGTATGCCGGTTACTCTGATGGCGAGTGGGCCCCCCACCATCAGAGACACCGGCGCACTATGAGGGGCCCTGTGCCAGTGCCGTCGCCCAAGAGTGGGCCACCCACATGCACCGTCACTTGCCCGGGTGCGCCAGGTGCTGATGCCGCCCTGGGGGGGGACCCAGTTAGGGAAGTGGAGAAACTGGCATATGTTGAGGTGTAGGCTGGACGTTCAGCAGCTGCAAATGGAGGAATTGGAGAAGTCGGAGGAAAAGGAAGACAAAGCGAGCCATTTTGCTGGCAACCTATGTGTCATCAGGGGAAGGTAGTACAAAATACTTTGAAACCCAGGCATGGTTCATTTTTATGAAGGTGAGATCACCAACATTTTGGGTCGACAGCCGGGTCCATCTTTCTGTCAGGATTGATCCAGCAGCACTGAAGACTCTTTCTGATAGCACACTCACAGCAGGGCAAGCGAGCTCCTGTAAGGCATATTGTGCCAATTCAGGCAAGGTGTCCAGTTTACAGGCCCAG
The DNA here is from genome assembly GCA_033576555.1 of Oophaga sylvatica. Taxonomy (NCBI): domain Eukaryota; kingdom Metazoa; phylum Chordata; class Amphibia; order Anura; family Dendrobatidae; genus Oophaga; species Oophaga sylvatica. The sequence goes on along the minus strand of JARQOD010000002.1, from coordinate 307,056,029 downwards.
TAGTCAAAGGGAATGAACTGTGAGGGAGAACATCGATAGGTGAGGCGAGGTAATTTTGAACCATAGTTGACAACTGTTGTCTCCTGTCTGTTGCAATCAATTCAGTATTAACAGTCGTGTGAGCTGTACTCGAGAAATCAGTCCACAACATGGTCATGAAACCCTGTCTCCAATGCCACTTCGGCTGTGTGCACCACGAAAACCTCTTCCATTTGGCCCAGTACGGCTCGTGGTAGAACCTGCACCACTGCTGTGTGCTGGGAATGCCTCTAACAAACGGTTTACCAGAGTTGCTTGTTTGTTCGCCAATATTAGTAGGAGGAGGGTCGAACGCCTACAGCCAACTGTTGCCTATACCGTGGGCTAGGCAGCACTGTCCCACCGCCGCTGTCCCTGTTGATCCTGCACCCACCACATTAACCCAGTGCGCAGTGATGGACACGTAACGGCCCTGGCCATGCCTACTGGCCCATGCATCTGTTGTGAGGTGCACCTTTCCACTCACTGATTGTTTGAGTGCATGGACAATACACAATACAATTTCACATGCAGGTGGAGGGCAGGGATGGCTTTTCTAGATAAGGAGTGCCGACTGGGTAGGTCATAGCATGGGACAGCGTAGGCCATGAGCTCTCGGAACGCTGCGCTTTCAACCAAACGGAAGGGCATCATCTCTAATGAGATCAGTTTGGCAATGTAGGCGTTCAAAGCCAGTGTACGCGGATGAGAGGATGAGTACTTTGTTGTCCTACTCAGTGTCTGCTAGGGTGACTGGACTTGAAAGCTGCATGTGGGGGAACTAGCGGTGGACATGATGGACTGAGAGGGGGTTGGTGATGGTGATGGTGGTGGTGATGGCCTAGATTCAGTCTTTCGTTGCAAAAGCATTGTGATTCCCTGACTGCTTTGGCCTTGTGACGACACATAAACATTTCTTGCTGGTGGTGTGCTAACCGGTGGGCTTACAGTGGGGGAAGCGATGTAGCGTTGCTGGCTACCTTCAGTCAGAGCAGGTGCACATGTGTTACCTGAGCTTTGTAGTCCGTCCACGCTTGTAAGTGCATGATGTTTAAATGTCTAAGCATGCAACTGGTATTCAAATTTCAGAGATTTTCCCTCGGCTAAAGGTCCTTCCGCACTTCTTACAGATAACCATTGCCTTATCAATAGGATTTTGGTCAAAAAAGTGCCACACTGCACTCTTCCTACTATGGGATAAATTTTCAGGGCTTGCACGCTGTGCTAATTTGACCGTCTGGCCAAGCTGTCCGGCAACACTTTTTGTTTTTTTTAACACATTTTTGGACTGCTACGGGCCTGCCAGATTATCGCTGATGCGATGTCGATGCCTGCTGCGGATCCTTCTCCTTTTCTGAGCTATTTCCAGCGGCACCCTCTTCCCCCAATGGATGAAAATCCGGGTCAACAACTGGGTCATCCATCACCTCCTCTTCAATTTAATCTGCACCTTCCTCTGTGTCACCGTGTAAGGTGGTATAGTATACGGGAAGGGGCACCTGAGTTTTATGAGGGTCAGATTCTGGCTCAGTAGACTGCGAGGGCAGTGCAGTGCTCTGGGTGAATGTACCAGCAGAATCATATAGCAGTGGCTGTGCATCAGTGCACTCCATGTCAGATTCTTCTTGGACTGGGGAATTCAGGATTTGACTTGATAACCCAGGCATGGTATGTGAAAAGAGCTCCATGGAGTAATCTGAAGCATGGCTTGCCGCATCCTTCCCTTTTGGTGGGGGTGAAGGACACAAGGAAAGCTGTTGTTCCTGACCAGGAGCCCGCACTGACGACTCAGTGCTTGCAGTTTTTGAAACTTCAGAAGAGGAGGCGATAGAGCTGGAGGCTGTTTCGGCAATGTAAGCCAAAATCTGTTCCTGATGCTCTGGCTTTAAAAGCGGTTTACTCCCAGAAAAGGGAGCCTTCCAGGCCTTCTGGAGTCAGACGATGACGCAGGCTCTACACCTCCTGCCTTAGGTGCTATTGTGCTTTTGGCACTACCAGCAGATGCACGACCACCACCATCAATACCAGCTGGCCCCCCCGCATACGTCTGTGGCCTCTTCCACCATACTTCCTCATGTTTGGGAAAATGTACCAAAAATATCAGCAGATATATGGTACTGTATGAGGAGCGTACAGCTGTATACGGTGTAGGGGAAAATTTAAATCTCCGTATATACAGGTCCTTCTCAAAAAATTAGCATATAGTGCTAAATTTCATTATTTTCCATAATTTCACAGGCTCAGTATGGATTAGACCAGAATATAAAAAGCAGTAAAAGGGTACTGTATGAGAAGCGTACAGCTGTATACAGTGTTGGGGTAATTTTAAATCTCCGTATATATTTCCGGAGTAACACACAGACGCTCACAGGCTCAGTATGGATTAGACCAGAATACAAAAAGCAGAAAAACGGTACTGTATCAGAAGATACAAGGTGTATATAGTGTTGGGGTAATTTTAAATCTCCGTATATATTCCTGGAGTAACACACAGACGCTCACAGGCTCAGTTTGGATTAGACCAGAATATACACATGACTCTGTGGGCCAAAATATGGAAAAATTATAGCTCTCAAAATGTGGAGATGCAAAAACTTTTTTTTGCAATTAAAAGCGTCTTTTAGTGTGTGACAGCAGCCAAAGATTATAAGGCCTTTTTCACGCGTCCTGATTTTTTCCGGTACCGGAGATGTCAGTGTCCGTGTGTGTAATACTTGCGGCATATGCGCACGTGTGCCGCATCAGTACCACATGTACAGGCGCCAGTGAAGAAGCGTTACAGTATGCGCTGTTCTCCGGCACCAGGTGCTGAACACGGCTCTCATCATTCTCCCCTGCTCTGCCGGTGATCAGCACAAGCAGGGGAGAATGATGGGAGTTACATTTAAGTGATAAAAGAGAGAGCAGGCGTCGGCTGATAGGACTATTACTCCCATCAGCCTACCCATGCTGCTGATAATAACAGTGACAGCAGGAGCGGCTGATGGAGGTATTTATCTCTCAGCTTTTCACACAGAATTCTTATCTCTGCTCCTAGTATTCACTTGATACGTCACTCAGCTTTTCCACACGGACTTCTTACCTCTATTCCTAGTATTCACTTGGTATGTCTTTCAACTAACCCCTGCTTTACCCCAGTGTTATTTATGACCTTGTTTACTTTGGCTTGATCATATGCACCTGGTCTACCCTTAATTCTCTGACCAAGATGAGCACAGACCACTCCTCTCTGCTTCACACCTGAATGCACATATATTGAATAGCACAAGTCTGCCAAGACTTTAGTCTGCAGTGTGTATCTATAAGTGTGTATCATACAAGTGTGAGATATAAATTAATCCAGAATTGAACCAGAAGGAAACTAAAGGTAACTGGATATAGTCACTGGAAACAATGTTTCTGTTAGTTTTCACTCTCATCCCTATAATCCTTCACTTTCTGCTAACCCCCCTAATCCCTACACCAAGTAAGGAACTGTTCATCTTTTCTTCAATCCTCCCCATCCCCACCCATCTCACCTCCCCCTCTGAACTGTTCCTCAACATATAATCCTCTTTCTCCAAACACAGACAGCCCCCTCATGCCCTCTCCTGCTCCTACCTACTTACACTTTCTCTGCTTTTTCTCACTGCTTGTGATATCTCTCCAAATCCTAGTCCTCCTCACCACATTTCCACAGTCATTTCTACCCCACATCCATGCTCTATCACAATTTTCAGTAACCTCTCTAACCTTGTACCCATTCAATAGGCCCCCGCTTCCCCTGTACCACTAATAAGAGTTTTTTGTAACGCTCGCTCTGTCTGCAACAAACTTTCCTACATCCATGATCTTTTTATTACTAACAAACTTTCCTTCCTCGCCATCACCGACACCTGGCTCAACCCCTCTAACACAGTCTCTCTTGCACTTTCGTATGGTGGATTCCACCTTTCCGACACCCCCCGGTCCAGCAGCAAGCATTGTGGAAGAGTTGGTTTTCTCCTGTCAGATAACTGCTCCTTCACCCCAATCCCACTACCACCCTCTGTTACCCTTCCTTCATTTGAGGTGCATTCTGTGCACATCTACTTCCTCTCCAACCTCCAACTGGCTGTCATTTACTGCTCCCAGGGCCAGCCACCACCTTCTTTGACCACTTCACCACCTGGCTACTTCATTTCCTCTCCGCTGACATCTCCACTATCATCTTGGGCGACTTCAACATTCCCATTGACACTTACCTCTCAGTTGCCACTAAGCTTCTATCTCTCACTTCCTCCTTTGGCCTCACTCAATGGTCTTCTGCAGCCACTCACAAAGATGGTCGCACACTGGACCTCATCTTCACCCGCCTCTGCTGCCTATCCAACCTCTCTAACTCACCTCTTTCTGACCACAACCTACTTACATTCTCTTCCCTCTCTCCAGTTCCACAATCCCCACTCCACAAACTTGCACAGCCTCGCAGAAATCTTAAACACCTCGATCTTCACTCACTGTCTGAATCCCTTCTCCCTCTTACAGACATAAGTTCCCTACACAATGCGGATGCTGCAGCCACTCTATATAACACCACAAAAGCAGCAGCTCTGGCATCGGTTGCCCCTCTCACACATACCAAAGCTCTCAAAATCAACAGACAGCCCTGGCACACCAGCCTAACCAAAGAGCTGAGACGGGCTTCCAGGGTTGCTCAGCGGAGATGGAAAAGATTCCACTCCAAAGCGGACATCATCGCATTTAAACAGTCCCTCACTACTTTCAACACCACACTCGCCACAGCTAAACAAACCTACTTCTCATCTCTCATATCTTCCTGTTTTACAACCCTAAACAGCTATTCAACACCTTCAATTCTCTCCTCCATCCCCCAGCACCTCCTCCCTCTCCATTCATCTCAGCTGAAGACATTGCCTCATTTTTCAAGCAGAAGATTGATAACATCAGAGACAGTTTTGGTCGACAACCCCCAGAGCCCTTCCTCCTAACTGCCCAGCCCTCCTCCCCCAAAACCAACTTCTCCAGCTTTACAGAAGATCGACTCTCCACTCTGCTCTCAAGATCACATCTCACCACCTGTGCACTTGACCAGATCCCATCCTACTTCATCCCAAACCTCACCACAGTCTTCATCCCAACCCTAACCCATCTCTTCAACCTATCACTAACAACTGGTGTTTTCCCCTCAAGCTTTAAACATGCCTCAATCACACCTATCCTCAACAAGCCCTCTCTTGACCCATTCTCTGTATCTAGCTATTGCCCTATATCACTTTTCCCCTATGCCTCAAAACTACTGGAACAACACATCCATCTTGAACTGTCCTCCCACCACGCTTCTTGCTCCCTCTACGACCCCTTACAATCTGGGTTCTGGCCACACCACTCCATTGAAACTGCCCTAATTAAGGTCACCAATGACCTATTAACCGCCAAGGCCAAGCGACACTTCTCTGTCCTCCTCCTGGACCTGTCCTTTGCCTTTGACACAGTGGAAAATTCCCTATTACTACAGGCCCTCTCATCTCTTGGCATCACACACTTGGCCCTATCTTGGATCACATCATAACTAACAGACTGGACATTCAGCATCTCCCACTCGCACAACACCTCCTCACCGCGCCCCCTATCTGTCAGAGTCCCGCAAGGTTCAGTCCTAGGGCTCTTCTCTACTCCAATTACACCTTCAGCCTGGGACAGCTCATAGAATCTCACGGCTTTCAGTTTCACCTCTATGCTGATGACACATGACACACACACAGATCTACATCTCTGGACCAAATATCACTACCCTACTAACCAGAATCCCCCAATATCTGTCCGCTATTCCATCCTTCTTCTCCGCTAGATTTCTAAAACTTAATATGGACAAAAGAGAACTCATCATCTTTCCCCATCTCACTCGACCCCCCCAACAGACCTATCCATTATAGAAAATGGCTGCCCACTCTCCCCAGTCCCACAAGCTCGCTGCCTCAGGATTATCCTTGACACTGATCTCTCTTTCAAAACACATATCCAAGCCCTTTACACTTCCTGCTTACTTCAAATCAAAAATATTCAATGGATCCGTACATTCTTCAACCAAGAATCTACAAAAACCATAGTCCATGCCCTCATCATCTCCGGCCTTGACTACTGCAACCTCCTGCTCTGTGGCCTCCCCTCTAACAGTCTTGCACCCTTCCAATCTATTTTAAAGTCTGCTGCCTGACTAATCCACCTGTCCCCCTCTATTCCCTGGCCTCTCCCATCTGTCAATCTCTGCACTGTCTCCCCATCACCAAAAGACTCTAGTTCAAACCCTAACCATGCCATACAAAGCCACAACCTGAGTCCTCCATACATCTGTGACCTCTTCTCCTGGTACTTACCTGCATGCAACCTCTGATCCTCACAAGATCTCCTTCTCTACTCCCCTTCTCACAATCGCATACGAGATTTCTCCAGCACATCCTCCCTACTCTGGAACTCTCTCGAACAACCTATTCGACTATAACCTACCACGAAACCTTAAAAAAAAACTGAAGACCTACCTCTTCCGACAAGCCGACAACTGGCAGTAACCACCGATCGACCAAGCCACTGCGCGACCAGCTCTATCCTTGCCTTTTGTTTCCTCACCCATCTCTTGTAGATTGTGAGCCCTTGTGGGCAGGATCCTCTCTCCTCCTGTACCAGTCGTGACTTGTACTGTTTAAGAATACTGTACTTGTTTTTAGTATGTATGCCCCTCCTCACATGTAAAGCACCATGGAATAAATGGTGCTATATAATAAATAATAATAATTAATCAGCCGCCGTCTGCGCTATAAATAAATAAATGAAAAAAAATGGCATGGGTTCCCCTGTAGTTTCTATAACCAGCCAGGCAAAACTCACAGCTGGGGCTGCAACCTTCAGCTGTCAGCTTCAGCAAGGCTAGTTATCAAGAACAGAGGGGCATTCACCCTGTTTTTTATAATTATTTAAGTAAATAATTTAAAAAATGGCATGGGGTCCCCCCCATTTTTGACAGCCAGCTTTGCTAAAGCTGACAGCTGGGGGCTGGTATTCTCAGGCTGGTAAGGGGCCATGGATATTGACCACCCCAGCCTAAAAACCTAAAAATAGCTGCCCGCATCTGCCCAGAAAAGGCACATCTATTAGATGCGTCAATTCTGGTGCTTTGCCTGGCTCTTCCCACTTGCCCTATAGCGGTGGCAAGTGGGGTTCATATTTGTGGGGTTGATGTCCCCTTTGTATTTTCAGGTGACATCAAGCCCTTGGCTTAGTAATGGAGAAGCGTCTATAAGACACCTATCTATTACTAATCCTGCAGTTATATGGTAAATAAAGACACAGCCAGAATAAAGTCTTTTATTAGAAATAAAACAAAACACAGTTTTACTTTTATTTTTTTTATATAAAAATAACAAACACAGTTATACTCACCAAACGCCTATTCCACCCAAGCCCTCATTCTCCTGTAATAGAAGTAAAATAAAAAAGCAACAAAACACCATACCTGTCTGTCGTTTTGTCCCACACTGTAATCCATGTCTGAGGGATAATTAGTTTTCAACCTGGACGGTGCCAAGATGCTATCGTACAGGCTGAGAACCACAGGGGAGAATGATGAGGGCTGTGTTCAGCATCTGGCACTGGGGAACAGCGCTTACTGTAACGCTTCTTCCCTGGCACCTATGCGTGTCACACAGATAACATCCGTGTGTGTTATGCATATGCATGTGTGCGGGACCTTTTGTGGCCCGTTCTGACATTTAGCCCACTGACACACGGTCCGTGGAATCACACTGACGTGCACAGACTCATTCACTTGAATAGGCAAATAGGGCTCCGTTCCTTCCGAATCTCTCTGTATAGCTAAGTAGTACTGTACAGCCACATATGGGGTATTGCCACATTCAGTTGAAATTGTGGGACAAATTTTGGTGCCATTTTACCTACTTCTTGTGTGAAAATGTAAAATCTTTTGATAAAACAAAATTTTGGTGGCAAAAATTTAGTTATTTTGCCTTCACTGCCCAATGGTATAAAATTCTGTGACACACCCATTGTGTCAATATGATCACTGCACCTCTAGATGAATTCATTGAGAGGTGTAGTTTGTAAAATGGAGTCACTTATGAGGGGTTCTGCTGTTCTGGCATCTCATAGGCTCTCCCAGTGGGTCATGGAATCTGCAGACCATAGTAGTAAAATCTGGCGCTCCTTGCCTTCTGAGCTTTGCACTGTGCCTGAAAAATGTTTCCCAATTAGATGTAGGGTATTGGCACACTCAGGAAAAAATGGAGCTCAGTGTGTTGTAAAAAAATTCCTATTAGGCCTTAAAAAATTAAAAACTTGGGGCAAAAACACAATTTTGGTGGTAAAAATATAATTTATTCTTTCTTCGCCGCTCAGTTGTATAAAATTCTGGGAGGCACATGTGGTGTCAATATGATCACTGCACCCCTACATGAATTCATTGGGGAGTGTAGTTTGTAAAATGAGCTCACATATAGTGGATTTCTGTTGTTCTGCCAATGTGACATAGCACCCTCAAACTATTCCAGCAAAATCTGAACTCTAATATGGCGCCTCTTCACTTCTTAGCTTTGCACTGTGCCTCAAAAGAAGTATTCCCCTACATATGGGGTATCAGCGAACTCAAGAGAAATTGCATAGCAACTTTTGAGGTCCAATTTCTCCTGTTACCCTTGGGAAAATAAAAATTGGGGGCAAAAAGTTTGTTTTTGTGGAAAAAATATAAATTTTTATTTTCAGGTTCTACGTTATAAACTTCTGTGAAGCACTTGAGGGTTCAAAGTGCCTACCACACATCTGAATAAGTTCCTTGTGGGGTCTAGTTTCCCAAATGGTGTCACTTTTGGTTTGTTTCCACTGTTTAGGCACATCAGGGGCTTTCCAAATGCGAAATGGCATCCGATCTCAGTTTCAGCCAATTTTGCTTGAAAAAGTCAAGCAGCGCTCCTTCCCTTCCGAGCTCTGCCATGTATCCAAACAGTGGTTTACCCCCACATATGGGGTATAAGAGTACTCAGGATAAATTGCACAACAACTTTTCGGGTCCAATTTCTCCTGTTAACCTTGATAAAATAAAAAAATTCGGATTTGAAGTATATTTTTTGTGAAGAAAGTTAAATTTTCACTTTTTATAAACATTCATACAATTTCTCCTGTTATCCTTGATAAAATAAAAAATTGAGGTTGAAAAGATCATTTTTGTGCAAAAAATATGATTTTTTTATTTTCATGGCTATATACGTTATAAACTTTTGTGAAGCACTTGGTGGTTCAAAGTGCTCACCACACATCTAGATAAGTTCCTTGGGGGTTTAGTTTCCCAAATGGTGTCACTTGTGGTGGGTTTCCACTGTTAAGGCACACCAGGAGCTCACAAAATGCGACATGGCATCCGATCTCAATTCCAGCCAATTTTGCGTTGAAAAAGTCAAACAGCGCTCCTTCCCTTCCGAACTCTGCCATGAGCCAAAACAGTGGTTTACCCACACATATGGGGTATAAGAGTACTCAGGATAAATTGCACAACAACTTTTCGGGTCCAATTTCTCCTGTTAACCATGATAAAATAAAAAAATTCGGATTTGAAGTATATTTTTTGTGAAGAAAGTTAAATTTTCACTTTTTATAAACATTCCAAAAATGTAGTTTTGAGCACCTTGAGAGGTGCAGTTTTTAGAATGGTGTCACTTTTGGGTATTTTCTATTATATACATCCCTCAAAAGTGACTTCAAATTTGGTCTGGTGATTAACATGCAAACCACCCTCAGGGGTAAAGTGCTTAATTACCCGGTAAGGTTAAGGCTTATTGGCTATCACTGTTAGGAAAGTTCAGGTGATGACAATTTCCCAGCATTTAAAAAAACACATCCTTCTCTAACCTTGTGCCAAACTGCAGCCATGGCAGTTGCATACCACTCTGAGCAGAAGATATAAGAAGATAGTAAAGAATTTTCAAGTTGCCTTTTCCTGTGTTCAACATCATTGTTCAGTGACCACGCATTACTGTTTTGCAAAGCTATCAGACACTAAACTGTAGGAGCTGATGTTAGAGGTAAATATTTGACCTACAAGAATAGTCAATATTTCAGACAACAGTTTATGATTCTGGGCTTACTAAATTTTCATCTTCCATAATTAAGAAGAAATGCTGTGTCATCGCATGTCTGTATTGTAATACAAATTTACATCTTCAGAAGCAGAAACCAGACAACAAATTGAAATGTCTACACTTCACCATTGACTTGCAGGGTTGATAGGAAGATGAATTCGCTGACAGGCATTCAGTGATAAGGCTACCTTTCATCTCAGTGGGAAAGTAATACACCACAATGTTAGGATTTAGGGATCAGAAAAACGATGTGACATTCCCAAGCACATTAAGGACTCACCCCAAGTAAACATGTTCTGTGCAATGAGAAAGCGCAAAGTTAGCATTCTTTTATTTTTTTTCTGAGGATAGCGTCACTGGCAACTCCTACTTGGATATGTTAAAGCAATAATTTGAGGATAGATTCTTGTATTACGGACTAGAATACCACAACCGTATCGCCTAAGGTGGAGCTGCCGCGACACGTGTTTAAGTATGCTCTCATAGTTGTGGAGATCTGTCTACACATGTGCAACCAGTTCAGTTGAGCAAAAACCCACTCACGTTTGTCATACAAATATCATCTAGCACACACTACCTTAGAGGAGTGCCGCTGTAATTTTTTTTCTCACAGACCATGTTAAAACAATGGCTTATACGGTAGTTATACCACAGATAATGGAAGATCTGCTTAATGTAGTCTATCTGAAGCATTATGGACCTTCACATATCTATTTGGATGTTGCCAATACCTGAATGAAACTCTACTGGAATGTTTTATTAGCCATGCTGGAAACAATGATTAATCAATGTTGCGCTGGCCTCCACAATTGGCAGATCCAACATCCTTCTTTCTGTGGAGTTACATCAAGTGATCAATGTTTCTGCCTCGCGTCAAAGTTCTAAACAATGTTTTTCATGTCTCCTAGAATGCTTGATCTATAAACTGTAAAGGATGGGAAAATGTTGCTGAGCTTTGACCTATGTTATAAAGTTTTACATGAACTTTTTTATATCCTTTTTTTTGTATGGATTCACAGACACTTTTATTCAGTTTAATAAAGACTTAATAATAGTTAAACATAAAGCCGACAATTACAACTATAGTAATAGTAGCGGAGATATGAACATACTGCTAACATAGTGATATCTGCAGTTCATCTTTGTTTCAGAAACCTTTTTTGCTATATCAGATATATTTAAAACATTTAATTCTTATCAGCTCTGATGTTGCTGGGAAATTGCTCTCAGCTATTTGTAGGCCATGTTGTGGTATTTGAAATGGCTGTCTGATGCCTTTTAGTGGTAAAGGAGTCAGTAAGTCCTGCTTGGTAATGCTTCTAATTGTAAAATATTTAGAAACCATTATTGAAGAATAAATATCAGTACGACAGCAGATGCATTTGTGGTCTATTTTGTTTTTAGTGGTCTGAGGAGTAAAAAACAGTGCATTGACCAGAATAGAAGTGGATACAAGAAAGGCTAATAAATCAGTGAGAGTGCTATATGTAATCATATTCTTATAAGTGAGACCAGAATTATATATGCAGGACTGACTTAAAAGGGAGCAAACTGGGTGCTGTCCAGCGTCCCAGATAATTCAATATTCCTAAGAATCAGATGACTGAGAGAATCATGAAAATGGAACAAAAGAAACTGTCATTTTCAGTAGTCAAGAATAGAGTTCTGTGGAAAAAGAACAGCACTCCTTGTTTGTAGGTGCACTGATAGGGCCCCAACCAGGTACATATAGAAAGTCCAAGAATCCAGCACTCAATCACATGAATTTTGTTTTTGTTTACAACATGAAGAACGTGTACACAGCGTTCCGGTCATTAGATTATTATCATGTAAGAGAAAACACGGCACTCAACTAAAAACGAGAGTAGGTGCTCAAGTCAGGTATCCAACTTGATAAATGTAAAAAATAACTTGGCACTCAAATGTGTAACACGAGAATTTGTTTAATAAAGGTGCATCCAGACATGAAACAATTGAACGTTTTCGGTCCAACTATTGGACCTTCATCAGAATACTTTTCAAAGGAACACTGGACACAATAGAATGCAATCTCCAAAAGGTAGCTGGATGAGAAACAAATATCCCTAAATAAATAAGGATGGCTGAAGAAGCTGTAAATCAGGACCAGGCACTCACAATAATGGAAGAGGGGAACTGGGAGCCAATGTGACAGGCGCCTAAGGCAGGCTCAAATAGGTTGCTGGAAAGGCACTGGGAGTCTGGATCTGAAGACACGCTGTGAAGCAAAAGAAGCAGGAGTCTGCTGCAGTAGGAGCTGTGCACGCCTCCCTATCTAAAAAGGGTGTATGGTTCATTATTTCTTCTTTTTCTTGTCCTCCTCCTGCACCGTATTAACAGAATAATCATTCGGTCCTTGCCCCAATTTTTTAGAGGGTTAGCATGAGGCCCTGAAACCAAATTTTTAAAGGTCACCAGGCGACCTTTACCCTTATTTTTTAAAAAGTCTTTAGGCGGCCATTACTCTAATTTTTAGAGGGTCATCATGCGGTACTCGCTCGAAATTTTAAGGTGTCATCAGGCGGCCTTTGCTCCAAATGTTTAGAGGGTAATTAGACAGCCCTCACTCATAATTTTTAGAGGGTAATTATACGACCCTTGCACCAAATGTTTAGTGGGTCATCATGCAGCCCTTGCTACAAATTTTCAGACTCATCATGCGGCCCTCGCTGCAAAGTTTTAGAGGTTCATCATGCATTACTCTCTTGTAATTTTTAGAAGGTCATTAGTCTGCCCTCAATCCAAATGTTTAGAGGGTCATCATGTGGTCCTCGCTCCAAATTTTTAGAGGGTCATTATGAAGCACTCACTCCAAATGTGCGACCATCACTCTTAATTTTTCCAGGATGTGAATGATGCCATCCTTCATAATTTTTACAGGATGTGTATGAAGCCTTTCTCTACAATCTTCTTACATAATTATATGTATGCCCCCCAGGGGTAAATGTTTTTCAGCCATTGCACATAGTGCATACTCTCTGAGTCTAGGAGTCCCACTATCTAACAATTTTAACAGAATATGTATGAGGCATCCTTTATGTTTAATACAGTGTATATTGGAGTCCCCTCTCCTTTCTAATTTTTGGCAGTTCTTGCATTGTCTGCATAAACTTTTTGAGATTCATAGTCTCTCATTCATAAATTAAACAGGATGTGTCTGACCATGTCACAGACACCACATGAAAAGTAAGGCTGGAGTCACACACAACGTCTAAAAAATCGGACCGTTTTAGTCGGTCGATAATCGGATTAAAATTTCATTAACATTGATCCGATTTTTAGTAGGTGATGCGATTTTGTAGCATGTACGCTTACGTTTCACATCCGATTACACAGCGACTACCGTTTTTTAGTGGCATCATAGCAAAATGGACATTTAACGGTTTTGAGGCCTGCAAATAATTTGAATAATGAGCCAGACCCATATTTAAGCGTGGTTTGACTGTTCTTACCCTCCCAACATTGCCGTGGAGTGTTTGGCTTCTTAGTGGTTCCTGTTGTGTTGCTGCTAAGTTACAATTATGAGTGACAGACTAATGTTTAATAGAACTGAGCGTGTGCTGTACTATTGGCTGCTATCCAGACGTTTTGGGGAGTCATACCCTGTAGTTGTTTCTCCCAGAATCCGCAGAAGGATGTGGGTGCATCCCCTTGTGATGCGAAGAATCAGCAAAGGGCATTTTGAGCGCCTGTATTCGACATTGCGTAGGAATCCAGACAAGTTTTTTGGCTATTGTCAGCATGAGTGTTGGCACCTTTGATATTTTGCTTGACATATTGCGCCCTGGAATCACCTTTAAGAACACCAGGATGCGTCCTTCAATTTCTGCTGAGGAAAGGCTTCTTCTAACATTACGGTATGTGTGTCAACGATATGTTGATGATGTTTTCCAGAATTGACCAACTTTAACATTGTTCTTACTTTGTTCATCTTAACATACGGTACCCAATGCCATTATTACATTTTGCCCTTTTCCCTATATGCTTGTGTGTAGCAGTCATAATGGTTTGTAAGTCATAACATTAAGTGAATGGGTGAGTAAACAAATGTCCACTGTTTAAATTTGGTTAATGCAGTGCTTGTATTTTGTTTGTCTGATGTGTACATGTTTGTTGTTGTTTGTGTATTGCAGGTTCCTTTCCACTGGGCTCTCATATGCTGCTCTGCATTTAAAGTTTTTAATAGGGAAATCCACCATTTCCGGAATAGTCAGCTCTACTTGTGGACAAATTTGGTCAAGACTAAATAAAGAGGTGATGCCAGAGCCCAAAATGGAAGATTGGTTGAGGATTGCACATGGATTTCAAGAAAGCTGTAATTTTCCACACTGTATTGGAGCCCTGGACGGGAAGCACATACGTGTGCGTAAGCCGCCGAACTCAGGGACCCAATTCTACAATTATAAGCAATATTTTTCTATAGTTTTGTTGGCCTTGGTCGACAGTAACTACCGCTTCATAATTGTAGACATTGGGGCCTATGGAAGGACTGGAGACTCCAGAGTCTTCAATTCTTCCATTATGGGTCGGCGGCTATGCAATAACCAATTGGACTTACCACCACCATGTCAACTTCCACAGTCAAATATGGATGCAGTGCCATATGTTGTAGTAGCGGATGAGGCCTTCCAATTAACTCGTCATGTTATGAGGCCATATCCTCGTCGCAATCTGAACCATCGGCGACGCATATTTAATTATCGGCTTTCTCGTGCACGACGCCTGGTGGAGTGCACATTTGGTATTCTTACAGCCAAATGGCGTGTCCTACAATCAGCCATTCAGCTAAGTGATTCAAATGTTAATCTTGTAGTGCAAGCATGTGTGGTACTACATAATTTTACTAGAATGCATGATTGCTCATCAGCTGATATGCCTGACCTTCAGTCTGATAATATGACGAGGCCTATGAGACCAGTCATACATCCTCGTCTCCCCCTTCTGGACTCAAAGTCCGTGACTTATTGACCAATTTTTTGGTTTCCCCTGCTGGTGCTATTCCTTGGCAAGAGGAAGCCATAGCTATGTAGTGTGTTTTATGTTATATCATACCATAAACTTACTTGTGATTAATCAATTCATGGAAGACTGTTATTCTTTATGTCCACTTTACCCTACTTTAGACAGGACATAACATATAAGAATAATCACAGACAACCAATGGCACTTCACTAATTTTACTCATTAGTGTATTTTTTGTAGCCTTTTAGTGGCTGATATGTTTTGTAAACGGACCAACATGTCCAAAGATAACAATAAAATATTTCTAAAATTGTCAATAGGAAAAAAATAAAATATATAACTTAAATACAAATAAAAAAGCATCAAAAAAAGGTTATTACAGCTACAATTGATGGTAGCTTTGTGGTGGTGAGGATGGAGGGCCTGTGTTTGACCCTGAGCTGGTGCAGAACCTAAGGTACCAGCTGGGTTACTGGCTGCATCCTGATGGCCTTGTGGGTAGGGGTACATAGGGAATTGCTGCCCATAGTCATATTGATATGACTGAGCAGTACCAGAATGACCCCCAATATGCCCATGTCTAACAAATCCATGTTGTGGCCAGCCAACAACATTGGGTATGTTAGAGTGGGCATATTGTGCATGGCCACTCTGTCCCATGGCTTGGAGCTGGGTAGCTCCGTAGTATGAAGGAGCTGCAGTATTATGAGGAGGAAGGTTGGGTTCTGTTGGACACAAGGAGGAGGTGGAGGAGGAGGATGATGATAAGGAGGAGGATCAGCGGCTGAAGCAGATTGTGAGGGCTGGGGACCAAACAACCTTAATACATTTTCAGGACCAACCTGCCATCTTTCTAGATAATCTAGTAGGTTGCTTGGATCATTAGGCGCTGTTCCAGCATCCACAACAATCTGCACTCCGCCTCTGATCCGCAGTCTGTGCTGTCTTGGAATAGCCCGGAGGTAACGGGCCAGACTGCGGGCAAATGCCTCCTCCCCATCATCATTTGCTACACTGGACAAATAGTCCAGAACTCCTCGGTCCACCTGCCTCCTTGTCACAGAACCCACTCCTTCTCGTCGCCGCCTACCTCGCCTTGTGAGTTTGGGAAGGAGGAGGAGACACATCCTGAGGCCTATTAGGGCTGCAGCTCTGAGGTAGGTCCTCATGTTCCGGCTGCTGGGTTTGTGACTCCTCAGCTCCTGCAGCTGGTGGTGGTGCTGCTTGGGTGGAAGAACATGCTGCAGAGGAAGGGCCTGCCTCCTCTGCCCCATCACCAACGGGGTCTATAAGCACTTCAGAGTCCGACCCAGTCTCCCTCTCAGTTAGGTTAGACTCAGTCCTAGAAAGGAAAGAAATAAAATCATTTAAAAATCAGCAAATAACAAAGTTTTCCATGATAGTGGTTCAACAGACATGCACTTACGGTCGCAGATCCATCACAGGCGCAAGGAAGTTGAGGCGATCAAAATATAGATACTTCCTCTTCTTAGAAGCTGAAGCCCCACTACGATCCCTCATCTGCCTCTCCCTCCGGTAGCAATCCCGACAGCTGCGCCACGCCTTGTCACATCTGTCACTACAAATTTAATAACAGCATAATGGTTATTATGAGTGATATGTATTTATTAACCAAAAAAAAAACATCTGTAACACTGAACATTTAAATAGTGGTGATGTGTGATGGGATATAGAATATTAAAAGACATCAACATACAACCAGAAGTGTCCATGTTATAAGCACTAAGATACATTTACAAAACTGCTTGCCCCTTTACAAATGGCCTCAATAAATTCGAATTTAAGGACCTATACACTACATCTGAGGTGAAGGGGAGTAAAAAATGTTGTAGTCAATAAATGCCGAAGCATCAATGATATTTTAATATACATGGATATTGTTTGTGAACACACACATCAATGTGTAGTTCTAAATATGAAGAGTTACATAATGGTGCATTTTAAATATCATTTAAACACATATGCCTACATTATTATTTTGTTCATAACATTTTTCAAAAAAAAAAAAAAAAAAAAACGATTTATCAGTTACATGTCGTACTTACTAATACGCTCTTGGTCCTCCCTTGATCTCTGCTCATAGTCTGGGAAAATTTGTTGACATATTCTTCGCCATGTAGACTCTTTGCGCGTGTGATTACTGTAATTGGGATCGCGCTGGTCCCACAATTCAGGCCTCTACTGCACCAAAACTATCAGGAGTTCCACATTGATGTGGCTAGATGCCATGTTTCTGGACTCCGTGTAGGCGTTCTTCCTGTTTTTTTTTAAGATGTGCTTAGCTAATTAGCATGTAAAGGCTTCCTGAGAATTTCTGAGGCAGTTTCCTGTCACCTGGAAAAGTTGTGCGATTTCATCGCAACTCACACGTGCTGTCCGTTTGTAATCACACTTTTCATCGCACCCATAGACTTGCATTGGCGATAGTCGACCCACAATCGGTGACAATCGCAGCATGCTGTGATTGCACTCGCACATTTAAATTGGACCACAAAAAATCGGATGCTGGGAGCTACTCCATAGATTAATATTGGTTCGACTGCAAAGCGATATTTCATCACTTTCTAGTGGTACGATTTAGTCGCCAGTGTGACCTCAGCCTAAAAGTTAATGCGGCTTCTAATCCACGATTCCACAGTATATTTAAAATAATAAAGTCTTTATTTCAAATATTAAATATTTATTTTTCTTTTTTTTACTGTTAACTATAAGAAAAAAAAGAATTTCTTATATTTAACTATAAAAATAGAAAAATACATGTTTAATCTTCGAAATAAAGACTTGACAACCGTATATACTCAAGTATAAGCCGAGATTTTCAGCCCATTTTTTTAGGGCTGAAAGTCCCCTCTCGGCTTATACTCGAGTCCTATATACTCATCCCTCCGCCGGTGCGGTCTCTGCAGCCCCTGCTCTTCTCCCGCGGTCTCCGGTGCCAATGTTCAGCGGTCAGGTGGTACCGCTCATTAAAGTCATGAATATGCACATATTCATGACTTTAATGAGCTGGTACCACGTGACAGCTGAACACTGGTGCCAGAGACCGCGGGAGAATAGCAGGGCAGAGACCGCGCCAGTGGAAGGATGAGTATAAGCGATATTTACCTGTCCCGTTCCACCGCTGCCGCCGCTGTGTCCTCGGGTCCTCTTGCTGCGATGTTCAGGCAGAGGGCGCGATGACGTGATTACTGCGCGCCGCGCCCTCAGCCTGATCATTGACTGCTGGAGGACCCGGAGACAGCGTTTGCTCAGAGGTGGACCGGGTGACAGGTAAATATCGCAGGTGTTGGGGCCCTGAGCGAGCGGTGACACCGGCACCTGTCCCCCATAGCGCGCCGGAGTCCCCGCCTGCTCAGGACACCGGCACCTGGCCCCCCATTGATGAGAGGTGAGTATGTCTTTTTTTTTCTTTTGTTGCAGCAGCTGCGGCAGCATAAGGGGCCTATTCAATGCAGCATCTATGGGGGCATAATCTATGGAGCATCTACGGGGGCATAATACATGGGGCATCTATGGGCATAATCATGGGGGCACAATCTATGGGCACCTATGAGGGCAAAATTCATGGGGCATCTATGGGGGCATAATCTAAGGAGCATCTAATGGGGCACAATCTATGGAGCATCTATGGGCAAATATATAGGGGCACAATCTATTGAGCATCTATGGGGGCATAATACATGGGCATCTATGGGGGCATAATCTAAGGAGCATCTATGGGGGCACAATCTATGGAGCATCTAGGGGCATAATCAAAGACACTATGGGGCAAATCTATGGAGCATCTATGGGGGCACAAACTATGGAGCATCTATGGGCACATCTATGGAGCATCTATAGGGCACAATACATGGGCAGCATATGGGGCACAATACATGGGCAGCATATGGGGCACAATCTATGGAGCATCTTGTGGGGCATAATACATGGGGCAGCATATGGGGCATACTCTCATTTTCCACCCTAGGCTTATACTCGAGCCGATAAGTTTTCCCAGTTTTTGTGGCAAAATTAGGGGGGTCGGCTTATACTCGGGTCGGCTTATACTCGAGTATATACGGTAAGCTTTCAATTGACTTCCATTATACTAGGTATTCAAGTCAAGCCTAACCGAGTGCTTGACCTGCTTGTTTCAAACATCAAGCACTCAAGCATTTTAATGTTCAATCATCACTACTAATGAAGTTTTAATCTGAAGGCAACCAGATTGAAACCCTTCAGAATCTCATACGGTGTTAGGGTTCGAGTTCCCACTCCTGCACAAGGGGAATCTCGAGCTGTTCCTGCTGTGGTACCCCATCCGTCTCCGGCCGCTGTGGTTCCTGCTCAGCAGAGACATTGGTCCCAGTGTCTTGCCCGGCCCAGTACTGTGCAGAGACTTGCTGCTGCAACCAGTGTTGGAGCAGGCAGATTTGGGACTAAGTACTTTGTTGCTTCATCTGAGCATGCCCAGGGCAAGATCTTCCATTGGAGATCAGGGGTCACATGCTCAGATACAGCTGCCACTCCTATTGGTCCTTCAGGAAGGTCCTGTAGCTGTTGATGTTCTGAAGCAGCTTCCCATTGGTCCTTCCTGGAAGGTCTTTAGGCTGTCTTTACCACACGGCCGTGCGCTAGTATCAACCGTTATATGCTTTGCACCAGTATGGTCATGCGTATGTGTGGTTAGGGCGGCTGAAATACGCCATTACAATACCGACCTAATCGGTGAGGAGCTTGGTAAGCTGGTCAGGGTCGGTGTCTTAAGGTACTGCCACACTTAGCGATCTCGTTAGCGATCACGATAACGACGCAAGCTAACGAGATCGTTGGTCAATCTCGTTAGCGATCACGATAACGACGCAAGCTAACGAGATCGTTGGTGTGATCCCTTTTAGGTCGCTAGTAGCTGCCAAACAGGAGATCTCATAAACGACACATCAGCGGTCAGCGATCTCTTTAACGACTTTGGCGGTCGTTAGGATGTCATTAGCATGTACTGAGCGCTTCTGATTCATAATTTCCAGCATCGCTCCTGCTCTCTGCGTCCTGCTAGCCTGCTTTGCAACTTCTGCGATCCTCTCTGTGACGCAAAAGAGAACTTACAGATATTGCGATCCACTCTGTGACGCTAAAAACCCTAGTCCGCCTGCGCCGCTGTCATATTCGTCACAAACGAGGTCGCTCGTCGTTCGCAAAAGGTGCCAAACACAGCGATATAGGCTCACCAGCGGGACGCCAACGATCAAAAAACGGTCCAGAACACTAGTGAACGATCAGCGACATCACAGCAGGGGCCACATCGTTGCTACATGCCACACACAACGAGGTCGCTAACTAGATCGCTAAATAGTGACGTTTTAGCGATCTCGTTAGCGATCTTGTTAGCGATCTCGTTTAGTGTGGCATACCCTTTAGATGCCTTAGATTACCGGCATAACCGGTGAGGAGTTTGATTGCCGTATTCAGGGCCTGGCGTTTAGACGCCATAGATTGCAGGTGACTCCCGCGAGGACATTAGCGCATGATCACTTTCTATGTTCGGTTAGCAGTCAACTGTGTACCTGGGTAAATGCCAAAAATTCCCATAAATAATGGTGCCACTATTACATCCAAAAAACTCAGATTAACATTTTTATGAAAAACCCTTATACTAATTAAAGTATGACAGGTCAAAGAGTATTATGGGATAAAATTCAACAATCTTTATTATATCAAAATTAAAACATACACATTTACAGAGCAAACTCACTAAGCAGGCATAATATTTGAGGGGACTATAGTACTATATCATAAATTCACTACAAAAACTGTGCACATATCATTTGGCAACACCTAAATGGATGCTAATACTGAATTTCAGAAGGCGCTGTGGTTACAATACACACCTTGCACCAATTATTATTATTTTCCTTCACTCAGAAGAAATCTGTATCTCATAGTGAGAATAACCACAGCTTCCTATATACTAGTCATCCTATAGTGCCGGTCTCAGTATTAAAGTGCATATAACATAAAGTGACAGTGCACACTGGAGTCAGTACTTACATCTAGATTAGTGCCTTAAGAAGTCCCCCTAGGCGGCATAATACTCTTTGACCTGTCATACTTTAATTAGTATAAGGGTTTTTCATAAAAATGTGTACCTGGGTGCCTAACAGGACACAGAAGTTTGTCTCAGCGGCTCTGTGACGCAACAGGGTTCGCTTTCAACGCTAGACAGCACCCTAGCGTGTTTACTTTGTGACTCAGTGGTGTTAACTGAGTTCACAGACATCGCCAAATAGCGCTGCGGCACTCCTTCTAGTGGCTCTGTGGAATAACAGAGTGCTTCTCGCTTTCTGGAGGCTCTGAAAAAGGTTTTTCTAGGACCTCAGGTCACCCACGATATGGCGCTCCAACTGCTGGCAAGTTCCCAGGGTTCAACTTTGGTCAGCCATTTTGCTGTCCAATTTCGGACTCTGGCCTCGGAATTAGAGTGGCCAGATAAAGTCCTCATTCCCGTGTTCTGGAGAGGACTGGCGGGTCATGTGAAAGACTCTTTGGCTACCAGGGAGATTCCTGCCACACTGGAGAAGCTTATCGCTATATCCACCCGCGTCGACCTCCGTTTCCATAAGCGGAGGCTGGAACGTGCCCAGTGTAGGCAGAGGGTTCGGTTGGCTCCTACCTTCGCCACCCCTCTGGAGTCACCCGTTCAGGCGCCCGACCTTCAGGAGGTTGCTCCTGCGGGATCTAAATCTTGGGTCACCAGTCCATCCCCGATTTGTTATATTTGCCAGCAGCAGGGACATTTTGCCAACTGATGTCCACAGTAACGTAGGAACAGGGTCACTGGACGCCATGAGTTTTCCCCCTAAAGTGCTCCTCAAGGGGATAATTACCCACGGTTCTACACCCTACCCGTCAAGCTGTGTGTGGATTCTGGGGCAGAGGGGAATTTTATGTCGTCCTCCTTTGCTTCTCGACACTCCATGCCTTTGGTGTTGCTGGCAGAACCAGTGTCGGTACGGGTGTTGAATGGAGCAATTCTGCCCACACAAATCACCCATCAGTCTGTCTCACTCATCTTGTCTATGTCTCCTTCCGATCACTAGAATATATTATTTTTTATCCTCCCTGAGGGTATAGATGAGGTTTTGTTGGGATTACCCTGGCTCCGCCACCACTCTCCCCATATTGAGCGGTCTTCAGGGATAATTCTGGGTTGGGGTAATTTATGTAAAGGCAGATGCATTAGGGACAGCGTGCAGGTCACCACCACTGAGATACCCATAGACCTCTCTGCTCTTCCCAAGGTCTATTGGTCCTATGCCGACATTTTCTCGAAGAAGGCTGCGGAAACTCTTCCGCCTCATCGCCCCTATGACTGTCCTATCGACCTCTTGCCTGGAGCTGAGCCTCCTAGAGTAAGGGTTTATCCCCTCTTTTTTCCTGAGACAGAGGCCATGTCCCAATATATTCAGGAGAACTTGGCAAGGGGATTCATTAGGAAGTCGCTGTCACCAGCGGGAGCGGGGTTCTTCTTTGTGCAGAAGAAGAACGGAGAATTACATCCGTGCATTGATTATAGGGGTCTCAACGCTATCACCGTGAAAAATAAGTATCCTTTGCCGCTAATCTCTGAGCTCTTTGACAGGCTTCGGGGAGCAAGGGTATTTACTAAGCTAGACCTGCGGGGTGCGTATAACCTGATTCGCATCCGTGAGGGAGACGAATGGAAGACTGCATTTAACACCAGGGATGGGCATTACAAATATCTTGTAATGCCCTTTGGGCTCTGTAATGCCCCAGCTGTCTTCCAAGACTTTGTGAACGACATTGTTAGGGTTGGAGTTCCCGCTGCTGCACAAGGGGAGTCTCGAACCAGTCCCGCTGCGGTCCCCCTTTCATCTCCGTCCGCAGTGGAGCCTGCTCAGCTTAGATGTCGGTCCCAGCGTCTCGCCCAGTCTAACAGTGTGCAGAGGATTACTGCTGTTCCTCCAGGCTCTGCTATTGTGGCCAATACTGGTTAGCAGCGAGCAGACGTCTTTAGGACAAAGTCCTTGTTTTCCCCTTCTGAGCATGCCCAGAGTGAGATCTCTCATTGGAGAACAGGGGTCACATGCTCAGGTACTGCAGCAGCTCCTATTGGTCTGCCAGGAAGGTCCTGTGACTACTGTTGTTCTGGAACAAGTTTCATTGGTCCTTGTTTCTGGCAGGTCCTGTAGCTGTTACTATAAAAGAGTAGCATGGCTGGGCCGCCATGCGCTAATATCAACCAATATATGCTTTGCGCCAGTGTGGTCATGCGTGTGTGTGGTTAGGGCCCGGCTGAAATAAGCCCCTAGAATACTGACTTAATCGGTGAGGAGTTTGGTATGCTAGCTGGTCAGGGTCGGTGTCCTAGACGCCCTAGATTACCGGCATAACTGGTGAGGAGTTTGATTGCCGTATTCAGGGCCTGGCGTTCAGACGCCATAGATTGCGGGTGACTCCCGCGAGGACATTAGTGCATGATCACGATCTATGTTCGCTTAGCACTTAACTGTGTACCTGGGTGCCTGACAGGACACAGAACTTTTTCTCAGCAGCCCTGTGACATAACAGGGTTCACTTTCAACGCTAGACAGCGCCCTAGCTTGTTTATTTTGCGACTCAGTTGTGTTTAGTGAGTTCGCACACATCGCCATATAGCGCTGCGGCACTCCTTCTAGCGGCTCTGTGAAATAACAGAGTTCGCACATATTGCCACAGCGCATTGCGGTGTTTATTTTGGCGACTCTGCGGGATAACAGAGTTCGCGTCTTGCGCCATTTTACTAGCAGCAGGTTCCGCCTGCACGGTGGACCCCGGGCTGAGAACGCACCTCTCTACCTCATATATTTGGTGCGTTCCGCAGACCCTAACAGACATCTTCGGGATATGTTGACCACCTCGGTGGTAGTCTATCTGGATGACATTCTCATCTTTTCTCCAGATATGGCCTCCCACCGGAGAGATGTCTGCAAGGTCTTCAACCTCTTGTGAGCAAATTCCCTATATGCGAAGTTGGAGAAGTGCATGTTTGAGCAGGAGTCTCTACCTTTCCTGGGCTATGTCATCTCCACCCAGGGATTGGCTATGGATCCTGCCAAACTACAGGCTGTAATGGATTGGCAAGAACCCCACTCCCTTAAAGCGGTGCAGCGCTTTATGGGGTTTATTAACTACTATTGCCAATTCATTACCCACTTCTCTACTTTGGTAGCTCCCTTGGTAGCCCTCACCAAGAAGGGAGCTAATCCCAAGTTGTGGTCAGAGGAGGTCACCAAGGCGTTCTCCTCCATCAAGTCGCATTTTGCCAGTGCTCCCATCTTACATCGCCCCGATGTCGATAAACCGTTTATTTTAGAGGTGGATGCCTCTTCTGTTGGTGCTGGAGCAGTCCTTTTTCAAAATGATGCCCAGGGTCGGAAGCATCCCTTCTTCTTCTTTTCCAAGACTTTTACACCAGCAGAGAGGAATTATTCCATCGGGGACAGGGAGTTACTGGCTATGAAGTTGGCCTTCTCCGAGTAGAGACATCTTCTGGAGGGGGCTCGCTTCCCCTTCCAAGTATTCACGGACCACAAGAACTTGGTGAATATGCAGACAGCCCAACGGCTAAATTCCCGTCAAGCCAGATGGTCCTTGTTCTTCTCTCGGTTCCATTTCACCCTCCATTTCCTCTCCGGTGAGAACAACATTCGCGCCGACGCTCTATCTCGCTCCGTGGTGTCCTCTGAGGAGGTGGAGGAGGAGCCTCGGCTTATTGTCCCCACAGAGAGCCTAAGAACGGTGGCTCCGGTTTTGCTTGAGTTTGTGCCTCCGGGCAAGACTTTTGTGCCCACCAATTTGCGACCGGAAGTACTCTCTTGGGCACATTCGTCCAGGGTGGGTGGACATTTTGGGACAAAAAGGACTTCTGAGTTGCTGGCGAGAACATACTGGTGGCCACAGATGTCCCGTGACGTCAGGGAGTATGTTCAGGCGTGCATCTCCTGCGCCAAGAACAAATCCCCTCGACAACGGCCGGCTGGGCTACTTTTCCCTTTGTCGGTGGCACACAGGCAATGGGAGATGGTCGGGATGGATTTTGTGGTGGGCTTACCCAAGTCTCAGGGCTCTACCATCATCTGGGTGATAACCGACCACTTCTCTAAAATGGTGCACTTGGTGCCGTTACCACGGTTACCGTCTGCATGGGCCTTGGCAGCATTATTCATTAGGAATATTTTCCGCCTACACGGTATGCCAGACAAAATTGTCAGTGATCGAGGTCCCCAGTTTGCGTTTCAGTTCTGGAGAGAGCTGTGTCGTTTACTCAGCATTGAGTTGAAGCTCTCCTCTGCATACCATCCCGAGACGAATGGGTTGGTAGAGAGGGCCATCCAGACCTTGGTCACATACTTTTACCAAAGAGAAAAACGGAACACGGACTAAACGATACAATAACAATAAGTAAATAAATCCGCATGAAGATGTAAATTATATAGCCAGACAGAAAAGTAATGTCCCATTGGCACATATTACTTTTCTGTCTGGCTATATAATTTACATGTTATGAATTTGCCAATATTTAGCTGCTTATATTAACTACCTCATGTTGATACATTCTTTGTCTTTATTTCAATAATTCTGTTTAATAAATTATATATTTTTGCATGGTGTACAATAATAAATTATATTGTGGTACCGTGTTAGCCAGAAAAATCGATGTGAATACTTTTCCATCCAATTATGACAAGAGCATTCTTAAGGTGATACCTTTATTGGCTAACCAGAAAATTATATGTTCGCTAGCTTTCAGAGCTCAAGGCTCCTTCTTCAGGCAAGATTCCAAATGTAAATTGCCTGAAGAAGGAGCCTTGAGCTCTGAAAGCTAGCGAACATATAATTTTCTGGTTAGCCAATAAAGGTATCACCTTAAGAATGCTCTTGTCATAATTGGATGGAAAAGTATTCACATATATTTTTGCATAAAATCCTCCTTCTTCATGCGGATTTATTTACTTATTGTTATTGTATCGTTTAGTCCGTGTTCCGTTTTTCTCTTTGGTAATTGTTTGAGGCTCAGGAGGTATATCCGGTTGGCCACGGATAATAATTTGGTTTTTCTTGGTCACATACTTGCGACATTTTGTCTCTGCCAGTCAGGATGACTGGGCATCCTTGCTACCGTGGGTTGAGTTCGCTCTAAATAATGCTGTGGCTGACTCCACCGGACAGACCCCATTCCTCCTGAACTACGGTCAGCATCCGCGGGTACCAGGGCCTATGCCCGTGTCTTCCGCCGATTCCAGGGTGGCAGACTGGGCTGTGGAGGCACGGGACATTTGGGACCGCACCCAGGATGCCATTCAGGCCTCCAAAAAGAGGATGAGGTCTTCGGCCGATGCCCAACGGTGCCCCGTTCCTAAATTTGCTCCGGGTGACCTAGTGTGGTTCTCTGCCCAAAACATCAGGCTACATGTAGAGTCCACCAAGTTGGCACCTCGCTTTTTGGGTCCCTTTAACCCCTTAACGACCAAGCCATTTTGTAGGTTAAGGACCAGGCCTATTTTTACAATTCTGACCACTGTCAATTTATGTGCTTATAACTCTGGAACGCTTCAACGGATCTTGGCGATTCTGAGAGTGTTTTCTCGTGACATATTGTACTTCATGATAGTGGTAAAATTTCTTTGATATAACTTGCGGTTATTTATGAAAAAAATGGAAATATGGCGAAAATTTTGAAAATTTTGCAATTTTCAAATTTTTAATTTTTATGCCCTTAAATCACAGAGATATGTCACAAAAAATATTTAATAAATAATATTTCCCACATGTCTACTTTACATCAGCACAATTTTGGAAACAAAATTTTTATTTGTTAGGAAGTTATAAGTGTTAAAAGTTGACCAGAAATTTCTCATTTTTCCAACACAATTTGGATTCCACACAAGTTTCACAACAGCACAGCTCTTATCTCTAACAATGTCACAGACAGAGTGATAAGATATAGCTGAGCTACTGTTTGCAGCATTTGACACACTGCTGTGATTAGATAGTTACATTTAGTATCCAATTACAGCAGTCAGAGATGCAGAGAAGCTGTCATTGGTCCCTGCATCTCTTCACTGACCTCCAAATGAAGTGATCACTCATGATCATGGCCTCAGCAGGGTTAATCAGCCAGGGGGCTGTGCTCAGCTTGTCCCTGGCTGTTCCAGCACCTCCCCCTGGCTCTCACAGCAGCAGGTCAGCAGCTTCCACTGCCAGCTTCTCCTCTGATCGGATAGGAAGTGCTGCATCTCCTGTGCGATCATGCTGTGTTTGGTCAGTCAGATTGACTGACCAATCACAGTGATCTGGGTGCAGGGACTGATGTCATGGGTCCCTTCACCTCTTCCCGTGCCTCTCAGCTGTCATAGACAGCTGTCGGCACTGAACTACCACTGTTTGTTTACACACAGTGGTAGATCAAAGCCATGACGTGCAGAGTCCGTCAAGGTGCCAAAACTGACACCTGGCCATGACGGACTCTGCACGTCAGTGGACATTAAGGGGTTAAAGTTCTTGAGCAGGTGAACTCGGTGGTTTACCGCCTAGCCCTTCCGCCTCGCCTTGGTATCACCGACACCTTTCACAAGTTCCTCCTGAAACCCGTGGCCATTTCCCGGTTTTCCGAGTCATCTGTCAGGTTCATCTACCGACGTCAGGTTCATCTACCGACGATCATGAGGTGAATGCCATTGTTGGGTGCAAGGTGGTACGAGGCAAAAAATTTTATTTGGTGGATTGGAGGGGTTATGGGCCTGAGGATAGGTCCTGGGAGCCTGCCCAGCATGTAAATGCTCCACAGCTCATCGCTGCCTTTGAGCGCAGCGAGGCCCAAAGAAGGGGGGGCGCTAGGAGGGGGGTAATGTTAGGGTTCGAGTTCCAACTACTGCACAAGGGGAATCTCGAGCTGTTCCCGCTGCGGTTCCCCATCCGTCTCCGGCCGCAGTGGTTCCTGCTCAGCAGAGACGTCGGTCCCAGCGTCTTGGCCGGCCCAGTACTGTGCAGAGACTTGCTGCTGCAACCAGTGTTGGAGCAGGCAGATTTTGGACTAAGTCCTTTGTTGCTTCATCTGAGCATGCCCAGGGCAAGATCTCCCATTGGAGATCAGGGGTCACATGCTCAGATACAGCTGCCATTCCTATTGGTCCTTCAGGAAGGTCCTGTAGCTGTTGATGTTCTGAAGCAGCTTCGCATTGGTCCTTCCTGGAAGGTCTTTTTCTCATGGCTGCTATAAAAGGCTGTCCTTACCGCACGGCCGTGCGCTAGTATCAACCGTTAAATGCTTTGCACCAGTATGGTCATGCGTGTGTGTGGTTAGGGCGGCTGAAATATGCCATTACAATACCGACCTAATCGGTAAGGAGCTTGGTATGCTAGCTGGTCAGGGTCGGTGTCTTAGATGCCTTAGATTACCGGCATAACCGGTGAGGAGTTTGATTGCCATATTCAGGGCCTGGCGTTCAGACGCCATAGATTGCGAGTGACTCCCACGAGGACATTAGCGCATGATCACTTTCTATGTTCGCTTAGTAGTCAACTGTGTACCTGGGTGCCTAACAGGACACAGAAGTTTGTCTCAGCGGCTCTGTGACGCAACAGGGTTCGCTTTCAACGCTAGACAGCGCCCTAGCTTGTTTACTTTGCGACTCAGTGGTGTTAACTGAGTTTGCACTCATCGCCATATAGCGCTGCGGCACTCCTTCTAGCGGCTCCGTGGAATAACAGAGTTCGCACATATTGCCACAGCGCGTTACGGCGTTTATTTTGGCAACTCTGCGGGATAACAGAGTTCGCTTCTTGCGCCATCTTACTAGAATCATAGAATCATAGAATCATAGAATGGTAGAGTTGGAAGGGACCTCCTGGGCCTTCTGGTCCAACCCCCTGCTCAAAGCAGGATTCTCTAAATCATCCCAGACAGATGTCTATCCAGCCTCTGTTTGAAGACTTCCATTGAAGGAGAACTCACCACCTCTTGTGGCAGCCTGTTCCAGTCATTGATCACCCTAACTGTCAAAAAGTTTTTTCTAATATCTAATCTGTGTCTCCTCCCATTCAGTTTCATCCCATTGCTTCTAGTCTTTCCTTGCGCAAATGAGAATAAAGATGATCCTTCTACAATGTGACAGCCCTTGAGATATTTGTAGACAGCTATTAAGTCTCCTCTCAGTCTTCTTTTTTGCAAGCTAAACATTCCCAAATCCTGCAACCGTTCCTCATAGGACATGGTTTGCAGACCGGTCACCATTCTGGTGGCTCTTCTCTGAACTTGCTCCAGTTTGTTGATGTCTTTTTTAAAATGTGGTGCCCAAAACTGGACACAGTATTCCAGATGAGGTCTGACCAAAGAGGAGTAGAGGGCAATAATGACCTCACGTGATCTAGACTGTATGCTTCTGTTGATACATCCTAGAATTGCATTTGCCTTTTTTGCTGCTGCATCACACTGTTGACTCATGTTAAGTCTGTGATCAATTAGTATACCCAAGTCTTTTTCACATGTGCTGTTACTTAGCCCTATTCCTCCCATTTTGTATATGCTTTTTTCATTTTTATTGCCCAGATGTAGTACTTTGCATTTTTCCCTGTTAAAATCCATTCTGTTAGTTGCTGCCCACTGCTCCAGTTTATGTATATCTTTTTGAATCCTCTCTCTCTCTTCTCTAGTATTAGCTACCCCTCCTAGCTTTGTGTCATCAGCAAATTTGATCAGTTTACCCTCAATTCCTTCATCTAAATCATTGATAAAGATGTTGAACAATACAGGGCCCAAAACAGAGCCTTGTGGTACCCCACTTGAGACATTCTTCCAACTGGATGTGCAGCCATTTACAACCACTCTTTGGGTCCGATCACTAAGCCAGTTATGAATCCACCTAACAGTTGCCTTGTCCATTCCATACTTAGTCATTTTTTCAATAAGGATTGTGTGAGATACTTTGTCAAATGCTTTGCTGAAGTCAAGATATACTATATCTACAGCATTTCCCTGATCCACCTAGTCAGTGATTCTGTCATAGAAGGAAATTAAGTTAGTCTGACATGACTTATTAGTTACAAACCCATGCTGACTCTGTTTAATCACTTCATTCTTATCCAGGTACTTGCATACATGTTCTTTAATAATTTGTTCAAAGATCTTTCCTGGTATAGAAGTCAGACTCACCGGCCTGTAGTTCCCTGGGTCCACCTTCTTCCCCTTTTTGAAGATAGGAACAACATTTGCTCTTCTCCAGTCTTCTGGAACTTCTCCTGTTCTCCAAGAATTTTCAAAGATTATGGACAGTGGCTCAAGAATTTCTTCTGCTATCTCCTTCAGTACCCTGGGGTGTAATTCATCTGGACCTGGAGACTTGAATTCATTTATGTTAGCTAAGTGTTTCCTCACTGTCTTTCTGTTTATAGATATCCTGGATTCTTCTATTCCTTTAATAGGGCAGTGAAGATCAGTTGATGTTACATTTCCTTTCTGAGAGAAAACAGATGCAAAATAGGAATTTAAAAGTTCAGCCTTCTCAACATCCTGACTTACCATTTCATCATTTTCATCCTGTAAAAATCCTATAGCATCTTTGACTTTTCTTTTACTTTTGACGTATCCCCAAAATCCTTTTTTGTTGCTTTTGACGTCACTTGCAAGCCTTAATTCATTGTCAGCTTTAGATAATCTGATTTGTGCCCTGCAGGTTCTGCAGATGGCATTATATTCTTCTTTAGATATGCCTCCCTCTTTCCATTTGATAAACATTTCTTTCTTCCTTTTTAGCATGTGTTTAAGTTCTATGTTCATCCATCCTGGTTTCCTTAAATGCTTCCCATTCTTCCCTCTTTTCGGAATTGTTAACGATTGTGCTTTGAGAATCTAATTTTTCAAGATTTTCCATCCTTCCTGGACATTTTTGTCCTTAAGGATATCCAGCCATTGGATCCCTCCAATTCTCTTTCTGAGTTCCTTAAAATCTGCCTTTCTGAAATCTAACCTTGACGTCTGAGTCTTCACAGGTCTTCCTCCTCTTGGTATCCAAAATTCTAAAATAGCATGGTCACTACCTCCTAGAGTCCCAGCCACTCTTACCTCCTCCACCATTTCCTCCCTGTTTATGAGGATTAGATCCAAGGTAGCAGATCCCCTTGTTTTCTCCATTACCTTTTGGAAGATAAAGTTGTCAGCAAGAGAGGATAAGAATTTCCTGGACCTGTTAGTTTTGCCTGAGAGAGATTCCCAACAAATGTCTGGATAGTTGAAATCTCCCATGACCACTATGTCATATTTTTTGGAGAACTTGGCCATTTGATGCATAAAGAGTTCATCCATATCTTCAGCTTGCACAGGCGGCCTGTAGTAAATGCCTACAATGGTGTCCTTTCCATTGTTCTGTCCTTGTATTCTTACCCAAACAGTTTCCACAGAACTCCCAGTCTCTGAAGCGTCAATCTCTGTGCAGATATACGCTTTTCTAACATACAATGCAACACCTCCTCCTCGTTTATCAAGTCTGTTTCTTGCAAATAAGTTGTATCCTTCTAGCCTTGTATTCCAATCATGTGTATCGTCCCACCAAGTCTCAGTGATTCCAATGACATCATATTTCTTCTCCTGCGTTAGTAGCTCCAGTTCTCCTTGTTTGTTGCCCATGCTTTGTGCATTTGTATAGAAACACTTTAGTTTGTGATTGGTTTCTCTTCCTTCAATATTTTTATTATGTAAATTATTTTGTCTTTGTTCTTCCCCTTCACTTCTAATAGCAGAAATCTCAATAGTATTTGTCAAGTGTATGGCTTTTGCTGGCGTTTTGCTTCCCTTCCCACATTGTTCTAGTTTAAAGCTCTCCTGATGAGTGTAGCAAGGCGACTTCCAAATACATGTTTTCCAGTCTTCGTAAGGTGCACCCCATCTCTAGCAAGTAGTCCATCGTATAGGTAATTCACTCCGTGATCCAGAAATCCAAATCCTTGCTGACGGCACCATGGATTTGGATTTCTGGATCACGGAGTGAATTACCTATACGATGGACTACTTGCTAGAGATGGGGTGCACCTTACGAAGACTGGAAAACATGTATTTGGAAGTCGCCTTGCTACACTCATCAGGAGAGCTTTAAACTAGAACAATGTGGGAAGGGAAGCAAAACGCCAGCAAAAGCCATACACTTGACAAATACTATTGAGATTTCTGCTATTAGAAGTGAAGGGGAAGAACAAAGACAAAATAATTTACATAATAAAAATATTGAAGGAAGAGAAACCAATCACAAACTAAAGTGTTTACAAACCAATCACAAACTAGCAGCAGGCTCCGCCTGCACGGTGGACCCCGGACTGGGAACGCACCTCTTTACATCTTATATTGTTAGGAATTGTTACATCTTTTCCCAACAGAAGAGGAGCAGGAGGCAGTGAGAATACTAGAGGAGCTGGCGATTGAACACAATGAAGGAGGTAAGATTCCTCCATCAATCCGTCCTAGATCTAAAAAAATTCCCTCCATTTACTTCTTGCCCTAGTATCGATATGTTCGTCCAGGTGGTGACTGAGGAACTTAAGAACATTCCGACCTTTGGTGGACATGATAATTTGACTAGAGAAGAACGCAGTAGGCTTCGAGTTCTACGTGATTTAGCTGAGGTAGAGATCAAGCCAGCTGACAAAGGGGGTAATGTCGTATTGTGGCCCAAACAAATGTATGAGAGAGAGGCTTTCAAACAGCTTAATAATCCTGTATGTTACAGGAAATTGACATACAATCCCCTCTCTACTTTTGTTTGTAAGCTTGATACTATACTTAAAAGGGCTACTAGGGACGGCATTATTACCAGTGAGCTGGCTTCGGCTCTGACCATTAAGGAGCCAACAGTTGCTGCACTATATCTTCTACCAAAGGTCCATAAGGATCTAAAGTCGCCACCTGGTAGACCAATCGTATCAGGGAGAGGGAATTATCTTGAACATGTCAACAGATGGATTGAGTATTATCTACAGCCACTAGTGTTCAATCTCCCCTCGTTCCTCAAGGACACGGGAGATTTGTTGCGGAAGGTCGACGGATTGTGCTTGGAGGGTGATACTCTACTGGCATCCGTGGATGTAGAATCCCTCTACACTAACATTCGCCACTCTGATGGCTTGAGGGCAGTACAATTTTTCCTAGAGACATCTATGCTATCTGTGGGACTGAGGGATCTCATCCTGGAGCTTTTAGAGTTCACCCTCACACACAATTTTTTTGTGTTTAAGGGATCCTTCTATCTGCAGCTCCAGGGTACAGCCATGGGTGCGGCCTTTGCGCCATCCTATGCTAATCTGTTCTTGGGGCTGTGGGAGAGGGATCTCTTCCTGTCAGACAGATTGGGGTCAGTGGAGCGTGTCCTTTTTTGGGCACGCTACATTGACGATATCTTTTTTGTCTGGCAGGGCACCTCCGTCGACCTTCTGCAATTCATCTCCTTCCTGAATGACAATGACCGTAATATTAGACTTACCCCAGTGTGGGATAGGGACAAAATGGACTTTCTTGATGTCACCATCCGGAGAGATGAGACTGGAGTCATTCAAACTGATATCTTCCGTAAAGTTACAGCTACAAATACCTTGCTTCATGCATCTTCATGCCATCCAGGGCATATGATTAGGGCCATCCCTGTGGGACAATTTCTCCGGCTAAGCCGGATTTGCTCCACTGAGGAGGACTTTGAGAATCGGGCAGAGGAATTAAAAGCCCGTTTTTTAGCCCGTGGGTATAGTAGACGTTCTCTGAAGAAGGCGTATCATCGCGCGAAACATACTGACAGAATAGTCTCCTCTATGGAAATGTGAATCGTACATCTGAGAAACAGAGTGTGTCGAGGTTTGTGACGTCCTATCATCCCCAACATGGTCAGGTTAGAGCAGCCCTTGAGAAGGCATGGCCTATTTTGAGGGTTGATCCCATTATTAAAAAATTCTTACCGGATCGCCCATTAATTACGTTTCGTAGGGCGAGGAATTTACGGGACTTGCTGGTTAGCAGTCATTAGTCTTCTAGTACATCTACATTTTTAGATGCAATTCCGGTAAAAGGTGGATGTGTTCCGTGCGGCAGATGTGTCGCCTGTCCTAATATCGAGCGGAGTGCTTCGTTTGTCAGTTCTGATGGTCTAAATAAATTTGATATCAAACAACGTATTACCTGCACATCGAGGTATGTGGTGTATTATGCCACTTGCCCGTGTGGATTGATCTACGTTGGACTGACGTCCAGACAATTAAAGTACGCACTTGTGAGCATGTACGTGGGATACAGGCAGCCTCTGCATGCACGGACACATCGACCTTAAAAACATTACCACGACATTTTTATGATTTTCATCAATGTGATAGTACTGCATTGAAAGTTCGTGGTATCGACATGTTAAATATTAACATTCGAGGAGGGAATCTAACCAAACGTTTGGGACAATTAGAAACAAAATGGATTTGGGCCCTTCGTACTATTCATCCGAGGGGTCTTAATGAAAATATATCATTTGTCCCTTATCTATAATCCCCATTGGTTGCCGTGGTTACCTATTTAGGTGTGTCAC
Organism: Oophaga sylvatica; assembly: GCA_033576555.1. Lineage (NCBI taxonomy): Eukaryota > Metazoa > Chordata > Amphibia > Anura > Dendrobatidae > Oophaga > Oophaga sylvatica. Next base: position 307,021,306 of record JARQOD010000002.1, on the reverse strand, counting down.
ATTTTAATGATTTTAACTAATATTTTTTATTTAGATCATTATTCTATGTGTACTTTTGGTGATGGATATCATGAAGGGAAAACCTTTTGGTTGCCATTTGTGAGGTGCCATATATCTACTTCTATCAAGATTTGAAAGATCTACGATGTTCTGGACTCAACATTTTTGTTTTTCTTTTTTGTTTATTATATCTTGTGTTTTTTTGGTTTTTTGGTTATTATATTATGTTTATCATATTTCTTTCTTTTTTTGTGGGGATTATGCCTTAATATGTAGGATGATTCATTTTTTACCATTCTTCCCTGAGATTGGCCAGCAGCATATAGGGCTATAACAAGTCCTTTTGCCCTATTTGTTATTATGGCATTTTTGTTTTGTTGCTTGTTTATATTTTACATGTCTAGCCAGCAATATACATTGTAAATATGACGCTGTTGTCTTGGTATGTGATATTGTTTTATTTAATTGTCCAGCAACATATGTAGCCATACTATGCTATGTTCGGGATGTTTTGTCCTGTATTGTTAATATTGCGCCGTTGCCCAAACATTTGCCACTATTCAATATGGCCACACTGTGTCCTGTTTGTGATGCGCATGCGCCGCCTTCCGTGCTCGCTATACACCGCCCCCACTTTCGGCTGTTCGTCATCTGGTCACGTGGGGCCCCACGTGCTTCCGGATGCGAGCGTCCGAGGTGGGCGTGTGGGGATTGGCGTCGCTGGGCTCCCTGGAAACAGAATTAATTAGGTAACCATCTGATCACAGTGTGGCGCAGCTTGCACCGCCGGTACAGCTGCTATTTATAATTTCCTTTGGCGCTATGATGGGCTGATTTAATATAAATATGGCGGCTATGGGTATTTCCTTTGTGCCCCCTGAGGAAGGAGCTGAGGTCTCCGAAACGCGCGTCGGGGTGGGCCTGAGTCCTGTCCTGTCCCACTGCATCAGGTATATAGTTTTACTCCATGTCTGAGTACTTGTAATTATATGCATGTGCATAGGAGAATATCAAAGATCATTTAATATGGCTGTAGTACATGGTGGGGAATATTGATATGAGTATTGCTATGTGGATGGATGGGACTCAGTCCCTTATGGCGTGTATGTGTTTTTCACCTCTATATGTAACTGCCCTATCCCTATCAGTCACCTTTGTTAGACTTGTTATTCCATTTTTATGGTGTTTAAATAAAGTTGTTTTTATGGGAACTATTGACTGCTATTTCCTTGGTTACTTTGCATCTTATATTTGGTGCGTTCCGCAGACCCTAACATACGGGCCAATAAATTTACGATTCAACATCTCCAATGGTACTTTCAGCTTAATAATTTTTGGAGGATAGCCAAACCTTATACCTTACTTTGAAGACTGGATTCACCTAACGTTTCCTATCGGTCTTCTATTTTTGACAAAGTTGAGCTGCCCCAATATTCTTTGGAACCTCCATACAGACATCCCCAAGTTTTTATAGGGCCACTTCTACTCCAAGACACCCAGAAACCTTCCTAGAAAATTCACCAAAATGAAGATGAAAACCATAATAGCAAAAGGTTGCAATGTACTGATTTACAAATAAGTCCATGGTCTTTCTAAAATTGGCAGCGGAGTTAATCACCCGGCATGCCGGTTATGACAGACCTCAGAAAGTGTGCAAGTTTCACAAGTGGTATAAAATTCTTTAAATCATTATACATAGATAATCACCAAAAGAGTCTAGCAATAGCTTTCTGTGTAGCAGTAGCCCCTTGAGGACCACTGAAAATGGAATCGTGAAACTCCTGCAACAGATGCAATCTTACATACACCAGCAAAATAATTTGGATCCTGGAATAACAGCTGGGCTTTGCGGATCTCCACATTCAACTCCAAGCATACCATAGAAACCACAAACGAACTTAAAGAATAGAGAATGAGTGCAACACGAGGGGAAGGAAGCCCAAACACTAGGGAAAAGGGGAGTGGAAACCCCTAGACAGATCTAATAGCACCCTGCCTACCCTACCATCCCTATATTAGTTCCACACAAATCGCCGAACAGGAGCCTAAGCCCTGTATATCCCTAGAGCTAAACCCTGAATAGGTAAAGGATGGGAATGACACTGGTCAGTCCCCACCGTACACTAAAGAGATGAAGAGAGATAAACAAGAGTTAAGCATCTTAGCTTGAGCAGACTAAGAGAAGTAACACGGCAATAGCACCAGAGAGGAAGTTAGCCGACTGCTATTGCTCCAAGCCTTCACAAGGGAGAATGTGAATATTACTGGTGACTCCCTGAAGCAGACTGGGAGTCTATAAACACCCACGTCTAGGTGTGTCAATAAGAGCCAGATGGAGGTTTCCACTGGGTTCAAAAGTCAGAAGGCTTAAGAAGGCATCTGCAATGCAAAAAACAGGGTAAAAAATAGACTGCAGCTCTTCCTGAATACCCTTAGCTGGTCTTTCTCCCCTGAAAATTTATCAGGAAGTGCCACTACTGGTTTGCGAGAGACAAACTGCATATCAGAAGTAGAGATGAGCGGTGTTCGAAGTGAACTGTTCGCCAATTCAAATTCGAGCTGTTTTGGGGGGTGTTCGAGTCGTTTGATGAACCCGAACGATTTGGAAAAAATCCGGCTGTTCGAGGTTATGTTCGATAACTGTTCGTGCACCTAAATCGTCACTGGATTTTTTCACAGTTATGCTGAGAATCACTGTTAATACACATTTTGAGTGTCCAGCGTGGCGGGGGCAGGGGCATGGCATGGATCTCTGCAGAGATAATGAAGATCTCCATTTTTTTTTCTCTTTAATGCATTTCCAGTGGGCGATGCAGTCTGTCAGCCTATCAGCAGCGCACACACGGAGCGAGGTGCTTTTTTTCACACAAGCAAGGGCATGTGTCATTGGCTGTGTATGTCACATGTCCTTGCCCTATAAGACCCAGCCATTTTCCCCCTCGCCACCATTTTCTCAGTGCTGCAGCTCAGTGTTAGACGGCACTGCTGCTGTTAGCGCTATATTGTGTGTGCATTGTGCAACTGCGACTTGCAAGCGAAATCGCTGAGAAATAGAGAGGAAGGTTTAGGGAATAGGGACTAGTTCGTAATTGCAGCCCTTTTGAGGGCTACATTACATCAGTTCCTAGCAGTTTTAGCAGGCAGGTCTGTGCTCACTCTTAACCCCTTACTGCCATCGGACGTACTATCCCGTCCATGGTACCTGGGCCCGTATGACCGGGGACGGGATAGTACGTCATAGGCGATCAGCTGCGCTCCTGAGGGGAGCGCAGCTAATCGCCGCCGGGTGTCAGCTGATTATCACAGCTGACACCCATGACTGTGTGTCACGGACCGCTCCCGGAACATTAACCCCTAGCACACCGCAATCAAACATGATCGCGGTGTACTGGGGGCACAGGGGAGGATCGCGCAGGGTGGGGGCTCCCTGCGCGCCCCCCTGAGACCCTCAGAGCAGCGCGATGTGATCGCGCTGTTCTGAGGGCTTCCTCCCTCCCAGGACCCGGATCCAAGATGGCGCCGGGGTCCTGGAGGGAGGCGGCTACCTCAGTGCCTGCCGAGAGCAGGCACTGAGAAGCCTGCATCTATGCCTGTGCGATCGCTGGTGTGACAGAGTGCTGTGCACACTGTCACACCAGCGATCTGATAAAATACTGTGATGTCCCACCCTGGGACAAAGTAAAAAAGTTAAAAAAGAAAATAAACATGTGTAAAAAAAAAATCCAAAATAAATAAAAAAAAAAAAAAATATTCCCCAATAAATTCACTTCTTCCTATAAATAAAAAAAACAAAATAATAAAAGTACACATATTTGGTATCGCCGCGTCCGTAACGACCCCCCCTATAAAATTGTCCCACTAGTTAACCCCTTTAGTGAACCCCTTAAAAAAAAAAAAAAACAAGAAACAAAAAATCAATGCTTTATCATCATACCGCCAAACAAAAAGTGGAATAACACGCGATCAAAAAGACCGATATAAAAAAACATGGTACCGCTGAAAATGTCATCTTGTCCCGCAAAAAACGAGCTGTCACAAAGCATCATCAGCAAAAAAATAAAAAAGTTATAGCTCGCAGAATAAAGCGATGCAAAAATAATTATTTTTTATATAAAATTGTTTTTATTCTATAAAAGCGCCAAAACATGAAAAAATGATATAAATGAGGTATCGCCATAATCGTACTGACCCGAAGAATAAAACTGCTTTATCAATTTTACCACACGCGGAACGGTATAAACGCCTCCCCCAAAAGAAATTCATGAATTGCTGATTTTTGTTCATTCTAACCTCCCAAAAATCGAAATAAAAAGCGATCAAAAAACGTCACGTGCTCAAAAATGGTACCAATAAAAACGTCAACTCGTCCCGCAAAAAATAAGACCTCACATGACTCTGTGGGCCAAAATATGCAAAAATTATAGCTCTCAAAATGTGATGATGCAAAAACTATTTTTGCAATAAAAAGCGTCTTTTAGCGTGACAGCTGCCAATCATAAAAACCCGCTATAAATAGTAAATCAAACCCCCCTTTATGACCCCCTTAGTAAGGGAAAAAATAAAATTAAAAAAATGTATTTATTTCCATTTTCCCATTAGGGTTAGGGTTGCGGCTAAAGTTAGGGTTAGGGTTGGCGCTAAAGTTAGGATTAGGGTTAGGGTTGGGATTAGGGGTGTTTAGGGTTAGGTTTGTGGTTAGGGTTGGGACTAGGGTTAGGGGTGTGTTGGGGTTAGGGTTGGAGTTAGAATTGGGGGTTTCAGCTGTTTAGGCACATCAGGGGCTCTCCAAATGTGACATGGCGTCTGATCTCAATTCCAGCCAATTCTGCGTTGAAAAAGTCAAACGGTGCTCCTTCACTTCTGAGCTCTGCCATGCGTCCAAACAGTAGTTTATCCCCACATATGGGGTATCAGCGTACTCTGGACCACAAGAGTTATTGTGCAATTTGTCCTATTTCTTCTGCTACCCTTGGGAAAATAAAAAACTGGGGGCGAAAATATCATTTTTGTACAAAAAAAAATATTTTTTTGTTTTTACGGCTGTACATTATAAACTTCTGTGAAGCACTTGGGGCTTCATAGCCCTCACCACACATCTAGATAAGTTCCTTGTGGGGTCTATTTTCCAAAATGGGGTCACTTGTTGGGGATTTCCACTGTTTAGGCGCATCAGGGGCTCTCCAAATGCGACATGACGCCCCCAGACCATTCCATCAAAGTCTGCAATCCAAAACGTCACTACTTCCCTTCCGAGCCCCAACGTGTACCCATACAGTAGTTTTCTCCCACATATTGGATATCAGCGTACTCAGGACAAATTGGACAACATTTTTTGGGGTCCAATTTCTCCTGTTACCCTTGTAAAAATAAAATATTGGGGCAAAAAAAATCATTTTTGCAAAAAAAAAAAGGATTTTTTATTTTTACGGCTATGCGTTATAAACTTCTGTGAAGCACTTCGGGGTTCAAAGTGCTCACCACACATCTAGACAAGTTCCTTGTGGGGTCTATTTTCCAAAATGGGGTCACTTGTGGGGGGTTTCCACTGTTTAGGCGCATCAGGGGCTCTCCAAATGCGACATGACGCCCCCAGACCATTCCATCAAAGTCTGCAATCCAAAACGTCACTACTTCCCTTCCGAGCCCTGACGTGCGCCCATACAGTAGTTTTCTCCCACATATTGGGTATCAGCGTACTCAGGACAAATTGGACAACAACTTTTGGGTTCCAATTTCTTCTGTTACCCTTGTGAAAATAAAATATTGGGGGCGAAAAAATCATTTTTGTAAAAAAAAAAAAGATTTTTTATTTTTACGGCTGTACGTTATAAACTTCTGTGAAGCACTTCGGGGTTCAAAGTGCTCACCACACATCTAGATAAGTTCCTTGTGGGGTCTATTTGCCAAAATGGGGTCACTTATGGGGGGTTTCCACTGTATAGGTGCATCAGGGGCTCTCCAAATGTGACATGACGCCCCCAGACCATTCCATCAAAGTCTGCAATCCAAAACGTCACTACTTCCCTTCCGAGCCCTGACGTGCGCCCATTGTCATGTGTGCATCGCCACGAAGATCGTCGCGGTTGCACATTCTGACTTCTCACAGCTGAGTTGCTGTTTCTTTGTGTTTGGCAGTTAGGGAGTTAATTCTGTCTGTGCTCAGTTCTGGGACTGGGTGCAGTTTCTCCCGGCTGCAATTAATTATTTGTTGATTGGTTTCCTTTAAATCTCTGGTTTTCTGTTTTGGGAGTTGCCAGTGAAATTCTTCATGCAGACCACAGATAGGATTGTATCTGTATAGACTTAAGTTAAAGAGCTCCTTAGTTGTTTTAAGCTCACCTTGCTTAGAGTTTAATATCCCAGATCATTTATGTTCCTTCTGTGTTTGAGTGTGTATGCAAGTCTGTGTTTTCTCCAGTCTGTCTTATATGTCTAATCTGTGTATTTAGCAGAGATCAGCCCATATCCCTTTGGTGGTAATCAGAATCCTTCTTAGGACTGATTACAGGGTTCAGGGACTGATAGGAGACAGGGTTAGGCTGGAGACTTGGACCTCTGAACCATTATCAGTACCTCCAAGGTGAGGGATTAGTTAGGACCCCAGTTTAGGGTCAGGTTAGACCCCCGGTCCTCCTCTTTCCTGTGACAGTGTATCAAGTCCTCAAGATTAACCCTGAGTTCAACGGATATCGTGTCAGGTAAATCTATTCTATATTTACATGCTGATGTTGCTAATCTATATGTTGTATAGAGTGTTGTTCTTTTAAGAATAGTTTACTGACATCGTACACATATCATAAGACCGCGTGACATTTTCACTGGCCCATAAAATTATTCCCAGTTGCCATGGATCCAGTAGCCCAGCTGGCTCTGCAGTTGCAGGGATTATCCATGGAGCTGACGGACATTAAGTCCAAAGTTTTGTCTCCCTCGGAGCAAACCAGATTTGAACCTAAAGTAGCTCTCCCGGACAGGTTCACTGGTGGGCGAGACAAATTTTTTACCTTCAGAGAAGCATGTAAATTGTATTTTCGGCTTCGGCCTCGATCATCAGGGAGTGAAGAGCAGAGAGTGGGAATTGTTATCTCGCTCCTACTAGGGGACCCTCAATCCTGGGCCTTCTCCCTTCCTCCGGGATCCCCGGCTCTACAGTCAGTAGATCGATTTTTTACTGCCCTGGGTTTGGTATATGATGACCCAGATCGGGTCTCTCTTGCTGAGACAAAATTACGTAAGATACAGCAGGGAGATCGTCCGGCGGAGGAATTTGCTTCTGAGTTCCGTAGATGGGCCACAGATACTCAGTGGAATAACCCAGCTCTTAGGAGCCAGTTTTGTCATGGGCTTTCTGACAAATTAAAGGACGTTTTGGCTCAGTATGATTCTCCTCCATCACTGGAGGCTGCTATGGCCCTAGCTATCCGTACTGATAGACGGCTCCGGGAGAGGTGCGAGGTAACTCCGCCCCTGTTGTTACTCCACCTACTACTAAAGTCCCTTATGTTGAGGTTCCCCTTGTCTGTTCGGAGGAGCCTATGCAGTTGGGAGGGACATCATTTCGTAGGAGGGGATTGGTGGTACGCCGCAGGACTAGAAGGTGTTTCTTCTGCGGGAAAGAGGGACATTTTGTTGGGGGATGTCCATCCCGTGCCTTGTTGAGCAAAAAGTCGCCGGAAAACTGTTAATCCCAGGTTGTGTGGTGGACGACAACCTGGGAGTATGTATTTCGTCCGCTAGTTCTTCTCAGTTCCTTGTACCAGTGGAGGTGGTGGTTGGTACGAGAGTGGAGAGATTTTCTGTTCTTCTTGATAGTGGGTCCGGGGCTAATCTGGTTGACGCTCAGTTTGCTCAGGCTCAAGGTATGCATCTGAGTGTATTGGTCAAACCTATCCCTATATTCTCCATTGACGCCAGGCCTCTTGGCCAAGGTAGCTTTGTTCATGAGGTTCATAACATTGACCTTCGGGTAGGGGCAATACATAGGGAACTATTATCTTGTTATGTGTTGGGACTTCCTTGGTTGGTTAAACATAACCCTGTGATTAATTGGCAGTCCAGAGAGATAAGCCAATGGGGTGAGTTTTGCAAAAGTAACTGCATGAACACAGTCATCAGTGCGGTCGTGCCTAGTACTTTGCCTCCTTTTTTGGAGGACTTTGGGGATGTGTTCTCTGAGGAGGGGTGTCAGGAGTTGCCTCCTCATCGTGTGTATGACTGCTCTATTAATTTACTTCCTGATGCTAAGTTGCCTAAAGCTAGGTTATATAACCTTTCTGGTCCTGAGAGGCAGGCTATGAAAGATAATATTTCGGAAAGTCTGGCCAAAGGGCATATTAGACCTTCATCTTCCCCAGTGGCCGCGGGGTTCTTCTTTGTGAAGAAAAAAGATGGAGGCCTACGCCCTTGCTTGGATTTCCGCGAACTTAATCGGATTACTGTTCGAGATCCGTATCCACTCCCTCTGATTCCTGATCTCTTCAATCAAATTGTTGGCGCCAAATGGTTCTCTAAATTGGATCTCAGGGGGGCGTATAATCTGATTAGGATAAAAGAGGGGGATGAGTGGAAAACGGCGTTTAACACGCCGGAGGGACATTATGAGAACCTTGTCATGCCTTTTGGTCTGACTACTGCACCAGCAGTATTCCAACATTTTGTTAATGACATTTTTCGTCATCTGGTGGGGCTGTTTGTGGTCGTATATTTGGATGACATTTTAATTTACTCACCAGATCTTGTGTCTCACCAGGAGCATGTGAGACAGGTGTTGCAGATCTTGCGAGACAATAAACTATACGCTAAACTGGAAAAGTGTGTATTCGCCGTACAGGAACTTCAGTTTTTGGGTTTCTTGGTGTCAGCCTCCGGTTTCCGTATGGACCCTGAAAAGGTGAGAGCAGTGCTTGAATGGGATCAGCCAGAGGATCTTAAGGCTCTGCAGCGTTTTCTGGGGTTTGCTAACTACTACCGGAAATTTATTTGTAATTTCTCATCTGTTGTCAAACCTCTCACTGACATGACAAGAAAAGGGACGGATTTTTCTAAATGGTCGGACAAAGCTTGCCAAGCTTTTTCCTCTTTGAAAAAATGTTTTGCTTCGGCACCCGTTCTCATCCAACCAGATGCATCACAGCCGTTCGTTGTGGAGGTGGACGCGTCTGACGTAGGGGTGGGTGCAATATTGTCCCAGGGTCCGTCCCCTGGTAAATGGCATCCGTGCGCTTTCTTTTCTAAAAAATTGTCGTCCGCCGAAAGGAATTATGATATCGGCAATAGGGAACTTTTGGCCATTAAGTTGGCTTTTGAAGAATGGCGTCACTTTTTGGAGGGGGCAGTCCACCCGGTCACCGTCATTACTGATCACAAGAACCTGCTGTATTTGGAATCTGCTAAGCGTCTGAATTCCAGACAAGCTCGATGGTCGTTGTTTTTTACCAGGTTTAATTTTGTTGTCACTTATCGCCCTGGATCTAAGAATGTTAAGGCGGATGCCTTGTCTCGCAGTTTCCCAGGGGCCGGGAAAATGGATGACCCGATTCCTATCCTTCAGGAGGGGGTGGTAGTGTCGGCTGTATGTTCTGAGCTTGAGGAGGAGGTATTAGAGGTTCAGGGGGACGCCCCTGCAGGACCTCCAGGGAGACTGTTTGTCCCAAATCAGTTGAGACAAAAGGTTATTGAGGCACATCATAATTCTGCTTTAGCAGGACATCCAGGGAGTAAGGCTACTTTAGATCTCCTTTCTCGCCGGTTTTGGTGGCCTAACGTTAATAAAGAGGTTTTAACTTTTGTCGCGTCCTGTGGGGTTTGTGCTCGCTCTAAGACCCCTCATACCCGTCCGTCTGGGACCCTCTTACCCTTGAAACTTCCGGAGCGTCCATGGACTCATTTGTCTATGGACTTCATCACGGACCTTCCTCAGTCGTCAGGGAAGACTGTCATACTGGTGGTTGTTGACAGGTTCAGTAAGATGGCACATTTCATTGCTCTTCCTGCCCTCCCTAATGCTAAAACTCTGGCGCAGGTGTTCATTGGGGAGATTGTGAGACTTCATGGGTTGCCTTCTGATGTGGTGTCAGATAGGGGGTCTCAGTTTGTGTCCAAGTTTTGGAGGGCATTTTGTTTACGTCGGGGGATGCAATTGTCATTTTCCTCGGCTTTTCATCCGCAGACCAATGGTCAGACAGAGCGTCTGAATCAAAGCCTAGAGACTTATCTTCGGTGTTTTGTCTCAGAGAACCAGGAGGACTGGTCTTCTTTCTTGCCTCTGGCAGAGTTCGCTCTTAACAACAGGCGGAGCGAGTCCACTGGTAAGTCCCCGTTTTTTGGGGCATATGGTTTTCATCCCCAGTTTTGTACTTTCAATGGGGGGGGCCCTTCTGGGGTTCCTGAGGAGGAGCGTTTCTCGTCGTCACTTGCTTCAGTGTGGAGAGGTGTATTGAATAATCTGAGTGCTATGGGGAACCGTTATAAACGTATGGCTGATAGGAGGAGAGTTTCTGGTCCAGATCTTAATGTGAACGATCTGGTATGGTTGTCTACCAGGAATATAAAACTTAAAGTTCCCTCCTGGAAGCTGGGCCCCAGATTCATCGGGCCGTACAGGATCAGTTCCATAATTAATCCTGTGGCATTTCGTCTGGACCTCCCTCCTACGTTTAAAATCCACAATGTGTTCCACAAGTCATTACTTAAGAGGTACGTGGCACCAGTCATACTGTCACCTCTACCTCCTCCTCCAGTGGTGGTCAATGGTAACTTGGAGTTTCAAGTGTCAAAGATCATTGACTCACGTCTGAATCGCCGGTCCCTTCAGTACTTGGTGCATTGGAAGGGGTATGGTCCAGAGGAGAGGACGTGGGTTCCTGCGTCTGACATTAACGCAGATCGTTTGGTGCGGACCTTCCACAGAACTCACCCGGGCAAACCTGGCCCTGAGGGTCCGGAGGCCCCTCGTAGAAGGGGGGGTACTGTCATGTGTGCATCGCCACGAAGATCGTCGCGGTTGCACATTCTGACTTCTCACAGCTGAGTTGCTGTTTCTTTGTGTTTGGCAGTTAGGGAGTTAATTCTGTCTGTGCTCAGTTCTGGGACTGGGTGCAGTTTCTCCCGGCTGCAATTAATTATTTGTTGATTGGTTTCCTTTAAATCTCTGGTTTTCTGTTTTGGGAGTTGCCAGTGAAATTCTTCATGCAGACCACAGATAGGATTGTATCTGTATAGACTTAAGTTAAAGAGCTCCTTAGTTGTTTTAAGCTCACCTTGCTTAGAGTTTAATATCCCAGATCATTTATGTTCCTTCTGTGTTTGAGTGTGTATGCAAGTCTGTGTTTTCTCCAGTCTGTCTTATATGTCTAATCTGTGTATTTAGCAGAGATCAGCCCATATCCCTTTGGTGGTAATCAGAATCCTTCTTAGGACTGATTACAGGGTTCAGGGACTGATAGGAGACAGGGTTAGGCTGGAGACTTGGACCTCTGAACCATTATCAGTACCTCCAAGGTGAGGGATTAGTTAGGACCCCAGTTTAGGGTCAGGTTAGACCCCGGTCCTCCTCTTTCCTGTGACAGTGTATCAAGTCCTCAAGATTAACCCTGAGTTCAACGGATATCGTGTCAGGTAAATCTATTCTATATTTACATGCTGATGTTGCTAATCTATATGTTGTATAGAGTGTTGTTCTTTTAAGAATAGTTTACTGACATCGTACACATATCATAAGACCGCGTGACACCCATACAGTAGTTTTCTCCCACATATTGGGTATCAGCGTACTCAGGACAAATTGGACAACAACTTTTGGGTTCCAATTTCTTCTGTTACCCTTGTGAAAATAAAATATTGGGGACGAAAAAATCATTTTTGTAAAAAAAACAAAAGATTTTTTATTTTACGGCTGTACGTTATAAACTTTAGTGAAACACCTGGGGGTTAAAAGTTCTCACCACACATCTAGATAAGTTCCTTGAGGGGTCTAGTTTCCAAAATGGCGTCATTTATGGGGGTTTCCACTGTTTAGGCAGATCAGGAGCTCTCCAAACACGACATGGCGTCCAGCCAATTCTGCGTTGAAAAAGTCAGACGGCGCTCCTTCCCTTCCAAACTCTGCCATGCACCCAAACAGTGGTTTACCCCCACTATATGGGGTATCAGCGCACTCAGGACAAATTGCACAATAACTTTTGGAGTCTTATTACCTTGGAAAAATAAAAATTGGGGTGAAAAGATCATTTTTGTGGAAAAAATATGATTTTTAAATTTTACGGCTCTACGTTATAAACTTGTGTGAAGCACTTGGGGGTTCAAATTGCTCACCAAAGATCTAGAAAAGTTCCTTAGGGGGTCTAGTTTCCAAAATGGGGTCATTTGTGGGGGGTTACCACTGTTTAGGCACATCAGGGGCTCTCCAAATGCAACATGGCATCCAATCTCAATTTCAGCCAATTTTGGTTGGAAAAAGTCAAATGGTGCTCCTTCCATTCCGAGCTCTGCCGTGCGCCCAAACAGTGGTTCCCACCCACATATGGGGTATCAGCGTACTCAGGACAAATTGGACAACAACTTATGTGGTCCAATTTCTCCTGTTACCCTTGAGAAAATAAAAATTAGTGACTAAAAGATAATTTTTGTGGGAAAAAAATAGGATTTTTTATTTTCATGCCCGGGCATTATAGACTTGTGTGAAGCACTTGGGGGTTCAAAGTGCTCACCAAAGATCTAGATAAGTTCCTTAGGGGGTATAGTTTCCAAAATGGGGTCACTTGTGGGGGGTTTCCACTGTTTAGGCTCATCTGGGGCACTGCAAACGGAACATGACCCCATCAACGTCTTCATTCCAAAACGTTACTACTTCCTTTCCAAGCCCTGTCGTGCACCCAAACAGTTCCCCCCCCACATATGGGGTATCAGCGTACTCAGGACAAATTGGACAACAACTTTTGGGGTCCAATTTCCTTGGGAAAATTCAAAAATTTGGGACTAAAAAATCATTTTTGTGGAAAATTGTTTTTTTTTTTTTTTCACACCCAGGCATTATAAGCTTTTGTGAAACACTTGGGAGTTCAAAGTGCTCACAACAGATCTAGAGAAAGTACCTTAGGGGGTCTAGTTTCCAAAATGGTGTCACTTGTGGGGGTTTCCACTGTTTAGGCGCATCAGGGGCTCTCCAAACACGACATGGCGTCCAATCTCAATTCCAGCCAATTTTAGTTTGAAAAAGTCAAACGGCGCTCCTTCCCTTACGAGCTCTGCCGTGTGCCCAAACAGTGGTTTTCCCCCACATATTGGGTATTGGCGTACTCAGGAGAAATTGCATAACAACCTTATCTGTCCATTTTCTCCTTTTACCCTTGTGAAAATAAAAAAAAAGTTTGTAAAAGATCAGTTTTGTGGCTAAAAGTTAAATATTCATTTTTTCCTTCCACGTTGCTTTAGTTCCTGTGAAGCACCTGAAGGGTTAATAATCTTCTTGAATGTGGTTTTGAGTACCTTGAGGGGTGCAGTTTTTAGAATGGTGTCACTTTTGGGTATTTTCTGCCATATAGACCCCTCAAAGTGAATTCAAATGAGAGGTGGTCCCTAAAAAAAAATGGCTTTGTAAATTTTGTTGTAAAAATGAGAAATCGCTGGTCAACTTTTAACCCTTATAACTTCCTAACAAAAAAAAATTTTGGTTCCAAAATTGTGCTGATGTAAAGTAGACATGTGGGAAATGTTATTTCTTAACTATTTTATGTGACATATTTCTCTGTTTTAAGGGAATAAAAATTCAAAGTTTGAAAATTGCAAAATTTTAAAAATTTTCGCCATATTTGCGTTTTTTTCAAAAATAAACGCAAGTTATATCGAAGAAATTTTACTTCTAACGTGAAGTACAATATGTCACGAGAAAACAATCTCAGAATCGCGAAGATCCGTTGAAGCGTTCCAGAGTTATAACCTCATAAAGAGACAGTGGTCAGAATTGTAAAAATTGGCCCGGTCATTAAGGTGCAAACCACCCTTGGGGGTGATGGGGTTAAATAGACAGATAGGTCAAATTGGGACAGTGACTATTTGTAATTGCAGCCCTTTTCAGGGCTAGGTTACAGCAGTTGCTATCACTTTTTGTCAGCTACACCAGCATTCAAATCACTCCTAATAATTCGCTGCATCTATCCTGTTCAAAAATTGTGTGCATAGTAGCAGTGTGTGCTACTCATTCTATTAGGGAATCTATACAAAGCTCCAGCAGCCTTAAAAGAGAAAAAAATTCTATCTGCATGTTGCCTGGACAATAATTTTGGGCATAGTAGCAGTCTGTGGTACTCATTGTATTAGGCCATCTCTACAAAAGTCCACCAGCCTTAAAAAAAAAAATCTATCTGCATGTTGCTTGGGCAATAATTTTGGGCATAGTAGCAGTCTGTGGTACTCATTGTATTAGGCCATCTATACAAAGCTCCACCAGCCTTCTAAAAAAAAAGAAGTTCTATCTGCATGTTGCCTGGACAATAATTTTGGGCATAGTAGCAGTCTGTGGTATTCATTGTATTAGGCCATCTATACAAAGCTCCACCAGCCTTCTAAAAAAAAAGAATTTCTATCTGCATGTTGTCTGGTGTCTGGACAATAATTTTGGGCATAGTAGCAGTCTGTGGTACTCATTGTATTAGGCCATCTACACAAAGCTCCACCAGCCTTCTAAAAAAAAAGAATTTCTATCTGCATGTTGCCTGGACAATAATTTTGGGCATAGTAGCCAGTCTGTGGTACTCATTGTATTAGACCATCTATACAAAGCTCCACCACCTTCTAAAAAAAAAAGAATTTCTATCTGCATGTTGCCTGGACAATAATTTTGGGCATAGTAGCAGTCTGTGGTATGCATGTTGCCTGGACATTAATTTTGGGCATAGTAGCAGTCTGTGGTAAACCCTTGTATTAGGCCATCTTCAAAGCTCCACCTGCTTATAAAAAAAAGAATTTCTATCTGCATGTTGCCTGGACCCAAAAATTTTGGGCATAGTAGCAGTCTGTGGTACTCATTCTATTAGGCCATCTACACAAAGCTCCAGCAGCATTGATATACTTATATTGTTTTTGCTGCATCTTGCCTGGCAATTAATTTGGGACATAGTAGCAGTCTGTGGTACTTTATTGTATTAGGCCATCTATACAAAGCTCCCCGCCTTCTAAAAAAAAAGAATTTCTATCTGCATGTTGCCTGGCATTAAATTTTT
>JARQOD010000002.1:306933230-307005988 GCA_033576555.1 Oophaga sylvatica | reverse complement strand
ATAATCTCCTGATGGGAAGGAGACATAGCTAATGTGAGAGGGATTGTCTGATGTGTGATCTGTGAGGGCAGTATGGAGCCATTCACCACTCGAACAGTCACCGGTTTGGCGAGCATCACCTAAAGTATTGTGTGGCGGAGAGCAAAAGCAGAGGACATAAAGTTCCCCTCTGCTCCAGAATCCACACAAAGCTCAACTGTTAGAGTGGATGGACCAAAAGAGATTGTCCCTTTAAAGGACAGCTTGGAGGCAAATGCTGCTGACTCTAGTGAACCTCCTCCTATGGTCACTAGACGCGATCGTGTTCCCTATCGCTGGGGACATCTATTGGCATAATGTCCTAACTGCTGAC
Organism: Oophaga sylvatica; assembly: GCA_033576555.1. NCBI lineage: Eukaryota > Metazoa > Chordata > Amphibia > Anura > Dendrobatidae > Oophaga > Oophaga sylvatica. Next base: position 307,005,636 of record JARQOD010000002.1, on the reverse strand, counting down.
AATTGTTACAAACCACGGGCCGAGACTTAGGTCCCGTTCGAACAACCTCCATGACCTCCGGTAAGTCGGGCGCCTGAATGGGAGATTCTAGAGGTTTGGCAAAGGTGGGAGCTAGCCGAAACCTCCGTCTACACTGGGCCCGCTCCAACCTCCGCTCGTGAAAGCGAAGGTCGATGCAGGTAGATATGGAGATAAACTTCTCCAGTGAGGTAGGAATCTCCCTGGTGGCCAAGGCGTCCTTTACATGGTCAGCCAGACCTCTCCAGTATACCGGTATAAGGACCTTATCCGGCCACTCTAACTCGGAGGCAAGAGTTTGAAATCGGACTGAAAACTGACTGACCAAGCTCGAACCCTGTGACATTGCCAGCAGTTGGAGCGCTGAATCGTGGGTGACCTGAGGGCCTAAAAAGACCTTTTTAAGAGCCTCCAAAAACCGAGGAGCACTCCGCACCACGCGATCGTCACGCTCCCACAGCGGCGTTGCCCATTCCAAAGCTCTGCCCGACAGAAGTGACACTATGAAACCCACTTGTGACTGCTCTGTGGGAAAACATGCGGCCAGAAGCTCGAGTTGTATAGAGCACTGACTCACGAATCCCCGACAATGTTTGCCATCGCCAGAAAACTTGTCTGGAAGCGGAAGATGGGACAAGGTCGGAGCAGAGGTGTTGGAGGACAAACTGGCTGCCGCTGTGCTAGCAGCCTGAACAGCGACTGCGGTGACATTCACAGCTGAGGTTGTGCGCTCGAGAGCCGCCAACCTACCCTCCAGCTGCTGGATGAACTACCATAGGCGCTGGTCGTCCGCCATTTTACTAGCCAGACCCTGGCGCTAGTATTATGTTAGGGTCTGCGGAACGCACCTAATAGATATTGTAGAGAGGTGAGTTCGCAGCCCGGGGTCCACCGTGCAGGCGAAGCCCGCTGCTAGTAACATGGCGAAAGTTTCGAACTCTGTTATCCCACAGAGTCGCTAAAATAAATGCCGTAGCGCGCTGTGGCAGTTAGTGCGAACTCTGTTAATCCCCAGAGCCGCTATCGGGAATGCCACAGCGCTATATGCGATAAGTGTGAACTCCCTTAGCTTCAGTGAGCCGCAAAGAAAAACGCTAAGGAGCTGAACCAGCGTTATAAAGCGAACCCTGTTGCGTCACAGAGCCGCTGAGAAAAAGACTGTGTCCTGTTAGACTCACAGGGAACACAGATGACTGCTAAGCGGATTGCAGTCTGAGGTCATGCAGTCAGAACACAAGCAATAATCTCCTCACCGGAGTAGCCGGTATTCTAATGGCGTTTTCAGCCGAGCCCTGAACACGTGCATACAATCTCCTCACCGGAGGTGCCGGTATTCTAGAGGCTTATTTCAGCCAGACCTAACCACATGCATACATGCCCTCACTGGCGCAAGCACGTAACAGATTTGATACTAGCGCATGGCGGCCCAGCCATGCCACCCTTTTATAGTAACAGCTACAGGACCTGCCAGAAAAAGGACCAATGAGAAACTGTTCCAAAACACATGTAGTTTTAGGACCTTCCTGGCAGACCAATAGGAGCTGCTGCAGTACCTGAACACGTGACCCCTGATCTCCAATGAGAGATCTTACCCTGGGCATGCTCAGAAGGGGAAACGCAGGACTTCGTCCTAAAGACATCTGCTCCAGCACTGGCTATAATAGAAGATCCAGGAGGGGCAGCAGCAAGTCTCGGCACAGTATTGGAATGGGCAAGACACTGGGACCGACGTCTCTGCTGAGCAGGCTCCACTGCAGCGGAGACGGATGCGGGACCGCAGGGGAATGGCTCGAGATTCCCCTTGTGCAGCATTGGGAACTCGAACCCTAACACTCACAGGCTCAGTATGAATTAGATCAGAAAATAAAAAGCAGAAAAAGGGTACTGTATCACAAGCGTACAGCTGTAAACAGTCTAGGGGTAATTGTAAATCTCCGTATATTTCCGGAGTCACACACAGAAGCTCACAGGTTCAGTATGGATTAGACCAGAATGTAAAAAGCAGAAAAAGGGTACTGTATCACAAGCGTACAGCTGTATACAGTCTAGGGGTAATTGTAAATCTCTGTATATATATCCGGAGTCACACACAGATGCTCTCAGGCTCAATATGGATTAGATCAGAATATAAAAAGCAGAAAAAGGGTACTGTATCAGAAGCGTACAACTGTATACAGTCTAGGGGTAATTGTAAATCTCCATATATTTCCGGAGTCACACACAGAAGCTCACAGGCTCAGTATGGATTAGACCAGAATGTAAAAAGCAGAAAAAGGGTACTGTATCACAAGCGTACAGCTGTATACAGTCTAGGGGTAATTGTAAATCTCTGTATATATATATCCGGAGTCACACACAGACGCTCTCAGGCTCAATATGGATTAGATCAGAATATAAAAAGCAGAAAAAGGGTACTGTATCAGAAGCGTACAGCTGTATACAGTCTAGGGGTAATTGTAAATCTCCGTATACATTTCCGGAGTCAGACACAGATGCTCACAGGCTCAGTATGGATTAGACCAGAATATAAAAAGCAGAAAAAGGGTACTGTATCACATGCGTACAGTTGTATACAGTCAAGCGGTAATTGTAAATCTCCGTATATATTTCCGCAGTCAGACACAGACGCTCACAGGCTCAGTATGGATTAGACCGGAATATAAAAAGCTGAAAAAGGGTACTGTTTCACAAGCGTATAGCTGTATAGAGTCTAGGGGTAATTGTAAATCTCCATATATATTTCCGGAGTCAGACACAGACGTTCACAGGCTCAATATGGATTAGACCAGAATATAAAAAGCAGAAAAAGGGTATTGCATCAGAAGATGCCAGGTGTATACAGTGTAGGGGGAATTCTAAATCTCTGTATATATTTCCGGAGTCAGACACAGATGCTCACAGGCTCAGTATGGATTAGACCAGAATATAAAAGCAGAAAAAGGGTACTGTATCAGAAGCGTACAGCTGTATACAGTTTTCGGGTAATTGTAAATCTCCGTATATATTTCCGGAGTCACACACAGACGCTCACAGGCTCAGTATGGATTAGACCAGAATATAATAAGTAGATAAAGGGTACTGTATCACATGGATACAGTTGTATACAGTCAAGGAGTAATTGTAAATCTCTGTATATATATCCAGAGTCACACACAGACGCTCTCAGGCTCAGTATGGATTAGATCAGAATATAAAAAGCAGAAAAAGGGTACTGTATCAGAAGCGTACAGCTGTATACAGTCTAGGGGTAATTGTAAATCTCCGTATATATTTCCGGAGTTAGACACAGACGTTCACAGGCTCAGTATGGATTAGACCAGAATATAAAATACAAAATTTATTTTCATCTGAAAGCAACAGTTTGGACCACTGAGCAACAGTCCAGTTCTTTTTCTCCTTGGCCCAGGTATGATGCTTCTGGTGTTGTTTATTGGTGATGGGTGGCTTGACACAAGGAATGCGACACTTGTAGCCCATGTCTTGGATACATCTGTGTGTGGTGGCTCTTGAAGCTATGACTCCAGCAGCAGTCCACTCCTTGTGAATCATCCAAATTTTTGAATGGCCTATTCTTAACAATCCATTCAAGGCTGCGGTTATCCCGGTTGCTTGTGCACCTTTTTCTACCACACTTTTTCCTTCCTGTTACACTCGGTCCCCGCGCTGGCTCTGCACTCCGTCCTGGTCACTCACCTGTTCCTCTAGCTGTCCCTCTGCAGCAGTCTGCGCGCAGGCTGAGGTCTCCTGTCCCATCTGCTCCTCAGCGTCCTGTGTCCTCCTCCACTTCCTGGCACGCTGCTAGCAGGCCTCCAGATAGATTGCTTAGGACGCGAGGCCGCGCCCACCGTCTCTCTTAAAGGGGCAGCGTGCATTTTTTGAAATAGCTAATTAACCAATGGCAGCGCACTCAGTACTATATCTGGTCACTCCACCATAAGGGGAGTGCCGGAGCAACGTGTTCTATCATTGCTACATCCGGTTCTGTTCCTGATCTGTCTGCGCTGCGTCTGCAGTCTCTGTGCTTCGCTTATACTGTTTGTCTCCTCAGATCATTGCTAACCCGTATCTGGCTAACCTGGACAATCTCGGCTATTACTGGCGCAAGTGTCATCCCGTTCCGCCATCAGCCATCCGTACCCGTGGACCGTGACAAGGTCACTGAAGCCTGCCTGCCACCATCCATTCTGGACCAGGACCTTACCCTTCTCCGTCAAGAACCCTCCACGGACTCTGTATATACCTGTTATCCTTTTGGTCCCTCTGGGACAGCTGCCACGTGTCCGGGGTCTAACTGGAGGTAGCACCTGTGTCCTCCGGGTATTCCATTCTGGTCCTGTTCGAGGGCCTTACTACGGGTACCCGGGGCTCACTAGTTACGCCCCCTTCGGAGCCCCCGGACCGCGGTCTCGAGGTTCCACATTAAAAAATAAAAACGAATGTGAACTTCACCATCTCTGCCTCCGCTTCCATTCGTTACACTTCCACTCAACTTTCCATTAATACGCTTGGATACAGCACTCTGTGAACAGACATCTTTTTAACAATGACCTTTTGTGGCTTACCCTCCTTGTGGAGTGTGTCAATGACTGCCTTCTGGACATCTGTCAAGTCAGCAGTCTTCCCCATGATTGAGGAGCCTACTGAAACAGACTAAAGGACATTTTTAAATGCTTAGGAAGCCTTTGCAGGTGTTTTTTGTTACTCATTCTAATTTACTGAGATAATGACTTTTAGGTTTTCAGTGGCTGTAAGCCATAATCATCAACATAAACAGAAATAAACACTTGAAATAGATCACTCTGTTTGTAATGACTCTATATAATATATGAGATTCACTTTTTGTATTGAAGAACTGAAATAAATTAAGTTTTTGATAATATTCTAATTTTGTGAGAAGCACCTGTATCTAGCTTCACTAACTGACTAACATACAACCACCTATCTAACTAGCTAAAATGTGGGATACAGCAGGCTTTTCCACATTTAGCTACTCAAATAATATTATTTAGAGTGCTATATTCATGCATGGAGCACTATAGAAGCAGTGCACAACACACTTGTAGGACATGTACCCTGCCGGCTTTGTCTGAGAACCTCAGTAATGCCCCAAAAAAAATTCCGTAAGGTAAATTTTACAGCCACACTGGACACTATCTAGCTACAGTCTGTGACTGATATACAACCGCCTAACTAAATAGCTGAAACCTTGCTGTTAACAGTGGCAGCTTCAGGAGCAGCCTCTCTGTGCTGTATCAGTGTCAAAATGTGCTAAAACAAGATGTCCGCTATTTATATGGAGAGGGACATGTGATTTCAGCAGCCAATGACACAGGCCGTTGTGTCAGGACATTGTGGGTGTTTCCTGCGCCCTGTTTGGCTAGCCGCAATGTGCACACATAAAGTTAGGAATAAAATGACTGCTGTGCTTAAAAGAACGCTGTGCCTCTTAGCTCTGTAAACGGTCTCCCCTCATCAAACACATGCCAAATGCTCATGATACACCACCATTATCGTTACTAAAGTGCTGAAAATATTTTTGTGGCTACGCAAATATTTTCCAGCACTTTTACTGAATGTTACTGATTTTTACCGATTTTATAAAATTTTACTCAGGTTCCCGATCACGAATCTGAATGTGCAATATTCGTGCCACATTTATGTTTGGCGATCATCTTCCGAACAAATTCGTTCATCTCTAAGAGTGAGATCACAGCCATCCATGCAAGCGCCATACATAGCACGTTACACAAGTCTGGAATGTTGGCATGAAAAAAGTGATGAAGCCTCAACTTCAATATTGGCATAAGTAACATTGGCTTAAGTTTGCAAAAAAAGTACGAAAAGTGGACTGTATAAGATTGGAAACGGGCGATTTGGGGCCATGAGCCAAAATTCAATAGACTAGGCTTTGATGGCTGCAAATCGGTCTAGATAAAACAACAGAAAAAGGGGCTAACAAATAGAGAAATGGAAGGAACTGTCAAGTTTGGTGGAAGAAGCCTGATGATATGGGGTTGTTTCACAGCCTAAGGTGTTTGAATACTTGACTAGGATCAATGATGGTCTCAATACTGAGCTATCTGTGAGTATCCTATAAGATGAGTTACTTCGTACACTCAAGCACTATGGGTACGAAAAGAACAACAAAGTGTTCCACAGGACAATGACCAGAAGCATATATAGAGATTGGCAAAGAAATGGTTCAATGACAATGAAGTAGAGGTGCTGGATAGACCCCCCCAGTACTCAGACTTCAGTCAAATCGAACACTTGCAGGTAGAGGTGAAGAAAAAGCTACAAATTTTGGGATCAGATGTTAGTTGAGACATGCTTGAATCTGACCGAGAGCATTCCCAGAAGGATTCAGACAATGTTGAAAGCCAAAGTTGGATATACAAAATACTAATAAAAAATAAATTTAGATTTTTAGTAGCAAAACAGTAATATAATTGTGCATAAAATAATGGTAGTCAAGTTCGAAGCAGTAGTGGATGGTGAGATATGAAGTCTGAGGCCGGCGTCACACTAAGTAGGAATATGGACGAGTGAGAGGCGAGAAAACCACGCATTACACACGGACCAATATTTCTCTATGGGGCAGCTCTGATCATGTGTATTTTTCTCGGCCGTATCTTACGGTGCGAGACACCCGCAGCATGCTGCGATTGTACGCGTATTACGCCCGTTGTACGCCAATGAAAGTCTATGGGTGTGAGAAAACAATGGATTACACACGGACCACACGTGTGACTTGCGAGAAATACACAAGACTTCTGCAGCTCACAGGACATGTTGCAACACATGCAGCAGGAAGCTCACACATGCAAATTAGCTCAAAAAGAGCACCAGACATCCCGGAAGATCGCCTCCACGGAGTCGGCCATGATGTCCACCCTCATCAATGTCAAAATGCTCATTGTGTTGGTGCAGAGAGGCCCGATATTTGGGACCAAAGAGATGCATATTATGCAGACCGCACAAGGAAAGAGGCGGCATGGAGGCGCATCTGTGGGCAGATGTTTCCCCACTTTGGCGACAGCCCACGCGAGGAGCAGCAGCGAATCAGTAAGTTACTTGATTTTTTTCAAAACTTCTTAACGGTCAGAGCGTAATTTGGGCAAAAAAATTTTTTTTTTTTGGCGCAAAAATGTTAGTATAGTCACATCCTACTAGGCCCCCATGACTATATTACGTGTATGTAGAAGAATTTGGCTTTGTGCAGCTAGCTAATTGATTACATTATATGTGTCATTGCAGTGGATGATGTTATGAGAAGATGGAGAAACATCCGTGACCAATACTGGCGGGAACGGCAGCAGAGGGCCAAGAGCCGGTCAGCAGCACCCACAAAACGAAAATACATTTACTTTGACAGGCTGGGTTTTCTTGCACCTATTCTGGATCTCCAACCGTAAGTATATACATCACACCACATAACACATATGCAGTTTAGGCTCACCTCTCCTACATGTTCTAATCACCATTCATTTCCCAACAGAACTCAATCCAACCTCACTGAGAGGGAGACAGGCTCCGAATCAGAGGCCATTATTGACCCGGTTAGTGGATGTGAAGAGGTGACTGGCCCATCGTCTGAACCTCCCATCAGCATCCCCCATGGTTCACAATCACAAGGACCACAGCAACCCCCTCCTCCTCTACCTGTACCAGAGGCACCAGCTGCAGCAGCATCCGCCATTGGGGATGAAGCAGGAAACAGCAGCAGCCCCACTGTACCTCTGGGGCCTCCCCCCAGCCTGCTGCGATATCCCGCCGTGGGAGAAGACAGCGAGACATAACTGGGTCAGACACACGTAGGCATGTGGACATTGGGGTACTCAATTACCTTTCAAAGGCAGCTGTGGATGAGGGTGAGGAGGCCTATGCCTGTAGCCTTGCTCGCTACCTTCATCCCCTACCCCGTGAGCTCAGGCTCCGTGTGCGAGGATCAATGCACATCCTAATTGATGCATGCACACCCCCCAATACACCATATGAGGTGATTGAATTCCTTGAGAGGTGGAAGCTCTCACCCCGTAACCTTCTGCGCCTTGCCCCCCACAAAAATGTGCATGCTCAATTAGGATCTGATGATCCTCCTGCACGGGCGCCTACACCTCAACCCATTCCCCCACCGAACCAACCTTGGCAACAGGGTCAAATGGCTGGCTATAATCCGACTTCCCAATATGGCCACTTGTACAGATCCAGTGTTGGAGGCTGGTCCCAACCTGGATGTGCTCAACATGGTCATATTGGGGGTAATGATGCTCGTGGGTATCATCTTACACAGGCATATAATCTCCCTTATCTGTATGGCAATGTGCCCACACACCAATCTGACCGTTAGCAGATGTTAGCTCAAAGCCCTGAAAATCCAAACCAACAGGGTGATGGTCAAGGTTCTCATCATAGCCAACCACACAGAGATGCTGGGAACTCGGCAACCCCACCACCCATATACCACCAGCTGTGATTTTTTATTTTACTTATATATTATGATTTAAATAGTAGTTTGTTATTTTTTTATATTTACTTTTGACTCATGTTGTGCAAAAGAAATGTGCACTAATCTAGATGCCAGTAATAAACATATGGTAAGAATATGCTCTTGAGTAGGCATACTCAACATTTGTTATTTTCATTTTCTCTTATGATTTAAACAAAAGTTTGTTATTTTTTTATATTTATTTTTACACCATGTTGTGTAAAGCATATTTGCACTCATCTGAATGCCTACAAAGAACATATGGTACTTAGCTGGTGGGATATGGGCTAGGAGAAAATTATTTGCTTCTTTATAGCTTATAATTTATATCAATGTTTGTAATTTTTTTCACATCCATTTTAACCCCTTCACCCCCAAGGGTGGTTTGCACGTTAATGACCGGGCCAATTTTTACAATTCTGACCACTGTCTCTTTATGAGGTTATAACTCTGGAATGCTTCAACGAATCTTCGCGATTCTGAGATTGTTTTCTCGTGACATATTGTACTTCATGTTAGTGGTAAAATTTCTTCGATATAACTTGCGTTTATTTTTGAAAAAAATGCAAATATGGCGAAAATTTTTACAATTTTGCAATTTTCAAATTTTGAATTTTTATTCCCTTAAAACAGAGAAATATATCACACAAAATAGTTAAGAAATAACATTTCCCACATGTCTACTTTACATCAGCACAATTTTGGAACCAAAATTTTTTTTTGTTAGGAAGTTATAAGGGTTAAAAGTTGACCAGCGATTTCTCATTTTTGCAGCAAAATTTACAAAGCCATTTTTTTTAGGGACCACCTCACATTTGAAGTCACTTTGAGGGGTCTATATGGCAGAAAATACCCAAAAGTGACACCATTCTAAAAACTGCACCCCTCAAGGTACTCAAAACCACATTCAAGTTTATTAACCCTTCAGGTGCTTCACAGTAACTAAAGCAACGTGGAAGGAAAAAATGAATATTTTACTTTTTAGCCACAAAAATATCTTTTACAAACTTTTTTTTATTTTCACAAGGGTAAAAGGAGAAAATGGACAGATAAGGTTGTTATGCAATTTCTCCTGAGTACGCCAATACCCCATATGTGGGGGAAAACCACTGTTTGGGCACACGGCAGAGCTCGTAAGGGAAGGAGCGACGTTTGACTTTTTCAAACTAAAATTGGCTGGAATTTAGATTGGATGCCATGTCGCGTTTGGAGAGCCCCTGATGCGCCTAAACAGTGGAAACCCCCCACAAGTGACACCATTTTGGAAACTAGACCCCCTAAGGTACTTATCTAGATCTATTGTGAGCACTTTGAACCCTCAAGTGTTTCACAAAAGTTTATAAAGTCCTGGTGTGAAAAAAAATAAATAAATTTTCCACAAAAATAATTTTTTAGTCCCAAATTTTTGAATTTTCCCAAGGAAATTGGACCCCAAAAGTTGTTGTCCAATTTGTCCTGAGTACGCTGATACCCCATATGTGGGGGGGGGAAACTGTTTGGGCGCACGGCAGGGCTTGGAAAGGAAGTAGTAATGTTTTGGAATGCAGACGTTAATGGGGGTCATGTTCCGTTTGCAGTGCCCCAGATGAGCCTAAACAGTGGAAACCCCCCACAAGTGACCCCATTTTGGAAACTAGACCCCCTAAGGAACTTATCTAGATCTTTGGTGAGCACTTTGAACCCCCAAGTGCTTCACACAAGTTTATAATGCCCGGGCTTGAAAATAAAAAATCCTATTTTTTCCCACAAAAATTATCTTTTAGTCACTAATTTTTTATTTTCCCAAGGGTAACAGGAGAAATTGGACCACATATGTTGTTGTACAATTTGTCCTGAGTACGCTGATACCTCATATGTGGGGGGGAACCACTGTTTGGGCGCACGGCAGAGCTCGGAATGGAAGGAGCACCATTTGACTTTTTCCAACCAAAATTGGCTGGAATTGAGTTTGGATGCCATGTTGCATTTGGAGAGCCCTGATGTGCCTAAACAGTGGAAACCCCCCACAAATGACCCCATTTGGGAAACTAGACCCCCTAAGGAACTTATCTAGATTTTTGATGAGCAATTTGAACCCCCAAGTGCTTCACACAAGTTTATAACGTAGAGCCGTAAAATTTAAAAATCATATTTTTTCCACAAAAATGATCTTTTCACCCCAATTTTTATTTTTCCAAGGGTAACAAGACTCCAAAGTTATTGTGCAATTTGTCCTGAGTGCGCTGATACCCCATATGTGGGGGTAAACCACTGTTTGGGTGCATGGCAGAGTTTGGAAGGGAAGGAGCGCCGTCTGACTTTTTCAACGCAGAATCGGCTGGACGCCATGTCGTGTTTGGAGAGCTCCTGATCTGCCTAAACAGTGGAAACCCCCATAAATGACACCATTTTGGAAACTAGACCCCTCAAGGAACTTATCTAGATGTGTGGTGAGAACTTTGAACCCCCAGGTGTTTCACTAAAGTTTATAACGTACAGCCGTAAAATAAAAAATCTTTTTTTTTTTTTTACAAAAATGATTTTTTCGCCCCCAATATTTTATTTTCACAAGGGTAACAGAAGAAATTGGAACCCAAAAGTTGTTGTCCAATTTGTCCTGAGTACACTGATACCCAATATGTGGGCGAAAACTACTGTATGGGCACACGTCGGGGCTCGGAAGGGAAGTAGTGACGTTTTGGATTGCAGACTTTGATGGAATGGTCTGGGGGCGTCATGTCACATTTGGAGAGCCCCTGATGCACCTAAACAGTGGAAAACCCCACAAGTGACCCCATTTTGGCAAATAGACCCAACAAGGAACTTATCTAGATGTGTGGTGAGCACTTTGAACCCGAAGTGCTTCACAGAAGTTTATAACGCACAGCCGTAAAAATAAAAAATCCTTTTTTTTTTACAAAAATGATTTTTTCGCCCCCAATATTTTATTTTCACAAGGGTAACAGAAGAAATTGGAACCCAAAAGTTGTTGTCCAATTTGTCCTGAGTACACTGATACCCAATATGTGGGTGAAAACTACTGTATGGGCACACGTCGGGGCTCGGAAGGGAAGAAGTGACGTTTTGGATTGCAGACTTTGATGGAATGGTCTGGGGGCGTCATGTCACATTTGGAGAGCCCCTGATGCGCCTAAACAGTGGAAACCCCCCACAAGTGACCCCATTTTGGAAAATAGACCCCACAAGGAACTTATCTAGATGTGTGGTGAGCACTTTGAACCCCGAAGTGCTTCACAGAAGTTTATAACGCACAGCCGTAAAAATAAAAAATCTTTTTTTTTTTTGCAAAAATGATTTTTTCGCCCCAATATTTTATTTTTACAAGGGTAACAGGAGAAATTGGACCCCAAAAGTTGTTGCCCAATTTGTCCTGAGTACGCTGATACCCAATATGTGGGAGAAAACTACTGTATGGGTACACGTTGGGGCTCAGAAGGGAAGTAGTGACGTTTTGGATTGCAGACTTTGATGGAATGGTCTGGGGGCGTCATGTCGCATTTGGAGAGCCCCTGATGCGCCTAAACAGTGGAAATCCCCAACAAGTGACCCCATTTTGGAAAATAGACCCCACAAGGAACTTATCTAGGTGTGTGGTGAGCGCTATGAAGCCCCAAGTGCTTCACAGAAGTTTATAATGTACAGCCGTAAAAACAAAAAAATATTTTTTTTTTGTACAAAAATGATATTTTCGCCCCCAGTTTTTTATTTTCCCAAGGGTAACAGAAGAAATAGGACAAATTGCACAATAACTCTTGGGGTCCAGAGTACGCTGATACCCCATATGTGGGGATAAACTACTGTTTGGACGCATGGCAGAGCTCAGAAGTGAAGGAGCACCGTTTGACTTTTTCAACGCAGAATTGGCTGGAATTGAGATCAGACGCCATGTCACATTTGGAGAGCCCCTGATGTGCTTAAACAGCGGAAACCCCCCAATTCTAACTCCAACCCTAACCCCAACACACCCCTAACCCTAGTCCCAACCCTAACCACAAACCTAACCCTACACACACCCTAATCCCAACCCTAACCCTAATCCTAACTTAGCCCAACCTAACCCTAACTTTAGCCGCAACCCTAACCCTACCCTAATGGGAAAATGGAAATAAATAAATTTTTTTAATTTTATTATTTTTCCCTAACTAAGGGGGTGATAAAGGGGGGTTTGATTTACTATTTATAGCGGTTTTTATGATTGGCAGCTGTCACGCTAAAAGACGCTTTTTATTGCAAAAATAGTTTTTTGCATTGCCACATTTTGAGAGCTATAATTTTTGCATATTTTGGCCCACAGAGTCATGTGAGGTCTTATTTTTTGCAGTACGAGTTCACGTTTTTATTTGTACCATTTTTGAGCAGGTGACATTTTTTTATCGCTTTTTATTTCGATTTTTGAGAGGTTAGAATGAACAAAAATCAGCAATTCATGAATTTCTTTTCGGGGAGGCGTTTTTATTGTTCCGCGTGTGGTAAAATTGATAAAGCAGTTTTATTCTTCGGGTCAGTACGATTATGACGATACCTCATTTATATCATTTTTTTATGTTTTGGCGCTTTTATAGAATAAAAACAATTTTATATAAAAAATAATTATTTTTGCATCGCTTTATTCTGCGAGCTATAACTTTTTTATTTTTTCGCTGATGATGCTGTATGGCGGCTCGTTTTTTGCGGGACAAGATGACATATTCAGCAGTACCATGTTTATTTATATCGGTCTTTTTGATCACGCGTATTCCACTTTTTGTTTGGCGGTATGATGATAAAGCATTGATTTTTTGCTTCGTTTTTTTTTTTTTTTTTTAAGGGGTTCACTAAAGGGGTTAACTAGTGGGACAGTTTTATAGGGGGGGTCGTTACGGACGTGGCGATACTAAATATGTGTACTTTTATTGTTTTGTTTTTTTATTTACAGGAAGAAATGAATTTATTGGGGAATATTTTTTTTTTTTTTTTTATTTTGGATTTTTTTTTATAACATGTTTATTTTTATTTTTTTAACTTTTTTACTTTGTCCCAGGGTGGGACATCACTGTATTTTATCAAATCGCTGGTGTGACAGTGTGCACAGCACACTGTCACACCAGCGATCGCTCAGGCAGTGCAGCAGGCTTCTCAGTGCCTGCTCTCAGCAGGCACTGAGGAAGCCGCCTCCCTCCAGGACCCCGGCGCCATCTTGGATCCGGGTCCTGGGAGGGAGGAAGCCCTCAGAACAGCGCGATCACATCGCGCTGGTCTGAGCGTCTCAGGGGGGCGCGCAGGGAGCCCCCACCCTGCGCGATCCTCCCCTGTGCCCCCAGTACAACCGCGATCATGTTTGATCGCGGTGTGCTAGGGGTTAATGTGCCGGGAGCGGTCTGTGACCGCTCCTGACACACAGTCACGGGTGTCAGCTGTGATAATCAGCTGACACCCGGCGGCGATTAGCTGCGCTCCCCTCAGGAGCGCAGCTGATCGCCTATGACGTACTATCCCGTCCATGGGCAGAATGGCACGGGTTTTATGGACGGGATAGTACGTCTAATGTCAGAGAGGGGTTAAACATTGTTGGCTAATGCATCATTGCATTAGTCTAGTCTTAGAACCCAACCATATGGGCAGATATGGTGCTCACTAGTGATAGTGAAAGTTTGTTATTTTGCATATTTATTATTATTTAAGGAAAAGTTTGTTATTTTTTTACATTTTATTTAACTCCATGTTGTCTATTGCATATTTGCATTAGTTTAATCTAGTGAACCAAACATATGGGTAACATATGGTCTTCACTATACATAGTGAACGTTTGTTATTTTCTTTACATACTATTATTTACTGCTATGTTTGTTATTTTTTTAATTTAATTTCACTCACAGTTGTCAAATGCATCTTTGCACTTGTCTAATGTGATCAATCCAACATATGGGTCACATATGATCAGCACTACCCATAGTGACAATTGGTTTTTGTCTTTACATACTATTATGTATAGAAACATTTGTAATTTTGTCATGCCTTATTTTGGTTCTTGTGTAAGAATGCACACTTACACTATTGTGCTGTAAATACATATACCATATGAAGCAAATATGGTAGTCACTACCTCAAGTGGCAGTTTGCACATATAAATATCTATTTTTATAAAAAGTTTGGAGTCTTTTTTCATAAGTTGTTTGTACTCAACCACCAACACATCTGTTAAGACCATTAACACCAGACAGAGACTATGACAATTTGGGAAGTGTCATTGCTCCTCAAATCCCCTGGCAATCCTCTTCCAGTCTTCCATCTTTGGCTCAGGCATGACCAGTTGATGCAGTCTGTCCCAGAGTTGTGAGCAGGTATCATGCACAATGCCAGAGATGGTGGACCTCCCAATCAAAAACTCCAGATGGAGTGCGGCATAGGATATGCCAGTAGTTAGGAACCTACAAGTAACCAAATGTGCAGAGAACAATCAATACACATGCACAAAGGTTTAACAAACGCACTATACATAACCATAACATGATTTAATATCCAAACAATCATAAGTTCAATTTAGCCCAAGTAAACATTTTCAATAATTTTAACATACACATCATTGTTCAGGTACTTCAAGGTGTATATGGCCTATATTATGAGGATATTTCTGCTACAGCCATAAGGGTAAAGGGAAACTAGTGGGAAAACACATCATCAACAGACAGTATGTAGGTGAGGAATACATACCGTAGCGTAAGGAGAAGTTAATTCTCTGCAGAGATAGCTTTGCGCATCCTGGTAGGTGATCCCAGGGCGCACAATCTCCAACAAAACATCAAATGTGGGAATGGTCATCCGACAAAACAGAAAAAAATTGTCTGGATGAGTCCGCAGAGATGCATACAGCCGGTGAAAATGGCCTTTATTGAGGCATTGCCTCAAATGCGGATGCACCCACATTCGCCTCCTCCTCCGCTGATCAACGATCACTGGGTAAGGCTGCCCAAAGCGGTGGGAAAAAAAACAGTTGTACAACACTCGATCAGTTGGGGTGAACTGAAGACTGTCAGACATGTTGGCAAGCAAGCAGCAGGACTCTAACACAAGCACACCACAAAAATGGCAAGATTGGGGGTTGCAACCTGATGCAGAGCCAATTAATAGCCTTGCTGATGATGATTTGAATGAGTTTCAGGCCTAAAAACCGTTAAATGTCCATTTTGAAAGGCGGCCAGAAAAATACGCTGTACGGATGCCATACAGATTGCATACAGATGCTTACATGCGCAAAATACGCAGCCGCACCCTAACAACGGATTACGTTTTACACTCGTACAATACGGTCCGTATTTTTCTACGGTGAGTGTGACGCCGGCCTGAAAGTTAAAAGCTCAAAACTTTGATCCCTTTTGCTCATCAGTCTATTATCTATGCTGTGGATTTATACATATCGTGAGTTGGCGTTCAGTTGTAGGGTTAAAGGAAACCTGTCAGTACCAAAACTCTATTAACCTGCTAATATGGTGTTAATCTGCAGATTAATAGTGTCCTAAAGTCGTGCTGTCACCGCACTGAGAGCCTGGCTCCTGGAGGGGACAAATTAACTTCATTCCTCCCTACAGCCTCCGGCTTTCAGTCATAGAGGTGTAGTCAGTGCGGCTTCTGTCACAACTAAGGTTAGTTTCACATTTGCGTCTATGTGCGCATCATATCATCCGCAACCTCAAACGCATGCAAAAACGCATGCTAATGCAGCGTTTTTTATCCGCATCAGCCGTTCAATAGGAAAATGCTTTTCCAGGAGAATTTCCTTGACACAAGCCACGCCCAATGGACGTGTCTGATGGAAATTCTGTATCTAGCAAACGCAAGTGAACGCATGTCCTTGCGTACCTATGCATTCCCATAGACTGTAATGCATTGTTTTGACGTACTCCATCCGCAAGCGTTCGCATGTGTATGGCCGCGAAAATTTGATGCCACAAAAAATGGAACATGGTGCGTTAGCCGCGCCCTGCCACACACCGCAAAACGACGATGCGTAAGCATTTGCAGGTGAACACTTGCAAACGCATGTCCCTGCGTATACCATGTTAAAGATATGAAAACAGGACGCGTACGGATATATGCGGATGAAACTCTGAGTTCAGATGCTAATGTGAAAGCAACCTTAGTGTATATCGAGCGGTGGCTGTAACTATGCCCCAGCAGTGACTAAAAGCCGGCTCCGTATTAATGCACTGGACAACTTTAGAACACTCTTAGCCTGCAGATTAACCCCAAATCTGTAGTTCAATAGTCTTTTTTAACATGACCGGTTCTCTTTAAACAGTAAAATTCTAGGAGCCTGTAGTAGACTACTAAACATTTCACACAACAATTTAAAAAAGATTTAAAAAAATTATAATTTAATTAAACATAAATTGGTTTTCTTATTAAAAAATAGGAAATTTCATTTTAATTTATGACGGAAGAACTGCCAAAAATTAAGGACTCAGATACACCCTGTTTTAGATGTAAAAGAGGGCCTCATACACATTCAAATTGTCATGTATTAGTACTCCTAGACTCATAAAGGCTATGCACTTTTAAGGGTTACATTCCAATGAAATATACTCCAGACCATGGGATAGTCTGTGGGTGAGCAATATAATACCGATAAGGGTATGTGCACATGTTGAGTAAAATTTCCGCCACATTTCTGCATCTCTTGGGAGGAAAAATGGAGCTGCAAAAACGCATGTGTATTATGCATTTTTGCCGTGTTTTTCGTACTTTTTGCCCTGCATTTTTGATTGATTTGAGTGAAGTCAACGGTGAAAAACTCAGGGCAAAAACGCACAAAGAATTTACATGCTGCAGATTATTATTTGCACCAAATCTGCAAGTCAAAAATACTTAACATCTGCATGACACTTTAGGTTTCACTTTGTTGGCATCAGGTTTTGTGACAAATCCACGCTGTAAAAAAACGTGACAAAAACACAACCGAATCTGCAACATGTGCACACAGCCTAAAATTTTTTGAGATTTATATAGCAACAAAATCTACCCAAAAATATTTTTTAACAAGTTTTTTGAGGCTTATATAGCAACGAGCTGTACCCATGAAGATGTAATACGCTATGGATGAGCAATATACAGTAATACTGATATGTTTTTTAACAAGTTTTTTGAGGGTTATATGCCAACGAAATGTACTCCAAAACACGGAATAGTCTATAGGTGAGCAATATAATACCGATAAGTTTTTGAACAAGTTTTTTCAGGCTTATATAGCAACAAAATCTACCCAAAAATACGGAAAGTCTATGGACAAGCAAGATATTATAATGATCAATTTTCTAATGAGGCTTATATACCATAGAAATCTACCCAAGAACATGTAAAAGCCTATGGATGGGACATATGATACCAATAAAAAATTTTTCAGAAAGATGTAATACCCTATGGATGATCAACATAATACCTATACATTTTTAACAATTTTTTTGAGGGTTATATACCAACGAAATATACTCCAGACCACAGAATAGTCTATGGATGAGTAATATAATAACTATAAAATTTTAAACAAGTTTTTTGAGGATTTTATAGCAATGAAATGTACCCAAGAACATATAATACCCTACCCTATGAATGAGCAATATAATACCAATAAATTTTGAACAAGTTTTTTGAGGGTTTTATGCCATCAAAATGTACTCCCCATCACGGAATAGTCTATGGATGAGCAATATAATGCTGATACATTTTTTAACAAGTTTTTTGAAAGTTATATACCACCAGAATTTACCCAATAATATGTAAAACACTATGGATGAGCAGTATAATGCACATTTTTGGAGTGTTATATAACAAAAAAAGTAACACAAATCAAGTAGTACTCAATGGATCAAATTATATTAAATTTTTTCGCCTCCCCCTAAGGAAGCTGCAGCTATATATTTACCAACGGACTGCACAACCCTAATCCCTTTTTAGAAAAACACCAGAATTAATAGAAATGGCTATTGCTTGCACAAGCACAATAGGGTATACTCCAAAAATAGATTATATACAACACGACAAAGGAGCGCTGAAACCCATGAATAGTAAAAATATATAAATTTTATTTGAACAACAATTTCATATCTATCAAATATATTTAAACATTGATAAAAATTCAATACAGAAAAATTGTATATATATATCTCAGAAATTGTGAAGGTCACAAACAACCAGTAAGATCTGACCTGTTCAAAAAATCATTGGACTGGGATTTAATAGACCATAGTAAAATATATCATCCCCAATTGCTTAGTCAATATAAGGGCTCACATATAGTAATTCCGTGTCACTTTTTATCTCAGCAAATATCTCAGTATAAATAGTAAGTCTCACCCAGATATATCCAGAACTACAGTCAGATCGTGCTGCCCCGACGCGCGTTTCGTGTGGGCTTTCTCAAGGGGCTGTGCACATGTTTGTGTGTTAGATAGGTATATATAACCCTAATACAGCTGATCGCTATGCGGACATAATTAGTGGCGCATGTGTATGAGATGCGTCGAGCAGGAAGTGACGTCTCCCCCTAGCCTCCAATGTGATGCGCGCCGATCCAAGTCGCAATCATAGCAACCAGGACCGACGCTCACCACACTAAGGACGCCGGAAGTGACGCTCCCGCTCGCGCACGTCACAGACATGCGCACAATCCTGCACAACGGACCCGGCGTCATAGTCATCGGCACCTCACCTTTGTAAATACTGCAGATACGAGACTCCCAGATCACGGCCCGAGAAGCAAGACATGTCATATATTAGGTAAAAAAAACTTTACTCACGCAGCGATCCCGGAGCATCGCTCTGGTACTATAATATAACCATAAATGTATGCCCAAAAAGAGATCTTTTATAAAACATCTTTGGATCAGTTGGATATAGACATAACCACTAGTGACAAAGTGAATATAGTAAAACAAAATCACAAATACATATATATATTAGAGTGACAAATATTGAAAACATAAATTATAAACATCAAAACAGACAACATATAATAACAGAAAAAAGTGAAAAAAAGAGAAGAAGGGGATTATCTAATATAATCCAATAATAAGTGATGGTGTCACATAATTCAATCTTGATCCGTGTTTAAATGAATTTCTTCAATCCGCCCAGATCCAATATTTCATATAATATATTAGGGCATACTTGGATGTTCAACCGGAGGTGCCAAAATAACATTCAACCAGACCCAATCCCAGGATAATGATAATAAATCAATCTAAATATTAAACAAATGTATAATGTTAAAACCACATAAAAACATAAACACAAACAAAATAAAAATAATAAAAATAAATAAAACAAATCCATATTTACAAATATGAAGCAAAGCTAATTTGTTCATTGAGACCATGGGGAACCATGGTTCCCAAGGTTGCAATCCACTTGCATTCTCTTTGAGCAAGACTCCGCTTGTAGTCTCCCCCTCTAACTCCTAGCCGAACCCTATCAATCCCGAAAATACTAAGTTCCTTAGGATTGCAGTTATGTTTTTCTCTGAAATGCTTGGGGAGAGTCTTGAGGGCGCTCACATCTTCCACACTGGCAGCTGCCATGATATCTCTCACATGCTCACGTGTTCTAATACGGAGTTCTCTCGTGGTGAGACCCACGTATATCAAAGAACATGTGCATCGGGCATAATATACCACATGGGTGGTATTGCATGTAATAAATTCACGGATTTTGAACTCACGAGAATTATCACTTGTAGTAAACGATTTAGCCCTGACTAAATTGTTACAGGCCAAACAATTCCCACATGGGAAGAAACCTACCCTAGGTGCTCCTGCTCCAAAATGGTCAATAGGTCTAGCCACATAGTGACTATCAACCAACATGTCCTTTAAATTTCTGGCTCTTCTTGCCGTCATCATTGGTCTCTCCGGTAGGCATGTTGCAAGAACAGGATCTGTCATTAATATAGGCCAATGTTTGGATATAATCGCCCTCATACTCTCCCACTGATGATTATATGTAGAGATAAATCTAATAACAGACTGCTTATCATCCTTATTATTTTTGTGACATGAGAGAAGAGAACCCCTCTCTGTCTTCTTGGCTCTATCATACCCTTTCCTAATGCTTCTCTTACTGTATCCACGCTCTAAAAATCTCTCCCCAAGATCCGATGCTTGTTTTTCAAAAGTATCCACAGAGGTGCAGATTCTCCGCATACGGAGGAACTGTCCCGTGGGTATAGCCTTAATAGTAGACCCGACATGTGCTGATGACGCATGAAGCAGAGCATTGACTGATGTATCCTTTCTATATACATCAGTACAGATGGAGCCGTCTTCTTGAACCTGGATCTTAATGTCCAAGAAAGAGATCTCCTTATGATGATAACTGTATGTAAGTCGAATGTTTGAGTCATTGCGATTTAAATCCATCATAAACAAATCTAAATCTTCCACCGTGCCTTGCCAAATAAACAAAATATCATCAATAAAGCGGAACCACCCTAAAATTTGGGAGGCAGCATGTGCGCCGTCTGGGAAGATAGTTCTCTCCCAGAATCCCAAGAATAAATTTGCATAAGCCGGCGCACATGCTGCCCCCATCGCGGTTCCGCGCTGCTGTAAATAAAACCTATCTTTAAACGTAAAAAAATTATGTGTGAGGACAAATCGCAACAACTCAAGCACAAGACCCCGTACATCAGGATCTATATTACTTGCTTCCAGGAAAAATTGTGACGCCATCAACCCCTTTTCATGGTTCAAGATCCAGGTTCAAGAAGACGGCTCCATCTGTACTGATGTATATAGAAAGGATACATCAGTCAATGCTCTGTTTCATGCGTCATCAGCACATGTCGGGTCTACTATTAAGGCTATACCCACGGGACAGTTCCTCCGTATGTGGAGAATCTGCACCTCTGTGGATACTTTTGAAAAACAAGCATCGGATCTTGGGGAGAGATTTTTAGAGCGTGGATACAGTAAGAGAAGCATTAGGAAAGGGTATGATAGAGCCAAGAAGACAGAGAGGGGTTCTCTTCTCTCATGTCACAAAAATAATAAGGATGATAAGCAGTCTGTTATTAGATTTATCTCTACATGTAATCATCAGTGGGAGAGTATGAGGGCGATTATATCCAAACATTGGCCTATATTAATGACAGATCCTGTTCTTGCAACATGCCTACCGGAGAGACCAATGATGACGGCAAGAAGAGCAAGAAATTTAAAGGACATGTTGGTTGATAGTCACTATGTGGCTAGACCTATTGACCATTTTGGAGCAGGAGCACCTGGGGTAGGTTTCTTCCCATGTGGGAATTGTTTGGCCTGTAACAATTTAGTCAGGGCTAAATCGTTTACCAAGTGATAATTCTCGTGAGTTCAAAATCCGTGAATTTATTACATGCAATACCACCCATGTGGTATATTATGCCCGATGCACATGTTCTTTGATATACGTGGGTCTCACCACGAGAGAACTCCGTATTAGAACACGTGAGCATGTGAGAGATATCATGGCAGCTGCCAGTGTGGAAGATGTGAGCGCCCTCAAGACTCTCCCCAAGCATTTCAGAGAAAAACATAACTGCAATCCTAAGGAACTTAGTATTTTCGGGATTGATAGGGTTCGGCTAGGAGTTAGAGGGGGAGACTACAAGCGGAGTCTTGCTCAAAGAGAATGCAAGTGGATTGCAACCTTGGGAACCATGGTTCCCCATGGTCTCAATGAACAAATTAGCTTTGCTTCATATTTGTAAATATGGATTTGTTTTATTTATTTTTATTATTTTTATTTTGTTTGTGTGTTTATGTTTTTATGTGGTTTTAACATTATACATTTGTTTAATATTTAGATTAATTTATTATCATTATCCTGGGATTGGGTCTGGTTGAATGTTATTTTGGCACCTCCGGTTGAACATCCAAGTATGCCCTAATATATTATATGAAATATTGGATCTGGGCGGATTGAAGAAATTCATTTAACCCCTTCACCCCCAAGGGTGGTTTGCACGTTAATGACCGGGCCAATTTTTACAATTCTGACCACTGTCTCTTTATGAGGTTATAACTCTGGAACACTTCAACGGATCTTCGCGATTCTGAGATATTTTCTCGTGACATATTGTACTTCACGTTAGAAGTAAAATTTCTTCGATATAACTTGCGTTTATTTTTGAAAAAAAGCAAATATGGCGAAAATTTTTAAAATTTTGCAATTTTCAAATTTTGAATTTTTATTCCCTTAAAACAGAGAAATATATCACACAAATAGTTAATAAATAACATTTCCCACATGTCTACTTTACATCAGCACAATTTTGGAACCAAAATTTTTTTTTGTTAGGAAGTTATAAGGGTTAAAAGTTGACCAGCGATTTCTCATTTTTACAACAAAATTTACAAAGCCATTTTTTTTAGGGACCACCTCTCATTTGAAGTCACTTTGAGGGGTCTATATGGCAGAAAATACCCAAAAGTGACACCATTCTAAAAACTGCACCCTCAAGGTACTCAAAACCACATTCAAGAAGATTATTAACCCTTCAGGTGCTTCACAGGAACTAAAGCAACATGGAAGGAAAAAATGAATATTTAAATTTTTAGCCACAAAAATGATCTTTTACAAACTTTTTTTTTATTTTCCCAAGGGTAAAAGGAGAAAATGGACAGATAAGGTTGTTATGCAATTTCTCCTGAGTACGCCAATACCCAATATGTGGGGGAAAACCACTGTTTGGGCACACGGCAGAGCTCGTAAGGGAAGGAGCGCCGTTTGACTTTTTCAAACTAAAATTGGCGGGAATTGAGATTGGACGCCATGTCGTGTTTGGAGAGCCCCTGATGCGCCTAAACAGTGGAAACTCCCACAAGTGACACCATTTTGGAAACTAGACCCCCTAAGGTACTTATCTAGATCTGTTGTGAGCACTTTGAACCCTCAAGTGTTTCACAAAAGCTTATAATGCCTGGGTGTGAAAAAAAAAAAAAACAATTTTCCACAAAAATGGTTTTTTAGTCCCAAATTTTTGAATTTTCCCAAGGAAATTGGACCCCAAAAGTTGTTGTCCAACTTGTCCTGAGTATGCTGATACCCATATGTGGGGGGGGACTGTTTGGGTGCACGGCAGGGCTTGGAAAGGAAGTAGTAACGTTTTGGAATGCAGACGTTGATGGGGGTCATGTTCCGTTTGCAGTGCCCCAGATGAGCCTAAACAGTGGAAACCCCCACAAGTGACCCATTTTGGAAACTAACCCCTAAGGAACTTATCTAGATCTTTGGTGAGCACTTTGAACCCCCAAGTGCTTCACACAAGTTTATAATGCCCGGGCATGAAAATAAAAAATCCTATTTTTTTCCCACAAAAATTATCTTTTAGTCACTATTTTTTATTTTCCCAAGGGTAACAGGAGAAATTGGACCACATATTGTTGTACAATTTGTCCTGAGTACACTGATACCCCATATGTGGGGGGGAACCACTGTTTGGGCGCACGGCAGAGCTCGGAATTGAAGGAGCACCATTTGACTTTTTCCAACCAAAAATGGCTGGAATTGAGATTGGATGCCATGTTGCATTTGGAGAGCCCCTGATGTGCCTAAACAGTGGAAACCCCCACAAATGACCCCATTTGGGAAACTAGACCCCCTAAGGAACTTTTCTAGATCTTTGGTGAGCAATTTGAACCCCAAGTGCTTCACACAAGTTTATAACGTAGAGCCGTAAAATTTAAAAATCATATTTTTTCCACAAAAATGATCTTTTCACCCCAATTTTTATTTTTCCAAGGGTAACAAGACTTCAAAAGTTATTGTGCAATTTGTCCTGAGTGCGATGATACCCATATGTGGGGGTAAACCACTGTTTGGGTGCATAGCAGAGTTTGGAAGGGAAGGAGCGCCGTCTGACTTTTTCAACGCAGAATTGGCTGGACGCCATGTCGTGTTTGGAGAGCTCCTGATCTGCCTAAACAGTGGAAACCCCATAAATGACACCATTTTGGAAACTAGACCCCTCAAGGAACTTATGTAGATGTGTGGTGAGAACTTTTAACCCCCAGGTGTTTCACTAAAGTTTATAACGTACAGCCGTAAAATAAAAAATCTTTTTTTTTTTTACAAAAATGATTTTTTCGCCCCCAGTATTTTATTTTCACAAGGGTAACAGAAGAAATTGGAACCCAAAAGTTGTTGTCCAATTTGTCCTGAGTACGCTGATACCCAATATGTGGGAGAAAACTACTGTATGGGCGCACGTCAGGGCTCGGAAGGGAAGTAGTGACGTTTTGGATTGCAGACTTTGATGGAATGGTCTGGGGGCGTCATGTCACATTTGGAGAGCCCCTGATGCACCTATACAGTGGAAACCCCCCACAAGTGACCCCATTTTGGCAAATAGACCCCACAAGGAACTTATCTAGATGTGTGGTGAGCACTTTGAACCCCGAAGTGCTTCACAGAAGTTTATAAGTACAGCCGTAAAAATAAAAAATCCTTTTTTTTTTACAAAAATGATTTTTTCGCCCCCAATATTTTATTTTCACAAGGGTAACAGGAGAAATTGGTCCCCAAAAGTTGTTGTCCAATTTGTCCTGAGTACGCTGATACCCAATATGTGGTAGAAAACTACTGTATGGTCGCACGTCAGGGCTCGGAAGGGAAGTAGTGACGTTTTGGATTGCAGACTTTGATGGAATGGTCTGGGGGCGTCATGTCGCATTTGGAGAGCCCCTGATGCGCCTAAACAGTGGAAACCCCCCACAACTGACCCCATTTTGGAAAATAGACCCCACAAGGAACTTGTCTAGATGTGTGGTGAGCACTTTGAACCCCGAAGTGCTTCACGAAAATTTATAACGCACAGCCGTAAAAATAAAAAATCCTTTTTTTTTGCAAAAATGATTTTTTTGCCCCAATATTTTATTTTTACAAGGGTAACAGGAGAAATTGGACCCCAAAAGTTGTTGTCCAATTTGTCCTGAGTACGCTGATATCCAATATGTGGGAGAAAACTACTGTATGGGTACACGTTGGGGCTCGGAAGGGAAGTAGTGACGTTTTGGATTGCAGACTTTGATGGAATGGTCTGGGGGCGTCATGTCGCATTTGGAGAGCCCCTGATGCGCCTAAACAGTGGAAATCCCCAACAAGTGACCCCATTTTGGAAAATAGACCCCACAAGGAACTTATCTAGATGTGTGGTGAGTGCTATGAAGCCCCAAGTGCTTCACAGAAGTTTATAATGTACAGCCGTAAAAACAAAAAAAATATTTTTTTTTGTACAAAAATGATATTTTCGCCCCCAGTTTTTTATTTTCCCAAGGGTAACAGAAGAAATAGGACAAATTGCACAATAACTCTTGGGGTCCAGAGTACGCTGATACCCCATATGTGGGGATAAACTACTGTTTGGACGCATGGCAGAGCTCAGAAGTGAAGGAGCACCGTTTGACTTTTTCAACGCAGAATTGGCTGGAATTGAGATGAGACGCCATGTCACATTTGGAGAGCCCCTGATGTGCCTAAACAGCGGAAACCCCCCAATTCTAACTCCAACCCTAACCCCAACACACCCCTAACCCTAGTCCCAACCCTAACCACAAACCTAACCCTAACACACCCCTAATCCCAACCCTAACCCTAATCCTAACTTTAGCGCCAACCCTAACCCTAACTTTAGCGCAATCCTAACCCTAACCCTAATGGGAAAATGGAAATAAATACTTTTTTTTAATTTTATTATTTTTCCCTTACTAAGGGGGTGATAAAGGGGGGTTTGATTTACTATTTATAGCGGGTTTTTATGATTGGCAGCTGTCACGCTAAAAGACGCTTTTTATTGCAAAAATAGTTTTTGCATCATCACATTTTGAGAGCTATAATTTTTGCATATTTTGGGCCACAGAGTCATGTGAGGTCTTATTTTTTGGGGACGAGTTGACGTTTTTATTGGTACCATTTTTGAGCACGTGACGTTTTTTGATCGCTTTTTATTTTGATTTTTGGGAGGTTAGAATGAACAAAAATCAGCAATTCATGAATTTCTTTTGGGGGAGGCGTTTATACCGTTCCGCGTGTGGTAAAATTGATAAAGCAGTTTTATTCTTCGGGTCAGTACGATTATGGCGATACCTCATTTATATCATTTTTTCATGTTTTGGCGCTTTTATAGAATAAAAACAATTTTATATAAAAAATAATTATTTTTTCATCGCTTTATTCTGCGAGCTATAACTTTTTTATTTTTTCGCTGATGATGCTGTTTGCGGCTCTTTTTTTGCGGGACAAAATGACGTTTTCGAGCGGTACCATGTTTATTTATATCGGTCTTTTGATCGTGTGTTATTCCACTTTTTGTTCGGCAGTATGATGATAAAGCATTGATTTTTTGCTTCGTTTTTTTTTTTTTTTTTAAGGGGTTCACTAAAGGGGTTAACTAGTGGGACAATTTTATAGGGGGGGTCGTTACGGATGCGGCGATACCAAATATGTGTACTTTTATTGCTTTGTTTTTTTATTTACAGGAAGAAGTGAATTTATTGGGGAATATATATATTTTTTTTTATTTATTTTGGATTTTTTTTAAAACATGTTTATTTTTATTTTTTTAACTTTTTTACTTTGTCCCAGGGTGGGACATCACTGTATTTTATCAGATCGCTGGTGTGACAGTGTGCACAGCACTCTGTCACACCAGCGATCGCTCAGGCAGTGCAGCAGGCTTCTCAGTGCCTGCTCTCGGCAGGCACTGAGGTAGCCGCCTCCCTCCAGGACCCCGGCGCCATCTTGGATCAGGGTCCTGGGAGGGAGGAAGCCCTCAGAACAGCGCGATCACATCGCGCTGCTCTGAGGGTCTCAGGGGGGCGCGCAGGGAGCCCCCACCCTGCGCGATCCTCCCCTGTGCCCCCAGTACACCGCGATCATGTTTGATCGCGGTGTGCAAGGGGTTAATGTGCCGGGAGCGGTCCGTGACCGCTCCTGACACACAGTCATGGGTGTCAGCTGTGATAATCAGCTGACACCCGCCGCGATCGGCTGCGCTCCCCCCGGGAGCGCGTCCGATCGCACGAGACGTACTATCCCGTCCCCGGTCATACGGGCACAGGTACCATGGACGGGATCGTACGTCCGATGGCAGTAAGGGGTTAAACACGGATCAAGATTGAATTATGTGACACCATCACTTATTATTGGATTATACTAGATAATCCCCTTCTCTTTTTTTCACTTTTTTCTGTTATTATATGTTGTCTGTTTTGATGTTTATAATTTATGTTTTCAATATTTGTTACTCTAATATATATATGTATTTGTGATTTTGTTTTACTATATTCACTTTGTCACTAGTTGTTATGTCTATATCCAACTGATACAAAGATGTTTTATAAAAGATCTCTTTTTGGGCATACATTTATGGTTATATTATAGTACCAGAGCGATGCTCCGGGATCGCTGCGTGAGTAAAGTTTTTTTACCTAATATATGACATGTCTTGCTTCTCGGGCCGCAATCCGGGAGTCTCGTATCTGCAGTATTTACAAAGGGGAGGTGCCGATGACTATGACGCCGGGTCCGTTGTGCAGGATTGTGCGCATGTCTGTGACGTGCGCGAGCGGGAGCGTCACTTCCGGCGTCCTTAGTGTGGTGAGCGTCAGTCCTGGCTGCTATGGTTGCGACTTGGATCGGCGCGCATCACATTGGAGGCTAGGGGGAGACGTCACTTCCTGCTCGACGCATCTCATACACATGCGCCACTAATTATGTCCGCATAGCGATCAGCTGTATTAGGGTTATATATACCTATCTAACACACAAACATGTGCACAGCCCCTTGAGAAAGCCCACACGAAACGTGCGTCGGGGCAGTACGATCTGACTGTTGTTCTGGATATATCTGGGTGAGACTTACTATTTATACTGAGATATTTGCTGAGATAAAAAGTGACACGGAATTACTATATGTGAGCCCTTATATTGACTAAGCAATTAGGGATGATATATTTTACTATGATCTATTAAATCCCAGTCCAATGATTTTTTGAACAGGTCAGATCTTACTGGTTGTTTGTGACCTTCACAATTTCTGAGATATATGTATACAATTTTTCTGTATTGAATTTTTAACAATGTTTAAATATATTTGATAGATATGAAATTGTTGTTCAAATAAAATTTATATATTTTTACTATTCATGGGTTTCAGCGCTCCTTTGTCGTGTTGTATATAAACAACCCGAATCCCTGTCTACAGACTGGATTCTGTCACTCTCCTTGCTTCTGCAACTTTCTCTCCCTCCTTAAGCTAAATGCACATTGCATTTGATGCAAACAGCAAATCAAACGATTAGCCCTTAGAAAGGCTGTTAGTAAGCATTAGTATCAACACCACAGGCCTCTGATTTGTTGTACTGTGCACACAGGCCTAGACAAGCACTCTCTACCTCCAAGTGTCACAAAGATGTGCAATGGCGTCAGTATGCCAAGCCTGGCGGCGCCTGTTCTTTTATAACCCCTGATGATGTCACATGACCAGCCAATCATAGCAATGTCACAACCAAGATGGCTACGGTATTACAGTGACATGCAGGCAATCCCTGCACGGTTATTGTCTGTGTAACAGGCGCCAATAATGCAGAGCGGGGATTCAAGTTTTACATAGAGCACTGCCCATTTCTCGCCGAGCAATGATAACATCGGAGCACCGTGATACTCGAGTGATAACCAAGTATCACAGAGCTCGTTCGCTCATCCCTACTTGCAATGATTATATACAATTCAGTGATGTATAGAAGTAAGCTTCTAATATTCTGCAGGTAGTGTTTGAGAAGTAGAGAATTTGCAGCTCAATATCTATACTTATAAAAATGTATTATAGTATTATTGATACAGAATACTGGACCTAAATATTGTTAAAAGGTACATATTTACTTGTGCATTTTCATATTTTGGATGATTCAAGGGAACCCATGACAGATTTGTATTTATTTCCTCGAGGGATATTTGAAAATGCTTCTTAACTACATGTTTATATGTTGAATTAGCTTACAGCAGTTTTTTAGCTGATCCACGTCACAGAATATCATCCAAAGGAAAAATGACCCATTGGTCCATTGTTCAGTCAGATAAAGCTGTACCATATGCTAGAACATCTGCAACATAGATGACAAAGCACCAAACATTTTGACCTGTTTTTCTGTTCCAAGTCAGCTCAAAAGCACATGATTTCATTTGAGCTTTTTTTTCCAAGTCAATACATTTTGTGTTCTTTCATCTAGTCTTGAATGTTATTTATTTAGCATTTCATTTCTCCTTTTGAATTGACTTAAATTAAGAATTATCTGTATTCCTTTGCAATTAAATGGTAAGCTTTTTTTTGCCAATTATATCTGCTCAGCTTCATTATATACTGTTTTTATACTCAGCAGTTTGGTTAGTTTATTAGGCTTATTTCTATCCATATTCCTAACCTCCCCTAATTTTATCAATGTACTTTACTGCTCTTCAGTCTTTGTGCTAACGAGGCTTTAATACCAACCATAAAGGACTAATAAAGATGCATTTTTTTCAGAATTACAGCATTTGCAGAAGTGATTGAGGCTTTATGAATTAAATTATGACCAAGTCCTCAGTTGGTTACTTATCACACATACATTTTCATTTCAACTTTTGTACATTATATATTGAGCATATGTCATATTGATGATGTTATATTGACATCAATACCAGAAAACTATAGTGACACAAAAGCCCAAGCTAATATTAGGCTAAATTAAGATGTACGAAAATGTTTTGAACTAATTTCAAAATTTTCTTTATTCAAGGTTACACATAAAATTATGATGATCCATTGACAGCATTAAAGTGTTTCCCCCATCTTATACAGTATCTTTATGCCATATGGCATGGGTGTCTGCTCATGTGTAGGTGTCTCTATTCATTTGTATGGAAGTCACATATATTATAGATTGGTGGAATCTTTAAACCATTTATGACTTATGATCTACATTTTTGTCACATGCAGGGTGAATGGGGTGGGCTCAGGAGATGAGGACATTCCAAATTGTGTAGATGAAGGCTGTATTGCATAGTCAGTAATTGCCTGTAACAGCAGCAGCCATGCTTAGCTTCGTTTGCTGTTGTTTAACCTTTTTAAATGCCACTGACAATCACTTACAGTGGCATTTAAATGGCTTGTTTTCAGGTGTGTACACCAGTTCCCGCTGACCCCCAGATGAGGTAATCATGGGGAGTCAATGGGTTATCATAGCGGCCAACTTAGTCGTCCTAATCCTCCTCAAGCTGGACCTCATAGGAAAATGTCACATACTATACTGTACACTGCAATACTGTAATATTGTGTTATGTAGCATGAGCGATCATACTCTCGTAGGTACAAGTCATACAAAAAAAATCCCTCATACAGCTCCTGAAAGAATTAAGGGGTTAAGGTATTTTGCAAACCATTCTCCAGCTGTGCTGCATCCAAGGCAAAGGGAAGGCTTTTACTATTTGGTGTTGCAAGTGAAATCCAAGACAATGTTAGGGAATATATATATATATATATAATATAACATATAGTATATTGTATATACTCAACAATGAGTACAGATGGTCAAGCGGGTGTTGGCTAACCAACCAGACACTGTGATGTTAGACAAGGACCAGAAGACAGCAATGATAATAGATGTGGCAGTGCCAAGTGACAGCAACATCAGAAAGAAGGAATATGAGAAGCTGGAGAAATACAGGGCCTCAAAGGAGAACTGGAGAAGAAGTGGAATGTTAAGGCAACAGTGATTCCAGTGGTGATAGGAGCACTTGGAGCAGTGACCCCTAAGTTGGAAGAATGGCTAATGGCAACATCTACACTCTCTGTCCAGAAAAGTGCAATGCTGGGAACAGCTAAGTTCCTGCACAGAACCCTCAAACTTCCAGGCCTCTGGTAGAGGACCTGAGAATGAGAAAGGACAACAAAGACCACACCCATTTGGAGATGAGAAGGAAGTTTTACTCAACAATGAAATTGCAACACCAAAAAGTAAAAGTCCGCTTTGGTTTTGGATGCCAGTGATAGCCAGTAATTGGTCTAGAGCAATACCATGAAGAGGCCTACACAAGAGAAAGTGAAAGTGTCCCAGAGAGCTCATTCATACTAAATTATTTTCGGTCTGAAAAAATGAACAGCACTGTTGTTCAATGGTGCAGTGATGATGAGCATTTTTTTTCACTGAACTGAATCTGCGTGTGAAAAAAATCGCAGAGCCACTATAGTTTCTTCTGTTATCGGATGAGACTTGACCATTCAAGTCTATGGGTGTGTAAAAAAAAATCAGATGATAAACAGAGCCACAGTTTAGCAACCGTTTTTTTCCTGATACATTGCAATTCTGTACCATATGAAACTGTAAATGGTCTTGGAAATTGTTAATAACTGCTGTAAAAAAAAAACAGATCGTATTTGGATAAAAAGTGAGAAGAAAATCTTCTGAGTTTTCTGAATGAAACTCTGAACAATTTTTTATAGAATCAAGTGCACTTATGTAAAGCAGGGGACTGAGAGCAGCACACAGAAAACATAAGACGAGAACAGTCGATGAACAATTTAACTTTGTTTAAATACAACAATAATTTACAGCAATACTAACAGTAAGTAATAGTAACAGGATGAATCAAACATTAAGCCAAATACTACTATGAGTCAATTAGCAATGGAAGTTCTTTCCTACGCAATACAGCAGTTCTCTGAGTTAAGGTGATATGCCTAATCATGGGAGCTAACACGCAGGTGCTCTCGCTCTCTCTCTAGATTTCTAGCCCTAGCAGGGGTCACAGTGTTTTCCTGCTAGGCCACAGGTCTCACTCTGATGTAGTTTATTAGCATGTGCTGAGCCTCCCGCACCCCAAGCAGTCCCCTCCCAACCTGTCTTCCTAGCCCTGGCCTACCCCGGTACCGTATGTACAGGCTGGAAGTAACTGCCCTGTTTTCTGGCAATGGTTCACTGAGTTCGCAGTCTTGCCTCCTGTGACGTTGCTTGCTCTCAGATCTTCATGGCCTGACTGTCGGCGAGATTCTGCTGGGCCCAGCGCGGAGAGGACTCACAATCTACTCCTGACTAATGAAGTAAAGCTTCTGGGTCTCTTCAAACATGGTCCAATCATCAACAACACTTCCGTGGCATTGGCTTCCGATCACACCGCGTGCATGCCATTCTGGATCTGCGCCTTGTCCTCAATTGATTTTGACTCCAAATCCTCCCTCCCGAGGTTTGGCGTGCAATGTTTTTAAATCCTAGGGCTCTGCCCCGTGAGTCCCCTGACCTGCATCAGCACATGAAGCTGCCCCACAGAAACCTTTCTGGTATAAGTTGATTTCACCTGGCTGCGCCGGCCAGTAGATGGCGGCCCCCTCTCACTATAGTCGCATCTCACAAGGACTCCTCAAGGGTATAACCGCTTCCTCTTAAACTACTAAGAAGCCTTAATCAGAGTGCATTTGTGGAGTCAGAAAAGCATCAGGTTTTTAAGCTGCTATGTGGTTCCATGGAATTTTAAATAAGTTGTTTTATTTTAGTAGATTCCTTCTCTGAATACTGTGCTTTAACAGCTGAATTCAGCATCATTCCTTTAATATTTCAGTGTCTTCTCATCTTATTACAAGTGTGGTGAACACTAGAGTTGAGCGATACTTTCCGATACCCCTAAGTATCGGATTCGGAATGGTATCGCCGATACCATTAAAATATCGGCGATACCCGATACCGATACCGGAAGTCCCATGTAAGTCTATGGGAACAAAATATCGGAACTAAAAAAACCCCATTCTTTCCTTGTAAACACTAAATATACACACATAGAATACATATATATATATACATGTCATTGTGACATATATATATACATATATGTATAGTTTATACACTTCTACATAGTAAAATATCCTCTGATTCAATTGCCGGGTAAAGCCGGCTTCAGTGAAAAGACAGAAGCACCCGACATGAAATGACACTTGGTGTACATAGGGTTAACCATGTCTTTTCATGTCGTTTGCTATCTGATTTGCACAAACAATTAAATCAGTCTATGTTTGCAAAATTTCACACCTGTAGGGGTTAATTAAAGGTGTAAATTCGTTGTAAAAAAAACGGACTTTTTTGCTACGAATTTACACCTTTAATTAACCCCTACAGGTGTGAAATTTTGCACACATAGACTGATTTAATTGTTTGTGCAAATCAGATAGCAAAGGACATGGTTAACCCTATGTACACCAAATGTCATTTCATGTCGGGTCTGCATTTTCACAAAAGCCGGCAATTGAATTAGCGGCTATTATACTATGTAGAAGTGTATGAACTATAAATTTATATATATATATATTATATATATATATGTGTCACAAACTCAATGACATGTATATATATATATGAGGTGTAAAATTGCTGAAAAAAAATGCGTGGGCTCCCGCCCTATTTTCGCAACCAGACAGACAAAGCCAGTGAGTGGGGGCAGATAATAATAGCCCAGAGAGGGACCATATTTTTGGCCCCCCCCCGGCTACTAACATCTGCCCCAGACACCCCAGAAACGGCAAATCTCTAATTAGATTTGCCCTTTCTGGCACTTTGCCCGTCTATTCCCATTGCCCTGTAGCGGTGGCGAATGGGTTAATAAGGGGTTAAAATGACCTTGCAATTGAAAGGTCACTTTAAGCCAGGTTAATAATTGAGAGCTGTCAATTAACAACTATCAATTATTAATCCTATTGTATGAAAGAAAAATCAAACACACACACTTTAATAAAAAGAAGTTTAATGAAATAATCACACAGTTTTTGACCATATTTTATTTACCTGCTAAAACCATTTCCTGTAATAAAAATAAAATAATAAAGCAAAATTATTCTTACCAATCCGATGCACAGTCAGGTCCCACGGTGTAATCCTTCAGAAAGGGTTAATGTTTACTGCAGGGACCGCAGCTAATGCTGCAGCCTCACAGTAAACCCCCAAATGAATGAGTTCCTCTCCTGGCTGACAGGAGAGGAAGTGGAAAGCTTAATTGATTGCTTTCCACTTTCACTTCAGGTCAGCCAGGGACACCATCAGTGACGTCAGAGGAACTGATTAACAAAAATAGGGGTTCCCTTCGAAAAAAAAATGGCGTGGGGTCCCCCCTATTTTTGTTAACCAGCCAGATGAAGCAGACCGCTGAGGCCTGGATTTTCAGGCTGTTAAGGAGCCAAGATCCATGGACCTTGCCAGCCTGATAATACCAGGCCACAGCAGTCTGCATATCTTGGCTGATTAACAAAAATAGGGGATCCCTCGAAAAAATTAGCGTGGGGTCCCCCCTATTTTTGTTAACCAGCCAGATGAAGCAGACCGCTGAGGCCTGGTTTTTCAGGCTGGTAAGGATCCAATATCCATGGACCTTGCAAGCCTGATAATACCAGGCCACAGCAGTCTGCTTAGCTTGGCTGGTTAACAAAAATAGGGAATCCCCTCGAAAAAAAAACGGCGTGGGGATCCCCCCTATTTTTGTTAACCAGCCAAGTAAAATGCAGACTGCTGCTCCTGGTATTAAAAGACTGTCAAGGCCCATGGATTTTGGCCCTCAACAGCCTGATAATACCAGGCTACAGCAGCCCCACATTTGACGCATCAAAAGATGTGCCAATTGTGGCACTTTACCCGGCTCTTCCCACTTGCCCTGTAGCGGTGGCAAGCGGGGTAATAAGGGGTTATTGTCACCGTTATTGCACGGTGACAATAAGCCCGGTTAATAATGGAGAGGTGTCAATAAGACACCGATCCATTATTAATCCCAAAGTTATTAAATGTTTAAAAAAAAGACACAGCAAGAAAAAAGTCTTTTAATGAAATAAAAGAGACAACACAGTTTTCATTTTTTTTATTATACTCTCATTCCTGCGACGCCATCGATCTCCTGTAAAAAAATTAAAAAAAAAAACCAACAGTATACCACCTGTCCGACGCAGTCCATAGTAACGATTGTCCCACGACGATCCAGCTCTGCTACATCGGAATGACAGGCAGAGCCTGTCATCCCGGCGCAGCACAGCTGCTTACCAGCTTCCCCGGCGGTGACGTCATCGGACTGCTTTACGGCCGCGATTACCCAGCAGTCACTGCAGTTATCGCGAGATACTGCATGTGACCGCCGGGAGAAGAGGATGGCGGCCATTAAGCAGCCCGGGATGTGACCGCCGGAGATCTTCTGCCGGGTAAGTGCCGCTGACTCCTGACAGACCCGACCGACGGACACTGACAGTGACAGTGACAATTCCGATTCCGGTATCCGATATGATGAAAATATCGGAACTCGGGATCGGAATTCCGATACAGCCAATATCGGCCGATACCCGATATTTGCAGTATCGTATCGCTCAACACTAGTGAACACCAATTTTTTCCTTTTCTCCTATTTTTTCATTGTCTGCATATCAATAACATGTCAATCGATCCTGTTATTTCCATTATTTCACGACTTCTTGATGTTGCAATTTCAATACAGTTTATACAATAGCGTGTAAAAGTTTGGGCACCGCTGGTCAAATTTACTGTTATTGTGAACAGTTAAGCAAGTCGAAGATGAAATGATTGATAAAAAGTCTAAAGTTAGA
This sequence comes from Oophaga sylvatica, assembly GCA_033576555.1. NCBI lineage: Eukaryota > Metazoa > Chordata > Amphibia > Anura > Dendrobatidae > Oophaga > Oophaga sylvatica. The sequence continues at coordinate 306,969,526 of JARQOD010000002.1, read as the reverse complement.
GGACACATTTTCTTTGTATTGTAGGGGAAACAAAATATATTTATACAGTATATATATATATATATATATATATATATATATATATATATATATATATATAATAATAAACCTTCCTTCTCACCCCCCAATGGGGGTGGTCTTTTTTGTCCTTTCTCATTCTCGGGTCCTCTGCCAGAGGCCTGGGAGTTTGCGGATTCTGCGCAAGATCTTAGATGTTCTCAGCATTGCGCTTTTCTGGACAGAGAGCTCAGATGTTGCTCCTGGGATCTGTTGTAGCCATTTTCCCAACTTAGGGGTTACTGCTCCAATTGCTCCTATCACCACTGGAATCACTGTTGCCTTCACATTCCACATCTTCTCCAGTTCTCCTTTGAGGCCCTGGTATTTCTCCAGCTTCTCATATTCCTGCTTTCTGATGTTGCTGTCACTTGGCACTGCCACATCTATTATCATTGCAGTCTTCTGATCCTTGTCTACTATCACAATGTCTGGTTGGTTAGCCAACACCTGCTTATCTGTCTGGATCTTGAAGTCCCACAGGATTTTAGCCCTTATACATTGTCATTTTTACATTTTAAAAATTACTAAAAGGACAATGGGTTGATGCAAAAGCTTGGGCACCCTTGGAGATTTATGTGCTCGGATAACTTTGAACAAGGTTTCAGACCTTAATTAGCCTGTTAGGGCTTGGTCACCATCATCGTTAGGAAAGACCAGGTGATGCAAATTTCCAGCTTTATAAAAACCCAGCTTCCTCTAACCATGTGCCAAAAACAGCAGACATGGGTCTTCTAAGCAGCTGCCTAGCACTCTGAAAATGAAAATTTTGGAGGCCCTCACATCAGTAGAAGGCTATAAGAAGATAGCAATCCGTTTTCAAGTTGACCTTTCCTCAGTTCGAAATGTAATTAAGAAATGGAAGTTAACAAAACAGTGAAGGTCAAGATAAGGTCTGAATGGATTGCTAGAGAGGCAAATCAGAACCCCACTTGACTGCAAAGACCATCAGAAAGATTTAGCAGACTCTGGAGTTGTGGTACATTGTTTTACTGTTCAGAGACATCTGCAAAAATATGGCCTTCATGGAAGAGTCATTAAAAGAAAATCCTCTCCTGCATCCACACAGTAAAATTCAGTGTCAGAAGTATGCAAAAGAACATCTAAACAAGCCTGCTGCATTTTGGAAGCAAGACCTGTGGACCAGGGTCTTACATAGAACTCATGGGGCCCCATGGCAGAAGTTCTAATTGGACCCTCCCCCCCCAAAAAAAAAAAATATTCTCTGGGATCACAGAAGAGCATATCTCTCAACTTTCCAGCCTTTACATAGTCATTTTCCTCCTGCTGAAGTCCTAGATTCCTCTTTCATTGCCCCCATAGAGTATGATGCCAACAAAAGTGCCCCCCAAACACAGTATGACACCTCCATGGCAAATTCCTCCACATTAGCCTCCACATTCACAGTATAATGACCTCACCTCAACTCCCAAGGCAAAGTATGGTGACCCCAACACATTATGATTCACTAACTGATCCTACAGCCCTCCATGCAGTATAATGGATGTACATACAGTATAATGACTTGTCAGCAGTTGCAGGATGCAGTGACAGGCAAAAGGCAGAGCAAGGGTTAACAAAATGTAACTTTTTAATAAAACAAGATATTAACTCCTCGCAGGGAGGTTAATGGTTAAAGTGTGGATAATAAGAATAACAAATATTAAACAATGGCAGTCCAGTTAAGGAACTTATTGTGTCTATTATGCTCCTCCCAGCAGATGATCCCACAGGGGTTGTTGAACCGGCATGGTCCATCTTCTAACAGCAGCGGTCGATGTCCAGCACTTCCGCTGAGCCCTAGTCCATGAACACGTGTGGCCGAAGAAAACAGGGCCGCAACACTTCAAGGGTTAAATATGAACAGAAAAGAAGCAATTGGCAGGGAAGGCCGCAAGAATATGTCCGGTACTCGGCTGTCTCTGCTCTGCACGTGCAAGGTACTCACAGTCACTGAGCGCATGCCACCTCTATCTCTCGCAATCACTGGGTGCACGGCACCTCTCTCTTCAGGGGTCCCGCTGGAGATGGCGGGGACCAAACAATGCAGACTGTCATGTTGCCAGTGCTCATGGGACTGAGCACGCTGCTCACTCGGCTGCTTGCTGCTGCTAATTGGTGCCAAAACTCCCTGCTGCTGTGTGTGCTTTTCCTTTTATGCTGCCCCTTCTACCCGGGTCATGAGGTCGGTCCGGCTCCTCATTTCTTCCCCCAGACAGCCTGGAGGCAGCCTCAACAGTTCCGGACCTAGCTCGGTACAGGCTCTCGCAGCCCGGTCCTCCTCCTTACAGACTCCACACCTCTCCACACTGTATAGTGGTCTGCACTAGCCTTCCAAACAGTATAGTGGCCCCCACTCAGCATGATCGACCTCACACAAACTGTTATATTGTACAATTGCTTGCATACAGTATAATGGCCCCCACATAGCTCTTCAAATATTATAATGGCCCCTCATAGCCTTCCATATAGTATAATGGGCCCCATATAGTCCTCCATATAGTAAAATGCACCCCTTATAGTCCTTCATATAGTATAATGCACTCCCAATGGTCCTCCATAGAATATAATTCACTCCACATGGTCATCCATAAAATATAATGCATCCCCATGGTCCTCCATTGAATATAATGCACCCCCATCGTCATCCATAAAATATAATGTACTTCGAATGGTCCTCCATGCAATATAATACTCTCTCCATGGTCCTCCATGCAATACAATGCACCAGCCATGGTCCTCCATACAATATAATGCACCCACATGATCCTCCATGCAATATAATTCACTCCCCATGGTCCTTCTTACTCTATTATGGCCACCAGTAACTGATTTAAAAAATAAACACAATACTCATTTTTCCTCGTTCCACCCGATTATCCAATTTCCTGAGGGTGTGGTGTCAAGCAGCGCATATTTCAGTACAGTGAGTAAGCTGTAATGACATCATCGCTCACGCTGATGCTTTCTCCTTCATCATCATTGCTCGCACTGACGGCCGAAGGTGAGGGGCCTGATGCAGGTGCTGACAAACTGAGTGCAAGCACTGATTGGTGGAGGAGGTGGGTCCCAGTGTGGTATGCCACTACTGTGGACCAATGAGGTTAAAATAGAACTCTTTGGCCACAATGATCAAAGGTATGTGTGGAGAAAAAAGGGCACAGAATTTCAGGAAGAGAATCTCTCACCAACCATTAAAACACCTTAGTGACAGAGCCAATTTGCTACTTAATGACCAGGACAATTTTTACAATTCTGACCACTGTCACTTTATGAGGTTATAACTCTAGAACGCTTTAACAGATCCCGCTGATTCTGAGATTGTTTTTTCGTGACATATTGTACTTCAAGTTAGTGGTAAAAAATTTTTCGATATGACTTATGTTTATTTATGAAAAAAACGGAAATATGGCGAAAATTTTAAAAATTTTGCAATTTTCAAACTTTTAATTTTTATGCCCTTAATCACTTTACTCCTGAGGGTTGTTTGCATGTTAATGCCCGAGCCAATTTTTGACGTTTTGGAATGCAGACTTTGATGGGTGTCATGTTCAGTTTGCACAGCCCCTGATGTGCCTAAACAGTGGAAACCCCCCGCAAGTGACCCCATTTTGGAAACTAGGCCCCCTAAGGAACTCATCTAGATCTGTGGTGAGCACTTTAAAACCACAAGTGCTTCACACAAGTTTATAATGCCCAGGCATGAAAATAAATCATATTTTTTTCCCACAAAAATGATTTTTCAGTCACCAATTTGGACCACCATTGTTGTCCCATTTGTCCTGAGTATGCTAATACCCCATTTGTGGGAGAAAACTACTGTATGGGCACACATTGGGGCTCGGAAAGGAAGTAGTGACGTTTTGGAATGCAGACTTTGATTGAATGGTCTGAGGGCGGCATGTCGTGTTTGGAGAGCCCCTGATGTGCCTAAACAATGGAAACCCCAACAAGTGACCCCATTTTGGAAAATAAACCCCCCAAGAAACTTACATAGATGTGTGGGGAGAATTTTGAGCCCCCAAGTGCATCGCAGAAGTTTATAACGCAAAACCATAAAAATAAAAAATCATATTTTTTTCCAAAAAATTATATTTTTGCCCCCAATTTTTTATTTTCCCAGAGGTAATAGAAGAAATTGGACCCCAAGAGTTATTGTGCAATTTGTCCTGTGTCTGCTGATACCCCATATGTGGGGGTAAACCACTGTTTGGCGCATGGCAGAACTCGGAAGGGAAGGAGCTCTGTTTGACTTTTTCAATGCAGAATTGCCTGGAATTGAGATCACATGCCATGTCATGTTTGGAGAGCCCCTGATGTGCCTAAACAGTGGAAACCCCCCAATTCTAACTCTAACCCTAACCACAACACACCCTTAACTCTAATCCCAACCCTAACCATAACCCTAACCACAAACCTAACCCTAACACACCCCTAACCCTAATCCCAACCCTAACCATAACCCTAACCACAAAACTAACCCTAGCACACCCCTAACCCTAAGGGAAAATGGAAATAAATACATTTTTTAAATTTACTTTTCCCTAACCAAGGGGGTGATAAAGGGGGGTTTAATTTACCACTTATTATTTAAAACCCTCCCATGGCATTTTAAAGCTGTCCATAATTCCAATGCGAGGGGTCTCCAGATCATGGCTATAGATCAGGTAAACCTGGGTATTAGGGGTGGTAATTTTTTAAGGTTTTTTTCTCAAGTGGAGAGCAGATGGATTTTTAGGCTGAATACTTTGGTGCCCCATAGACTAAATGAGAACCATGAGTTTGGGTCTTTTTTTTTAGGTTCATGCTACACTATGGTTTTTTTTTAGTTTTTTTTATTGTTCAGATTTTAATGTTTTGTATATCTTTTCAGATTTGCTACTAATTTACCTCTTATGGATGATCTTCTTCTCCAGCTGGCATTGTTGGGTGTTGGATGTTAATATATATATTAAGTTACACGGAGATCATAATATCTTGATTAAAGTAGCAAGGAATATCCTTAATAGATTACTTAGATGTACAAAGATTACAAATTATAGGATTCCTGATGAAAAAGTCCAGTTACCATATATACTTGCGTATAAGCCGAGATTTTCAGCCCATTTCTTAAGGCTGAATGTCCCCCTCTCGGCTTATACGCGAGTCATATACCGGGGGGTCGGCGGGGAGGGGGAGCGGGGGTGTCAGATCATACTCACCCCTCCGCCAGCGCGTCTCTGCAGCCCCCCTGCTTCTGCCACGATCTCAGGCTCCTTCCTGCAGCGGTCACATGGTACCGCTCATTAAAGTCATGAATATGCACATATTCATGACTTTAATGAGCGGTACCATGTGACCGCTGTAGGAAGGAAGAGCTGTGGGAGAAGAGCAGGGCTGCAGAGACGCGCCGTGGAGGGGTGAGTATATGCGATATTTACCTGTCCCCGATCCACCGCTGCGCGCCGCTGTGTCCTCTAGCTGCGAATGTTCAGGCAGAGGGGGCGATGACGTAGTTAGTGTGCGCCGCGCCCTCTGCCTGAGCGCTCACTGACAAGAGGACCCGGAAGACAGCGGCGCGCAGCGGTGGACCGGGTACAGGTAAATATCTCAGGTGCCAAGGCCTTGAGCGAGCAGTGACACCAGCACCTGTCCCCCATAGCGCGCCGGTGTCCCTGCCTGCTCAGGACACCGGCACCTGGCCCCCAGCGACGAGAGGTGAGTATGTCATTTTTTTTTTAGTTGCAGGGGCAGCAGCAGCATAAGGGACCTATACTATGGAGCACATGGGGCATATTCTGTGGAGCATATGGGGCATAATCTGTGGAACATATGGGGCATAATCTGTGGAACATATGGGGCATAATCTGTGGAGCATATGGGGCATAATCTGTGGAACATATCGGGCATAATCTGTGGAATATATGGGGCATAATTTGTGGAGCCTGTGGGGCATAATCTGTGGAACCTATGGGGCATAATCTGTGGAACCTATGGGGCATAATCTGTGGAACATATGGGGCATAATCTGTGGAACATATGGGGCATAATCTGTGGAACATATGGGGCATAATCTGTGGAGCATTTTTTCTTAAAACTGGATCCGGCAAAATCTAATGCTGGATCCGGTTATTTCCCATTGACTAACATTAGCGCCAGATCGCGCCGCATGGCGCTGCGGTGTGTCCAGTTTTTGCTGGATCCGGCTAATTGTCTCATTCCGGCGTCTGGAAAAAACGGATACTGTAATGTTTTTTGTCTCCGGCTTTTTGTTACAATGAAAGTCTATGAGCGCCGCAATGCACCGGATCCGGCATAAGCCGGATCCAGCTTTTTTTGTCTGAGCACGCTCAGAGTAGCCCAGCCCACAGCAAACATATATAAACCATGCCAGTGGGACCACCCTCAGCAATAACCATGCAGCCATCAAAGAGGACAGGAGCCAGCCACACAGGAGCCAGCCGCAGAGGAGCCAGCCGCAGGAGAGGACAGGAGGAGGCAGCAGCAGCACCACCACCACCACCACCAGCACCCCAAGCACCCCAAGACATGGAGAATACAGAAGCAGACGCCAGATGGTAAATATCACAGACAACCCCTTTCAGCCAGGGCCATGCAATATCAATATATTCATGGCTTTTTCTCTTTATTCCACAGCAGAAGCTGGCCAGCAGGACCAGCACCTCCACCACAAGGACTCCAAGAAATGGAGTCGGAGAGTACAGGAGCAGAGGCCAGATGGTAAATATCCCAGACAACCCATTTCAGCCAGGACCATGCAATATCAATATATGCATGACCTTTTTTTCTCTTTATTCCACAGCAGAAGCCGCCCAACAGGACCAGCAGCATCTGAAGCAGCAGCACCTCCACCAGGACTCCAACAAATGCAGTTGATGATGGAGAGTATCGGAGCAGAGGCCAGACTGTAAATATCACAGACAACCCCTTTCAGAAAGGGCCATGCAATATCAATATATGCATGGCCTTTTTTTCTCTTTATTCCACAGCAGAAGCCGCCCGACAGGAGCAGCAGCACCACAGCCGGACACGTCTTCTTCTTCTGGGAGCCCTCCCACGCATCGTCAGCGTTTACAGGTAACAAAAAAAAAATTTTGTTTTTTTTTCACAATCCATCTCTGTGATCTATATATTAATTGCATTATTTTTTATTTATACCAGGAAACTGAAGCTGAAGAGGAGCTCCCAGTAGAAGAACGAAGGGGGTGGAGAGATACCCGGAGTGGGCTCGCAATTCGTAAGTTTCCTGCATGCATCGCTGAAACACAACATCACACTACACACAACACAAAGAAAACAATTTAGTACAGGCATCACACTGCACCCAAACACATATGCCTACATCCAAGCACATAATTTATGTTTTTTTTTATACTCTTCTGAATCTGGTGCTTGGCCAAGAGGTCCTCGCAGTGCCTCCAGGGTCATCGGCGTGAGCGACACGGCGATCTCCATCGTGTAAGTATAACTGTACATTTTTTTTTTTTACTTGGTAGTTTGGAGGCTAATGTATTTTTTTTCTCTTTTTCTTTAACAGGCTTCACAGCGTGCTCTCGACTCTGACGGTGAGGAGGGGGGGATCAACGTGGACCTCCTCATCGATCTGGTCAGAGAAAGGGAGCCGCTGTGGAACATGGGGACCGCCGCCATGCTGATGTCATAGTGACCTGTCGGCTCTGGGAGGAAATCTGTTCACAACTCATGGACCGCTGGGAGGACCTCGATGCTCGGGCCAAGATTGAACACCGTAAGTATATACAGTTCAGGTTGCTGGACGTAAAGCAGTGTTTCCCAAACTACAGTCCTCGTGGCCCCCACGGGTCATGTTTTCAGGATTTCCTTTTGTGCAACACTATGGAAATCCTGAAAACATAACCTGTGGGGGCCGTGAGGACTGTAGTTTGGGAAACACTGATGTTGTATACTAACCAATTTGTGCTTTCTCGTTTCAGGGGAGAGAATTGTGAAGTGGTGGCGGTCTGTGAGGGATCGCTTCAAGAAGGAGTTCAACAAGGAGAGGCTGGCCCAGAGTGGATCTGGAGGATGCAGGAGCAAGTACAAGTACGCACGAGCCATGTCGTTCCTTTGGGCAACAATGGTCACCAGAAGGTAAATATTACACACGCCATGTAAAAAAAATGATAACATGTCTAACTATTTTTTTTTTTCAGCCAGGGCCATTCAATATCAGTATATTAATTGCATTTTTTTCTCTTTATTCGACAGAACGGTGACCAGCACTCGGGAGCCTGCAGAGTTGGACCCTTCTGAAGCGATCCCTCAGGAGTCGCCACCGAGGGACACTTCGACCTCCCCGGCCCATACATACCTTCCCAGCCTTCCCAGACACGTGAGCCCTCTGTCCCCTCCACCAGCGCTGGAGCATCGTGGCCGAGTGCATTGCATGAGGCTACTGGTTAGGAGATAGATTTCCACCATTCTGCCGCTGCCACCTCTAGTACACCTGTGGCTACTGGGCGGCTGCGGCAGAGGGGTCAGGAAAGGAGCTATCCGCCCGAATTCTTGCATCTTAATGCATCTTTTCAGAACTGTCTTAAAGTCTTGTCAGAGCAAATGGCTGCAGGCTTTAATCAGCTCAACTCCAGCATTCTGGAGGTTAAGACACTTCTGCAAACCATGCATTCAGAAGCAAGAAGTTCGCCAAACCAAATTTTTTTCCGGTCTGTAGCCGAGCGCATAGATACGCTATCTCCTAGCCAGCAGATGCATGTAATGCATACTTGCCACTCTGCTCTAGCGCAGGTTACCTCCCAACCTCCTACACCCACCCCAGTCGTTCCTCCCACACCTGCCCCCCCTCCAGCCACTGTCCCTCCTCCCCCTCCTCCCCAGTACCAGCAACCTCCCCACTTCACGCAACCTCCCCACTTCCAGCAACCTGCCCCGTACCAACATCCTTCACCGTACCAACCTCCTTCCCTGTACCAGTTCCCAACCACATCTGCTCCTATACTCCCTGCCCAATCCTCCTCTCCACCACCCACCTGTTCTGCCTCCCACCTCTCCACCCATTACATTTCTTTTTCCACCCCTTCAACTCTTTTACCTGTTCCTTCCCCACCACCATCCCAGTCCGCTCTCCACACTCCCACTGTCGAAGTGTCCCGCAGCCCCTACAGTAGTATCTCCACCCCACACTACACAAACTTGTAACTGTGTGTGTAAATAAAAAAATATATTGTTGTAAAAAATGTTTTATTAAAAAACATTCAGAAATTTCTTTGACATTGAAAAAAATTTCTAATAAAAACGTTGAAAAAAAAAGTTTATAAAGATTTTTCACATTGAAAACATTTTTTTAAACATTTTCATACATTAAATGTAAATTTGGTTGATTCAAATGGTTGTCTGTCATTTATTTCTAAGGTAAAATAAAGGTAACATTTATTGGGTACTCAAAACCGGCACATAACTTTGGGTAAAAGGTAAAATAATTTTACCTTTTGGCCAAAGTCGTGTCCCTGGTTGTGTATTAGCCAAAGTATTTCACCTTTAAAACAAAATTCTGTACATTGTTAGGTAATCCCCAACAATGTGCAGAACTTTGGTTAAAAGGTGAAATACTTTGGGTAATACACAACCAGGGACACAACTTTGGCCAAAAGGTAAAATACTGTACATAATACACAACAAGGTACACCACTTTGGTTGGCAAAGGTATATTGTGGGTACACAAGGTACAATGGTCACAGAGCAATTTATTAAACTCTGTCATCCTGCCAGTCTAGTCTTCCTTCAGGGGACATAAAGTATTCGGCAAATTTGTCCCTCATTCGGGAAACAGTCACAGAACTTCTATTGGTAACGTTCTGGTAATCATGCAAGGTGGTTTCTTCAGAGTGGTCCTCAATGGAAATCTGTTCCTTGCTGATAACAAAATTGTGTAGAACCACACAAGCTTTGATTACCACGTCCACAGTTTCAGTCAATAGAACACGCCATTTGGCTGTCTGAATCCCAAAAGCGCACTCCACCATTTTTCTGGCTCTTGTGAGGCGGTAATTGAAAATTCTTTTTGTCGGTGTCAATCCTCTGCTGGAGTAAGATTTCAGCAGGTGTTCTGACAGCTGGAAGGCTTCATCCCCTACACAAACAAAAGGCATAGGTGAGCCAGATGTTTGAGGCAGCGGTCTAGGGGTGGGAACTGGAAGGTGTTTCCATACAGCTGACGGCCCATTGCTGACAGTTTGAACACTTGAGAGTCATTGGAGCGGCCATAGGCCCCAATATCTACAGCAATAAATTTGTACTCTGCATCAGCGATGGCCATTAGGACAATTGAAAAATATTTTTTGTAATTAAAATATTCATATCCAGATCCTGATGGCTTGACAATCTGGATATGTTTCCCGTCCACAGCACCCAGGCAATTAGGAAACTGACATATTTGTTCAAACTTTTCTGCAATTTCAATCCAACTCTCTGTTGTGGGCTGTGGTAGAAATTCCGCAACTAGAGAGTCCCACAATGCACGGCATGTGTGCTTCACAATTCCAGAGATGGTGGAAATCCCAAGTCTGTACTGGAAATGGAGTGAGGAAAGAGATTCTCTAGTTGCCTGGAATCTGTGAATAAAAAAAAGAAAAAAAAGAGTTTCAAATCACAGCATTACATACCTGAACTCAGCTATAACAATTGGAGATACTATAAAAAAATTTATTTTTATAGTTTCTCCAATTGTTAAAGCTGAGTCAGATGGCCTTATACTAACTACCAGCAACAACATTCCAGGACAAGTGTGCTCTGAAGCAAGCATATCCAATAAGTATGGCTTACCGAAGAGTCACCATCAGACGCTCCGCCGGTGAAATGGAGAAGCGGCAATACGTGTCAGATCTTCTTATCAGGTCTCCAATGCACTCCACCAAGAAATCAAGAATCTCCATTTTCATCCTAATATATTTGAAACATTTCTGAGGGTTTCCTCGTAGCTCCACGTATAGTGTAGAATACACCCCACGCGTCATTCTCTGGGCTGTGATGGGTGGATCCAGAAACGGCATCGTCGTCTTTGCTGACGCATGATGCGCTGCTGTATCTTTCTCTCCATCTCCAGAACAATCGCTTTCAAACAATTCGCCTCTACTGTGAAATCCACCAAATTCTTCATAATGTTTCCTATCACAACGTCCATCTTCACCAGCCACTTGCTCTTCTATCCAACCTGCACTTGCTCCTCTACAACCTGTCTAAGATGGACATTAGGAAGTGTTTATATAGGTTTTCAGTAGCCAATCACGTTTGGAAGCCCCCAAGGGGCGTTTTAAAAAACCGGATACATCGTAATCCGTCGAAAAACGGATAAAAAACGGGATGAAACGGTTTACATAATAAAACCGGATCCGGTGCCAGCGCGACGCCGGATAGCGCCTGACGGCAAAAAACTGATGTGTGAAAGAGGCCTTAGTCTATGGGGCACCAAAGTATTCAGCCTAAAAATCCATCGGCTCTCCACTTGAGAAAAAACCTTAAAAAATTTACCACCCCTAATGCTCAGGTTTACCTGATCTATAGCCATGATCTGGAGACCCCTCGCATTGGAATTATGGACAGCTTTAAAATGCCGTGTGAGGGTTTTAAATTGTTCACCATCATTGGCCTCCTTGGCTTTTTCTATATCCCGCAGTGTGTTCACATATTGTTAGGGTCTGCGGAACGCACCTAATAGATATAGTAGAGAGGTGCGTTCGCAGCCCGGGATCAACCGTGCAGGCGAAGCCCGCTGCTAGTAAGATGACAAAAGAACCGAACTCTGTTATCCCGCAGAGTCGCTAAAATAAACGCCGTAGCGCGCTGTGGCAGTTAGTGCAAACTCTGTTAATCCCCAGAGCTGCTAACGAGAATGCCGGTATATGGCGATAAGTGCGAACTCACTTAGCTTCAGTGAGCCGCAAAGAAAAACGCTAGGGCGCTGAACCAGCGTTATAAAGCGAACCCTGTTGCGTCACAGAGCCGCTGAGAAATAGACTGTGTCCTGTTAGACTCACAGGGAACACAGATGACTGCTAAGCGGATTGCAGTCTGAGGTCATGCAGTCAGAACACAAGCAACAATCTCCTCACCGGAGTAGCCGGTATTCTAATGGCGTTTTCAGCCGAGCCCTGAACACGTGCATGCAATCTCCTCACCGGAGGTGCCTGTATTCTAGGGGGTTAATTCAGCCAGACCTAACCACATGCATACATGACCTCACTGGCGCAAGCACGTAACAGATTTAATACTAGCGCATGGCGACCCAGCCATGCCACCCTTTTATAGTAACAGCTACAGGACCTGCCAGAAAAAGGACCAATGAGAAACTGTTCCAAAACACATGTAGTTTCAGGACCTTCCTGGCGGACCAATAGGAGCAGCTGCAGTACCTGAACATGTGACCTCTGATCTCCAATGAGAGATCTTACCCTGGGCATGCTCAGAAGGGGAAACGCAGGACTTCATTCCAAAGACGTCTGCTCCAGCACTGGCTATAATAGAAGATCCAGGAGGGGCAGCAGTAAGCCTCTGCACAGTATTGGAATGGGCAAGATGCTGGGACCGACGTCTCTTCTGAGCAGGCTCCACTGCAGCCGGAGATGGATGGGGGACCGCAGCGGGACTGGTTCGAGACTCCCCTTGTGCAGCAGCGGGAACTCGAACCCTAACATTACCCCCCCTTCTTTGGGCCTCGCTGCGCTCAAAGGCATCGATGAGCTGCGGAACGTGAACATGCTCGGCAGGCTCCCAGGACCTATCCTTAGGCCCATAACCCCTCCAATCCACCAAATAAAAATTTTTGCCTCGTACCACCTTGCACCCAACAATGGCGTTCACCTCATGATCGTCGGTAGATGAACCCGACGTCCCGGCAGATGACTCGGAAAACCGGGAAATGGCCACGGGTTTCAGGAGGGACACGTGAAAAGTGTCGGTGATACCAAGGCGAGGCGGAAGGGCTAGGCGGTAAACCACCGGGTTCACCTGCTCAAGAACTTTAAAGGGACCCAAAAAGCAAGGTGCCAACTTGGTGGACTCTACACGTAGCCTGATGATTCGGGCAGAGAGCCACACCTCATCCTCTCTTTGGAGGCCTGAATGGCATCCTGGGTGCGGTCCCAAATGTCCCGTGCCTCCACAGCCCAGTCTGCCACCCTGGAATCGGCGGAAGACACGGGCATGGGCACTGGTACCCGCGGATGCTGACCGTAGTTCAGGAGGAATGGGGTCTGTCCGGTGGAGTCAACCACAGCGTTATTTAGAGCGAACTCAGCCCATGGTAGCAAGGATGCCCAGTCATCCTGCCTGGCAGAGACAAAATGTCGCAAGTATGTGACCAAGGTCTGATTGGCCCTCTCTACCAACCCATTCGTCTCGGATGGTATGCAGAAGAGAGATTCAACTCAATGCTGAGTAAACGACACAGCTCTCTCCAGAACCGAGACGCAATCTGGGGACCTCGATCACTGACAATTTTGTCTGGCATACCGTGTAGGCGGAAAATATGCCTATTGAATAATGCTGCCAAGGCCCTTGCAGACGGTAACCGTGGTAACGGCACCAAGTGCACCATTTTAGAGAAGTGGTCGGTTATCACCCAGATGATGGTGCAGCCCCGAGACTTGGGTAAACCCACCACAAAATCCATCCCGGCCATCTCCCAGGGCCTGTCTGCCACCGGCAAAGGGAAAAGTAGCCCAGCCGGCCGTTGTCGAGGGGATTTATTCTTGGCGCAGGAGACGCACGCCTGAACATACTCCCTGACGTCATGGGCCATCTGCGGCCACCAGTATGTCCTCGCCAGCAACTCAGAAGTCCTTTTTGTCCCAAAATGTCCACCCACCCTGGACGAATGTGCCCAAGAGAGTACTTCCGGTCGCAAATTGGTGGACACAAAAGTCTTGCCCGGGGCACAGACTCAAGCGAAACCGGAGCCACCGTTCTTAGGCTCTCTGTGGGGACAATAAGCCGAGGCTCCTCCTCCACCTCCTCAGAGGACACCACGGAGCGAGATAGAGCATCGGCGCAAGTGTTCTTCTCACCGGAGAGGAAATGGAGGGTGAAATGGAACCGGGAGAAGAACAGGGACCATCTGGCCTGACGAGAATTTAGCCGCTGGGCGTTCTGTAAATAGACCAAATTTTTGTGGTCAGTGAAAACTTGAAAGGGAAAGCAAGCCCCCTCCAGGAGATGTCTCCACTCGGAAAAAAGCCAACTTCATGGCTAGCAACTCCCTATCCCCAATGGAATAATTCCTCTCCGCTGGTGTGAAGGTCTTGGAAAAGAAGAAACAAGGATGTTTCCGACCTTGAGCATCCTTTTGAAAAAGGACTGCTCCAGCACCAATGGACGAGGCATCAACCTCCAATATAAAAGGCTTATCAACCTCGGCGATGTAAGATGGGAGCGCTAGCAAAATGTGACTTAATTGAAGTAAAGGCCTTGGAGACCTCCTCTGAGCACAATTTGGGATTGGCTCCCGTCTTGGTGAGGGCTACCGAGGGAGCTACCAAAGTGGAGAAGTGGGAATGAATTGGCGATAGTAATTAATGAACCCCATAAAGCGCTGCACCGCTTTAAGAGAATGGGTTCTTGCCAATCCATCACAGCCTGTAGTTTGGCAGGATCCATAGCCAATCCCTGGCGGAGATGATATAGCCCAGGAAAATAAAGACTCCTGCTCAAACATGCATTTCTCAAACTTTGCATAGAGGGAGTTCGCCCGTAACAGGTCGAAGACTTTGCAGACATCCCTCCGGTGAGAGTCAATATCTGGAGAAAAGATGAAAAATATCATCCATATAGACTACTACAGAAGTGGAAAGCATATCCCGGAAGATGTCATTGACAAAGTCTTGGAAAATGGCTGGGGCATTACAGAGCCCGAAGGGCATCACCAGGTATTCATAATGCCCATCCCTGGTATTAAAAGCCGACTTCCATTCGTCCCTTCACGGATGCGAATCAGGTTATAAGCACCACGCAGATCTAATTTAGTAAATACCCTTGCTCCCCGAGCCTATCAAAGAGCTCAGAAATCAGGGGCAACGGGTACTTATTCTTAACGGTGATGGCGTTAAGACCTCTGTAATCTATACACAGACGTAATTCTCCACTCTTCTTCTGCACAAAGAAGAACCCCGCTCCTGCTGGTGACATCGACTTCCTAATGAACCCTCTTGCCAGATTCTCCTGGATATATTGAGTCATAGCCTCCGTCTCAGGAAGAGAGAGGGGATAGACCCTTCCCCAGGAGGTTCTGCTCCAGACAAGAGGTCAATAGGACAGTCGTAGGGACGATGGGGCGGCAGAGTCTCCACAGTCTTTTTAGAGAACACGTCTGCATATGACTGATAGCACTTGGGAAGAGTAGAAAGATCTGCGGGTATCTCTGTAGTGGTAACCTGAATGCACTCCGACACATCTGTCCTTACATGACTCCCTCCAACACAGTATCCTACCGGAGGTCCACTCAATATGTCTATTCCCTCAGGAAGGACGAGAAGGGAAATAATTTCCTGATGGGAAGGGGGTACACAAAGTAAGAGGAACAGTCTGATGTGTGTAGCGCTTCCCACGGCTGTGGGGCGTCGGGACATGGCATAGCTTGCCTAGCTAGCCAATGCTCCCACGCCGCCAGTCCACGACGACGTGAGGCATGGGTCCCAGATGGTAAGAGAATGTGGACCCACTGGACCACGGAGGGAGAACCGGGCCTGCCCGGACTAGGGAAGGGCAGCGACCGGGATCCGTGGCAGCTGAGCATGTGGGCAAGGTGGCGACCTGCAGGACTAGACAACACCGCACAACTTCAGGTAAAAAGAAACATAAAGTTTACTTAAAGAAACAAAGTACATAAACATAACATAAGACCGGGCTCCCGATTCCGCACATCAAAGAAGGGTACACAACTCAGGATCACAGACGAGTGCTGGAGGACATCACGGGTAGATGCAGTCCAGGGTTATCTGGCACAGGCATACTTGGACGGCCTCTCTCTCAGGCCTTAGGCGTAGCACAGGCTCAGCAGGAGAACATCAGACACCGACCTCAGACAGACTTCAGACGATGGCGGGGTCATCACGGGTTGATGAAGTCCAGGATCATCTGGCACGGCATACTAGTATGGCCTCACTCTCAGGCCTCGGGCGTAGCACAGGCTCAGCAGGAGAACATCAGACACCGGCCCAGGACGAACGTCAGACGATGGCGGGGTCATCACGGGTTGATGAAGTCCAGGGTCATCTGGCACGGGCATACTAGGACGGCCTCTCTCTCAGGCCTCAGGCGTAGCACAGGCTCAGCAGGAGAACATCAGACACCGACCCAGGACAGACGTCATCACAGGGTAGACCAAGGAGGAACCGGCAGGACAGGCAGGTTGTCACGGCAAGAGACCAAGGCAGTCTCTGGACAGGCAGGTTGTCACGGCTAGTGACCAGGGCAATCTCTGGGACAGGCAGGTTGTCACGGCAAGTGACCAGGGCAGGCAGGTTGTCACGGCAAGTGACCAGGGCAGGCAGGTTGTCACGGCAAGTGACCAGGCAGGCAGGTTGTCACGGCAAGTGACCAGGCAGGCAGGTTGTCACGGCAAGTGACCAGGTAGGCAGGTTGTCACGGCAAGTGACCAGGGCAGGCAGGTTGTCACGGCAAGTGACCAGGCAGTCTCTGGGACAGGCAGGTTGTCACGGAAAGTGACCAGGGCAGTCTCTGGGACAGGCAGGTTGTCACGGCAAGTGACCAGGCAGTCTCTGGGACAGGCAGGTTGTCACAACAAGTGACCAGGCAGTCTCTGGACAGGCAGGTTGTCACGGCAAGTGACCAGGCAGTCTCTAGACAGGCAGCTTGTCACGGTAAGTGACCAGGCAGTCTCTAGACAGGCAGGTATATACGACCTGATATGGTGGAGCCTCCAGGTAGGCTGCAGTCGGATGGCAGATGATCGCTCCAAGGTGAGCAGGCAAGAGCCGGGGATCTCTGCAGATGATGTCCGAACTTCCGGATGGAGCTGCAGTCGGATGGCAGATGATCGCTCCTAGGTGAGCAGGCAAGAGCCGGGGATCTCTGCAGATGACGTCCGAACCTCTGGAAGGAACTGCAGACGGATGGCAGACAGGCAAGCCGACAGGTAACAGACAGGTAACTGGAATCAGGAGCTGATGGCTGAAACAGAGTTAGACTGCACAGGAACAACAGGAACACGGATTGGATCTCAGAGAGTCAGGAACACAGACAGGAACACGGACTGGGTCTCAGGGAGTCAGGAACACGGACAGGAACATGGATTGAATCACAGGAACACAGACTGGAACACAGGCCTCGGACTCCGGACATCTGGCACCGATCAGCAGGCTCCGGACATCTGGCAATGATCGGCAGGATCCGGACATCAGGCAGGAAGGATAGGATCCGGACATCTGGAAGTGGTCGTCGGACATCGGACATCAGGCCATGGTCATCAGGCATAGGATCCGGACATCTGGCAGCGACCTGAAAAGGAACCCCAGCGGTCTGGTGCAAGCCCCGCCAGGCTCAACGGAGCTGGCCGGGGATTGCACAGAGGCTGAGCACAGAGTAACAGAAACTCAGCACACACCGGACTCCTCCTTCCAAGATGAACTCAGGTTATATAGCAAGGATTCACAGTCACTGGCACAGGGTTCTGGACACAGCAGGATTTCAGGAACATAACACAGAGGACACAGTTCAGAAAGTCAGGTACAGGATGCGATCCAAGATCAGGGTTCAGGTAATTAGACACAGCAGGAACAGGCCTGGATATACAGCCTCCAGGAACGGCGATCTGGGTAATCAGCCCCCAGCATAGGCGGAAACACAAGACACAATTCAGACATTCAGGTACCGGGTTTGATCCAGGATCAGGGAACAAGACACAGCAGGAACAGGGAATCAGCTCTCCAGAGCTGATCAACTTCAGAGCAAGAGCTGAACACACAACCACATACGGCTAGGTTCAGGGATTCAGTGTGGATTCAATGCGAAGCTCTGGCAACGCCCACTAGGGCTGGGGAACTTTATATATGAGCTGCTTCACAGCGATAGGCTGGAGCAGTAACTCTAGTAAACACCCAATCCACATAAAAGCAGGACAGGTGTGGGCCGCGCCCCCTATGCAGAGCCAGACAGCACAACACAGAGGGAACCCAACAATGGCTGCTGCCAACCACGCAGTAAGTCATGCACCACTGCAGAGGACTTTTCAAGCTACGGACGGCTTTCACAGCAAGTCAGGAACCGCACACGCGGGCGGCCACGCAAAGCAGCGGAGCCACCCACGCAAGCACGGGTACGCAGCAGAGCCGGGAACTGAGCAGCATCCATATAGGTAACAGACAACAGTATCCCAGCTGGTTAGGGGGAAAGGAGCAAAAGGGTTAATGCAAAAAACATGCAAAGTAACGCTGGAAAACAAAGTACAGACAATACCAGCGTTACAATGTGCAATTGGTGAGGGCAATGTCAACCCATTCACTACCCGGACAGTCAATGTTTGTCGAGCGCTAACAGATTTATTGCGTGGCAGCGAGTAAAGGTAGATGACATGAAATTCCCCTCTGCTCCTGAGTCCACACAAAGCTCGACTGTAAGTGTGGAAGAGTCTACAGTGACTGTCCCTTTAAATGTCATCTTGGAGGAAAATGCCCCTGTCTCTAGTGAACCTCCTCCCAGGGCCACTAGACGCGATCGCTTCCCCGATCGCTGTGGACATTTGTTGGCATAGTGTCCTGTCTGCTGACAAAGGTTACAGACCACAGATACTCGGACAGCCCGAGACTTAGGTCCAGCACGAGGAACCTCTGTGGCCTTTTGGGGTTCGGACGCCAGATCGGGAATTCGAGAGGTTTGGCAAAGGTGGGAGCCAACCGAATCCTCTGCCTACACCGCTTGTGAAAACGGAGGTCGATGCGGGTAGATATGGAGATAAGCTTCTCCATCCAGTGTGGCGGGAATCTCCCTGGTAGCCAAAGCGTCTTTAACATGGTCAGCCAGTCCTCGCCAGTAGACTGGAATGAGAACTTTATCCGACCAGTCTAGCTCTGAGGCCAGAGTCCGAAACTGGACGGAAAACTGACTGACCACAGACGAACCCTGTGCCAATGCCAGCAGTTGTAGCGCCGTATCATGGGTGACCTGAGGTCCTAAAAAGACCTTTTAAAAAGCCTCCAGGAAACGAGGAGCACGCCGCACCACACGATCGTCGCGCTCCCACAGCGGCGTTGCCCACTCCAACGCTCTGCCCGAGAGTAGAGACAGTACAAAACCCACTTGTGCCCGATCCGTGGGGAAAAGTGCAGCCAGAAGCTCGAGCTGTATAGAGCACTGACTCACGAATCCCCGACATTGCTTGCTGTCACAGGCAAACTTGTCAGGAAGCGGGAGGTGGGATAATGTAGGAGCAGCGGTGGCAGAGGACAAACTGGCTGCAGCCACGCTAGCAGCCTGAACAGCGACTGCGGTAACATCCACAGCTGAGGTTGTGCGCTCAAGAGCCGCCAACCTACCCTCCAGCTGCTGGATGTACTGCGGTAGACGCTGGTCATCCGCCATTTTACTAGCCAGATCCTGGTGCTAGTATTATGTTAGGGTCTGCGGAACGCACCTAATAGATATAGTAGAGAGGTGCGTTCGCAGCCCGGGGTCCACCGTGCAGGCGAAGCCCGCTGCTAGTAAGATGGCGAAATAGCGAACTCTGTTATCCCGCAGAGTCGCTAAAATAAACGCCGTAGCGCGCTGTGGCAGTTAGTGCGAACTCTGTTAATTCCCAGAGCCGCTAACGGAATGCCACAGCGCTATATGGCGATTAGTGTGAACTCACTTAGCTTCAGTGAGCCGCAAAGAAAAACGCTAGGGCGCTGAACCAGCGTTATAAAGCGAACCCTGTTGCGTCACAGAGCCGCTGAGAAAAGGACTGTTTCCTGTTAGACTCACAGGAACACAGATGACTGCTAAGCGGATTGCAGTCTGAGGTCATTCAGTCAGAACACAAGCAACAATCTCCTCACCGGAGTAGCCGGTATTCTAATGGCGTTTTCAGCCGAGCCCTGAACATGTGCATACAATCTCCTCACCGGAGGTGCCGGTATTCTAGGGCTTATTTCAGCCAGACCTAACCACATGCATACATGACCTCACTGGCGCAAGCACGTAACAGATTTAATACTAGCGCATGGCGGCCCAGCCATGCCACCCTTTTATAGTAACAGCTACAAGACCTGCCAGAAAAAGGACCAATAGGAGCTGCTGCAGTACCTGAACATGTGACCCCTGATCTCCAATTAGAGATCTTACCCTGGGCATGCTCAGAAGGGGAAACGCAGGACTTCGTCCCAAAGACGTCTGCTCCAGCACTGGCTACAATAGAAGATCCAGGAGTGGCAGCAGCAAGTCTCTGCACAGTATTGGAATGGGCAAGACGCTGGGACCGACGTCTCTGCTGAGCAGGCTCCACTGCGGCCGGTGATGGATGGGGGACCACAGCGGGACTGGTTCGAGACTCCCCTTGTGCAGCAGCGGGAACTCGAACCCTAACATTACCCCCCCTTCTTTGGGCCTCGCTGCGCTCAAAGGCAGCGATGAGCTGCGGAACGTGAACATGCTCGGCAGGCTCCCAGGACCTATCCTTAGGCCCATAACCCCTCCAATCCACCAAATAAAAATTTTTGCCTCGTACCACCTTGCACCCAACAATGGCGTTCACCTCATGATCGTCGGTAGATGAACCCGACGTCCCGGCAGATGACTCGGAAAACCGGGAAATGGCCACGGGTTTCAGGAGGGACACGTGAAAAGTGTCGGTGATACCAAGGCGAGGCGGAAGGGCTAGGCGGTAAACCACCGGGTTCACCTGCTCAAGAACTTTAAAGGGACCCAAAAAGCAAGGTGCCAACTTGGTGGACTCTACACGTAGCCTGATGATTCGGGCAGAGAGCCACACCTCATCCTCTCTTTGGAGGCCTGAATGGCATCCTGGGTGCGGTCCCAAATGTCCCGTGCCTCCACAGCCCAGTCTGCCACCCTGGAATCGGCGGAAGACACGGGCATGGGCACTGGTACCCGCGGATGCTGACCGTAGTTCAGGAGGAATGGGGTCTGTCCGGTGGAGTCAACCACAGCATTATTTAGAGCGAACTCAGCCCATGGTAGCAAGGATGCCCAGTCATCCTGCCTGGCAGAGACAAAATGTCGCAAGTATGTGACCAAGGTCTGATTGGCCCTCTCTACCAACCCATTCGTCTCGGGATGGTATGCAGAAGAGAGATTCAACTCAATGCTGAGTAAACGACACAGCTCTCTCCAGAACCGAGACGCAAACTGGGGACCTCGATCACTGACAATTTTGTCTGGCATACCGTGTAGGCGGAAAATATGCCTAATGAATAATGCTGCCAAGGCCCTTGCAGACGGTAACCGTGGTAACGGCACCAAGTGCACCATTTTAGAGAAGTGGTCGGTTATCACCCAGATGATGGTGCAGCCCCGAGACTTGGGTAAACCCACCACAAAATCCATCCCGGCCATCTCCCAGGGCCTGTCTGCCACCGGCAAAGGGAAAAGTAGCCCAGCCGGCCGTTGTCGAGGGGATTTATTCTTGGCGCAGGAGACGCACGCCTGAACATACTCCCTGACGTCATGGGCCATCTGCGGCCACCAGTATGTCCTCGCCAGCAACTCAGAAGTCCTTTTTGTCCCAAAATGTCCACCCACCCTGGACGAATGTGCCCAAGAGAGTACTTCCGGTCGCAAATTGGTGGACACAAAAGTCTTGCCCGGGGGCACAGACTCAAGCGAAACCGGAGCCACCGTTCTTAGGCTCTCTGTGGGGACAATGAGCCGAGGCTCCTCCTCCACCTCCTCAGAGGACACCACGGAGCGAGATAGAGCATCGGCGCAAGTGTTCTTCTCACCGGAGAGGAAATGGAGGGTGAAATGGAACCGGGAGAAGAACAGGGACCATCTGGCCTGACGAGAATTTAGCCGCTGGGCGTTCTGTAAATAGACCAAATTTTTGTGGTCAGTGAAAACTTGAAAGGGAAAGCAAGCCCCCTCCAGGAGATGTCTCCACTCGGAAAAGGCCAACTTCATGGCTAGCAACTCCCTATCCCCAATGGAATAATTCCTCTCCGCTGGTGTGAAGGTCTTGGAAAAGAAGAAACAAGGATGTTTCCGACCTTGAGCATCCTTTTGAAAAAGGACTGCTCCAGCACCAATGGACGAGGCATCAACCTCCAATATAAAAGGCTTATCAACCTCGGGCGATGTAAGATGGGAGCGCTAGCAAAATGTGACTTAATTGAAGTAAAGGCCTTGGAGACCTCCTCTGAGCACAATTTGGGATTGGCTCCCGTCTTGGTGAGGGCTACCGAGGGAGCTACCAAAGTGGAGAAGTGGGGAATGAATTGGCGATAGTAATTAATGAACCCCATAAAGCGCTGCACCGCTTTAGAGAATGGGGTTCTTGCCAATCCATCACAGCCTGTAGTTTGGCAGGATCCATAGCCAATCCCTGGGCGGAGATGATATAGCCCAGGAAAATAAAGACTCCTGCTCAAACATGCATTTCTCAAACTTTGCATAGAGGGAGTTCGCCCGTAACAGGTCGAAGACTTTGCAGACATCCCTCCGGTGAGAGTCAATATCTGGAGAAAAGATGAAAATATCATCCATATAGACTACTACAGAAGTGGAAAGCATATCCCGGAAGATGTCATTGACAAAGTCTTGGAAAATGGCTGGGGCATTACAGAGCCCGAAGGGCATCACCAGGTATTCATAATGCCCATCCCTGGTATTAAAAGCCGACTTCCATTCGTCCCCTTCACGGATGCGAATCAGGTTATAAGCACCACGCAGATCTAATTTAGTAAATACCCTTGCTCCCCGGAGCCTATCAAAGAGCTCAGAAATCAGGGGCAACGGGTACTTATTCTTAACGGTGATGGCGTTAAGACCTCTGTAATCTATACACAGATGTAATTCTCCACTCTTCTTCTGCACAAAGAAGAACCCCGCTCCTGCTGGTGACATCGACTTCCTAATGAACCCTCTTGCCAGATTCTCCTGGATATATTGAGTCATAGCCTCCGTCTCAGGAAGAGAGAGGGGATAGACCCTTCCCCGAGGAGGTTCTGCTCCAGACAAGAGGTCAATAGGACAGTCGTAGGGACGATGGGGCGGCAGAGTCTCCACAGTCTTTTTAGAGAACACGTCTGCATATGACTGATAGCACTTGGGAAGAGTAGAAAGATCTGCGGGTATCTCTGTAGTGGTAACCTGAATGCACTCCGACACATCTGTCCTTACATGACTCCCTCCAACACAGTATCCTACCGGAGGTCCACTCAATATGTCTATTCCCTCAGGAAGGACGAGAAGGGAAATAATTTCCTGATGGGAAGGGGGTACACACAAAGTAAGAGGAACAGTCTGATGTGCAATTGGTGAGGGCAATGTCAACCCATTCACTACCCGGACAGTCAATGGTTTGTCGAGCGCTACCAGATTTATTGCGTGGCGGCGAGTAAAGGTAGATGACATGAAATTCCCCTCTGCTCCTGAGTCCACACAAAGCTCGACTGTAAGTGTGGAAGAGTCTACAGTGACTGTCCCTTTAAATGTCATCTTGGAGGAAAATGCCGCTGTCTCTAGTGAACCTCCTCCCAGGGCCACTAGACGCGATCGCTTCCCCGATCGCTGTGGACATTTGTTGGCATAGTGTCCTGTCTGCTGACAAAGGTTACAGACCACAGATACTCGGACGGCCCGAGACTTAGGTCCAGCACGAGGAACCTCTGTGGCCTTTTGGGGTTCGGACGCCAGATCGGGGAATTCGAGAGGTTTGGCAAAGGTGGGAGCCAACCGAATCCTCTGCCTACACCGCTTGTGAAAACGGAGGTCGATGCGGGTAGATATGGAGATAAGCTTCTCCATCCAGTGTGGCGGGAATCTCCCTGGTAGCCAAAGCGTCTTTAACATGGTCAGCCAGTCCTCGCCAGTAGACTGGAATGAGAACTTTATCCGACCAGTCTAGCTCTGAGGCCAGAGTCCGAAACTGGACGGAAAACTGACTGACCACAGACGAACCCTGTGCCAATGCCAGCAGTTGTAGCTCCGTATCATGGGTGACCTGAGGTCCTAAAAAGACCTTTTAAAAAGCCTCCAGGAAACGAGGAGCACGCCGCACCACACGATCGTCGCGCTCCCACAGCGGCGTTGCCCACTCCAACGCTCTGCCCGAGAGTAGAGACAGTACAAAACCCACTTGTGCCCGATCCGTGGGGAAAAGTGCAGCCAGAAGCTCGAGCTGTATAGAGCACTGACTCACGAATCCCCGACATTGCTTGCTGTCACAGGCAAACTTGTCAGGAAGCGGAGGTGGGATAATGTAGAGCAGCGGTGGCAGAGGACAAACTGGCTGCAGCCACGCTAGCAGCCTGAACAGCGACTGCGGTAACATCCACAGCTGAGGTTGTGCGCTCAAGAGCCGCCAACCTACCCTCCAGCTGCTGGATGTACTGCGTAGACGCTGGTCATCCGCCATTTTACTAGCCAGATCCTGGTGCTAGTATTATGTTAGGGTCTGCGGAACGCACCTAATAGATATAGTAGAGAGGTGCGTTCGCAGCCCGGGGTCCACCGTGCAGGCGAAGCCCGCTGCTAGTAAGATGGCGAAATAGCGAACTCTGTTATCCCGCAGAGTCGCTAAAATAAACGCCGTAGCGCGCTGTGGCAGTTAGTGCGAACTCTGTTAATTCCCAGAGCCGCTAACGGGAATGCCACAGCGCTATATGGCGATTAGTGCGAACTCACTTAGCTTCAGTGAGCCGCAAAGAAAAACGCTAGGCGCTGAACCAGCGTTATAAAGCGAACCCTGTTGCGTCACAGAGTCGCTGAGAAAGGACTGTGTCCTGTTAGACTCACAGGGAACACAGATGACTGCTAAGCGGATTGCAGTCTGAGGTCATTCAGTCAGAACACAAGCAACAATCTCCTCACCGGAGTAGCCGGTATTCTAATGGCGTTTTCAGCCGAGCCCTGAACACATGCATACAATCTCCTCACCGGAGGTGCCGGTATTCTAGGGGCTTATTTCAGCCAGACCTAACCACATGCATACATGACCTCACTGGTGCAAGCACGTAACAGATTTGATACTAGCGCATGGTGGCCCAGCCATGCCACCCTTTTATAGTAACAGCTACAGGACCTGCCAGAAAAAGGACCAATGAGAAACTGTTCCAAAACACATGTAGTTTCAGGACCTTCCTGGCGGACCAATAGGAGCTGCTGCAGTACCTGAACATGTGACCCCTGATCTCCAATGAGAGATCTTACCCTGGGCATGCTCAGAAGGGGAAACGCAGGACTTCGTTCCAAAGACGTCTGCTCCAGCACTGGCTATAATAGAAGATCCAGGAGGGGCAGCAGCAAGTCTCTGCACAGTATTGGAATGGGCAAGACGCTGGGACCGACGTCTCTGCTGAGCAGGCTTCACTGCGGCCGGAGGTGGATGGGGGACCGCAGCGGGACTGGTTTGAGACTCCCCTTGTGCAGCAGCGGGAACTCGAACCCTAACACATATCCTTATGCGTAGCTCTCTAGTTGTCATGCCAATATATATTTTGTCACAAGGACACCGTGCTAAATATATTACACCTTGCGATGTGCAAGTCAAATATTTTTTAATTTTAGAAATTCTGAGTTTGATCGGAATTATACAATTGTTTACTTTTGACTGTATTAGCGCAACCTTTGCATCTTTTAAACGGATAGAAGCCATGTATTTCTATCAAAAGGCTGTTTTGTAATGGCTTGACAGAGGAGTAGTGGCTTCTCACTAGTAGGTAAGATAAATTCTTGGACCTTTTGGCAGTTATCAGTGACTTGGGACTGAGGGTTTTCCTTAATACTGGATCGACAAGTAGAACATTCCACCTGTTGTGGATAATTTCAGTCAATTCTCTCCACTGACTATTATAACGTGTAATCACCTTGGACATTACCGATGTTTTCTTTGTATTCTTATTTTGATAAAGCAGCTGGTTTCTTGACACATTCTGTGCTCTTCTATAGGTGTGCCGAATTGATCTATGCCCATAACCCCTTTCTCGGAATCTAGAATAAAGATCTGCAGCTTGTTCTTGAAATACATTTTCTGTAGAGCAGAATCTTTTTGCTCTTAGATATTGTCCTACGGGAATTGATTTAATTGTAGAAGGCAGATGAGATGATTTTGTGTGTAGAATAGAATTAGTAGATGTGGGTTTTCTGAAAATGGTGGTAAGAATAGAACCGTCATTATTGATGGAGATGTCGATGTCCAAAAAGGTAACCCTATGTCTGTAGGAGTAAGTCAAATAGATATTCCTATCATTATTATTCAATGTTGACATCAAATTTTTCAGCTCATCCCCGGTACCTTCCCAGACAAACAGGATATCATCAATATATCTTATCCTGTTCTGAATTTTATCAATACCGGGGATGGCTGAACATTGGAAAATGTCACGTTCCCAGAAGCCTAAAAATAAATTAGCATATAAGGGGGCACAAGTTGGCCCCATTGCTGTCCCTTGTAATTGAAGGAACACCTGTTCCTTAAATGTAAAACAGTTGTGAATTAAAACAAATTCTAAAAGAGTCAGAAGAAATGTAATCATAGTACTTTCCAAATTACTGTTGTTTAAAAACCAGGATACTGCTGCTAAACCTTGGGTATGTCTAATGGAGGTATAGAGTGCCTCGACATCAGCTGTTACCAGAAACATATTTTCCTCTAGATGTAATTGATCTAATCTCTTTAGTGCCACTGTAGTATCTAGGGTAAAAGAGGGTAAGGTATTAACAATGGGTTTCAAATAGTAATCGATTATTCTGCATATTATTTCTGTTAAACCCTCATTACCGGATACGATGGGGTGACATGGTGGGTCAAGAGCATTCTTATGTAATTTGGGAAGGAGATAAAAAGTTGGTAATTTATGTTTAAGTTTTTGAATTACTTCCAACAGTTTTTTTGGAATAATTCCTTCCTCATATGCTTCCATAAGGATGTAAATGAGTTCTCTTTGAAATTCTTGGAGGGGGATATAGGTTAGTTTCCTATAGCACTCGCCATTAGAGAGTAACTTAAAAGCTTGCTTCTCATAAAAGTCATTTGGCGAAATGACCACGTTCCCTCCATTATCGGCCATTTTAAACGTAACATCATTCTACCCTTGTAATTCCTGAATAATTTTTTTGTCCCTAAGATCAGAAGGTCCCAAATAATATTTACGATTGATGTTTTCTATATCTTGGGTAACAAGATTAATAAAAATTTCCACTGCAGGGCAAGAATTAATATTAAGGAATTTTTTGGGACTTATTAAAAAGAAAAGTTGGAAAATTGCTCTCCGAATTTGAGAAATTATTTTCTTCAGCAAGTGATTCAAGAATTGAGAGAGCCTCAATTTCTTCCACAGAATTCAATGGTATGCCCATTTCAAATTTTTCGTGGAATCTCTTTAAAATAAGTTTTCTAGCGATCAAATGGATGTCTTTTATTGTCGTGAAGACATATAGAGGTTGAGGGGGAGAAAAAGTTAGACCCTTTACAAGTAAAGTGATATGTTCAGATAGTACGTAGCAAAGATAAGTTAATTACTTTAGTGTGATCATTATGCCTATTACCGTAGCCTGATCCTTCCCTTCCTTGGTAGCCATTTCTGCCACCAAACCGGCTTCTAATTTGTCCAAAACTTTGTTGTTCCTGCTCATGGATAGATGGCGTATTACTTGACATAGACGTGATGGAAGAGGCTGATGGACTACGGGTTGGAATTTTTTGTTTACCACCATTCTGGGATCTGTTTTGCCAACGATAAATCTTATTTTGTTCATAGTCATGTTTATCACGCTGATACTTCTTCATTTTAAGGTAACTAATTTGTTGCTCCCACTTTTCCATTTCAGAACTGACTTCTTGGTAGAATTTATTAAGGTCATCAGCAGTCAGCTTGGATGAGAGATCCTTCTGAATTTCTGTTCTTCCAAAACCAGCTTCACCACCATGACAGAAGATCAGCTCTCCACTCTCCTGTCAAGATCACACCTCACCACTTGCGCGCTTGACCCACTCCCGTCCCACCTCATCCCTAACCTTGCCACAGTCTTCATCCCTACTCTCACACACCTCTTCAACCTTTCACTTACAAATGGTGTCTTTCCTTCATCCTTCAAACATGCCTCAATCACCCCGATCCTCAAAAAGCCCTCCCTCGACCCATCCTCAGCGTCTAGCTATCGCCCGATATCTCTTCTCCCCTTCGCCTCAAAACTACTGGAACAGCATGTATATCTTGAACTATCCTCCCACCTTTCCTCCTGCTCCCTCGTTGACCGGTTACAATCAGGCTTTCGACCGCATCACTCAACTGAAACTGCCCTAACTAAAGTCACCAACGACCTACTAACCGCCAAGAGCAAGCGACACTACTCTGTCCTCCTTCTCCTGGACCTGTCTTCTGCCTTTGACACCGTAGACCATTCCCTCCTCCTACAGATTCTCTCATCTCTTGGCATCACAGACTTGGCCCTATCCTGGATCTCATCATACCTAACAGACCGAACTTTTAGTGTCTCCCTCTCACACACCACCTCCTCACCTCGCCCCCTGTCTGTCGGTGTTCCCCAAGGCTCAGTCCTAGGACCCCTACTCTTCTCCATTTACACCTTCGGCCTGGGACAGCTCATAGAATCCCATGGCTTGCAGTATCACCTCTACGCCGATGACACGCAGATCTACCTATCTGGACCTGACCTCACCTCCCTACTGACCAAAATCCCACAGTGTCTGTCTGCTATCTCAGCCTTCTTTTCTGCTCGCTTTCTCAAACTGAACATGGACAAAACACAATTCATCATCTTTCCCCCACCTCATTCTACCCCTCCACCAGGCCTATCCATCAATGTCAATGGCTGCTCGCTTTCCCCAGTCCCACATGCTCGGTGCCTTGGGGTGATCATCGACTCTGCCCTCTCTTTCAAACCACATATCCAAGCCCTCGCCACCTCCTGCCGCCTCAAACTCAAAAATATTTCCCGGATCCGCTCATTCCTCAACCATGAAACCACAAAAACACTAGTGCATGCCCTTATCATCTCCCGCCTCGACTACTGCAACCTCCTACTGTCTGGCCTCCCCTCTAGCACTCTGGCACCACTCCAGTCCATCCTACACTCTGCTGCACGACTAATCCACCTGTCTTCCCGCTATTCCCCAGCCTCCCCACTATGCCAGGCCCTTCACTGGCTTCCTATTGCCCAGAGGCTCCAGTTCAAAACCTTAACCATGACATACAAAGCCATCCACAACCTTTCTCCTCCATACATCTGTGACATGGTCTCCCGCTACCTACCTACACGCAACCTTCGATCCTCTCAAGATCTCCTTCTCGACTCCCCCCTCATCTCTTCTTCCCACAACCGCATACAAGACTTCTCCCGGGCTTCCCCCATACTCTGGAACTCCCTGCCGCGAAACATCAGACTTTCACCAACAACGGAGACCTTCAAGAAAAACCTGAAGACCCACCTGTTCCGACAAGCCTACAACCTGCAATGATCCTCAGTCTACTGAACCATCGCACGACCAGCTCTACCCTCTCCTAGTGTATTCTCACCCATCCCTGTAGACTGTGAGCCCTCGCGGGCAGGGTCCTCTCTCCTTCTGTACTTGTGTGTCCCTTGTCTAGCACATGTTTATTGTATCTGTCTATATTTTTCCCTTTTCATATGTAAAGCGCCATGGAATAAATGGCGCTATATAAATGTATAATAATAATAATAATAATAATAATAATTTGGTTAAGTTCAATATCTATTTCATCCAATATAGACACATTTTTAATATTTATAATTTCCATGAAGGAAAATGAACAAGCAGAGGCTGTATCAGCTCATTTGATAGTCAATTCAGAATCACCCAGCCCGAAGGTGGGGTATAATTGTATTCTCAGGCCACATGGAACAATACTTTGTTTAATATAATTGTCAAGAGAGGCTTTGGTCCACCAAATTTGTGTTTTTTTATTTAAAAGGTTCTTGTATCTCAACATCAGTTCTTTATTATCACTATGAGTAGAGTTGGAGTTAAAATTGGTAGTGGTATTCTGTTTAACCCCTTTGCTCCCGAGGGTTGCTTGCAGGTTAATGACCGGGCCAATTTTTTCAATTCTGACCACTGTCCCATTATGAGGTAATAACTCTGGAACACTTCCATGGATCCTGGTGATTCTGACATTGTTTTCTCGTGACATGTTTTACTTCATGATAGTCGTAAAATTTCTTTGGTATGACTTGCGTTTATTTGTGAAAAAAATGGAAATTTGGCCAAAATGTTAAAAATTTCACAATTTTCCTACTTTGAATTTTCATTCCCTTAAATCACAGAGATACGATGTCGTATGTCACACAAAATACTTAATATGTAACATTTACCACATGTTTACTTTACATCAGCACAATTTAGGAAGCAAATTTTTTTTCTATTAGGAACTTATAAGGGTTAAAAGTTGACCATCGATTTCAATTTTTACAACAACATTTTTCTTAGAGACCACATCACATTGGAAGTCACTTTGAGGGGTCTATATGATAGAAAATACCTCAAAGTGACACCATTCTAAAAACTGCACCCCTAAAGGTGCTCAAAACCACATTCACAAAGTTTATTAACCCTTCAAGTGCTTCACAGGAATTTTGTGAATGTTTAAAAAAAATTAACATTTAACTTTTTTCACCAAAAAATTACTTCATGTCCAATTTTTTTTATTTTCCCAAGGGTAACAGAACCCCAAAAGTTATTGTGCAATTTGTCCTGAGTACACTGATACTCCATATGTGGGGGTAAACCACTGTTTGGGCGCATGGCATAGCTCTGAAGGGAAGGAGCACCGTTTGACTTTCAACGCAGAATTGGCTGGATGCTATGTCGCGTTTGGAGAGCGCTGATGTGCCGAAATAGTGGAAACCCCACACAAATGACACAATTTTGGAAACTAGACCCCCCAAGGAACTTATCTAGATTTGTGGTGAGCACTTTGAACCCCCAAAGGCTTCACAGAAGTTTATAACATAGAGCCGTAAAATTAAAAAATCATAATTTTTCCAAGAAAATTATCTTTTCACCCCAAATTTTTATTTTTCCAAGGGTAACAAGACCTCAAAAGTTATTGTGCAATTTGTCCTGAGTACACTGATACCCCATATGTGAGTGTAAACCACTGTTTGGGCACATGTCAGAGCTCGGAAGGGAAGGAGCGCCGTTTTACTTTTTCAACGCAAAATTTGCTGGAATTGAGATTGGATGCCATGTCGCATTTGGAGAGCCCCTGATGTGCCTAAACAGTGGAAACCCCCCAATTCTAACTCCAACCCTAAACCCAACAGACCCCTAACCCTAATCCCAACCCTAACCCTAACCATATACCTAACCCTAACACACCCCTAACCCAACCTTAACCCTAATCCTAACTTTAGCCCCAACCCTAACTTTATCCCCAACCTTAACCCTAACTTTATCACTAACCCTAACTTTAGCACCAACCCTAACCTTAACTTTTGCCCCAACCCTATCCCTAACTTTAGGCCCAAACCTAACCCTAACTTTAGCCCTAACCCTAACCCTAATGGGAAAATGGAATTAAATACATTTTTTTATTTTATTATTTTTCCCTAACTAAGGGGGTGATAAAGCGGGTTTTGATTTACTATTTATAGCGGGTTTTTATGTTTGGCAGCTGTAACATGCTAAAAGATGCTTTTTATTGCAAAAAATAGTTTTTGCATCACCACATTTTGAGAGCTATAATTTTTCCATATTTTGGCCCACAGAGTCATGTGAGGTCTTGTTTTTTGCTGGACGAGATGACGTTTTTATTGGTACCATTTTCAGTCACATGACATTTTTTGATAGTTTTTTATTACGATTTTTGGGAAGCAGAATGAACAAAAACCAGCAATTCATGAAATTCTTTTTGGGGGGGCGTTTATACCATTTCGCATGTTGTAAAACTAATAAAGCAGTTTTATTCTTTGGGTTAGTACGATTACAGTGAGAGCTCATTTATATCATTTTTTTATGTTTTGGCGCTT
This sequence comes from Oophaga sylvatica, assembly GCA_033576555.1. Taxonomy (NCBI): domain Eukaryota; kingdom Metazoa; phylum Chordata; class Amphibia; order Anura; family Dendrobatidae; genus Oophaga; species Oophaga sylvatica. The sequence continues at coordinate 306,937,321 of JARQOD010000002.1, read as the reverse complement.
TTATACAATGAAAAGTATTTTATATAAAAAATAATTATTTTTGCATTGCTTTATTCTGCAAGCTATAACTTTTTAATTTTTTCGCTGATGACACTGTATAGCAGCTTGTGTTTTGCGGGACAAGATGACGTTTTCAGCGGTACCATGTTTATTTATATCAGTCTTACACTTTTTGTTTGGCGGTATGATGATAAAGCATTGATGTATTGCCTTGTTTTTTTGATTTTTTTTAAGGGGTTCACTAAAGGGGTTAACTAGTGGGACAGTTTATAGGTCAGGTCCTTACGGACGCGGCAATACTAAATATCTGTACTTGCATTGTTTTTTTTAATTACATAAAGAAATGTATTTTTTGGAAAAATATTTTTTTTCTTTATTTAAAATTTTTTTAAAAATATTTTCACACATGTTAATTTTTTTTTTTTTACTTTATTACTTTGTCCCAGAGTGGGACATCACTATATAGTGTCAGATCGCTGATCTGACACTTTGCACAGCACTGTGTCAGATCAGCGATCTGACAGGCAGTGCTGGAGGCTTGCCGGATCCAGCTCTCAGCAGGGACTGACAAGCCACCTCCCTGCAGGACCTGGAAGGACCCCGTGGCCATCTTGGATCCGGGGGCCTGCAGGGAGGAGACTCTCGGAAAAACGCGATAACATCGCGTTGTTCTGAGGGTCTCAGGGAAGCACGCAGGGAGCCCTCTCCCTGGCGATGCTTCCCTATGCCACCGGAAAGCTACGATTATGTTTGATTGCAGTGTGCCGAGGTTAAAGAGTCTGGAGCAGTCTGTGACGTTTCCTGGCACATAGTGCCGGGTGTCAGCTGTGATAATCAGCTGACACTCGGCTGCGATCGGCCGCACTCCCCCCATGAGAGCGGCTGATAGTGTATGATGTACTATCCCGCATTGAGAATTAAGTCCCAGGTCACATGGACGGGATAGTACATCAAATGGTAGAAAGGGGTTAAATAGCTCAGTAGCTTTGTCCAGCCAGGCTTTCTCCTTGGCTTTAAGGTCCATACTGGGAATATGAACTGTTGTAAAACAGAATATAGAATTAAGCACACATTTTCCCAAGGGATATCAAAGTAAATGAAAAAGACGAAAAAACTCAAAATATCAAACCCCTGGGTGTAAAAAAACACAGAAAAAAGGTCCAATAGTATATTTAACAAAATATCATCCAATTTATTGAAATTACAAATACATTGAATTATACCAATTCAGAGTAGCACTACCGAAAGCAGGTTAACATGGGGATTGTGAACCATAGTATATTTAATATTCATAGCAAGAAATAGAGTAAAAAAAAATAAAATTATTATATGCCATATACTGTGTAGGGACACACCAAATAAAGAGGAGTCACAATTGCATTCCTACTTCGTCACATGCAAATTCAAACTAAAAAATGAGAGGGAACCTGGAAGCAGTGGCATAATCCTGAGAAAAGTGCTGCAGTGCATATTAGTGCATGTTTGTGCAAATATATATAGCAATAAATAAAGTGCAAATGCCTGCGTTAAGACTTACATGGTGTGTCACAAAAATAAGCCCAGACCTGCCGCCTCTACGCACGTTTGCCCTTAATTTATGAAGGTCAATAGGCGGCGCATGCGCGAATGTCACTACACCACGTAGGGGCACTTCCTCCTGCGCCCATGGAACGCAAGCGATCCACCGCTACTAAGCAGAAGAGATTGCGTGCATACCAAATGAGCGCATCGGGAAGGCCCGGGTATAGCGAGGCATGGGCATGCGCACTGACCATGAAGAACAAGAAATAGAGCAATGTTAGGAAGTTATAAGAGTTAAAAGTTGACCAGCGATTTCTCATTTTTACAACAAAATTTACAAAACCATGTTATTTAGGTACCACCTCACATTTGAAGTCACTTTGAGGGTTTACATGACAGAAAATACACAAAAGTGACACCATTCTAAAAACTGCACCCTTCATGGTGCTCAAAACCACATTCAAGAAGTTAATTTATCCTTCAAGTGCTTCACAGGAACTGAACCAATGTGGAAAGAAAAAATTAACATTTAACTTTTTTTCACAAACATTTTACTTCAGAATCAATTTTTTTACTTTCACAAGTGTAAAAATAGAAAGTGAACGACAAAATTTGTTGTGCAATTTTTCCTGAATATGCCTATACCCCATATGTGAGGGTAAACCACTGTTTGGACACACAGCAGAGCACAGCAAAGCTCGGAAGGGAAGGAACACCGATTAAGTTTTTCACTGCAGAATTGGCTGGAATTGAGATCAGACGGCATGTCGCGTTTGGCTAAACAGTGGAAATCCCACACAAGTGACACCATTTTGAAAACTAGACCCCCCCAATAGAACTTATCTAGATGTATGGTGTGCACTTTTAACCCCCAAGTGCTTCACAGAAGTTTATAACATAGAGCCGTGAAAATAAAAAATCATATTTTTTCCGCAAAAATGATATTTTTGCCCCCTAATTTTAATTTTCCCAAGGGTAACAGGAGAAATTAGACCCCAAAAGTTGTTGTGCAATTTGTCCTGAATACGCTGATACCCCATATGTGGGAGTAAACCACTGTTTGGGCGCACGGCAGAGCTCTGAAGGGAAGGAGCGCCGGTTGACTTTTTCAATGCAGAATTGGCTGGAATTGAGATCAGACGCCATGTTGCGTTTGGAGAGCCCCTGATGTGCCTAAACAGAGGAAACCCCCACAAGTGACACTATTTTGGAAACTAGACCACCCAATGAACTTATATAGATGTGTGGTGAGCACTTTGAACCCCCAAGTGTTTCACTAAAGTTTATAACACAGAGCCGTAAAAATAAAAAATCTTTTTTTTTCCAGAAAAATGATTTTTTAGCCCCCATTTTTTAATTTTCACAAGGGTAACAGAGAAATTGGACACCAAAAGTTGTTCTGCAATTTGTCCTGAGTATGCTGATACCCTATATTTGGGGGGAACCACTGTTTGGGTGCATGGCAGAGCCCGGAAGGGGGGGATCACCCTTTTGGAATGCAGACTTTGATGGAATGGTCTGCGGGCGTCATGTTGCATTTGGAGAGTCCTTGATGTGCTTAAACAATGGAAACCCCCCACAAGTGACCCCATTTTGGAAACTAGACCATCCAAGTAACTTATCTTAATGTGTGGTGAGCACTTTGAACCCCCAAGTGTTTCACTAAGTTTTATAACGCTGAGCCGTGAAAATAAAAAATCCTTTTTTTTCACAAAAATGATTTTTTTAGCACCCAATTTTTTATTTTCACAGGGGTAACAGGAGAAATTGGACCCCAAAAGGTGCTGTTAAATTTGTCTTGAGTACGCTGGTACCCCATATGTGGGAGAAAACTACTGTTTGGGCACACGTCGGGGCTCGGAAGGGAAGTAGTGACGTTTTGGAATGCAGACTTTGATGGAATGGTCTGCGGGCATTATGTTGCATTTGGAGAGCCCCTGATGTGCCTAAACAGTGGAAACCCTCCAATTCTAACTCCATCTCTAACCCCAACACACCCCTAACTCTAATCCCAACCCTAACCATAACCTTAACCACAACCCTCACCCCAACACACCCCTAACCCTAATCCCATCCCTAACCATAACCCTAACCACAAACCTAACCCCAACACACCCCTAACCCTAATCCCAACCCTACCCCTAATCCCAAAGCTAACCCTAATCCCAACCCTAACCTTAACTTTAGCCCCAACCCTAACCTAACCATAACTTTTGCTCCAACCCTAACTTTAGCCCCAACCCTAACCCTAACTTTAGCCCCAACCATAATCCTAACTTTAGCCCCAACCCTAACCCTAACTTTAGCCCAACTCTAACCCTAATGGGAAAATGGAAATAAATACATTTTTTTAATTTTATTATTTTTCCCTAAGGAGCTGATAAAGGGGGTTTAATTTGCCATTTTTTTATTTTTATCACTTTGATAAGGTCTATCACAGTGACCAAAATGAACCAATAGGAAAAATCTTCTATTTATTGCCGGGTGCCGGCCGGCAGATCTCGGCAGGCGCACTGCACATGAGCCCGCCATTTTCTTCCTGGAAAAAGATGGTGGCGGCCGTGGTGGGA
>JARQOD010000002.1:306890736-306933130 GCA_033576555.1 Oophaga sylvatica | reverse complement strand
CCAAGAAACTGAAGAATTCATACAATGGTGTGTAGTACTCCCTTTAGAGGAGTGCACAAACAAGCTCTAACCAGAGAAGAAAGACAAGTGGGAGGCCCCGCTGCAAAAACTGAGCAACAAGACAAGTACATTAGAGTCTTTAGTTTGAAAAATTGACGCCTCACAGGTCCTCAACTGACAGCTTCATTAACCCCTCTCTGACATTAGACGTACTATCCCGTCCATAAAACCCGTGCCATTCTGCCCATGGACGGGATAGTACGTCATAGGCGATCAGCTGCGCTCCTGAGGGGAGCGCAGCTAATCGCCGCCGGGTGTCAGCTGATTATCACAGCTGACACCCGTGACTGTGTGTCAGGAGTGGTCACAGACCGCTCCCGGCACATTAACCCCTAGCACACCGCGATCAAACATGATCGCGGTGTACTGGGGGCACAGGGGAGGATCGCGCAGGTGGGGGCTCCCTGCGCGCCCCCTGAGACCCTCAGACCAGCGCGATGTGATCGCGCTGTTCTGAGGGCTTCCTCCCTCCCAGGACCCGGATCCAAGATGGCGCCGGGGTCCTGGAGGGAGGCGGTTCCTCAGTGCCTGCTGAGAGCAGGCACTGAGAAGCCTGCATCTATGCCTGAGCGATCGCTGGTGTGACAGAGTGCTGTGCACACTGTCACACCAGCGATTTGATAAAATACAGTGATGTCCCACCCTGGGACAAAGTAAAAAAGTTAAAAAAATAAAAATAAACATGTTATAAAAAAAAATCCAAAATAAATAAAAAAAAAATAAAATATTCCCCAATAAATTCATTTCTTCCTGTAAATAAAAAAAACAAAACAATAAAAGTACACATATTTGGTATCGCCGCGTCCGTAACGACCCCCCTATAAAACTGTCCCACTAGTTAACCCCTTTAGTGAACCCCTTAAAAAAAAAAAAAAAAAAAAACGAAGCAAAAAATCAATGCTTTATCATCATACGCCGAACAAAAAGTGGAATAACGCGCGATAAAAAGACCGATATAAATAAACATGGTACCGTTGAAAACGTCATCTTGTCCCGCAAAAAACGAGCTGCCATACAGCATCATCAGCGAAAAAATAAAAAAGTTATAGCTCACAGAATAAAGCGATGCAAAAATAATTATTTTTTATATAAAATTGTTTTTATTCTATAAAAGCGCCAAAACATAAAAAAATGATATAAATGAGGTATCGCCATAATCGTACTGACCCGAAGAATAAAACTGCTTTATCAATTTTACCACACGCGGAACAATAAAAACACCTCCCCCAAAAGAAATTCATGAATTGCTGATTTTTGTTCATTCTAACCTCCCAAAAATCGAAATAAAAAGCGATCAAAAAATGTCACCTGCTCAAAAATGGTACAAATAAAAACTTCAACTCATACCGCAAAAAATAAGACCTCACATGACTCTGTGGGCCAAAATATGCAAAAATTATAGCTCTCAAAATGTGGCGATGCAAAAAACTATTTTTGCAATAAAAAGCGTCTTTTAGCGTGACAGCTGCCAATCATAAAAACCCGCTATAAATAGTAAATCAAACCCCCCTTTATCACCCCCTTAGTTAGGGAAAAATAATAAAATTAAAAAAATGTATTTATTTCCATTTTCCCATTAGGTTAGGGTTAGGGTTGCGGCTAAAGTTAGGGTTAGGGTTGGCGCTAAAGTTAAGATTAGGGTTAGGGTTGGGATTAGGGGTGTGTTAGGGTTAGGTTTGTGGTTAGGGTTGGGACTAGGGTTAGGGGTGTGTTGGGGTTAGGGTTGGAGTTAGAATTGGGGGGTTTCCGCTGTTTAGGCACATCAGGGGCTCTCCAAATGTGACATGGCGTCTGATCTCAATTCCAGCCAATTCTGCGTTGAAAAAGTCAAACGGTGCTCCTTCACTTCTGAGCTCTGCCATGCGTCCAAACAGTAGTTTATCCCCACATATGGGGTATCAGCGTACTCTGGACCCCAAGAGTTATTGTGCAATTTGTCCTATTTCTTCTGTTACCCTTGGGAAAATAAAAAACTGGGGGCAAAAATATCATTTTTGTACAAAAAAAATTATTTTTTTGTTTTTTACGGCTGTACATTATAAACTTCTGTGAAGCACTTGGGGCTTCATAGCGCTCACCACACACCTAGATAAGTTCCTTGTTGGGTCTATTTTCCAAAATGGGGTCACTTGTTGGGGATTTCCACTGTTTAGGCGCATCAGGGGCTCTCCAAATGTGACATGACGCCCCCAGACCATTCCATCAAAGTCTGCAATCCAAAACGTCACTACTTCCCTTCCGAGCCCCAACGTGTACCCATACAGTAGTTTTCTCCCACATATTGGGTATCAGCGTACTCAGGACAAATTGGCAACAACTTTTGGGGTCCAATTTCTCCTGTTACCCTTGTAAAAATAAAATATTGGGGCGAAAAAATCATTTTTGCAAAAAAAAAGAAAGATTTTTTATTTTTACGCTGTGCGTTATAAACTTCTGTGAAGCACTTCGGGGTTCAAAGTGCTCACCACACATCTAGATAAGTTCCTTGTGGGGTCTATTTGCCAAAATGGGGTCACCTGTGGGGGTTTCCACTGTTTAGGTGCATCAGGGGCTCTCCAAATGTGACATGACGCCCCCAGACCATTCCATCAAAGTCTGCAATCCAAAACGTCACTACTTCCCTTCCGAGCCCCGACGTGTGCCCATACAGTAGTTTTCGCCCACATATTGGGTATCAGTGTACTCAGGACAAATTGGACAACAACTTTTGCGTTCCAATTTCTTCTGTTACCCTTGTGAAAATAAAATATTGGGGGCGAAAAAAATCATTTTTGTAAAAAAAAAAAAAAGATTTTTTATTTTACGGCTGTACGTTATAAACTTTAGTGAAACACCTGGGGGTTCAAAGTTCTCACCACACATCTAGATAAGTTCCTTGGGGTCTAGTTTCCAAAATGGTGTCATTTATGGGGGTTTCCACTGTTTAGGCAGATCAGGAGCTCTCAAAACACGACATGGCGTCCAGCCAATTCTGCGTTGAAAAAGTCAGACGGCGCTCCTTCCCTTCCAAACTCTGCCATGCACCCAAACAGTGGTTTACCCCCACATATGGGGTATCAGCGCACTCAGGACAAATTGCACAATAACTTTTGGAGTCTTGTTACCCTTGGAAAAATAAAAATTGGGGGTTCAAATTGCTCATCAAAAATCTAGATAAGTTCCTTAGGGGGTCTAGTTTCCCAAATGGGGTCATTTGTGGGGGGTTTCCACTGTTTAGGCACATCAGGGGCTCTCCAAATGCAACATGGCATCCAAACTCAATTCCAGCCAATTTTGGTTGGAAAAAGTCAAATGGTGCTCCTTCCATTCCGAGCTCTGCCGTGCGCCCAAACAGTGGTTCCCCCCACATATGGGGTATCAGCGTACTCAGGACAAATTGTACAACAACCTATGTGGTCCAATTTCTCCTGTTACCCTTGGGAAAATAAAAAATTAGTGACTAAAAGATAATTTTTGTGGGAAAAAAATAGGATTTTTTATTTTCATGCCCGGGCATTATAAACTTGTGTGAAGCACTTGGAGGTTCAAAGTGCTCACCAAAGATCTAGATAAGTTCCTTAGGGGGTCTAGTTTCCAAAATGGGGTCACTTGTGGGGGGTTTCCACTGTTTAGGCTCATCTGGGGCACTGCAAACGGAACATGACCCCCATTAATGTCTGCATTCCAAAACGTTACTACTTCCTTTCCAAGCCCTGCCGTGCGCCTAAACAGTTTCCCCCCCCCACATATGGGGTATCAGCGTACTCAGGACAAATTGGACAACAACTTTTGGGGTCCAATTTCCTTGGGAAAATTCAAAAATTTGGGACTAAAAAATCATTTTTGTGGAAAATTGATTTTTTTTTTTTCACACCCAGGCTTTAAAACTTTTGTGAAACACTTGAGGGTTCAAAGTGCTCACAACAGATCTAGATAATTACCTTAGGGGGTCTAGTTTCCAAAATGGTGTCACTTGTGGGGGGTTTCCACTGTTTAGGCGCATCAGGGGCTCTCCAAACGCGACATGGCATCCAATCTAAATTCCAGCCAATTTTAGTTTGAAAAAGTCAAACGTCGCTCCTTCCCTTACGAGCTCTGCCGTGTGCCCAAACAGTGGTTTTCCCCCACATATTGGGTATTGGCGTACTCAGGATAAATTGCATAACAACCTTATCTGTCCATTTTCTCCTTTTACCCTTGTGAAGATAAAAAAAAAGTTTGTAAAAGATCATTTTTGTGGCTAAAAAGTAAAATATTCATTTTTTCCTTCCACGTTGCTTTAGTTACTGTGAAGCACCTGAAGGGTTAATAAACTTCTTGAATGTGGTTTTGAGTACCTTGAGGGGTGCAGTTTTTAGAATGGTGTCACTTTTGGGTATTTTCTGCCATATAGACCCCTCAAAGTGACTTCAAATGTGAGGTGGTCCCTAAAAAAAATGGCTTTGTAAATTTTGTTGTAAAAATGAGAAATCGCTGGTCAACTTTTAACCCTTATAACTTCCTAACAAAAAAAAATTTTGGTTCCAAAATTGTGCTGATGTAAAGTAGACATGTGGGAAATGTTATTTCTTAACTATTTTGTGTGATATATTTCTCTGTTTTAAGGGAATAAAAATTCAAAGTTTGAAAATTGCAAAATTTTAAAAATTTTCGCCATATTTGCGTTTTTTTCAAAAATAAACGCAAGTTATATCGAAGAAATTTTACCACTAACATGAAGTACAATATGTCACGAGAAAACAATCTCAGAATCGCGAAGATCCGTTGAAGCGTTCCAGAGTTATAACCTCATAAAGAGACAGTGGTCAGAATTGTAAAAATTGGCCCGGTCATTAACGTGCAAACCACCCTTGGGGGTGAAGGGGTTAAACAGTACACATTAAACGCCAGTGTCAACATCTACAGTGAAGAGGCGATTTGGGGATGCTGACCTTCAGGGCAGATTGGCAAAACAAAAGCCAATATTCCTCTGTCCAATGTCTGTGTTCTTTTGCCCATATTAATCTTTTCCTTTCATTTAAGCCAGTCTTAAATATGGCTTTTGTTTTGCCAATCTGCCCTGAAGGCCAGCATCCCCAAATCGCCTCTTCACTGTAGATGTTGACACTGGCGTTTAATGTGTACTGTTTAATGAAGCTGCCAGTTGAGGACCTGTGAGGCGTCAATATTTCAAACTAAAGACTCTAATGTACTTGTCTTGTTGCTCAGTTGTGCAGCGGGGCCTCCCACTTGTCTTTCTTCTCTGGTTAGAGCTTGTTTGTGCACTCCTCTAAAGGGAGTACTACACACCATTGTATGAATTCTTCAGTTTCTTGGTAATTTTTCGCATGGAATAGCCTTCATTTCTAAGAACAAGAATAGACTGTCGAGTTTCACAAGAAAGTTCTTTTTTTTTGGCCATTTTGAGAGTTTAATGGAACCAACAAATGTAATGCTCCAGATTCTCAACAAGCTCAAAGGAAGGTCAGGTTTATAGCTTCTCTAATCAACCAAACGGTTTTCAGCTGTGTTAACATACTTGCACAAGGGTTTTAAAGGGTATTTTAACCATCTATTAGCCTTCTTACACAGTTAGCGAACACAAAATACCATAAGTACACTGGAGTGATGGTTGTTGGAAATGGGCCTCTATACACCTATGAAGATATTGCATTACAAACTAGACGTTTGCCGCTAGAATAGTCATTTACCACATTAACAATGTATAGAGTGTATTTCTGAATCATTTAATGTTAGCTTCATTGGAAAAAAACTGCTTTTCTTTCAAAAATAGGGAAATTTCTAAGTGACCCTAAACTTTTGACCGGTAGTGTATATTTAAGGGATAAGCATAATTTGTACCCCATATTTGTACTTTGACCATTTCAGCCAGTGTATGTTTGCACGATTGTTACCATGTTTGATGGATTATCTCATCCAGTGTATATTACTGTATAATTGTTGTCATATTGGATGCATTACTGGCATGTTTTTTTCTGTAGAAATGAAAGTCCAGCTCACCAGTGCAGCATACCAGGAATCGGAGCAAGGAACCGCTGTGTCAGACGTAGAACATTGCAAAAATAGAAAATCCAGCTCAACGATGAAGTGAAGATAAAAAAATCTTTATTCACTTGTCATTCCAAATACAGAGGAGTACTGTGAGCTCTTTGGATGCGCCATTTGTGGGGCTGCTGCAGCCTGGTATTTTTAGGCTGTTGAGGGCCAAAATCCATGGGCCTTGACAGTCTTTTAATACCAGGCCGCAGCAGTCTGCATTTTACTTGGCTGGTTAACAAAAATAGGGGGACCCCCACGCCATTTTTTTTCGAGGGGATCCCCTATTTTTGTTAACCAGCCAAGCTAAGCAGACTGCTGTGGCCTGGTATTATCAGGCTTGCAAGGTCCATGGATATTGGATCCTTACCAGCCTGAAAAACTAGGCCTCAGCAGTCTGCTTCATCTGGCTGGTTAACAAAAATAGGGGGGACCCCACGCCATTTTTTTTCGAGGGGATCCCTATTTTTGTTAACCAGCCAAGATAAGTAGACTGCTGTTGCCTGGTATTATCAGGCTTGCAAGGTCCATGGATATTGGCTCCTTAACAGCCTGAAAAACCAGGCCTCAGTAGTCTGCTTTATCAGGCTGGTTAACAAAAATAGGGGGGAACCCACGCCATTTTTTTTCGAGGGGATCCCCTATTTTTGTTAATCAGTTCACTTCAGGTCAGCCGGGATTCCCTCTGATGCTGTGGGTGTCCCTGGCTGACCTGAAGTGAAAGTGGGAAGCAATCAATTATGCTAACCACTTCCTCTCCTGTCGGCCAGGAGAGGATATGATTCAGTCGGGGGTTTACTGTGAGACTGTCAGCATTAGCTGCGGTCTCTGCAGTAAACATTAACCCTTTCAGAAGGATTACATCGGGGGACCTGACTGAACATCGGATAGGTAAGAATAATGTTGCTTTATTATTTTATTTTTATTACAGGTGAACAAGGATTAATAATTGATAGTTGTCTAATTGACAGCTCTCAATTATTAACTTGGCTTAAACTCACCTTTCAATAGCAAGGTGGCTTTAACCCCTTATTAACCCATTCGCCACCGCTACAGGGCAATGGGAATAGACGGGCAAAGTGCCAGAAAGAGTGAATCTAATTATAGATTTGCCTTTTCCGGGGTGTCTGGGGGCAGATGTTAGTAGCCAGGGGGGGCCAAAAATAATTGTCCCTCTCTGGGCTATTATTATCTGCCCCCACTCGCTGGCTTTTTCTGTCTGGTTGAGAAAATAGGGCGGGAGGCCACGCTTTTTTTTTCAACAATTTTACACCTCATATATATATATATACATGTCATTGAATTTGTGACACATATATATGTATATATATATATATATATATATATATATATTTATAGTTCATACACTTCTACATAGTATAATAGCCGCTAATTCAATTGCCGGCTTTTGTGAAAATACAGAACCCGACATGAAATGACACATGGTTTACATAGAGTTAACCATGTCATTTCATGTAGTTTGATATATTGTTTTCACTAACAATTACATGAGTGTATGTGTGCAAAATTTGACACATGTAGGGGTTAATTAAAGGTGTAAATTCGTAGCAAAAAAATGCGTTTTTTTTACAACGAATTTACACCTTCAATTAACCCCTACATGTGTCAAATTTTGCACACATACACTCATGTAATTGTTTGTGAAAACCATATCTCAAACTACATGAAAAGACATGGTTAACTCTATGTAAACCATGTGTCATTTCATGTCAGGTGGTTCTGTATTTTCACAAAAGCCGGCATTACCCGGCAATTGAATCAGAGGCTATTTTACTATGTAGAAGTGTATGAACTATAAATATATGTATATATATATATATATATATATATATATATATATATATATATATGTCACAATGACATGTATATATATATATATATATATATATATATGTATTCTATGTGTGTATATCTAGTGTTTACAAGGAAAGAAAGAGGTTTTTTTAGTTCCGATATTTCTGTCTCATTGACTTGCATTGGGTTTCCGGTATCGGATCGGCTTTTGCTCAATTGATCCAGACTCTCACTGATGAGCTTAAGGAGCTGCGATGTCAGGTGACACAGCAGCTGCAGCAGTTGTCAGGGTTCTGGGTCTCGGCTCAGGTGTAGGCTCAACCGGAACCCAAAATATCTCTCCCTAACCATAAGTTTATGGTGTTTAAAGAAGCCTGTAAGCTGTATTTCAGGCTTCGTCCTCGTTCATCAGGGAGTGAGGAACAGCGTGTGGGGATCATAGTCTCCCCTCTCAAGGGTGATCCCCAATCCTGGGCCTTCTCCCTGCTGACTGGTTATCCATCTTTGCAGTCGGAGGATGAGTTTTTCGCGGCATTGGCGCTGGTGTATGGGGATCCTGATGGTGTCTCCCTGGCTGAGTCTCGTCTCCGTAAAATCAAGCAGGGGGCCAGTCGGCTGAGGAGTACTGCTCAGTGTTTAGGAGGTGGGCGACTAACATGCAGTGGAATGTACCTGCCCTTAGCAGCCATTTTTGTCAGAGTCTGTCACCTAGGCTGCAGGATACTCTGGAGCAGTACGCTGCTCCCAGGTTGTTGAAAGCCGCCATGTCCCTTGCTATCTGGGTGGATAGATGCCTCAGGGAGAAACATACTGTCATGATCCAGGTCGGAGTTTGTTTCTAATTATCCTCTCCCTGGGCTGGTCATGTGTGGGTTAACCTTTCCTGCCTCGTTTTGGGATCTGTTTGGCTATTTCAGTCCGCTGTTACTTGCAAGCAGCGTCAGTTATAATTCCTGCCTCTGGCTTGAGCGGCTGAACCCATTATACCCTGATTTGTCTTCTGCCCGTTTACCTAGGTCCCGTTCCTGCGCTCCTCTGTGACTCCGCTCGTCTTAGTACTTGCTCTCTGTGTTGTGACCCCTTGGTATTTGACCCGCCTTGTCCACTGACCTGTTTTACTGTCTTCTGTCTCTGGCATTCCTGCTCTCAACCGGCTTTGACTTCTCTGGCTTGTTTCTGACCACGTGTATTGGGTACTTTGTTCCCTCTCTGTTGCTGACCCAGCTTGTCTGACTACTCTTCCGTCACCTAGTGACTTCTGCCTGCTGCACTGTGTTTTCACTGCGAGTGTACCTTTATTCCTTCACCCGCACCCCCTGGTGGAGGTTGTGGCTGGAGTTTCCTCGGTGTTAGAGCGGAAGATTCAGGAGGCCCAGTCTCTTGCTCCTCCATCCATGCCAGATAATAAGTTTTTCGTACCTGTCCAATATCGGTTAAGGGTGCTCCAGGAATTCCATGATTCGGCTCTTAGTGGGCATCCTGGAATCTCGGCCGCGCGTAAAGCCATCACTAGGTTGTTTTGGTGGTCTTCATTGGCTTCTGATGTCGCTGTATTTGTATCTGCAAAAACTTCCTATAACCGGCCGGCCGGGGAATTGGTGCCATTGCCAATTCCAGATAAACCTTGGACTCATCTGTCCATTGATTTTATCATGGATCTTCCTCCTTCTAATGGCAAAACTGTGGTCTGGGTGGTAGTGGATAGATTCAGCAAACAGGTGCATTTTGTACCAATGGCAGGACTGCCTAATGCGGAAACTTTGTCGAAACTTTTCATTGAGTTTGTTGTGTGATTACATGGTGTGCCTGTGAATGTGGTCTGTGATAGAGGGGTGCAATTTGTGTCTAAGTTCTGGAGGACTTTTTTGAAAGGTTGGGTATTAGTTTGACCTTTTCTTCAGCCTACCATCCTGAGACCAATGGTCAGACTGAGAGGACCAATCAATCTTTGGAGCAGATTTTACAGTGTCTTGCCATGTCTTGACAGGATGATTGGTGCTCTTCATTACCCTTGACAGAATTCGTATTTAATAATCATATTAATCAGTCCACTGGTACTTCCCCGTTCTTTTGTAATTATTGTTTTTACACTCATTTTGGTGCATTTTCTCGGCTGGATTTGGGGTATACAGGAGCTGATGTTGCCATTCATCAGTTGGGGGAGGTCTGGGGGAGGTCGAAAGGAACATTGGTGAGGCTCAGGGCAAGTATAAATTCTTTGCTGATAAACAAAGGTTGGTGGGGCCTGAAATTCCAGGTGGGGGATACGATATGGTTATCCACTAAGAATATAAAGTTGAGGATTCCTTCTGCTAAGCTGGGCCCCAAGTTTATTGGACCATACGAAATTTTGGAGGTGGTTAATCCTGCTGCCGTTCGCCTGCACTTGCACCCGTCGCTGCGGATCCCCAATGTGTTTCATAATGCTCTTTTGAAACCATGCGTGTCTTCCTCAGGGACTCTCCGTCTCGTCCGCCTCCTGTTTTGGTGGATGATCAGACCGAGTATAAGGTGGAACGGGTTGTGGATTCTCTTATGCTCCACCGTTCAATTCAGTATCTGGTCCATTGGAAGGGTTACGGTCCGGAGGACCGGTCTTGGGTACCGGCACGCTCGGTCCATGCGGATCAGTTGGTCCGGGCCTTTCATGCTTGTTATCCAGGGAATCCTGGGGATCTGGTGGCCACCCATCGATAGCGGAGTACTCTCATGATCCAGGTCGGGGTTTATTTCTGATTATCCTCTGCCTGGGCTGGTCATTCGGGGTTAACCTTCACACCCTCATTTTGGGATCTGTTTGGCTATTTCAGTCCACTGTTACCTGCAAGCACCATCAGTTATAGTTCCTGCCTCTGGCTTGAGTGGCTGACCCGGTTATACCCTGATTTGTCCTCTGCCCGTTTACCTAAGTCCCGTTCCTGCACTACCCTGTGTCTCCACTCGTCTTAGTATTTGCTCTCTGTGTTATGACCCCTTGGTATTTGACCCAACTTGTCCTTTGACCTGTTTTACTGTCTTCCATCTCTGGCATTCCTGCTCTCGACTGGCTCTGACTTCTCTGGCTTGTTTCTGACCACGTGTATTGCTATTGTCACGGGCAGTTGTAGAAATACAGGGGATGAGGAACCGGGGACCCTGAACTGCCCCTAAGGCTAAGGAAGGGCCCTGTCTTTCCTTAACTTGGGGGTGCACTTGAAGGTAGTGAGGCTCAAGCCACTGACCTGTCCCTGTCTCCTGTTTAGCCCTGAGCTAAACCCACCAACCCCCTCCCCAGGAGGAAAGACAGGGAATAATGTGAATAACACCAAAACAACAAAAGGAAAGACAGACACCTAGGGGTTAAATAACTAAATAATAACACTTAGCTTTCTCTGCTGCAAAGCACCGCACTGCAGAATAAGGCACCAGAACAGGGAAATAGCAGAAGCACCACTGTGCTCAGCAGCTCCTGGTTCCAGCTTGGTTGGTCTCCAAAAGAAGCAATATCACCAACAGTCAGCTGACGCCTCAGATGACCTTTTAAAGGATGAAGGGAGAGGTCACCGCCTTCTCCTGAAAAGTCAGAAGCAATGCAATTACACCAGCGGCCTCCGGGAGAAAAGACTGACATTAACCCCCGGTGGTCTGAACGGAAAAAGGTTTTAGTATGCAGAGAGAGATCTGCCCCAGATCCAAATGTGGATCGTGACAGCTATGACCTCTGGTACTTCGTTCCCTCTCTGTTGCTGACCAGGCTTGTCTGACTACTCTTCCACCACCTAGTGGCTCCTGCCTGCTGCACTATGGTTTCATTGTGAGTGTGCCTTTTTTCCTTCGCCAGCACCCCTGGTGGAGGTTGTGTGCTACTGCGCTGCAGCAGGCATTACACATACACCAAATCTGCCCCCTGTTGTCCTTTCTAAGGAGGAGGACACATCGGTACAGACAGACGAACCCATGCAGGTGAGAGGAGTTTCATCACAAACAGGGTTGCCTGTGGTTCGCCATGGTATGGGGGCATGTTTCTACTGTGGGCTCGTGCCATCACCATCTCAAAAACTGCGTCCCCCTAGTCATGTGGAGGGAGGCGACCAGGGTGTTTATTTTTCCTCCATCTTCTCATCTCAGTGCACCATCCCTGCTGAAGTGGTGGTTAGCGGGTTACTGAGACTGTATCGGTGCTTGTGAACAGTGGAGCGGAAGTCAATTTGGTGGATGCTCGCTTTGTTCAAACCCATGGCCTGTTATGTAAGACACTGGTGAGACCCTAAGCATTCAAGCCATTTACTCTGTCCCACTCAGCCAGGGAAGGGTGACCCAAGTCGTAGATGATATACACCTGTATATAGGGACTCATCATGAAGAGTCCCTGTCGTGCTACGTCTTGGAGGGTATGCCAACTCCCATCATCTTAGGCCTCCCTTGGTTGAATAAAAAACAACCCGGTCATAGATTGGCAGTGCAGGTAAGTATTCAGCTGGGACCAGTCGTGTAAGGACTGCTGCCCGGGAGCTACGATCGCTGCCGTCCTTCTACAACCTACCCCTTTTTCTCTGGTGGGAGCACCAGAGGTACTGCCAGGGAGTAGGGGCAAGACTCAACCCTCACCACAAGTAAACCCTGAGAGTCGCAGTCCTCTTAGGAGGAGGGGTCATGGGAGAGTGGTGGTTCCCTCTGTGAGTAGTGGAGGTATGAGTATGGTGACACAGGGGGACACCTCTGTTGTTGGTACCTTAAAGAGTTCACCATCTGGTGGCAAACGCATGTGTGGAAATAAACGTTCAGGTCCAGACCTGTGTGTGAATGAGTACGTGTGGATGTCCACCAAAAAAATCAGGTGGAAGTATGCTACTGGGACTTGGAGTTCTAGGGTGATCAGGCCGTATTGGGTGTCGGCCATTCTCGGCCTGGAGACTTTCCAGCTGGAGTTATCCCCAGTAATGTACATACACAACTCATTCCATAGGTCGGCGCTCTGGAGATTTGTGGCGCCTCCTGAGCCTACATTATTGTCACCTCCATCGGGCTGCATTTGCCATAAATGTGAGGATCAGGTGACTGCAGAGGCAAACTCTGGTGGTTTGAGGCGTCCTCACCGTATGTCATTTTCTGGTGAGGTCCGGTGTTGAGGGTCCAGAGGCCCCTCTTTGAAAGGGGGGTACTGTCACGATCCATTTTTGGATTTGTGGTACCTTTGGTTCCACTGAGTTTAAACTTTTTTTCCTTTTAGGCCAGCGGGGGTTAATGTCAATTTTTCCCCGCTGGCAGTCTGGTGTAATTGCAGTGCTGCTGGGTCAGCTGATGTGGGTGGTGACCACTCCCACCATCCTTTAAATGGTTATCTGTTGCATCAGCTGACTGTTGGTGATAGAGTTTCTCTGGAAACCAGCCGATGTGTGTGGAGCTCTCTGGTGCCAACGTGTATCAGCTGTTTAGAGGTCCTGGATTGATATCCAATGTTGAGTGGAGTTTGGAGTTTGGCTTCTGTGCCATCTGCGGTGTGGAACTTGGCAGTGGCACCTGGAAGCTAAGTGTACTGTTGTTTCCTCTCCCTTACTTGTCTGTCACTATTCCCTGTGCGGAAATGTCTGCAGTAGCAAGGCTAGCGCCGGCCAGTGCCCTAGACAAGGTAGTGTTAGGTGACAGTGAGGGATGAGGTATCCTGACGTCGGTGGGGTAAGGACCCACATAGGGTGTTAGTGAAGTGTAGGGACAGGCTCAGGTTGGAGATCATTTGGTGACCATCACTCATTCCCTATTGGTAGAGCCTTCCTCTCCTCTATTCCATCCTGTTGTGTGTGTTGTACCGTTAGCTGACCAACCATCTGTTGGGTCGAGTCACACCGTGACAGTCACTCCATGACACAGAAAAAAGTAATCACACTTTAAAAAAAAATGCAAAGCTTTTGGTCACCACTGCAGCTCCAACCTACGAAAACAACGAGATAAGGCATCCGTCTTAATGTTTTTATTCCCCCGTCTATATTTCACAAAAAAGTTAAATCCGGTGAAAAAACAATGACCATCTGGCATTTCTAGGCGTTAATACAAATAGACAAAAAGAAGGACCAGCACATCTAAGCTAGTGTGAATAGGCGCCAACCAAAGAAAGCATATGTCAAAAAGATTAAGATTTGCACCATAACTTGCCAAGAATAATTACTCTGGAACATAGGAACTGCACTGCTCTCATAAAAAATGGGAGAACAAACAGAAAACTGTGATATATAATATATATATGTAATATGCATCTGCAAATTTTTGCTTTAAAAAAAGGAATGTTCTTATCGCATAGATTGGCCAATATATGTGTGCCCAATTACCATGTCAAGGAGTCCTTCGTAAATTGGGTCCCTATCCTGTAATGTCACCTCTCTTGGGCAAAAAAGCCTACAATTTATAGGGCAGGAATGGACCAGCTAATCTTCTTATAATCACTTCTGGCTAAAGGGAGTGGTAATACACATGTCCAAAAGGCTTTGATACAAATAGACAAAAAGAAGGACCAGCACATCTAAGCTAGTGTGAATAAGTGCCAAACAAAGAAAGCATACAAGTCAAAAAGATTGAGGTTTGCACCATAACTTACCTAGATTGATTACTCTAGAATATAAGAACTGCATTGTTGCAATAGAAAATGGGAGAAAAAAATGAAAAAAAACCGCTATATAGTGTATATATGAAATATGCATCTGCAAAAATTGCTATGAAAAAAAGTTTCTATGTTCTAGAGTAATCATTCTTGGTAAGTTATGGTGCAAACCTTAATCTTTTTGACTTATATGCTTTCTTTGGTTGGCGCCTATTCACACTAGCTTCCTTCTTTTTGTCTATTTGTATCAAAGCCTTTAGGACATGTGCACTACCCCTCCCATTAGACACAGGTCAGATTATCTGGTCCATTCCTGCCCCATAAATTGTATGCTTTTTTGCCCAAGAGAGGTGACATTGCAGGATAGGGACCCAATTTAGAAAGGAAACCTGGACATGGCAATTGGGCACACATATATTGGCCAATTTATGCGCTAAGAATCTTCCTTTTTTTATAGCAATTTTTGCAGATGCATATTTCATATATACATTATATAGCGCTTTTTCCAATTTTTTTTCTCCCATTTTTCTATGGCAGCAATGCAGTAATCATTCTTGTCAATAGCTTGGAGGATTCCCCACTTCCAAGCTATTGATAATATTGAACTCCTAAAGACCTTTTGTATTGTAGTAAGGATCTTACACCATAGTTGATTTAGTAATCATTCTTGGTAAGTTATGGTGCAAACCTTAATCTTTTTTACTTATATGCATTCTAGGCATTACACATTTTGCAGATTCTAGATATAAATTTATTTTATGATCCATGATTACCGTGACCGGATGAACTGCCCCCTCCAGAAAATGACGCCACTCTTCAAATGCCCACTTAATTGCTAAGAGATCCCTGTTACGAATGTCATAGATTTTCTCAGTGAATGACAGTTTCTTAGAAAAATATGCACACGGATGCCATTTACCAGGACATTAACCCTGTGACAATACAGCCCCGCCCCCACTTCAGATGCGTCAACTTGTACAATAATTGGCTGAATGACGTCAGGCTGTATAAAAATCGGCACAGATATAAAACACTTTTTCAAGGTATTAAATACCTCCCTGGCCGGAATGAATTATTTGAAAACGTCTATCCGTCAGAGATTTGGTCACTGCCAAAAAGTTTTTGATGAACTTACAGTAGTAGGTGTCGAAACACAAAAACCTTTGTAACGCCTTTATGTCATCAGGATGATCCTAATCCAGTACTGTCCAGACTTTCATCAGATCCATGTGAAAACCAGTGAACGATAAGAAATAACCCAGAAAAGTGATCTACTAAACAGAGAACATACATTTCTCTGGTTTGACAAATAATGTATCATTTCTGAGTACCTGTAAGACATGCCTGACATGTACCTGATGTGACTCGAGGTCAGGCGAATAAATTAATATGTCATTAAGATAGATCACAACAAATCTACCTTCCAGGAGACTAAAAATGTCATTAACAAACTGCTGAAAGATGGCGGGAGCATTAGTCAACCCAAACAGTATGATGAGGTTTTCATAGTATTCCTCCAGTGAATTGAAGGCTGTTTTCCACTAATACCCCCACTTAATATGTATGAGATTATACGCCCCCCTGAGATCCAGTTTAGAAAACCATTTTGCTCATACAATCTTGTTAAAGAGGTCCGTGATGACAGGGCGAGGGATCAGGATCCCGGATCCCATGATCTGATTGATTTGACAGAAATCTAGGCAGGGGCATAACTCCTCATCTTTTTTCTTTACAAAGAAAAAAACCACAGTAATGGGGATGAGGATGGCCTGATATGACCCTTTGCCAGACTTTCAGCTATATAGTGGTTCATGGCTTGCCTCTCTGGACCAGAGATATTATATAGTCTTCTCTTTGGCAGCTTGGCCCCAGGAATAACCCGTTTCGAAAACACATCCCCAAAGTTAGACAGGTATTCAGGCAGAGATTGGGTACCCATCACTAGCTGGGTGCCCAAGCAGTGTCCTTAATAATACTCGCTCCACTTTACCACCTCCCGAGTTTGCCAATCTATCATAGAGTTGTGCAGCATAAGCCAAGGTAGTCCAAGAACCACAGGAGAGGGCAAACCCTCCAGCACATAACAGTCAATAAATTCTGCATGGCTCCTAGCTGTAGATGTATCCCTCAGCCGACCTGAGTAAAATACCTCTGGCTCAAGGTTGCAGAGTCAATGGCGATTATGAGTATATGTCTAGACAGTGTATGTGGTTTGAGGCTCTGGATCTGTATGACCCTAGCATCGATCAAATTAAACCCAGCCCCAGTGTCCAGAAAGGCTGAAATATCCATCTTATTTTTGCCCAGATGGATCTCAGCCGATAGAAAAAATTGTGATGTACCCACAGAGGAGATATGTACAGCCAGATTTATAAGCTCCCCACAACCCAGGCTACTTAGTTTTCTTACGGTTGTTTATGGTGTGCTACAGAAGGACAAGTACCCACAAAATGACCCTTTCCACCACAGAAAAAACACAACCCTTTTACACCGAACTATAGTTGGACCAATAGAACGTGTTGACCCATCCAATTGCATGGGTTCCTCAGCTGACTCAGACCAAGGTTCACTTGACCCAGACCACCAGCTAATTGGAGTGTCTTTTCATGTCTCTGGTGAAGACAACGATCCACCCTGATAGCCAGAGACATGGCCGCCTCAAGGGAAAACTGAGTCTCATACAAAGCAAAGGCATCCCTTACCCTTACAGATAGCCCTTAAAGGGAATCTGTCACCCATTTTTGTGGTATCATGTAAAGATATCATTCAATTGTGTGTCACATAAGCATTCTAGCAGTACTTTTGATCCCCCTGACCCACAACTTTGATGCATAAATATCTTTTTTATCTTTCTTGCGATGTATGTAAATAGCTGCGTACCGGTTAGATGGGTGGGGCTTATTCTCCTCTCCCCACTTCCTGTCTTGCTCTACGCATTTCTTCCTTCTTATTCCTGCGTTCACGTAGTTTTGGTGCACGTGTGCATTGAAAAAGCCTCTCGCATGTGCGCAGTATGCTTTGCCCAACTGTGGGCAAAGCATATAATCAGTATTACGCATGTGCCGGTATTTTACATTACGTTCTATGCCCCGGAAGTCTTCTCATGCCTGCGCCCTTCTCCCTCCTCTTTCGTTTTCCTCCATCGGCAGCGTCTGATGAGCTGAGTTGTTCACTGCGCAAGCACCAGATTCCCAGCTCAGCAGTGTGAATACATCATAACACACTGCGGGGCAGGATCTGGGGTCTCCGAAACACGCTGGCGCGATAGCCTGATGTCAGTTCCCGGGCAGCGCGCACTGAACATGCCTGAGAACTGTTGGCACAGCACAGGCGCCCGCTGGCATGTAACGCCAACAGCGACACAGGAGGAGGTGGCGCAGGGATGCAACAGTGGGATGATAGACGGCTGGGAGGCTGCTGATACAGAGAGACACACCATACCTATGGGACTCAATACAGGTATGGGGACCAATTCATAAAAGTCAATATTTTGGCGTTACTGGGGATCAGAAATAGAAGAGCCACCTTCACAGAATGCAGCCTCAGTGCTGCTGAAGGTGGCTCTTTTAGTTAAAAACACCCTGGGGGGTGACAGGTTCCCTTTAACAGGTCAATATATATATATAAAAAATCTTATTCTAATTCTACACATGTATCAATGTTTACAATAATATAGTGGGGAAAAAAAAGTATTTAGTCAGCCACTAATTGTGCAAATTCTCCCACTTAAAAAGATGAGAGAGGCCTGTAATTGACATCATATGTAGACCACAACTATGAGAGTCAAAATGAGAATCCAGAAAATCACCTTGTCTGATTTCGCAAGATTTATTTTGCAAATTATGGTGGAAAATAAGTATTTGGTCATTAACAAAAGTTCATCTCAATATTTTGTTATATATCCTTTGTTAGCAATGACAGAGGTCAAACGTTTTCTATAAGTCTTCACAAGTTTGGCACACACTGTTGGTGGTATGTTGGCCCTTTCCTCCATGCAGATCTCCTCTAGAGCAGTGATGGTTTGGGCCTGTCGCTGGGCAACATGGACTTTCAAATCCCTCCAAAGGTTTTCTATGGGGTTGAGATCTGGAGACTGGCTAGGCCACTCCAGGACCTTCATATGCTTCTTACAAAGCCACTCTGTTGCCCTGGTGGTGTGCTTGGGATCATTATTATGCTGAAAGACCCATCCACGTTTCATCTTCAATGCCCTTGCTGATGGAATGAGGTTTGCACTCAAAATCTCATGATTCATGGCCCCATTCATTCTTTCATGTACACGGATCAGTCGTCCTGGTCCCTTTGCAGAGAAACAGCCCCAAAGCATGATTTTGCTACACCCAAGCTTCACAGTAGGTATGGTGTTCTTTGGATGCAACTCAGCATTCTGTCTCCTTCAAACATGACGAGTTTTGTTTCTACCAAACAGTTCTACTTTGGTTTCATCAGACCATATGACATTCTCCTAATACTATTCTGGATAATCCAAATGCTCTCTAGCAAACTTCAGGCAGGCCTGAACATGTACTGGCTTAAGCAAGGGGACACGTCTGGCACTGCAGGGTCTGAGTCCCTGGTGGTGTAATGTGTTATTGATGGTAGCCTTTGTTACAGTGGTCCCAGCTCTATGCAGGTCATTCACTAGGTCCCCACATGTGGTTCTGGGATTTTTTCTCACCGTTCTTGTGGTCATTTTGACCCCACGGTGTGATATCTTGCGTAGAGCCCCAGATCGAGGGAGATTATCAGTGGTCTTGTCTGTCTTCCATTTTCTTATTATTGCCCCCACAGTTGAATTCATCACACCAAGCTGCTTGCCTATTGCAGATTCAGTCTTCCCAGCCTGGTGCAGGGCTACAATTTTGTTTCTGGTGTCCTTCGACAGCTCTTTGGTCTTCACCATAGTGGAGTTTGGAGTGTGACTGTTTGAGGTTGTGGACAGGTGTCTTTTATACTGATAACAAGTTCAAACAGGTGCCATTACTACACGTAATGAGTGGAGGACAGAGAAGTCTCTTAAAGAAGAAATTACAGGTCTGTGAGAGCCAGAAATCTTGCATGTTTTAGGTGACCAAATACTTATTTTCCACCATAATTTGCAAAATAAATCCTGCCAAATCAGACACGGTGATTTTCTGGATTTGTTTTCTCATTTTGACTCTCATAGCTGTGGTCTACCTATGATGTCAATTACTTGCCTCTCTCACCTCTTTAAGTGGGAGAATTGGTGGCTGACTAAATACTTTTTTTCTCCACTGTATTTATTTATTCAAATAATCATTTTCTTTTGCTCCATGATTTTGTCAGGCATAAAAGTTTTTGTAAAAAGTTGCTCATTTTCTTCATTCTATGCAAATTCGGTTAAAATTTAAGAGGTCACACCAATATGTCATATATAGGGGAAGGGAAAGACATGCAAAAACAGTTCTATATACTTAATTGTTCTACTGCAGTTTGAAGCTTTCTTTCTGAATTTTACTGATATTTTGATCAATCATGTCTATGTTATTTTCTCTGTGACTTTATTGATAATTCATTTACACTGTTATTGTACTGGAGGCATATAGATAACAGAGCTGTTTAAGAATTACACAAAGGAAGATAATGTAATGTTGTCCTCCGTAACTCTGTCCATTATGTGTTGAAATAGTTTGCTGACCAAAGCATACTGTCATGTTATACCTCGCCATCTGCGGAGTTCATATTAACTGCCTGTCAGAGCAATGCATGCGCAAGTATCCATCGGACTTTTCTTGTATAATCATGGCAATTAGTATGCCGCGGGGAGCAATCATTTCTGTGTCCCTTGATAAATCTGACCTCAGTGAAAGTCTTAGAACTTAAGGAACAATCTCTTAGTCACTTCTACTGGAAGAAAGCACAAGTTCACGCAAATGAATTTAAGTAAATTATAGTAGAGGTCACAGAGTGCGGATAATTTATCATAACAGATTATTTTATCTCAATAGCAATCAGGATGACTTGAGTTTTCACTAGATTCTTGACTCTTAAAAAGCAAAATTAAGTGTCCCATATTATTATGGCTTGGTCATTCTTCTCATTG
This sequence comes from Oophaga sylvatica, assembly GCA_033576555.1. NCBI lineage: Eukaryota > Metazoa > Chordata > Amphibia > Anura > Dendrobatidae > Oophaga > Oophaga sylvatica. The sequence goes on along the minus strand of JARQOD010000002.1, from coordinate 306,912,605 downwards.
TAAGTACATAATGAACTCGAATAATTCTTGATAATTACTTCTGATTATGAAATTCTGTCATCTGTTAGTCAAGAATGAGATATGTATGCACCATTATTCAAAAATGACCTTTACTTTAGTGGCTTCAGTTATTAAAGACATCTAATAGGCTTGGTGAGCTCTTAATGGTCAATTTCCACATTCAGCACTCTGCCAAGAAAAATAGGACCTAGGCTGTTTAGAGATACCCCTCTAAAGTTTTTTCATCCTTTTACACAGACATCTATGTAGCTAAAAGTTTGAATATCTAAAAACTACAATCTTTAATATCACCTTTTAGCACATTTCAAACGTAAAATGAAAAGTTGACTCTGTATTTGGTATTTGAGGTCTAAGGGTGCAGCTATTGTTCTTAGGTCCTGGAACTTGAGGTAGACCAAAGAGATACAAATTTGACATGTGGCAGGTAGGCTATGGGCCCAGTTAAAAACTTCTTATTGGGCCCCAGGAGTTTAAAGTTACTCCCTTATTCCATTAATGTATTCCTCCCTGGTAACAGGAGTTCAGCAGTCAGTCTTTTCAACAATGTAATCATTAGGAGATATGATTACTAATTAGTCTAGGTAAACATTTCTGACCTTTTTTAACAAGCATGCATGTGCTTCAAGTATACAGGTGCTTCTCACAAAATTAGAATATCATCAAAAAGTTAATTTATTTCAGTTCTTCAATACAAATAGTTAAACTCATATATTATATAGAGTCTTACAAACATAGTGATCTATTTCAAGTGTTTATTTCTGTTGATGTTGATGATTATGGCTTACAGCCAATGAAAACCCAAAAGTCATTATCTCAGTAAATAAGAATACTTTATAACACCAGCTTGAAAAATTATTTTAAAATCCGAAATGTTGGCCTACTGAAATGTATGTTCATTAATGCACTCAATACTTGGTCGAGGCACCTTTTGCATCAATTGCTGCATCAATGCGGCATGGCATGGAGGTGATCAGCCTGTGGCACTGCTGAGGTGTTATGGAAGCCCAGGTTGCTTTGATAGCAGCCTTCAGCTCATCTGCATTGTTGGCAGGAACACAGTCCAGAGCACACACGGTTTTCAGTTCAATTTCAGTGTTTTATTCACAATGGCAGCAGAAAAAAAACACAATTTGACATCAAACAAGAAAACAAAGCAAAAGTCCAGCTTGTTTAAACAACATACAATAGGACCCGGACGTACCAGTCTGTTCAAGTCTGCCATTGCTGTAAGGGGATGTAAAGTGTACCCTTTAAATGCTATGTATATATGATGTTACTGATTAATCTATGTATAATTATTATTATTATTATTATTAATATTTATTTCTATAGCACCATTGATTCCATGGTGCTGTACATGAGAAATAATATGCTATTTACTGTAGCACCACGTATATAATAGGAAAAGTGTAGTGACTATTAGTGGCCACTAGATGGGGGCATTTTAGTGTAGCTAGTTATAGAATAAGGGTTTCACATAGAAAGCAGCTAAGAGTAGGAGGGGCTGCTGTGAGCTAAGAGAGGAACATTTTCTGTTTACAGTTCAGTTAGGGCTGGGCGCCCACACAGTCCACAAGGGCTATAAGCCCGGACAGCACAGCAGATAGGTAACGTTGCAAGTGAAGCCTAGCCATCCACAGTGGTAGAAGAATACTGCAGGTTCGTACAGCAAGGAATCTTAGGAAGCGGCAAGATTCGGCAGATCTTTGAGTGTGCGGACACTTTGAAGACCGGGGCAAAACGGTCATTGAGTACAGACAGAAGGAACTTGGCACCTACACATAGCGCAGCACAGAAGGGCAGTTTACTGTCCCAGTGGCAACTGTCTCCGGTGATTAATGAACTTGAGTCTGGGGCGAAACAGACCAAGGGATGCTTTACTGTATACAGAGAGTACCCAGGGGAACCATCAGGAACAGTCCGACCCGGGCCGGTGATATGTAACCGTGAGAGAGGTGCAGGAAAGAAAAGGATCAATACACTTTGAAGCCTGTTGTAAATGCTGTAAAGACCTCAAATGTACTAAGTACAGTATCTAGTAAAGAAGTTATTGTAGAAGTTGAAATGGACTGTGTCTCAGTTTATGCTGCTCAGCCTGGTGAGGGCCTCCCACAGCATAGGGGAGAACAAAAAGGAGCTGGACCTGAAGGTACAGATGTGCTGACTAAGAATGGATATTTTTCTGTGAGGGAAGGCCAGGACACAGAAGCCCAGGTGTCCTCGGCCATGACTACTGTCCTGGCCAACCCTTACATTGCCACAAAACATCCCTCAGCTTTTCCCTACCCAAAGCACACACACACACATTGAAGAGTTATGTCTATTTATGCTGTCCTGGGTTCCTCAGCTATGCAATCCGTGCCTTGCCCCAAAACCCCGGAAAAGCGGAGAAAGTCAAGGCCAGGGCATGACCTCCTTCCCTACATAGCGCAGCACAGAAGAGCAGTTTACTGTCCCAGTGGCAACTGTCTCCGGTGATTAATGAACTTGAGTCTGGGGCGAAACAGACCAAGGGATGCTTTACTGTATACAGAGAGTACCCAGGGGAACCATCAGGAACAGTCCGACCCGGGCTGGTGATATGTAACCGTGAGAGAGGTGCAGGAAAGAAAAGGATCAATACACTTTGAAGCCTGTTGTAAATGCTGTAAAGACCTCAAATGTACTAAGTACAGTATCTAGTAAAGAAGTTATTGTAGAAGTTGAAATGGACTGTGTCTCAGTTTATGCTGCTCAGCCTGGTGAGGGCCTCCCACAGCATAGGGGAGAACAAAAAGGAGCTGGACCTGAAGCTACAGATGTGCTGACTAAGAATGGATATTTTTCTGTGAGGGAAGGCCAGGACACAGAAGCCCAGGTGTCCTCGGCCATGACTACTGTCCTGGCCAACCCTTACATTGCCACAAAACATCCCTCAGCTTTTCCCTACCCAAAGCACACACACACATTGAAGAGTTATGTCTATTTATGCTGTCCTGAGTTCCTCAGCTATGCAATCCGTGCCTTGCCCCAAAACCCCAGAAAAGCGGAGAAAGTCAAGGCCAGGGCATGACCTCCTTCCCTACTGTTCTCCAGTGTGAGGAGAGGCACTTGCTGGAAGGAATATATTTCCCGTCCAGCACCACACACTCCACTGTGTCATATATTCCCCCCTTTTGTTCAACATCTATACAGTGGAATCTGAATGGGACATTTGCATTCCCCTGCAGAGTGCCTGCGCAGTGTTCCACTGTAAAGTTGAAATTTTGGAGAGACAGGAACCACCTGGGGACCCGAGCATACCCCTCCTTTGCTTGGCTTATCCAAGTAACAGGAGATTGATTAGTCACCAGGCGGAATGTCCTCCCCAGCAAATAATAGTGGAGAGACTCAAGTGCCCACTTAATGGCGAGACACACCCTCTCCTCTACACTGTACCTAGTTTCAGCTGGGGTGAGCTTACAGCTCAAGCAACCCATGGGGTGTTCTTCCCCGTTAATTTCCTGAGACAGTACCATGCCTAGACCTACTTTCAAAGCATCTGTTTGCAAAATATACTCCTTTTTGAAGGTGGGCGTAACCAGACCACTGATTTCAATGTCATGAAGGCCTCCTTAGTACGAGCATTCCAGCGGACCATTATGGACAACCTCCCTTTCAGCCAATCCATCAATGGAGATGAAAGTGTGGTAAAATTTGAAATAAATCTCCTGTAATACCAAAATAACCCTGGCAAGTTCTCACCTGCCTCATTGTGAGCGAGAGGGGACAGTTCTGTATCACTTCTATTTTGTTCACTTAGGGTGTGATGACTCCCCGTCCAATGATATACCCTATGTACCGTGATTCTTCAAACCCTACGGTACATTTCTTTGTGTTGGTGGTAAGCCCTGTTTGCCAGAGCTAGTCTACTACTGCCTGCAACTTTGGTAAGTGACTCCCCCAGTTCGCGCTATAGACCACGATATCATTGAAGTGTCGACGAAGGAAACAGAGGATGATATCCATTAACTGCTGGATTGTTGCTGAAGTGACATGCAAGTCAAAAGGTAATACCTTATATTGATACAGCCCTTCGGGTGTAATAAAGGCTGTTTTCTCCTTTACTGCCTCCATCAAGGGCACCTGCCAGTAGCCTTTTGTGAACTCCAGGACCGAAAAATACCAGGTTTTCCCCAAACGCTCTAGCAACTCGTACATCCCAGGCATGGGGTAGGTGTCAAATTTCGATGTTTCATTCAGTCTCTTGCAGTTGTTACAGAACCATAACGTTCCATCTGGTTAGGTATTAGTACTATCGGGCTAGGCCACTTACTCTGGGACTCTTCAATGACCCCTAGAAGCAGCATCGATTTCACCTCCTCTGAGATGGCTTGTCAACGGGCCTCAGGCACACAATACGTCTTTAGTAGGACTTTGGCCTGGGGCTCAGTGACAATGTCATGCTGGATTACAGAGGAATGCCCAGAGAGTTTGGAGAAGACATCCGTGTTCCAACTAACAAACTCCCAGGCCTTCTGAACTTGTTTAGTGGATAGAGTGCCCGCATATTTCAACAATTGTGGGGATTAGCTCTGGTAGCCAAGGGCAGGAACGCAGTAAAGAGACACATACAGGTTTTCAGATCAAACTTAGTGTTTTATTCACAGTGGCAGCAGAAAAAAAACAGTTTTACATCAGAAGGGAAAACAAAGCTAAAGTCTAGCTTGTCTAAACAACATACCGTACAGACCAAAAGATTGGACACACCTTTTCATTCAAAGATTTTTCTGTATTTTCATGACTATGAAAATTGTAGAATCACACTGAAGGCATCAAAACTATGAATTAACACATGTGGAATTATACATTACACTTTACAAAAAAGTGTGAAACAACTGAAAATATGTCTTATATTCTAGGTTCTTCAAAGTAGCCACCTTTTGCTTTGATTACTGCTTTGCACGCAGAAACGGTAAACGGATGGATTCTACATGCCTGGTTCCCACCGTGAAGCATGGAGGAGGTGGTGTGATAGTGTGGGGGTGCTTTGCTGGTGACACTGTTGGGAATTTATTCAAATATGAAGCAGTGAGCGGTCCAGCTCACCCCAAACCATTTCAATTTGGTTCAGGTCTGGTGACTGTGGAGGCCAGGTCATCTGGCGTAGCACCCCAACACTCTCCTTCTTGGTCAAATAGCCCTTACACAGCCTGGAGGTGTGTTTGGGGGTCATTGTCCTGTTGAAAAATAAATGATGTTCCAACTAAACGCAAACTGGATGGAATAGCATGCTGCTGCAAGATGCTGTGGTAGCCATGCTGGTTCACTATGCCTTCAATTTTGAATAAATCCCCAACAGTGTCACCAGCAAAGCACCCCACAACCATCACACCTCCTCCTCCATGCTTCACGGTAGGGAACTAGGCATGTAGAATCCATCCGTTCACCTTTTCTGCGTGCAAAGCAGTAATCAAAGCAAAAGGTGGCTACTTTGAAGAACCTAGAATATAAGACATATTTTCAGTTGTTTCACACTTTTTTGTAAAGTGTAATATATAATTTCACATGTGTTAATTCATAGTTTTGATGCCTTCAGTGTGATTCTACAATTTTCATAGCCATGAAAATACAGAAAAATCATTGCATGAGAAGGTGTGTCCAAACTTTTGGTCTGTACTGTAGATCAGGGCCCGGATGGGCAAGTCCATTCAGGTCTGGTGTTGCCACAAAACATGCCTCAATATTTCACAACCCAAAACACACACAAAACACTGAGGAGTTATGGCTGTCTATTTATGCTGTCCTAAGTTGCAATCTTGACGTTTCCAGAAAAACTGGGAATAGCAGAGAAAGTCCAGGCCAGGGCTTGAGGACTTGACCTACTTCCCTGCTCTTAACCAGTGTGAGAGACATTTCCTGGAAGGAATATACAGACAAAAGTCCACCGGAGTGTTGTAAAAGACTCATTGCCATTGCTTGCAAATGCTTGACTGCAGTTGCTGCTGCTAAGGATGGCCTAACCAGTTATTAGTTTAAGGGCAATCACTTTTTGACACCGGGCCCTGTAGGTTTGGATTTCTTTTTTCCTTAATTATTTATTTATTATGCTTTGCTTATATAGAGCTATCATATTCCGCAGCACGTTACATACATTATCATCATTATCCCCAGTGGGGCTCACAATCTAAATTCCCTATCAGTGTGTCTTTGGAATGTGTGAGGAAACCTGAGTACCAGGAGAAACTCACGTAAACATGTGTTTTACATACGAACTCCTTGCAGATGCTGTCCTTGGTGGAATTTGAACCCAGTACCCCAGTGCTGCAGAGTGAGCCACCATGCTGCCCTTGATTTAAAAACTGCATTTTGTGCTTAATTGTGTTATCTTTGTCTAATATTTAAATTTGTTTGATGATCTTAAACATGCAAGTGTGACAAACATGCAAAAGAATAGGAACCAAACATTTTCTCATACAACTTTATCTCCCAACTACCACCACACCACTAACTGCATCATATATATATATATATATATATATATATATATATATATATATATATTGTAGCCTTTCCGGGGGGTTTAGCTCTAGGATCGCTGTCTGGGTAGACAGAATGGCACGGAAACAGTTCATTCAGATAGCAGTTTGGTGAAAACTGGCCGCAACCAGTTTTATTAAAGTCCACAGCACACAGATAAAAACAAATCATAAACAGAAAACCTGGGCTTGTCTAGCCTCTAATTACACTTAGATAGATGGCCCTCTCTATCCGGGACCCAGACTCTACCAGTCTGTGCCCAAAACAACACATATGATATATGTTACCAGTATGGAGTTTCACAGACACTCCTCCTTGTGTCTGAAGGCACCTTTGAGAGAGATCCACTCCTTATTCAGCCGCTATTCACACGGACCCGCACCGAGACCACTCCTGTGTCCGGGGTCCTTCCTGCACCCAGACTGAGATAGCTCACACTCCTCTGGAGACTGCTTCCTTGTGCCAGGACACCTCCCTGTGTCCGGGCTAAAGACAGCTCCCACACTCTTGGAGACACCTTCTGTGCCTGGACCCCTTGTCCAGACTGAATGAGCTCTCTGACTGTGCTCCCAAGCACCTACTTCTGGCTTCCTAATCAACACCTGAGTGGATTCAGGTCTGAGCTGCAAGCGTGTACTGAATGGCAGGTGTAGTGACCTTTCTTTACCACCAGGTTTACAAAGCCACACATTTCGCTCATACCAGTCAGCAAGGTACTTAGGTGAAATATACACCTCATTCACCACATATTCCTTCACTGTCTCACAATATATATATATACACAGTGGGCACGGAAAGTATACAGACCCCTTTACATTTTTCACTCTTTGTTTTATTGCAGCCTTTTGGTAAATTCAAAAAAGTTCTTTTTTTTCTCATTAATGTACACTTTGCACCCCATCCTGACTTAAAAAAAACAGAAATGTAGAAATGTTTGCAAATTTATTATAAAAGAAAAACTGAAATATCACATGCTCATAAGTATTCAGACCCTTTGCTCAGACACACATATTTAAGTCACATACTGTCTATTTCCTTGTGAGCCTCCTTGAGATGGTTCTACTCCTTCATTGGAGTCCAGCTGTGTTTAATTAAACTGATAAGACTTGATTTGTAAAGGCACACACCTGTCTATATAAGACCTCACAGCTCACAGTGCATGTCAGACTAAATGAGAATCATTAGGTCAAAGGAACTAGCCAAGGAGCTCAGAGAGAGAATTGTGGCAAGGCACACATCTGGCCAAGGTTACAAAAGAATTTCTGCAGTACTCAAGATTCCTAAGAGCACAGTGGCCTCCATAATCCTTAAATGGAAGAAGTTTAGGACCACCAGAAGTCTTCCCAGAAAGTTCCACAAAGTCGACTATCAATGCAGTCCTCCACCACTTTTTGGTAATAATTCTAAGCGGTATGTGTGGAGAAAACCAGGCACTGCTCATCACCTGCCCAATACAATCCCAACAGTGAAACATGGTGGTGGCAGCATCATACTATGGGGGTGTTTTTCAGCTGCAGGGACAGGACAACTGGTTGTAATTGAATGAAACATGAATGCGGCCAAGTACAGAGATATCCTGGATCAAAACCTCTTCCAGAGTGCTCTGGACCTCAGACTTAGTCGAAGGTTCACCTTCCAACAAGACAATGACCCTAAGCACACAGATAAAATAACAAAGGAGTGGCTTCAGAACTACTCTGTGACCATTCTTGACTTGCCCAGCGAGAGCCCTTAGCTAAACCCAATTGAGCATCTCTGGAGAGACCTGAAAATGGCTGTCCACCAACATTCACCATCCAACCTGACGGAACTGGAGACGATCTGCAAGGAAGAATGCCAGAGGATCCCCAAATCCAGGTGTGAAAAACTTGTTGCATCATTCCCAAGAAGACTCATGGCTATACTAGCTCAAAAGGGTGCTTTTACTCAATACTGAACAAAGCGTCTGAATACTTATGATCATGTGATATTTCAGTTTTTCTTTTCTAATAAACTTGCAAAAATGTCTGCAATTCTGTTTTTTTTTTCAGTCAAGATGGGGTGCAGAGTGTACATTAATGAGAAAAAAATGAACTTTTTTGAATTTACTAAATGGCTGCAAAGAAACAAAGAGTGAAAAATTTAAAGGGGTCTGAATACTTTCCATACCCACTGTATATATTGTGAGACAGTGAGAGTATGTGTGTTGAATGGGGTGTACATTTCACCTAGATACTTTGCTGACTGGTATAAGGGAAATGTATGGCTTTGTAAACCTAGTGGTAGAGAAAGGTCACTACACCTTACATTCAGTACACACTTGCAGCTCAGGCCTGAAACCACTCAGCTGTTAATTAGGAGACCAGAAATAGGTGTCTGCGAACACAGACAGAGAGCTCGCTTAGTCTGGACAAGGAGTCCAGGCACAAGAAGGAGTCTCCAGGAGTATGAGCTGTCTCAGTCTGGGTGCTCGATGTACCCCGGACACAGGAGTAGTCTCTGTGAGAATCCAAGCGGATAGCTGCTGAATAGGAGGGGAGCTCTCTCAAGTCTGGACGTTGGATATGCCTTCAGACACAAGGAGGAGACTCTGTGAAACTCCATGCTGGTAAATGCTGAACATATGTGTTGTTTTGGCCCAGGCTGTTAGAGTCTGGTCCCGGATAGATAGGGAAATCTATCTAAGTGTAGTAAGTGGCTGGACAAGCCCAGGTCTTATGTTTATGATTTGGTTTTGATTATGTTCTGTTTGCTGTGGACTTTAATAAAACTGGTTGCGGCCAGTTTTTACCAAACTGCTGTCTGTGAATGAACTGTTTCCGTGCCACTCCGTCTACCCGGACGGCGATCCCAGAGCTATATCCCCTGAAAAGCTTACAATTGGTGCTAGAATGTGCGTGCAGCACAGTGGCGAGAGACAGCAATAAAAGGTGAAGTCTGTTGAAGCAGCAGCAGAGAAAAAAAAGTGTGTCAGCAAAAGAAACGTCTGTTGGAGCAGTCTTAAAGAGACAGTAGCCCTAATAGAGTTTGCAAAAGAAAAAAAAAAGTGTGTCTGCACAGCAAAGCTGAACTTGTTGTGGAAAAGACTGTGGAGTGTGCAGCAGCAAAGGAAAAGTCTGTTGGAGCAGTCTTAAAGAGACAGTGGCCCTAATAGAGTTTGCAGAGAAAAAAAAAAAAAAGTGTCTGCACAGCAAAGCTGAATTTTCTGTGGAAAAGACTGTGGAGTGTGTATGTCTTGAGTGAAGACTGCCGTTGTTGAGACAGAGAAGTCTGACAGCATGGATGACAGCATGGAGGCGCTGTCTGAACAAATGGCGCAAGTTAATGTGCAACATAAGACTGCCGTGGTTGAGACAGATAAGTCCGGCAGTATGGAGGAGCTCGTTGAGTACCTGGTCCAGGCCCAGCGGAGCATGCAGCAGAGCATGGAGCAGCAGCGCCTGCAGCACCAGCAGCGCATGCAGCAGGCCCAGACAATTCCTGAAGCAGCAGCAGGAGAATAACCGGTTGTTTTTTGAGCAGGTTGCAGCACTACAAAAGACTTGCAGCGCATCGTCCCAAAGTAATGTTGCAAAGTCACCTGCATTGTCCGCTGTAAAGAAGGCGGTAAGACGGTCCCTGAAAAAGATGACACCTCGTGACGATGTGGAGGTATATCTCACTAGGTTTGAGGGACTGGCAGAGAAGGAGAATCTGCCCCTATCTGAATGGGCCATGATGGTCGCACCCTATCTGATTGGAGAACCCCAAAGGGCCTATGCTGACCTGAGCGAGCAGGACAGCCAAGACTATGCCAAGCTGAAAGCGGAGATTCTTACCCGGCTGGGTGTTACGGTGACAGCCCGTGCCAGGGGAGTTCATGACTGGAGATGCAGTTGGGAGTCTGCAGTCAGCAAACCTGATTATGGAGTTGAAAGGTGATAGTGGACCGCTACACCCAAGCACGTCCTCCTGAGGTACAGCCAGAGGTCGGACAAGGAGACCACCAGGACGCCAATCGTCTGGTCAGCCTGATGGAGAGGGCCTTCGCCACCAAAGACTGCTTCCGTGACCAGCCGTCTGAGAGGTCGTCACTTCAGAGTTCCTGGACGCCGAACTCTCCCGGTAAGAGTGTTCCAGCTGTTGGGGTCGTGTGGGTGGGAGAGTGTGATGGACAGTGTTGGAGATGTCGTGAAATTGCAGCCAACTGTCCAATAGAGGGGGAGCCTATGTGTTGTGATGTTGGCGGATCCCTCTCTCCCTGCGCAGAGCCTGTGTGTGTGTCCACCTCAGCCGAAGAGACTGGACCACAGGGGTCCCCGGTGGTTGTAAATGACTGCCCAGCACAGGCCCTCTTGGACTCAGAGAGTCCAGTGACTTCTGTATGGGACAGCCTGATTGATAGGGACTTTATCCCTGATAAACACCTGAGTGTGGTGTGCGTCCATGGAGACACCAAAGTCTACCCAGAGACTGTCGTGGACTTGATCCCCAAACGCGGGGAGGTTTCATGTGAAGTGGGGGTAGTGAAGAAGCTGGTGCCCCCCGTCATATTGGGTAATGACTTTCCCCGGTCTAAGGATCTCTGGGGGAAAAATGTTTCTGATGGACAGTGTGATGAAGCTCCTATTGAGGGTGCGCAGTCCCGAGGGGCGGAACACAATGCTAGTGGGACGTTAAACTTATGTGATAATGATGATGATGATGATGATAATGATAATGATGATGATGATCATGATAATGATGATGACCATGATAATAATGCTGATGCTGATAATGATAATGATGATGATCATGATAGTGATGATGATACTGATCATAATCATGATAATGATATTGATAATAATGATGACTGTGATAGTGATGAAATTCCTTTGCAGGTGATGTTGGGAGACGAGGATGGTGGTTCTCGGGAACCGAGTGTCCCTGACTTACCTGTGTCCTGTGACAATTTTGAGAGTGAGCAGTGGCGAGACCCCTCTCTTAAAACGGCCCAGGAAAATATAAATGTTCTAAATGAGGTTTCCCAAGAGCCTGGCTCTGAGGAGAGGTTTCCTCATGTTGCCATAAACACTCACCTGTTGTATAGGGACACTGAAGTCCAGGGAGAGGTCGTGAGCCAGCTCCTAGTACCTGAGCTATATGGAAGTATAGTGCTGGGGTGGTCACATAGTCACATACTTGAGGGACCACCTGAGGGAAACCAGGGACCAGATGGTGAAGTTAATGTTGTGGATGACATGTTAACTAAGGTTCCAGATCAAGATGTGAATGAGAATGCATTGTATAACCCTGACAGTGAGCAGGATGTGAATGAAAATGAAGTGTATAACCCTGAAAGTGAGCAGGATGTGAATGAGAATGAATTGTATAACCCTGACAGTGAGCAGGATGTGAATGAAAATGAAGTGTATAACCCTGAAAGTGAGCCAGATGTGGCTGAGAAAAAGGGGTCAGACAGGGATAGTGGTAGTGATAGTGAATCATCTGATGACAATCAAGCAACCAGTGCAAATGAGGAAGGCATGGTAGCAGAGGAGGTTGAGAGTCCTGAGAGGAAGGCTGATGCTGACCTTGCAGTCGGACAGAAGATGGCATCTGAAGATGTTTTACAGTTGGCCGGTTCCCTGGCGAAGACTAAGGTGAAAGGAGGAGAGCTGAGCTTTAAAGGCAGGACTCTGAAACTGAACACAGCCCAAGTAGATGCTGTTGGAAGTGGGAAGTTGTCGACGTGTGGTGTGGATCTGCATCATGCCAGGGACTCTGAGGGAGATGCTGCAGAGGTGGAAGGAGCCATAGAAGTGGTAGTCACCAAGCCAGATGCCTCATCAGAAGCTGAGGTCTCAAGTGAAGCTGTGAGGAACAAGACTGAAGATATGGGGACTGACTCTGTCCAGGAATCTGTTTCTGCCGAAGACAGCGGCGTGGACGGATTGCGGTTCGGATCAGTAGCTGCAACTCGTGAAGCTCAGGCTGGAAGTTCGGCGCCCGGAGCCCCAGCGGTGTTCCCGAGTGACACCAAGGATCTGGATAAGTCACAAGATGAGATTTTGAGACATCAGGCTGGCGTTGGTGAGCTCAAGCGCACTTTCATGGAGTCTACATCGGAGCCACGTCCCAACAAATGGGAAAAGCGATGTGTCACTCCGTTGCCGCTGCAGACACACAGGAGCTCAGATGGGATGCAGAACGTGGTGGAAGAGAAGAATCCGGCGGGTTCTGAGTATACAGATGCAGCTATCAAGGAGAACTTGAAAGCCGGAATAAATGGAAATATTGGAGACCATAATGATGTGACTGAAGAGGTAGAATGTAAGACTGACGGTAGGGCTTCTGAGCATGTTCTACCAGAAGAGCCTGAAGAAGGGGCTGAAGACATAAAAGACGTCCAACAGGTACCAGATGAATTGATGACTTCTCAGAAAAAACTCCAAACTGTGATGAAGGAGTGTGATGAAAGCCATGAGCATCTTCGTGAGAAGGTCAATGAAGTAAAAGGAAGGATACAGGGAATCTCTTTGTTGCAAGAGCAAATGCTGCTCAATAAGTCTAAGGCTCTATATAAGAATGCTGTTGTTACGGTAGAACATTACAATTCAGCTGGAGACTTAGCGGATGAATTATGTGTACTGCAAAAGAAAAACGATCAGCTCCTTCTACAGTCCCAATCATTTGAACAGTGTAGCTTAAAATGGTCAGAGACCATGGCAGAGGAGCTTAAGGTCTGTGAAATAGACTTTATGAGTCAACCGATATTCAAGAAAATAGATGTGCTAAAGAGGGTTCAAGGGGAACTAGAGAAAAGTGAAAAACCCCCTATACCTTCTGTGATAGTTGGTGACACATGGTCAGTGCACCAGGGACAGGAGGTACGTGAGTTTCTGAGGAAGAGTCAGCAGAAGTGTTCTGATGTGCCGGGTCGTACTTCTCTGGCCAGGCACTATATCGAAACTGAGCCCGGCCCTAAGGTCAAGATGAAACCGTGCAGGATACCCGAGGCCCGCAGAGAGCATAGGCCTGGGAGGGTACAGGGTAGTGCGGATGCTTCAGATGAAGAGAAAGCTGATGTTGGCTATGGCTCAGGTGAAGATACAGATGACAGTAGTGAAGATGAAGCTGATGAGGGCCATGACTGGTCCAGAGTTCACTGTCTCTTTTGGATTGTTGACCAGCCCTCCGGTCTGGATGACCAGCCCTCCGGTCTGGAGAAGAGGGGGGGGATATGTGAGACAGTGAGAGTATGTGTGTTGAATGGGGTGTACATTTCACCCAGATACTTTGCTGACTGGTATAAGGGAAATGTATGGCTTTGTAAACCTAGTGGTAGAGAAAGGTCACTACACCTTACATTCAGTACACACTTGCAGCTCAGGCCTGAAACCACTCAGCTGTTAATTAGGAGACCAGAAGTAGGTTTCTGCGAACACAGACAGAGAGCTCGCTTAGTCTGGACAAGGAGTCCAGGCACAAGAAGGAGTCTCCAGGAGTATGAGCTGTCTCAGTCTGGGTGCTCGATGTACCCCGGACACAGGAGTAGTCTCTGTGAGAATCCATGCGGATAGCTGCTGAATAGGAGGGGAGCTCTCTCAAGTCTGGACGTTGGATATGCCTTCAGACACAAGGAGGAGACTCTGTGAAACTCCATGCTGGTAAATGCTGAACATATGTGTTGTTTTGGCCCAGGCTGTTAGAGTCTGGTCCCGGATAGATAGGGAAATCTATCTAAGTGTAGTAAGTGGCTGGACAAGCCCAGGTCTTATGTTTATGATTTGGTTTTGATTATGTTCTGTTTGCTGTGGACTTTAATAAAACTGGTTGCGGCCAGTTTTTACCAGAACTGCTGTCTGTGAATGAACTGTTTCCGTGCCACTCCGTCTACCCGGACGGTGATCCCAGAGCTATATCCCCTGAAAAGCTTACAATATACTGTGAGACAGTGAGGGTATGTGTGTTGAATGGGGTGTACATTTCACCTAGGTACTTTGCTGACGGGTATAGGGGAATGTATGGCTTTGTAAGCCTAGTGGTAAAAAAGGTCACTACACCTTACATTCATTGCACACTTGCAGCTCAGGCCTGAAATCACTCAGGTGTTGATTAGGAGACTAGAAGTAGGTGTGTTGGAATACAGACAGAGAGCTAGTTTGGTCTGGACACAGCAAGGTGTCCTGGCACAAGGAACAGTCTCCAAGAGTGTTAGAGCTGGCTTAGTCTGGACACACAGGAAGGTGTCCCGGCACAAGAAGCAGTCTCAAAGTGTTAGAGCTGGCTTAGTCTGGACACACAGGAAGGTGTCCCGGCACAAGAAGCAGTCTCAAAGTGTTAGAGCTGGCTTAGTCTGGACACAGGAAGGTGTCCCGGCACAGGAAGCAGTCTCCAGGAGTTTGAGCTATCTCAGTCTGGGTGCAGGAAGTACCCCGGACATAGGAGTAGTCTCAGTGCGAATCCGTGTGAAGAGCGGCTGAATAGGAGTGGATCTCTCTCAAGTCTGGACGCTGAAGGGGCCTTCAGACACAAGGAGGAGTATCTGTGAAACTCCATACTGGTAACATATATCATATGTGTTGTTTTGGGCACAGACTGGTAGAGTCTGGACCCGGATAAATAGGGAAATCGATCTATGTGTAGTTAGTGGCTAGACAAGCCTAGGTTTTCTGTTTATGCTTTATTTTTTTATCTGTTTGCTGTGGACTTTAATAAAGCTGGTTGCGGCCAGTTTTAAACCAGAACTGCTGTCTGAATGAACTGTTTTCGTGACATTCTGTCTACCCAGACAGCGATCTCAGAGCTAAATCCCCTGAAAATGTTACAATTGGCGGAGAATGCTGGGGCAGCGCAGTGGCTGATACAGTTAGTGCTGGAGTGTGCATGCAGCACGGTGGCTTAGAGACAGCAATAAAGATGAAGTCTGTTGAAATAGCAGCAGAGAAAAAAAAAAAAAGGTGTGTCAGCAGAAACGTCTGTTTGGAGCAGTCTTAAAGAGACAGGAGCCCTAATAGACTTTACAAAGAAAAAAAAAAAATGTCTGCACAGCAGAGCTGAATTTTCTATGGAAAAGACTGTAGAGTGTGTATGTCTTGAGTGAAGACTGCCGTTGTTGAGACAGAGAAGTCTGACAGCATGGATGACGAGTGTGGATACAAGCATCTTGCTGTGACTCAGTGGGGTCACGAAGGCATCTTGCTGTGACTCAGTGGGGGTTACGAAGATTGTCGTCGCACTCAAATCCGGGTTTTGGCTGCAACTCGGCGGGGTTGTGAAGATTGTCGTCGCACTCAAATCCAGTTTTGCTGTGGCTCGGCGGGGCCACGAAGATTTTTTCAAGGGAAAGCGGTGAAGTTCTGGTGTGAACAGTGCTCCGCGATGGCTGTGAACGGAGCAGCGAATGGGTCTGACAAGTCGGACCGCATATTTGAGAAATGTCTACTGGACATGCAACTGGACATGGTGCGGGAGCTGTGGGCACCGTATGGAATGGCGGCAGTGGACCATTCTATGGACTCTCCGGGGGTGCCAGTGTTGTCACAGAATGCCCGGGGAGGTGGTAAGAGATGTTGTGAACTGAGTCCTAAGACTACTGCTGATTTTTTGTGTAAAAATTACCCTGCCGGTGTGGTTGTTAAAAAGGGGGCGGAGTCTAAAAAAGGGGCGGATTTTCACAAGAGTGTAGAGTGTGGAAAACTGAAAATTGTTACTGGTGGTGGGTTGGTACCTCCTAAAAATGACAATGTGACCTTTGATAACGGGGTAGCTCCAGTAGAAGGGGGTGACGTCAAAGTGGGAGGTGACCTGTTAGTCCACAACACCATGGGGAGTGACACAGACCCCGTAGCTGACTGGGACACTATGAAAGTAAAAAGTGAGTTCAGTCAGGAGAGGCTAGACGAGGGAAGAGAGTCCTCCTCTCGTCGTAGACGGCGCAAGGGCCACAAAAAGGTTGTTCCGGTAGTACTCGCTGAAAATGAAAATGAAGAGAATGTAGTACTGTTGCCTATGCTTCAATTGTGGATTCTCCTTTAGAGGTAGAAAAGGAAGGGGCCAGTCATGGCCAAGAGCTGGAAACTATTCGGCTGCAGTATCAGAGTGACATGCTGCAATTATGTGAAAACCTGGAGGACGTGTCCTCAGACCAGCGAGATCTAAAAGGAAGCAACAAGGAAGTTACCCTGTGGAAAGAGATGTTCCATGCCATTAAAGAGGACCGCCGCAAAATCAAGGAAGAGGTTTTGCAGTTGAAGCGTGAGAAGGAGGCGCTGCAGGATGGAGTTTCTGGAAGTGAACAAATCCTAGAACGATTGCGCGAACAGCTCAACCAGGAGCTGTGTGACTCCAAGAAGGAGTGTGGTGAACACAGTAGGGAACTGCAACAGATGAAGAGAGATTATGTGGATCTCCTCAGGGTCAAAGAAAAACTAGAAGAGGAGAAGATGGATGCAGAGCAAATGCACCAGGTGGTTGAGACCACTCTGCAGGACACCCGTGATGAAAATGGTGATCTGCGCAGAAAGACCCTAAATCTAGAAGCTCAGGTGAAGGAGCTACAGATGTCCTGTGATACTCTCCAGAAGGTGGAGATGTGCCTTAAGGAAAAGCTCAGCCAAATGGAAGCTGAGCGGGAAAAGATGGAGGAGTCCATCAGAGAAGCTACAGACCAGGGCCAGGAGTTGGCCACTGGAGATGAGAGGTGTAAAGCAGATACTTCCTCGAGTGCTGTGAGTTCGGATGATTCGGTGGATGTCGGAGCCGAGATCAAGGAGCTCAAGGAGTGGTTACAAGCCCGTTGACGCAAGAGAAGCTTCAGAGACGGGCAGCTGAGAGGCGAATGGCGGAACTAGAGGAAGAAGTTCTCGGGCTTAAAAGTCGCCTGATACAGTGTCACTCGGTGAACAAGGCCTCCTTGGAGAAAGAAAAGGGCAAACACGTTGCACTCGCTCCCTTTGGCCAGGAGAAGATAGACCTGAGGAGAGCTAAGAGGGTGGTAACGGAAGATAAATGTGAAATGGAAGTGGTCCGGACGGAAATGCACGAAATTGTAGCTGTGAGTCAGCTCAGAAGAAGTGTAAAGGGGGAAGAAGCTGAAAGTCAGTTGTCCCTGAACCCTGAGCTGATTGATCGTCTGGAAACCACTGGTGAGACAGAAGCGTGTCGGTACAAGTGCCTCGTAGATGTACCCGAGGACTTGAGAGAAGAATGCACCCGTGAGTCTGTGCATGAAGCGTTTAGGAAGGCCGTGGGAGCCTGTAAGGTGTACTCGACCTCAGGAGCTAAACAGCTGGTGGTCTTGTCCACGACCGAAGTTACAGTGAAGAGGGTGGCAATCCTAAGTGATATGCACTGGCGATGTATTCGCACAAAGCGGTTTCTCCGGTTAAAGACAGAACAAACCGTTAGACAACTAAAGCTTATGAGAAAAGCTCACATCTACAGGAAGAGGTCATCCGGGTGCCTCATGTTCTGGTGAGAAAGCTGATTGGGAGAAATGGCCGAGCCATGCAGATAATGGTGAAGAAGTCTGGTGTGGTGAAAGTAAGCAGTCCACGTGATCGTCGGGACTGGATACCAGATGAAGACGGCATGGTGTCATTCTACGCTATAGGAACGGAAGAAAGTCTTGAATATGTGCGCATGCTGGTGGCGTACCGTGTGACCTACCTGCGAGAGGTAGAACTAATTGAATCTCGCTAGACAGCGAGTAGATAGACAGCATCATCTGAGCAGCAGAAGATGGCAGCCGTCTAAGAATAGTGAGACCCGACAGAGAAAGGGCCCCCTAAATAACAGAACAGCTAAGGCTGAAGTTAGGGACCTTACAACATGTACTGAGGGTAGTGGGCGTGGGTTTAGAGGTAGTGAGACCTCCAGTAACTCAGGTTTGAGAGGCCCATACAGACGACCCAATAGAGTACGTGACAGTACGAAGTCTAACCAGACCTTAAATACACAGGCAAGACCTGACAAGGTTACGACGGACCGCTGGGAGCGGGGGAGACCTGACAAGGTTACGACCCAGAAAAGTGACTGGACGAAGTCTGTGACAATGACAGACGGTAGGTCCCTAAGGAATGAGCGAATGTCATTGACTAATGTTCCGGGGGGCTGAACAGAGCAATGGACAAGTACATGGTCTCTGTGTGAACTGTGGGTTGAGGTGATTGGATATATTATGTGTTCAACCCCACAAGCTTAAACTGATGATAATGATGATGATGATCATAATGATGATGATAATGATGATGATGCTAATCATAATAGTGATGAAGTTAATGAGGGCCATGACTGGTCCAGAGTTCACTGTCTCTGTTGGATTGTTGACCAGCCCTCCGGTCTGGATGACCAGCCCTCCGGTCTGGAGAAGAGGGAGGGGATATGTGAGACAGTGAGGGTATGTGTGTTGAATGGGGTGTACATTTCACCTAGGTACTTTGCTGACGGGTATAGGGGAATGTATGGCTTTGTAAGCCTAGTGGTAGAGAAAGGTCACTACACCTTACATTCATTGCACACTTGCAGCTCAGGCCTGAAATCACTCAGGTGTTGATTAGGAGACTAGAAGTAGGTGTGTTGGAATACAGACAGAGAGCTAGTTTGGTCTGGACACAGGAAGGTGTCCTGGCACAAGGAACAGTCTCCAAGAGTGTTAGAGCTGGCTTAGTCTGGACACACAGGAAGGTGTCCCGGCACAAGAAGCAGTCTCAAAGTGTTAGAGCTGGCTTAGTCTGGACACACAGGAAGGTGTCCCGGCACAAGAAGCAGTCTCAAAGTGTTAGAGCTGGCTTAGTCTGGACACAGGAAGGTGTCCCGGCACAGGAAGCAGTCTCCAGGAGTTTGAGCTATCTCAGTCTGGGTGCAGGAAGTACCCCGGACATAGGAGTAGTCTCAGTGCGAATCCGTGTGAAGAGCGGCTGAATAGGAGTGGATCTCTCTCAAGTCTGGACGCTGAAGGGGCCTTCAGACACAAGGAGGAGTATCTGTGAAACTCCATACTGGTAACATATATCATATGTGTTGTTTTGGGCACAGACTGGTAGAGTCTGGACCCGGATAAATAGGGAAATCGATCTATGTGTAGTTAGTGGCTAGACAAGCCTAGGTTTTCTGTTTATGCTTTATTTTTTTATCTGTTTGCTGTGGACTTTAATAAAGCTGGTTGCGGCCAGTTTTAAACCAGAACTGCTGTCTGAATGAACTGTTTTCGTGACATTCTGTCTACCCAGACAGCGATCTCAGAGCTAAATCCCCTGAAAATGTTACAATTGGCGGAGAATGCTGGGGCAGCGCAGTGGCTGATACAGTTAGTGCTGGAGTGTGCATGCAGCACGGTGGCTTAGAGACAGCAATAAAGGTGAAGTCTGTTGAAATAGCAGCAGAGAAAAAAAAAAAAAAAGGTGTGTCAGCAGAAACGTCTGTTTGGAGCAGTCTTAAAGAGACAGGAGCCCTAATAGACTTTACAAAGAAAAAAAAAAAAAGTGTCTGCACAGCAGAGCTGAATTTTCTATGGAAAAGACTGTAGAGTGTGTATGTCTTGAGTGAAGACTGCCGTTGTTGAGACAGAGAAGTCTGACAGCATGGATGACGAGTGTGGATACAAGCATCTTGCTGTGACTCAGTGGGGTCACGAAGGCATCTTGCTGTGACTCAGTGGGGGTTACGAAGATTGTCGTCGCACTCAAATCCGGGTTTTGGCTGCAACTCGGCGGGGTTGTGAAGATTGTCGTCGCACTCAAATCCAGTTTTGCTGTGGCTCGGCGGGGCCACGAAGATTTTTTCAAGGGAAAGCGGTGAAGTTCTGGTGTGAACAGTGCTCCGCGATGGCTGTGAACGGAGCAGCGAATGGGTCTGACAAGTCGGACCGCATATTTGAGAAATGTCTACTGGACATGCAACTGGACATGGTGCGGGAGCTGTGGGCACCGTATGGAATGGCGGCAGTGGACCATTCTATGGACTCTCCGGGGGTGCCAGTGTTGTCACAGAATGCCCGGGGAGGTGGTAAGAGATGTTGTGAACTGAGTCCTAAGACTACTGCTGATTTTTTGTGTAAAAATTACCCTGCCGGTGTGGTTGTTAAAAAGGGGGCGGAGTCTAAAAAAGGGGCGGATTTTCACAAGAGTGTAGAGTGTGGAAAACTGAAAATTGTTACTGGTGGTGGGTTGGTACCTCCTAAAAATGACAATGTGACCGTTGATAACGGGGTAGCTCCAGTAGAAGGGGTGGACGTCAAAGTGGGAGGTGACCTGTTAGTCCACAACACCATGGGGAGTGACACAGACCCCGTAGCTGACTGGGACACTATGAAAGTAAAAAGTGAGTTCAGTCAGGAGAGGCTAGACGAGGGAAGAGAGTCCTCCTCTCGTCGTAGACGGCGCAAGGGCCACAAAAAGGTTTTCCGGTAGTACTCGCTGAAAATGAAAATGAAGAGAATGTAGTACTGTCTGCCTATGCTTCAATTGTGGATTCTCCTTTAGAGGTAGAAAAGGAAGGGGCCAGTCATGGCCAAGAGCTGGAAACTATTCGGCTGCAGTATCAGAGTGACATGCTGCAATTATGTGAAAACCTGGAGGACGTGTCCTCAGACCAGCGAGATCTAAAAGGAAGCAACAAGGAAGTTACCCTGTGGAAAGAGATGTTCCATGCCATTAAAGAGGACCGCCGCAAAATCAAGGAAGAGGTTTTGCAGTTGAAGCGTGAGAAGGAGGCGCTGCAGGATGGAGTTTCTGGAAGTGAACAAATCCTAGAACGATTGCGCGAACAGCTCAACCAGGAGCTGTGTGACTCCAAGAAGGAGTGTGGTGAACACAGTAGGGAACTGCAACAGATGAAGAGAGATTATGTGGATCTCCTCAGGGTCAAAGAAAAACTAGAAGAGGAGAAGATGGATGCAGAGCAAATGCACCAGGTGGTTGAGACCACTCTGCAGGACACCCGTGATGAAAATGGTGATCTGCGCAGAAAGACCCTAAATCTAGAAGCTCAGGTGAAGGAGCTACAGATGTCCTGTGATACTCTCCAGAAGGTGGAGATGTGCCTTAAGGAAAAGCTCAGCCAAATGGAAGCTGAGCGGGAAAATATGGAGGAGTCCATCAGAGAAGCTACAGACCAGGGCCAGGAGTTGGCCACTGGAGATGAGAGGTGTAAAGCAGATACTTCCTCGAGTGCTGTGAGTTCGGATGATTCGGTGGATGTCGGAGCCGAGATCAAGGAGCTCAAGGAGTGGTTACAAGCCCGTTGGACGCAAGAGAAGCTTCAGAGACGGGCAGCTGAGAGGCGAATGGCGGAACTAGAGGAAGAAGTTCTCGGGCTTAAAAGTCGCCTGATACAGTGTCACTCGGTGAACAAGGCCTCCTTGGAGAAAGAAAAGGGCAAACACGTTGCACTCGCTCCCTTTGGCCAGG
>JARQOD010000002.1:306787451-306890636 GCA_033576555.1 Oophaga sylvatica | reverse complement strand
CACTAATGCTCCTTCCTTTCCAGCCTTCATAATGACATTTTCAGATTTTTGTAGACAATTTCTATTGTTTATTTTGGATGTTATTTTGAATTTTATCTAATGACCTGACCTCATTGAAACATCTCAACTGTATCCAGATTTTGAGAGAAGAATCTCTTATGTGAAGATCAAATGTCTTTTGGCGACAAAATCTCATTTCAGATTCATTTTGTCCCCATCTGTTATTGAAATGGACCCAGTCAAGGTTCAGGCCATCTGTGATTGGGTCCAACCTACTTCATTAAAGGCTCTTCAGAGATTTTTGGGTTTTGCCAATTTTTATCGTAAATTTATTGGTAATTTCTCGGTTATTGTTAAACCATTAACTGATTTGACCAGAAAGGGTTCTGATGTGGTGAATTGGCCTCCTGAGGCAGTCTCTGCGTTTCAGGAACTTAAGCAGAGATTCACTTCTGCTCCTGTTCTACGGCAGCCTGATGTTTCTCTGCCATTTCAGGTGGAGGTTGATGCCTCTGAAATTGGGGCAGGTGCCGTTTTGTCCCAAAAAGATCCAGAGACCTCTAAAAGTAACCCTTGTGCCTTTTTCTCTCGAAAATTTTCTCCTACTGAACGTAATTATGACGTGGGTAATCGGGAGTTATTGGCCATGAAGTGGGCTTTTGAAGAGTGGAGACATTGGCTGGAGGGAGCCAAACATCAGGTGGTGGTCCTTACGGACCATAAGAATCTGGTCTATCTGGAATCTGCCAAGCGACTCAATCCTAGACAGGCCAGGTGGGCCTTGTTTTTCACACGTTTTAATTTTGTGGTTTCCTTTCTTCCTGGCACTAAGAATGTTAAGGCGGATGCCCTCTCGAGGAGTTTCCTTGCGGACTCTCCTGAGCTATCTGATCCCTCTGTTATTTTGAAGGAAGGTGTAGTTCTTTCCGCCATCTCGCCCAATTTGAGACTTGCTCTGGAGGGGTGTCAGGAGGATAGGCCCGAGCGCTGCCCTGTTGGAAAATTGTTTGTCCCGGACCAATGGAAAAAGAGTGTGATGTCTGAAATTCATTGTTCCGCATTGGCTGGGCATCCCGGAATTTTTGGTACCAGAGACTTGGTTAGTCGGTCCTTTTGGTGGCCTACCTTGTCTCGCGATGTCAGGGAATTTGTGCAGTCCTGCGGGACTTGCTCTCGCTCCAAGCCTTGCCCTCGCTCTAGTGGTTTGTTGATGCCATTGCCTGTGCCCAAGAGACCATGGACCCATATCTCTATGGATTTCATTTCCGATCTTCCTGTTTCTCAGAGAATGACCACCATCTAGGTAATTTGTGATAGGTTTTCCAAAATGATACATCTTGTGCCATTACCTAAGTTGCCTTCCTCCTCTGAATTGGTGCCGTTGTTCCTTCAGCACGTGGTTAGTTTACACGGCATTCCTGAGAACATTGTGTCTGACAGAGGAGTCCAGTTTGTTTCCAGATTTTGGAGGACTTTTTGTTCTAAACTGGGTGTTCAATTGTCTTTCTCCTCGGCATTTCATCCTCAGACCAATGGTCAAACTGAGAGAACAAACCAGACATTGGAGACTTATCTAAGATGCTTTGTGTCTGCTGATCAGGATGACTGGGTCTCTTTTTTGCCTTTGGCTGAGTTTGCTCTTAATAATAGGGCTAGCTCTGCCACTTTGATGTCTCCGTTTTTCTGTAATTCTGGGTTTCACCCTCGATTTTCTTCAGGACAGACGGAGGCTTCTGTCTGTCCAGGTGTTCACTCTGTTGTTGAGCGTATGCAGCAGATTTGGGACCAGGTAGTGGAGAGGTTGTCCCTCTCTCAGGAGAAGGCCCAGCGGTTTGCTAACCGGCATAGGACTGATGGTCCTCGGTTTAAAGTGGGGGACTTGGTCTGGTTGTCCTCTAAGAATATTCCTATGAGAGTAGCATCTCCTAAATTTAAGCCTAGGTTCATTGGACCTTATAAGATCATGGAGATTATTAATCCTGTTTCTTTTCGTTTGCTTCTTCCAGGGACATTTAAGATCCATAACGTGTTCCACAAGTCCTTGTTGAAGAGGTTTGTTGAGCCAGTGGTTCCTGCTGCTGTGCCTCCTGACCCTGTTTTGGTTGAGGGCAATCTGGAGTATGTGGTTGAGAAAATATTGAATTCTCGTTTTTCTAGACGAAGACTCCAGTATTTGGTTAAATGGAGAGGTTATGGTCAGGAAGACAATTCTTGGGTGTTTGCTTCGGACATCCATGCTAGGAGACTTATCCGTGCGTATCATAGAACTCATCCTGACCGACCTGGTTGCTCAAATGAGGGTTCGGTGACCCCTCCTCAAGGGGGGGGTACTGTTGTGAATGGGTTTGAGATGAGTTCTGAGCAGAGGCTCCCTCTGGTGGTTACAAGCGGTACTAGTGAGGATTGTGAGGACTGGGAATCAGGTGTTACTGATTGGTCTCATATAAGGGAGTCATTTTCCCATCAGGGTTGCCGGTGATCAATTGTTCTGGTCTGAATCCTTCTTTCCAGTTTCCCTTGTAGCCTGCTGTGTCGTGTCTGCATCTCCTGCTATCAGATAAGACAATTTCTTATTTTGTGTTTTTGCTATATTTTTGCATTTTGTCCTGCACTTCTGTGGGGGCCTTCAGGGTCCCCTCCGGGGGCTTTTGCCCTCTCAGTTTAGTCCAGCCACTGTGTTTTGTACTTTTGCTTTTTCCAGTTGTTTGCTCATACTATTTTCTTTCTGTGTCAGTATTTCCTCTTGTCTAACCGCCATTACATGTTTGGGGGCTTTCTATTATCTTTGGGGTTCTGCTCCGGGGCAGATAGCTTTCCTATTTCTATCTTTAGGTGTAGTTAGTTTCTCAGGCTGTGACGAGGCGTCTAGGACCAACGTAGGAACGCTCCACGGCTGCCTCTAGTTGCGGTGGTTAGTCAGGGTACTGCAATCTCATAGATTCCAACTGCTCTGGTGTATTTCCTTTTTTACCTGCACTCCTCAGCTACCGTAACATAACAGCAGAAGGCAATGATTGGGTTCACGGAGAGGGCAATGATGGGGGTGATGGGACAGAAGGCAATGATTGGGTTCACAGAGAGGGCAATGATTGGGGTGATGGGACAGAAGGCAATGATTGGGTTGACTGAGAGGGCAATGTTGGGGTGATGAGGTAGAAGGCAATGTTTGGGTTGACGGAAAGGGCAATGATAGGGCAGAAGGCAATGATTGGTTTGACGGAGAGGGCAGTGATGGGGGTGATGGGGCAGAAGGCAATGATTGGTTCACGGAGAGGGCAATGATGGTGTGATGGGGCAGAAGGCAATGATTTGGGTTGACAGAGAAGCAATCATGTGGGTGATGGGGCAGAAGGCAATGATTGGGTTGACGGAGAGGGCAATGATAGGGGTGGTGGAAATGGCAATAATGGTGGTGGGGAGGAGGAAATGATGGAGGTGGTGGAATGGGCAATAATGGGAGTGGTGGGGAGGAGGAAATGATGGAGGTGGTGGAATGAGCAACGATGGGGTTGGTGGGGGAGAAGACAATGATGATGGCAGTGGATAGGACAATGATGGAGTGGTGGGGAGGAGAAAATGATGGAGGTGGTGGAGAGAAGGCAATGATGGTAGAAGTGGAAAAGGCAATGATGAGGTGGTGGGGAGGAGGCAATGATGGAGGTGGAATAGGCAATAATGGAGTGGTGGTGAAGAGGGCAATCATAAAGGTGGTGGAGAGGACAGCAATGTGATGCGGGAGGAGGATGACAATGAGGGGTGTGGGGAAAGGGAGGAAGGGGGATTTAGGAACAGGGGAGGTGGAGGAAGACGTTATTATCGCTTATTATGTCTAATACAGTCCTTTAATATATAGTGTACTTGCTTATTATGTATAGTGCCATCCCTCAGTATATAGTGTAGTCACTTTTTATGTATAGCACAGTCCCTTAGTATATAGTGTACTCACTTATGTATAGCACAGTCCCTTAGTATATAGTGTACTCACTTATTATGTATAACACCATCCTTAGTTAGTTTCCTCTTTTGTTATGTATAACACCGTACCCTATTACGTACCATCCTCTCCAGTTATATTTGATGCCGTCCCTTATTATATAGCTTCAGCTGCTGTTATGTATAGTGCTGCCTCTTACATAGTGTATTCTTGTTATTTTTGCTATTCACAGTGCCCTCTTTTATTACATAGTCCCCTCTCTTGTTAGATCTAAAATGACTGCTGATGGAGGAGTCGGTGACCAGACTACCAGTCCATCAGCTCCTCCTTTAGAAAAGAAGCCTTCCCATGCTCCATCAGCCATCCTTGCATTATACATCTAACAAGAGAGGACATAAAAAGAGAGGGCACTGTATAATAAGGGATGGTAATATGCATAATAAAGGAGACTATGTAATATATACATGTGTGTGTGGCTATATTTATAAAGCTTTGTCGCCTTAAAAGGAGGGAGGCCCAGATACATTTCCTGCACAGTGGCCCCAAGCTGTCAGTGTCCGCCCCTGTAAGGTGCAATTATATACACACAACTACAGTACCAGGTACTTTTACTAATGTTGAATTGTTAGAATTTTTGTTATTTAGGAGTTCATGAGATTCTCTGAGCACATAGCAATTGATTTTTTATTGCCGATCACCATTATTTTACTAGAGAAAGAAAATTGTCAAGCAAAATACAGTTACTAGGATGATTGAACATCAATACTTATACATTACAATTGCTGTGTTATAGGATATAAATAATTAAGGAGTAACAACAAAGTAGTTATACTGTATGTATTGACAAGCCAGTATAATCATTTTACATGGATCAATACACAGTGTTCAAAAATATATTTTTCTGCATTCATTCCAATATGCGTCTAAGGCTTCATTTTTTAACAGGGAGATTTCTGCCCATGATGCGTGATGAACAACGATTTAACAAGTCAGCGCTTTTTAAAAAATCTTTATTCATTGGCCAATGCAAAATGTGCAAAATGTATTGGATGAATGATGTCAGTACATTCATTTGGTCTTCATTCTGTCTCCATGCAGCTTCCATATTATGACATCCTACATATCTGCACCTTCCTGTGAACACAGAGAGACGTCCTGCCAAAAACAGTTGAAGTATTCTCAAGCTTGTAAGTTATCCCCTATCCAGACGATAAGGGATAACTTCCTGATCACTGGAGAGCCTACAGCTGGGATCTCCACTTCTCCCAAAAACTGGAGCTCTTCAGAGTGGTGTTTGATCATGTGCATTGCTACTCCATTCATTTTTATTATTTTGGTGATAACTGTGTTCTGGCACTTATGTGGTTCTTGCTGTGACACATTCCAATATATTGTTGAAGACCAAGTACAACTCTTCATGGCAATGTTATTCTCTAATGTCGGAGGCCTATATCAGTTGTACGATATGCCCTTCCACTCTAAGAACGTCGTCCACAGATAGTATAAGCAACTTGGCTAGGAGATCAAGGTACTGATCTGATCACCAAATTATCTTGACCTCAATTCTATTATCTAGACCTCAATCCAATAAGCATCTATGTCAGAAAAACAAATCCAATCCATGAAGTCTCTCCAGCTTTTACAAGCATAATAAATAAAATGAATCAAATCCCCAGAATAATGCATAGGTATGTTTTTTTTATACAATACAAAAGAAGCTGTGGAGGCTCACGCTCTCAGGTAGACATTAGGTAGCATTCACACAGTGTTAAGGGTCTGCGGAACGCACCAAATATATAAAGTAGAGAGGTGCGTTCGCAGCCCGGGGTCCACCGTGCAAGCGGAGCCTGCTGCTAGTAGAAATGGCGCGAGAAGCAAACTCTGTTATCCCGCAGAGTCGCCAACATAAACGCCGTAATGCGCTGTGGCAATAAGTGCGAACTCTGTTACTCCACAGAGCCACTAGAAGGAGAGCCGCAGCGCTATATGGCGATGTGTGCGCACTCACTAGACACAACTGAGTGGCAAAGAAAACACGCTAGGGCGCTGTCTAGCGTTGAAAGCGAACCTCGTTACGTCACAGGGCCGCTGAGAAAAAGTACTGTGTCCTGTCAAGCTCTCAGGTACACAGTTAAGTGCTACGCGTTCATAAAGCGTGATCATGTGCTAATGTCCTCGCGGGAGTCACACGCAATCTATGGCGTCTGAACGCCAGACCCTGGATACGGCAATCAAAACTCCTCACCGGTTATGCCGGTAATCTAGGGCATCTAGGACACCGACCCTGACCAGCTACCATACCAAACTCCTCACCGATTAAGTCGGTATTCTAGTGGCTTATTTCAGCCGGGTCCCTATCCACACATACACATGACCACACTGGCGCATAGCATACAATGATTGATATTAGCGCATGGCGGCCCAGCCATGCTACTCTTTTATAGCAACAGCTACAGGACCTTCCAGGAACAAGGACCAATGAGAAGCTGTTACAAACAAACGTAGCTACATGACCTTCCTGGCGGACCAATAGGAGCCGCTGCAGCACCTGAACATGTGACCCCTGATCTCTAATGAGAGATCTCACTCTGGACATGCTCAGATGGGAAAATGCAGTACTTTGTTTCAAAGACGACTGTGTTGTGAATGGACTTGAAATGAGTTCTGAGCAGAGGCTCCCTCTGGTGGTTACAAGCGGTACTGGACTGTCCAGTGAAGATTGTGAGGATTGGGAATCAGGTGTTACTGACTGGTCTTATATAAGGGAGTCGCCTTCCCATCAGGGTTGCCGGTGATCAATTGTTCTGGTCTCAATCCTTGATTCCTGTTTCCTTTGTAGCCTGCTGTGTCGTGTCTGCATCTCCTGCTAACAGATAAGACATTTTCTTCTTTTTGTTTTTGTGCTTGATTTTTGCATTTTGTCTTGCACTTCTGTGGGGGCCTTCAGGGTCCCCTCCGGGGGCTTTTGCCCTCTCAGTTTAGTTCTGCCACTTATGTTTGTACATTTGCTTTTTCCAGTTTTTTCAGTGGCTGCTGCTTTGATTTTGTTACACCAGAGAACTAATTTAGGTGGTAGAGGTCGTGTGATCTCAGGTGTTTTTGAAATTAGTAGAGTTGGTGCTTTTCAGGGTTTTTTGGGATTGCAGTAAGTGCCCTTCCTATCCTTTTCTATTTAGGTAGTTTGGGCCCCAACGTTTGCTCATACTATTTTCTGTCTGTGTCAGTATTTCTTCTTGTCTAACCGCCATTACATGTTTGGGGGCTTTCTATGTTCTTTGGGGATCTGCACCGGGGCAGATAGCTTTCCTCTTTCTATCTTTAGGTGTAGTTAGTTTCTCAGGCTGTGACGAGGCGTCTAGGACCAACGTAGGAACGCTCCACGGCTGCCTCTAGTTGTTGTGGTTAGTCAGGGTACTGCAATCTCATAGATTCCAACTGCTCTGGTGTATTGCCTTTTTTACCTGCACTCCTCAGCTACCGAAACATAACAGTATCACCGGCCTAAAAATTGAAAATTGTATGGTACTCACAGAAGGGAAAAATATTGTGAAAGAAAAAAGGTTGTCAGAGTTGTCAGAGATATTTTTCTGTTTGTTGCATTTTTTTTTCCCTCTGTAACTCTGGGTGCTGGGGAGGATTTTTTCTCTCAATGGAGTTTGCACAGTTGTCTGGCCGTGTGGATCAGCTTGCCACTGAGGTTCGGAGTATTGCTACCTATCTTGCTAGGTTGCCTGTTGTGGAACCTAGGATTCCCATGCCAGATTTGTTTTTGGGGGATCGAGCCAAGTTTCTGAATTTCAAAAATAATTGTAAATTGTTTTTTGCCTTAAAATCTAAGTCCTCAGGGAACGCAGCGCAGCAGGTTCAAATTGTCATCTCTCTCCTGCGCGGCGATCCTCAGGATTGGGCTTTTTCCCTGACACCTGGGGATCCTGTTTTGAGTGATGTTGATGCATTTTTTCAGGCCTTGGGGTTATTGTACGATGAGCCTAATGTCACTGATCAGGCTGAAAAAGCCTTGTTGGCATTAAATCATGGGCTTGATGACGCTGAGTTATACTGTCAGAGATTCCGTAGGTGGGCAGTCCTGACCAAATGGAATGACGACGCTTTGGCAGCCCTTTTTCGGAAGGGTCTGTCAGATAATGTAAAGGATGTTATGGTGGGATTCCCTGTCCCCTCTGGTCTCAATGATTCTATGTCATTAGCGATTCAAATTGACAGACGTTTGCGTGAGCGGAGAAGTATGCGTGGAATAGTGTTGCCTTGTGAACCTGCTTCTGAATCCATGCAGTGTGATAGAGTGGTTTCTGGGGCACAGCGTCATGAGTTTCGAAAGCGCAATGGGTTATGTTTCTACTGTGGTGATGCCTCTCATGCTATTTCAGTCTGCCCTAAGCGGGGAAGACGTTTTGCACGCTCAGTTGTCTTGGGTAGTGTTCAGACTAAGTTTTTATTAACTGTTACTCTGATATGCTCTCTGTCCTCATTTTCTGCTCAGGCTTTCGTTGATTCGGGAGCAGCTATTAACCTGATGGATTTTGATTTTGCTAAACGTTGTGGGTTTCCCTTGATACCCCTACGGAAGTCTATTCCCCTACTGGGGATCGATTCTACCCCTTTGGCTGAGAATAAACCTCAGTTCTCTACTCAGGTGATAATGAGGGTTGACCTTGATCATCAGGAGAGCTGCAAATTTTTGGTTCTGTATAATCTGCATGACATTATCGTACTGAGTTTCCCTTGGTTACAGTCTCATAATCCTGTTTTGGATTGGAAATCTGTGTCTGTAACCAGTTGGGGCTGCCAATGTGTTAATACCAACACTCCTGTTTTTTCTGCCTCCCCCCAGGCTCAGGATGTTCCTGATTTTTTGATTGATTTTTCTGATGTGTTTAGCGAAAGTAAATCTACATCCTTGCCTCCCATAGGAGCTATGACTGCGCTATTGAATTAGTGCCTGGTAGTAAATTCCCTAAAGGTCGCCTTTTTAACTTGTCTGTACCTGAACATGACGCTATGCAGTCTTATATCAAGAAGTCATTGGAGAAGGGTCATATCAGACCATCCTCTTCACCCTTAGGTGCCGGTTTTTTCTTTGTGGACAAAAAGGATGGTTCATTAAGGCCGTGTATTGATTATCGTCTTTTGAACAATATTACTGTGAAATATCAATATCCGTTACCCTTGATTTCTGACCTGTTTTCCAGGGTGAAAAACGCTACTTGGTTTACCAAGCTTGACCTCAGGGGGGCATATAACCTTATTCGCATTAAGCACGGGGATGAATGGAAGACGGCATTTAATACCCCTGAGGGGCATTTTGAG
Organism: Oophaga sylvatica; assembly: GCA_033576555.1. NCBI lineage: Eukaryota > Metazoa > Chordata > Amphibia > Anura > Dendrobatidae > Oophaga > Oophaga sylvatica. The sequence continues at coordinate 306,881,374 of JARQOD010000002.1, read as the reverse complement.
TACCTTGTGATGCCCTTTGGGCTCACTAATGCTCCTTCCGTCTTCCAGTCCTTCATGAATGACATTTTCAGGGATTTTGTGGATAAATTTCTGATTGTTTATTTGGATGATATCTTGATTTTTTCCAATGACTGGGACTCTCATGTGAAACATGTTCGAACTGTATTCCAGATTTTGAGAGAGAATGCTCTGTATGTGAAGGGATCAAAGTGTCTTTTTGGCGTACAGAGGATCTCATTTTTGGGATTCATTTTGTCCCCATCTGTTATTGAAATGGACCCGGTCAAGGTTCAGGCCATCTGTGATTGGGTCCAACCTACTTCATTAAAGGCTCTTCAAAGATTTTTGGGTTTTGCCAATTTTTATCGTAAATTTATTGGTAATTTCTCGGTTATTGTTAAACCATTAACTGATTTGACCAAAAAGGGTTCTGATGTGGTGAATTGGCCTCCTGAGGCAGTCTCTGCATTTCAGGAACTTAAGCAGAGATTCACTTCTGCTCCTGTTCTACGGCAGCCTGATGTTTCTCTGCCATTTCAGGTGGAGGTTGATGCCTCTGAAATTGGGGCAGGTGCCGTTTTGTCCAAAGAGATCCAGAGACCTCTAAAAGTAACCCTTGTGCCTTTTTCTCTCGAAAATTTTCTCCTACTGAACGTAATTATGACGTGGGTAATCGGGAGTTATTGGCCATGAAGTGGGCTTTTGAAGAGTGGAGACATTGGCTGGAGGGAGCCAAACATCAGGTGGTGGTCCTTACGGACCATAAGAATCTGGTTTATCTGGAATCTGCCAAGCGACTTAATCCTAGACAGGTCAGGTGGGCCTTGTTTTTCACACGTTTTAATTTTGTGGTTTCCTTTCTTCCTGGCACTAAGAATGTTAAGGCGGATGCCCTCTCGAGGAGTTTCCTTGCGGACTCTCCTGAGTTATCTGATCCTTCTGTTATTTTAAAAGAAGGTGTAGTTCTTTCCGCCATCTCGCCCAATTTGAGACTGGCTTTGGAGGGGTGTCAGGAGGATAGGCCCGAGCGCTGCCCTGTTGGGAAATTGTTTGTCCCGGACCAGTGGAAAAAGAGTGTGATGTCTGAGATTCATTGTTCCGCGTTGGCCGGTCATCCCGGAATTTTTGGTACCAGAGACTTGGTTAGTCGGTCCTTTTGGTGGCCTACCTTGTCTCGTGATGTCAGGGAATTTGTGCAGTCCTGCGGACTTGCTCTCGCTCCAAGCCTTGCTCTCGCTCTAGTGGTTTGTTGATGCCATTGCCTGTGCCCAAGAGACCATGGACCCATATCTCTATGGATTTCATTTCCGACCTCCTGTTTCTCAGAGAATGACCGTCATCTGGGTGATTTGTGATAGGTTTTCCAAGATGATACATCTTGTGCCATTACCTAAGTTGCCTTCCTCCTCTGAATTGGTGCCTTTGTTCCTTCAGCACGTGGTTCGTTTACACGGCATTCCTGAGAACATTGTGTCTGACAGAGGAGTCCAGTTTGTTTCCAGATTTTGGAGGACCTTTTGTTCTAAACTTGGTGTTCAATTGTCTTTCTCCTCTGCGTTTCATCCTCAGACCAATGGTCAAACTGAGAGAACAAACCAGACATTGAAGACTTATCTAAGATGCTTTGTGTCTGCTGATCAGGATGACTGGGTCTCTTTTTTGCCTTTGGCTGAGTTTGCTCTTAATAATAGGGCTAGCTCTGCCACTTTGATGTCTCCATTTTTCTGTAATTCTGGGTTTCACCCTCGATTTTCTTCAGGACAGACGGAGGCTTCTGTCTGTCCAGGTGTTGACTCTGTTGTGGAGCGTATGCAAACGATTTGGGACCAGGTAGTGGAGAGGTTGTCCTTCTCTCTGGAGAGGGCCCAGCGGTTTGCTAACCGGCATAGGACTGATGGTCCTCGGTTTAAAGTGGGGGACTTGGTCTGGTTGTCCTCAAAAAATATTCCTATGAGAGTGGCATCTCCTAAATTTAAGCCTAGGTTCATTGGACCTTATAAGATCATGGAGATTCTTAATCCTGTTTCTTTTCGTTTGCTTCTTCCAGGGACATTTAAGATCCATAACGTGTTCCACAAGTCCTTGTTGAAGAGGTTTGTTGAGCCAGTGGTTCCTACTGCTTTGCCTCCTGACCCTGTTTTGGATGAGGGCAATATGGAGTTTGTGGTTGAGAAAATATTGAATTCTCGTTTTTCTAGACGGAAACTCCAGTATTTGGTTAAGTGGAGAGGTTATGGTCAGGAAGACAATTCTTGGGTGTTTGCTTCGGACATCCATGCTAGGAGACTCATCCGTGCGTATCATAGAACTCATCCTGACCGACCTGGTTGCTCAAGTGTGGGTTCGGTGACCCCTTCTCAAGGGGGGGGTACTGTTGTGAATGGACTTGAAATGAGTTCTGAGCAGAGGCTCCCTCTGGTGGTTACAAGCGGTACTGGACTGTCCAGTGAAGATTGTGAGGATTGGGAATCAGGTGTTACTGACTGGTCTTATATAAGGGAGTCGCCTTCCCATCAGGGTTGCCGGTGATCAATTGTTCTGGTCTCAATCCTTGATTCCTGTTTCCTTTGTAGCCTGCTGTGTCGTGTCTGCATCTCCTGCTAACAGATAAGACATTTTCTTCTTTTTGTTTTTGTGCTTGATTTTTGCATTTTGTCTTGCACTTCTGTGGGGGCCTTCAGGGTCCCCTCCGGGGGCTATTGCCCTCTCAGTTTAGTTCTGCCACTTATGTTTGTACATTTGCTTTTTCCAGTTTTTTCAGTGGCTGCTGTTTTGATTTTGTTACACCAGAGAACTAATTTAGGTGGTAGAGGTCGTGTGATCTCAGGTGTTTTTGAAATTAGTAGAGTTGGTGCTTTTCAGGGTTTTTTGGGATTGCAGTAAGTGCCCTTCCTATCCTTTTCTATTTAGGTAGTTTGGGCCCCAACGTTTGCTCATACTATTTTCTGTCTGTGTCAGTATTTCTTCTTGTCTAACCGCCATTACATGTTTGGGGGCTTTCTATGTTCTTTGGGGATCTGCTCCGGGGCAGATAGCTTTCCTCTTTCTATCTTTAGGTGTAGTTAGTTTCTCAGGCTGTGACGAGGCGTCTAGGACCAACGAAGGAACGCTCCACGGCTGCCTCTAGTTGTTGTGGTTAGTCAGGGTACTGCAATCTCATAGATTCCAACTGCTCTGGTGTATTGCCTTTTTTACCTGCACTCCTCAGCTACCGAAACATAACACGACTGCTCCAGCACTGGCTATAATAGCAGATCCAGGAAAGGCAGCAGCAAGTCACTGCACAGTAGAGGAGTGGGCAAGACGCCTGGACCGACGTCTCTGCTGAGCAGGCTCCACTGCGGCCGGAGATGAATGGGAGACTGCAGTGGGACGGGTTCGAGACTCCCCTTGTGCAGCATCGGGAAATCGAACCCTAACATTACCCCCCTCCTAGGACCCCCCCTTCTTTGGGCCTCTCTGCGCTCAAAGACAGCGATGAGCTGCGGAGCGTGAATATGCTCTGCAGGCTCCCAAGACCTATCCTCAGGCCCATAGCCCCTCCAGGCCACCAAATAAAACTTTTTGCCCCGTACCACCTTACACCCTACGATGGCGTTCACCTCATGGTCATCCGTAGATGAACCCGATGTCCCGGCAGATGACTCAGAAAACCGGGACATGAGCACGGGTTTCAGGAGGGATACATGAAAGGTGTCGGAGATACCCAGGAGTGGTGGAAGAGCCAAACGGTATACCACAGGGTTAACCTGCTCGAGGACCTTTAAAGGACCCAGGTAGCGGGGTGCCAACTTAGTGGACTCAACTCGCAGCCTGATGTTACGGGCGGAGAGCCACACCAAGTCCCCAGGAGCAAATGTTGGAGCGGGGCGCCAATGTGTGTCAGCAGAGGACCTCATCCTCTCCTTGGACGCCTGAATGGCATCCTGGATACGGTCCCAAATGTCCCGTGCCTCCACAGCCCAGTCTGCCACCCTGGAGTTGGCGGAAGACACGGGCATGGGCACCGGAACCCGCGGATGCTGACCGTAGTTCAGAAGGAAAGGAGTCTGTCCGGTGGAGTCAGCCACAGCATTGTTTAATGCAAACTCAGCCCATGGTAGCAAGGATGCCCAGTCATCCTGCCTGGCAGAGACAAAATGTCGTAGATAGGTGACCAAGGTCTGGTTGGCCCTCTCTACCAACCCATTCGTCTCAGGATGATACGCTGAAGAGAGATTTAACTCAATACTGATTAGACGACAAAGCTCTCTCCAGAACCGAGACGCAAACTGGGGACCTCGGACACTGACAATTTTGTCCGGCATGCCGTGTAGACGGAAGATGTGCCTAATGAACAACGCTGCCAGAGCCCGTGCAGAAGGTAACCGTGGTAGTGGCACCAGATGCACCATTTTAGAGAAATGGTCGGTGATTACCCAAATGATGGTGCAACCCCGAGACTTGGGCAAGCCCACCACAAAGTCCATCCCAACCATCTCCCAGGGCCTGTCTGCCACCGGCAAAGGATAAAGTAAACCAGCTGGCCGTTGTCGTGGAGACTTATTTTTGGCGCAGGAGACACACGCCCGAACATAGTCCCCAACATCACGGACCATATGCGGCCACCAATATGTCCTCGCCAGCAATTCAGATGTCCTCTTTGCCCCAAAATGTCCACCAACCCTGGACGAATGTGCCCAAGAGAGTACCTCCGGTCGCAAATTGGTAGGCACAAAAGTCTTGCCCGGGGGCACAGACTCTAGTGAAACCGGAGCCACTGTTCTCAGGCTCTCTGTGGGAACAATAAGCCGAGGCTCCTCTACCTCCTCTTCAGAGGACACCACAGAGCGAGAGAGAGCGTCGGCACGAATGTTCTTCTCTCCAGAGAGGAAATGGAGTGTGAAATTAAACCGAGAGAAGAACAAGGACCATCTGGCCTGGCGAGAGTTAAGCCGCTGAGCTGTCTGCAGATACACCAAATTTTTGTGGTCGGTGAAGACTTGGAAGGGAAAACGGGCCCCCTCCAACAGATGTCTCCACTCAGAGAAGGCCAACTTCATGGCTAGCAACTCCCTATCCCCGATGGAATAATTCCTCTCCGCTGAAGTGAAGTCTTAGAGAAGAAGAAGCAAGGATGCTTCCGACCTTGAGCATCCTTTTGGAAGAGGACTGCTCCAGCACCAACGGATGAGGCATCCACCTCCAATAAAAATGGCTTATCAACATCGGGGCGATGTAGGATGGGAGCGCTAGCAAAATGAGACTTAATAGAAAGAAAGCCGTGGAGACCTCTTCCGACCACAATTTGGGATTTGCTCCCTTCTTGGTAAGGGCTACCAAGGGAGCTACCAAGGTAGAGAAATGCGGAATGAACTGGCGATAGTAATTAATGAACCCCATAAAGCGCTGCACCGCTTTTAGAGAGTGAGGTTCCTGCCAGTCCATCACAGCCTGTAGTTTGGCCGGATCCATAGCCAATCCCTGGGTTGAGATGATATAACCAAGGAAAGGTAAAGACTCCAGCTCAAACATACATTTCTCTAACTTAGCATAGAGGGAATTAGCCCGTAAGAGGTCGAAGACTCTGCAGACATCTCTCCGGTGGGAGTCAATATCTGGAGAGAAGATGAGTATATCATCCAGATAGACTACGACCGAGGTGGAGAGCATATCCCGGAAGATGTCATTGACAAAGTCTTGGAAAACGGCTGGAGCATTACAGAGCCCAAAGGGCATCACCAGATATTCGTAATGCCCATCCCTGGTATTAAAAGCCGTCTTCCATTCGTCCCCCTCACGGATGTGAATCAGGTTATAAGCACCGCGCAGATCTAGTTTAGTGAATACTCTTGCTCCCGAAGCCTATCAAAAAGCTCAGAAATCAGGGGCAACGGGTACTTGTTTTTAACGGTGATGGCGTTAAGACCCCTGTAATCAATACACGGACGCAATTCTCTGTTTTTCTTCTGCACGAAGAAAAATCCCGCCCCTGCCGGTGACACCGACTTCCTAATAAACCCTTTTGCCAGGTTCTCCTGAATATATTGCGACATGGCCTCTGTCTCAGGAAGAGAGAGGGGATAGACCCTTCCCGAGGAGGTTCTGCGCCAGGCAAGAGGTCGATAGGACAGTCATAGGGGCGATGAGGCGGAAGAGTCTCCGCAGCCTTCTTGGAGAACACGTCTGCATATGACCAGTAGTGCTTGGGAAGTGGAGTAAGATCTGCGGGTAACTCCGTAGTGGTAACCTGAACGCAACTCCTGACACATCTGCCTCTACATGCATCACTCCAACCCAGTATCCTACCCGAAGTCCACTCTATATGTGGGGAGTGGAAACGGAGCCAAGGTATACCTAGTAGGATCTCGTCTATTCCCTCGGGAAGGACGAGTAGAGAAATAAGTTCCTGATGGGAAGGAGATACAGACAATGCAAGTGGAAACAGTCTGGTGTGTAATTTGTGAGGGCAATATCGACCCATTCACTACCCGGACAGTCACTGATTTGTCAAGCGCCACCAGAGGTATTGCATGACGGCGAGCAAAACTAGAGGACATGAAATTCCCCTCTGCTCCTGAGTCCACGCAAAGGTCGGCGGTGAGAATGGAAGTACCAACAGTGATTGTCCCTTTAAGTGTCACCTTGGAGGAAAATGCCGCTGTCTCTAGTGAACCTCCTCCCAGGACCACTAGACGCGATCGCTTCCCCGATCGCTGTGGACATTTGTTGGCATAGTGTCCTGTCTGCTGACAACGGTTACAGACCACGGATACTCGGACGGACCGAGACTTAGGTCCTGCATGAGGAACTTCTGTGGCCTTTTGGGGTTCGGACGCCAGATCGGGAAATTCGAGAGGTTTGGCAAAGGTGGGAGCCAACCGAAACCTCTGCCTACACTGGGCCTGCTCCAACCTCCGCTCGTGAAAACGGAGGTCAATGCGGTAGATATGGAGATAAGCTTCTCCAGTGTGGCGGGAATCTCCCTGGTAGCCAAAGCGTCTTTACCATGGTCAGCCAGTCCTCGCCAGTAGATTGGAATAAGAACTTTATCAGACCAATCTAGCTCAGAAGCTAGAGTCCGAAACTGGACGGAAAACAGACTGACCAAAGACGAACCCTGTGCCAATGCCAGCAGTTGTAGTGCCGTATCGTTGGTGACCTGAGGTCCTAAAAAGACCTTTTTAAGAGCCTCCAAGAAACGAGGAGCACTCCGCACCACACGATCGTCGCGCTCCCACAGCGGCGTTGCCCACTCCAACGCTCTGCCCGAGAGTAGAGAAAGTACAAAACCCACTTGTGCCCGATCCGTGGGAAAACGTGCAGCCAGAAGCTCGAGCTGTATAGAGCACTGACTCACGAATCCCCGACATTGCTTGCTATCACCGGCAAACTTGTCAGGAAGCGGGAGGTGGGATAATGTAGGGGCAGAGGTGGCAGAAGACAAACTGGCTGCAGCCACGCTAGCAGCCTGAACAGCGACTGCGGTAACATCCACAGCTAAGGTTGTGCGCTCAAGAGCCGCCAACCTACCCTCCAGCTGCTGGATGTACTGCGATAGACGCTGTTCATCCGCCATTTTACTAGCCAGACCCTGGCGCTAATATTATGTTAAGGGTCTGCGGAACGCACCAAATATATAAAGTAGAGAGGTGCGTTCGCAGCCCGGGGTCCACCGTGCAAGCGGAGCCTGCTGCTAGTAGAAATGGCGCGAGAAGCAAACTCTGTTATCCCGCAGAGTCGCCAACATAAACGCCGTAATGCGCTGTGGCAATAAGTGCGAACTCTGTTACTCCACAGAGCCGCAGCGCTATATGGTGATGTGTGCGCACTCACTAGACACAACTGAGTGGCAAAGAAAACACGCTAGGGCGCTGTCTAGCGTTGAAAGCGAACCCTGTTACGTCACAGGGCCGCTGAGAAAAAGTACTGTGTCCTGTCAGGCTCTCAGGTACACAGTTAAGTGCTACGCGTTCATAAAGCGTGATCATGTGCTAATGTCCTCGCGGGAGTCACCCGCAATCTATGGCGTCTGAACGCCAGACCCTGAATACGGCAATCAAAACTCCTCACCGGTTATGCCGGTAATCTAGGGCATCTAGGACACCGACCCTGACCAGCTACCATACCAAACTCCTCACCGATTAAGTCGGTATTCTAGTGGCTTATTTCAGCCGGGTCTCTATCCACACATACACATGACCACACTGGCGCATAGCATACAATGATTGATATTAGCGCATGGCGGCCCAGCCATGCTACCCTTTTATAGCAACAGCTACAGGACCTTCCAGGAACAAGGACCAATGAGAAGCTGTTACAAACAAAGGTAGCTACATGACCTTCCTGGCGGACCAATAGGAGCTGCTGCAGCACCTTAACATGTGACCCCTGATCTCCAATGAGAGATCTCACTCTGGGCATGCTCAGATGGGAAAACGCAGGACTTTGTCTCAAAGACGACTGCTCCAGCACTGGCTATAATAGCAGATCCAGGAAAGGCAGCAGCAAGTCACTGCACAGTAGAGGAGTGGGCAAGACGCCTGGACCGACGTCTCTGCTGAGCAGGCTCCATTGCGGCTGGAGATGAATGGGAGACCGCAGCGGGACGGGTTCGAGACTCCCCTTGTGCAGCAGCGGGAAATCGAACCCTAACACACAGGCACTGAATTCTTGGATCAAAACAATGTGGTGTTTATTTTTCACAGGTTGCAAAGTACCAAACAAAACCCATAAACATAAGTCCCTAGCCTTGTCCAGGTGCTAACTAAACAACACAGACCCTGGCTACTCAGACAAATGCTGAGCTAGTCCTAATCCGGTCAAACAAAAGAATTATTGTCCATAGCAATCACTAATACTTACAGTTTACTGCACACGGCCTGTACAGACTCTTCTCAGAGAGAGATTCTGGCTTGTCTCTCTCTTCAGCTTTCATTGAGCACATCAGGGAAGTCATCTGCAAGTGCAAAGGGAGCTGGCAGCAGCGGATCTTGATGACTTGATCTTGGTGATCTTGATGGTTGATCAAGTGCATTTGTGGTGGGCCACTGGGGAAGGTGCCAGATGTTGCAGAAGGGCCAGCTGGGGCATGTAGTCTCACTGGCAGCAGATAATGATGTTACGGTAGCAGAAGGGGGTCGCTGGACCCCTCAACACTTCCCTTGTGTCCACAAGAATTGTCAATAGCGGGAGGGGCACTCCTGTAGCGGTGGTGTCTGGGTGCAGGTTTTGTAGCGCCTGTGGTGTTTGTGTAATCTCAAGCAGCCAGACACACAGGTGAACTTGTAAACATGGCAATTTTACTGAAAGAGGTAACAGGATACAGTCTCTCTCTTAAAAGTAAAGTTCACATTATATTGTGCATATGAAAGTAATGATTCTCTCCTCAGGAGACAAGCGAGGTTATGGCCTCTCAGGTTGGCTGGAGCAGAGTTCTCTTCACTTGCTATTATAGGAAGTGTTATGCTCAGTCCAATAAATATTACACTGATGGAGGGACCTTTACAGATTGTCTCTCTGTGGAAACACACTAAAGTGTGGAAGTACTCACAGTTTTGGGCCTACCGTTCCCTATCACAGAGAGGTATGTTAAGCAAAGTCAGTGGTGTGGAAGCCATGGGGGTCTGGTCCTGGCTAGAAGCAAACAGGATAACCAGCATGCAGGAGAGCACATGTGCAGCATTCTCTCTCCTAACTAGAAGACGTCACTCCTTTGCAGAGGAGATTATGTGGAGAAAGATGTCCCCTCAGTGTAGACTCGCATGGAAAACTATGATGGGAGCAGAAGTGTTTGACCCCTCCGTCAGCTTGAACCGCCCAGAACTGGAAGTTACCTCACGAATTGTGAGAGTACTGAGCTGGGGAGTAACCTCAGGAAGTCTGTGTGAGCCCTTAGCTGGGAGCCTCCCCCAGCCCTTTCTATGGCAGCTTGTTGTGAGGAGAATAATCACTTAATTTTCATATACACATTGGCCAGTAGATGGCAGCAAAGTTCATTTATGAGTCGTCGGTATACAATGCAGTGTAAAAATCTACTGCCACACGACAACTGTCTCATTCAGTAGCAGCAGTAGAACTGGTATCAGGATACCACACATTTAACATGGCAGAACATTCCACAGACAGCCATTAGTAAACCTTATTGATAGCAGCCAAGTTGTGTAAGTGCTTGTTCATGTGGTCTTCATACTCAGTGATATCAATTGAGATGTTTTGATAATTTTATGTTTTCATCATTTCCATATCATTAACATGTCTAATAACCCTGTGATTTCTATAATGACATGACTTTTTCTTCTTGGTGATGCAATTTCAATGTAAAGAAATGTATATCTTGTAACATCAAGTCAATGGATGTGATATACTTGAAAAGTGCGTAGCTTTCTGCTTGAGATAATTACTAAATTACAGCCCCTTATATTTCTTAAAAATAACTTCAGAAATAAAATTGGTATTTTTCATGATGCGTCTATAAATATCTAGCCTGGCTCTGTAAAATATTATTCCAGCCATTTACCTCTAACGAATGTGAAGAAATGTAACCGAGTCAGAATTATGTAACTTTAAACCATCTGTGCTCATCTCTTTCTGCTCATTAATCTAAGTCAAAATACTAAATATAGTGTGCAACAAAAAGATGCAAGAAGCTGAAATTAACACAAACATTGAACCATACAATCATGTTTTATTTGGTGATTGATCAGACCTAATGGGGAAAATCTTCAGAATATGTACCATGCAAATTGCCTCTTCAGAGAAAAAGAGGACTTCCCAAACTCTATAGCGCCACCTGTTGGAAATAGCAATCCTACAAGTCACAATCAACCCTTTAACGAGTCTTGTAATATGACTAAGGATAAAAGCCAAATCAGAATCTCCATTTGCAGACACGGTGTTTCAAGCTATTGGCCCTCGTCAGTGCAAAGTATGAGAACTGATTTGGCTAGGTGAGAGGTTCTGGACTGGGGTCTAAGGGGTAAGGTTTCTCCTTGTATTCTGAGGTCTAAGGGGTAAGGTTTCTCCTTGTGGAGAGTGACATACCACGTATGTGTGTCGACCCGCCACCACAATTGTGGATTACCAGGGCAATGGGGTACTCAGAGCCGAGCCCATGGAAGTCTATGGGGATTCTTGTCACAGGTAGCTGTGGCTCGGTCTGTGGCCCGGGCGGTCTGGCGTATGTAGGGGATATATTTACAGGGGATTGATTATGTACAGTTCGTGACGCCACCTGTAGTGTTCTGGTAATTAGTACCAGCGCTGCTGTAGATCTCTGAGGGGATGGTGAGGCAGCTAGATGTCGGGTCCCCTACAGGTGGGACTGGTCCCTCAAAGTCTATGTGAGTAGTGAAGTCGAGTGCGGTTAAAGAACACAGTCTCACACGGTCAGCGTCTTTCCATACCTTTACTTGCAAGATGATAAGGCAGGTCCCAGGGAGGCTGATCCAAGGAGAGTGTATCTTGAGACGGCAGCTGGACAAGTTAGGGGCCTCCTTTATCTCCAATATGGCGAGTGCAACTAGCATGAAGCGTAGTTCCCTCAATTCTCCAGCTTATCCAAAGCTGTACCTGCCCAGTCAGCTTAGTGTTAGGGGCCTTCCTATGAAGGAGCTGAATTCTTACGTGGTCCTGCAGAACTCTAAAGTCTTCACTCCCCCTGACCCCAGTTACGTACTGACTATAAGGGGCTTGTCTGCCGCGACCTAGGGTCCGGTAGATTCCTGGTTTTCCTGTCACCGTGCCTGAAACAACAATGACTCTTCGGTCCCCAGTGACCGGCAGCAACGTGCTGGACTTCTGCAATCCTGTAGCACTAATTCTATAATCCACTTGCCTTTCGCCTTGTCCACGCTGGTAACATAAGCACTCAAAACTAGCCAAGGGTCGAGCAGTCACTTCTTTCCTTTTCCTTCCAATGAAGTTAGCCACAGACGCTCAGTTATCACAGGCAGGAGCACGTCTCTGAACCTGATACCGTCCTCTAGACAGGGTGCTGAAGACCTTTCTGTGCTAATACTTCTTCCTTCCTCAGTGTGTATTGTGAAGGTGATACAGCTCTGACTAGACTAAGGTGTATTCCAAACACCTATACCAGACTCCACATTATGAACTGGGATGAAGCAGGCTAGATTCTTTCTTCCTTCCAAACGTCTCCTCACAAGAAGTCTAGACTCTACTCCACACGTCCTCACTGTCCAAAGACAGGAACAAGACTAATCACTCTAACACCTACTACCTTGACCACTCCCTCTAGAGTATCCTCCACTACCCTAGGGGTGTGTCTAGTGTGTGTCGAGTGAATGAATATTGAGCATTAAGCCGCCGTCTCGCCATACACTCTCCAGGGTACTGCGTGTGCCTACCACCAGGGCTACACATTCCCCCATGGTAAACGACAGCACTCCCGGGCTGTGAAATACAAAAGACATTTTGTTTATGCAATAACAATAACAATAACATCTTCCCATACGGGAGGTAAGAACACCTTGAACGTTACAAACTTTTATAGAAAAATACAAATAGTATCAAATAGCATTCAATAAATATACAAGATACTTGTGAAGGACCCGCACCAAACCTTCAACGTGGGTCCTGGGTGGGCTGCAGGACGTCCGATTGCAGACCTCACTCAGTGCCACACCATACGGGTTTTGTTTTTCAGAGGTAGTTATGGATGGTTTTTGTAAAACCAAGATAGGGCACCGAAGCGCAACTATGTACAAGAAAGTTCCGGGTTAGCATAGTCCTTAACCTCAAAAGTCCATTTATAAAGAAAGACATAATAAATCACATTATAAAAGTGCAACTGTTTATCATTTATCATTTACCAATTATCAATTACCAATTACCCAGCCGGGCATTCTATAATTAGAAATATATATTCACTATATATAATACCTGTGCAAAACTTTTTCAAAACATTTTAAACTTTCTGCTTTCTACTTGTGGTAGATCCGATAGGGATCTCACCAACCCTTTACTATTTATTCATCTTCTACTAATACACCTTCCACTACATCTTTCACGCCGGGGGCTGGAATGATGCAATGAGCCCTAGATCCCAAGACCAGCAAATCATGTGCTGCGATCAGGGTCTGGGTCGCGACAGTTCTGGTGCGAACCTCTAGGGGCGCAACGGGTATACTCTCTCCGCGTGACACCGATTGCGTCTCCATTACAGTCAACGATATAGACCGCGTCAGGGTTTGCGATCTAGACTGGGTCGCATGTGGCGATGTGGAGGTGGCTTTAACTTGCGATGAACTTTGGGTCGCTAGTTGCGATGACTTTACAGGGGGCGATGCTGGGGCACGGCCGGATGCTGCTTGAGCTGGAAACGGGGACGCTGCGGTAATGGTGACGATACCTGCGTCTGGGACGGGGTCGCGGACGATGGCGACATTCAGGGCATACCACCCCTTCATTCCCCAATGCCGCGTATAGGTGACTATATCTCCGTTTGCTAAGTCCCTCCCGGGATGACCTTGCGGCAGGTGAGATTCCACGTCACGCCTGCTGACGAAGACCGCTGGGTAGAGGCCCGGTTCACGGATAAAGCCCCAGCCCTTCCGGAGCTGGAACTCAGCCACACACCCCGCCGCCGCGGTTCCCGTAAGGTACCTTTGTCGCGACGGACAGTCTCCTTGTCGGCAATCAGCTCGGCATACTGTCGCTGGCGGTTCTTCTGAGCTTCCCGCTCTTCCTCCTGCTGACGCCTCTTCTTCTCCTCACGACTCCGCCATTCTTGTTCCCACTGGGCGGTGTAGGCGACGTCATCCAGGCGCGCCATTTCGTCCCAGTCCACGTCTGGTAGTGACGGACAGGACCCCTCCGGTGTCCCTGCCGGGGACCGATAATCTGCTGCGGCCTCTTGGCCGGGCGGGCGTTCCGGGATTGGCTGTACCTCCTCAACCTCCTCCGCTTCCACCGCTTCACCAGTGGGATCGGGAACGGTACTTTCGGGGGCAGCCTCCGGTTGCTCCTTCGCCTTGGGCAGCAGACTCTTCGGTTTTTGGAATCGTGGGGGTTCATTGAGGGGAGAGGACGCCGTGTTGGTTAGTTGCCACTTCAGCAGGTTACATCGGCGTCTCTCAATCTCCTCCAGTCCAGGTTGGAACATCTTCTTTAGGAGTGCGTTCTCCTCTGGATCTCCAGCAACGCCTGTTGCAGGTGCAGGATCGCATAAGGCTCCGATGCCGATGGCAGCTTGGCGGGGGCACGGGGCCTGCCTTCCTCCGCTGCCCCACTCGGCTGCACACGTCCTGCCTCCATCATGTTCCAGAAGATTCTTTCTTCTTTCTGCGGAGACATCCGGTCTCTTCCGTGGAGGTGGGGTTTGCGTCTCCTCCTCCTCGCAGGGAAGGTGAAGAGGAGGCGGACCTCCTTTGCTGTAGGGCAGGACCGCATGTTGTAGTAGCACTTTGAGAGGGCAGGCATTTTCTTCGCGCCACAGGGGGGTAGACGCCCACGAAGGTACGCCCACCTTCTTCTCCAGCGCCTGAGGGCGCGAATATGGCGACAAAAATGGCGATTTTGGCGCCAAAAGTGCAAACAGTCCTTCTTCACAAAAACAAGTCCTTAGGCACACAGGGCTCGCAATTCCGCGAGTTTCGCATCCTGTTCGTGACGCCAAAGTTGTGTCGACCCGCCACCACAATTGTGGATTACCAGGGCAATGGGGTACTCAGAGCCGAGCCCATGGAAGTCTATGGGGATTCTTGTCACAGGTAGCTGTGGCTCGGTCTGTGGCCCGGGCGGTCTGGCGTATGTAGGGGATATATTTACAGGGGATTGATTATGTACAGTTCGTGACGCCACCTGTAGTGTTCTGGTAATTAGTACCAGCGCTGCTGTAGATCTCTGAGGGGATGGTGAGGCAGCTAGATGTCGGGTCCCCTACAGGTGGGACTGGTCCCTCAAAGTCTATGTGAGTAGTGAAGTCGAGTGCGGTTAAAGAACACAGTCTCACACGGTCAGCGTCTTTCCATACCTTTACTTGCAAGATGATAAGGCAGGTCCCAGGGAGGCTGATCCAAGGAGAGTGTATCTTGAGACGGCAGCTGGACAAGTTAGGGGCCTCCTTTATCTCCAATATGGCGAGTGCAACTAGCATGAAGCGTAGTTCCCTCAATTCTCCAGCTTATCCAAAGCTGTACCTGCCCAGTCAGCTTAGTGTTAGGGGCCTTCCTATGAAGGAGCTGAATTCTTACGTGGTCCTGCAGAACTCTAAAGTCTTCACTCCCCTGACCCCAGTTACGTACTGACTATAAGGGGCTTGTCTGCCGCGACCTAGGGTCCGGTAGATTCCTGGTTTTCCTGTCACCGTGCCTGAAACAACAATGACTCTTCGGTCCCCAGTGACCGGCAGCAACGTGCTGGACTTCTGCAATCCTGTAGCACTAATTCTATAATCCACTTGCCTTTCGCCTTGTCCACGCTGGTAACATAAGCACTCAAAACTAGCCAAGGGTCGAGCAGTCACTTCTTTCCTTTTCCTTCCAATGAAGTTAGCCACAGACGCTCAGTTATCACAGGCAGGAGCACGTCTCTGAACCTGATACCGTCCTCTAGACAGGGTGCTGAAGACCTTTCTGTGCTAATACTTCTTCCTTCCTCAGTGTGTATTGTGAAGGTGATACAGCTCTGACTAGACTAAGGTGTATTCCAAACACCTATACCAGACTCCACATTATGAACTGGGATGAAGCAGGCTAGATTCTTTCTTCCTTCCAAACGTCTCCTCACAAGAAGTCTAGACTCTACTCCACACGTCCTCACTGTCCAAAGACAGGAACAAGACTAATCACTCTAACACCTACTACCTTGACCACTCCCTCTAGAGTATCCTCCACTACCCTAGGGGTGTGTCTAGTGTGTGTCGAGTGAATGAATATTGAGCATTAAGCCGCCGTCTCGCCATACACTCTCCAGGGTACTGCGTGTGCCTACCACCAGGGCTACACATATGTCACTCTCCACAAGGAGAAACCTTACCCCTTAGACCTCAGAATATGTACCATAACCCAGTCCATCTAATGAAATATAGCAACATGGTAGTGAGCAATTGCATGCTGAAATATTGACAATAATTAACATTTTTTACTGGAAAGAACAATTTTACAAATATCACAGTATGCTTTTGAAGTGTTGACATATCCCCTAGAACCGATGCAAAATATCGTGGATGAAATGTCAGCGTAGAGACAAGCTTTCCCGCAAAATCTCCTACTAAATGCATTCAGTTTTCTTGATAAGTTGCACATTTAAGGCTCATGTTGTTTCAGCCATTAGATCACAGGGAACAAAAAAAAAAGGAAATATTTAAAAATAGCAAAAATTTATTATTTAAAGGGGCTGACATTAATCAAAAGTAAATGAGCTAATAGGCATGGGATGGTACAAGAAAATAACAAAATAAGCTATACTTACCCTCTTACAATGCTACAGTGCTGCCTCTCTAATAGTGTTGAGCGATACTGCTCGATATCTAAAAATATCGTATCGAAATGGTATCGCCGATATCACTAAATATCGTCGATATCCGATTCCGATACCGGAAGTCCAATGTAAGTCTATGGGAACAAAAAATCGCAACAAAAAAAACCCTTTCTTTCGTTGTAAACACAAAATATACACACATAGAATACATATATATATATATACATGTCATTGTGACATATATATATATATACATATATTTATAGTTTATACACTTCTACATAGTAAAATAGACTCTGATTCAATTGCCGGGTAAAGCCGTGACATACCCCATAGAAGTCGACGGGCTCGGTGCCGAGTACCCCCGAAACCTCTGGCTCTGTGCGACTCAACTTGGGCGTCAAGAACAGGATTCTGTAGCTCGCTATAAGCGAGTCCTGTGTGCCTGAATTGAACTGGTTTTGTGCTTGAGAATTGCTAAAATCATCAGAGAATGTATTTGCCATTTTTCCGCCATATCTGCGTCACGACGAGGCACTGGTGAAGAAGAACGGCGTGCTCTTCGTGGGTGTACACTCACTCAGTGGCGTGAAAACGATGGCCGACCACTCTAAATGGTACTGCAATGTAAGATCGTGCCCCACAGCTCTTCAGTTCCGCCTCCTCATCCTCCTCAGTGTGCAGAAACTAACACGAAGGTCCCGCCTCACTACAAAAGAGGGGCCCTCTCCAGATGCTAATGACACATGTGACTTGGCAGAGATGGCTAATGGACACGAGCAGAAGTGTGAAGGGATTGAGCAGTCAGAGCTCTCCCCCCACGGAAGCGACCCGATCGCCACGGAACCACCGTTGGGCACCCGGCCTGGAAACCCTCCTACGCTGGAAGAAGCGGAGGATACCCTAAGAGGCCTGGCCCGGCACCGGGAGGAGGTCGCCAGGATGGAAGCCAGCTGGCGTGCCCTAAAACTAAACTTGGAGCGGCACCAATCCCTCTTACCTGAAGTGTCTGTACCGGAAGGTGAGGCACCCGTTCTAGTAGAGGAGTCTGTGCGGGCATCCCAGCCCTTGCAATGTGATCCAGTTGACGTTGTCGCAGTGGAGGCACCCGTTCCTGCAAAAAACTCTGCACCGGCAGCACCCCAGATCCCGCTGTCTGCCCCCGTCGCTGAGACAGAAGAAGCGACACCCGTCCTCATGGAGGAGGCCGCGCAGGCACCAGAGGTCTACCTGTCTGTACCGGAGCCCCGACTGTCATCTGTTCCAGAGCCGGCTGCTTCCTCCGCAGGTGAGCGCCGCCAGGACTGGGGGGCGCCAGGAGAGCTGCCGCAAACCGGACATCATAAGCTGCAGTTTGATGGTGGAGACATGGAGATGCTGGAGGAGAATTACAACCGGCGTCAGGAGGAAGAGTGGAGACGTTGGGAGCGGGAAGCAGAGCGACAAAGGGAGCAGCGAGAATCCCAAAAACTTCGGCAACGTCACCTGGAGAAGGACCGGGCAGATAAGGACCGGATGAGAAAAGATAAAGGAACCCTGAGGGAGCCGCGGCGTAAGGGTGCAATACGGAGCTTTAAATTGAAAGGTGGTTGGGGCTTCATCCAGGAGCCTGGACTTTATTTAGAAGTCTTTGTGACCCGGCGGGACGTGGAGACTCACCTCCCAGAAGGACACCCGGGGAGGGACCTGTTGCCAGGAGACTTGGTGACTAGTGTTGAGCGATAGTGCTCGATATCTAAAAATATCGTATCGAAATTGTATCGCCGATAGCACTAAATATCGTCGATATCCGATTTCGATACCGGAAGTCCAATGTAAGTCTATGGGAACAAAATATCGCAACTAAAAAAACCTTTATTTCCTTGTAAACACTAAATATACACACATAGAATACATATATATATATATATACATGTCATTGTGACATATATATACATATATTTATAGTTTATACACTTCTACATAGTAAAATAGACTCTGATTCAATTGCCGGGTAAAGACGTGACATACCCCATAGAAGTCGACGGGCTCAGTGCCGAGTACCCCAAAAACCTCTGGCTCTGTGCGACTCAACTTGGGCGTCACGAACAGGATTCTGTAGCTCGCTATAAGCGAGTCCTGTGTGCCTGAATTGAACTGGTTTTGTGCTTGAGAATTGCTAAAATCATCAGAGAATGTATTTGCCATTTTTCCGCCATATCTGCGTCACGACGAGGCACTGGTGAAGAAGAAGGGCGTGCTCTTCATGGGTGTACACACTCACTCAGTGACGCGAAAACGATGGCTCTAAATGGTACTGCAATGTAAGATCGTGCCCCACAGCTCTTCAGTTCCGCCTCCTCATCCTCCTCAGTGTGCAGAAACTAACACGAAGGTCCCGCCTCACTAACAAAAGAGGGGCCCTCTCCAGATGCTAATGACACATGTGACTTGGCAGAGATGGCTAATGGACACGAGCAGAAGTGTGAAGGGATGGAGCAGTCAGAGCTCTCCCCCCACGGAAGCGACCCGATCGCCACGGAACCACCGTTGGGCACCCGGCCTGGAAACCCTCCTACGCTGCAAGAAGCGGAGGATACCCTAAGAGGCCTGGCCCGGCACCGGGAGGAGGTAGCCAGGATGGAAGCCAGCTGGCGTGTCCTAAAACTAAACTTGGAGCGGCGCCAATCCCTCTTACCTGAAGTGTCTGTACCGGAAGGTGAGGCACCCGTTCTAGTAGAGGAGTCCATGCGGGCATCCCAGCCCTTGCAATGTGATCCGGTTGACGTTGTCGCAGTGGAGGCACCCGTTCGTGCAAAAAACGCTGCACCGGCAGCACCCCAGATCCCGCTGTCTGCCCCGTCGCTGAGACAGAAGAAGCGACACCCGTCCTCATGGAGGAGGCCGCGCAGGCACCAGAGCACTACCTGCCTGTACCGGAGCCCTGACTGTCATCTGTTCCAGAGCCGGCTGCTTCCTCCGCAGGTGAGCGCCGCCAGGACTGGGGGGCGCCAGGAGAGCTGCCGCAAACCGGACACTGTAAGCTGCAGTTTGATGGTGGAGACATGGAGCTGCTGGTGGAGGAGAATTTTAACCGGCGTCAGGAGGAAGAGTGGAGACGTTGGGAGAAGGAAGCAGAGCGACAAAGGGAGCAGCGAGAATCCCAAAAACTTCGCCAACGTCAGCTGGAGAAGGACCGGGCAGATAAGGACCGGATGAGAAAAGATAAAAGTACGGTGAGGGAGCCGCGGCGTAAGGGTGCAGTACGGAGCTTTAAATTGAAAGGTGGTTGGGGCTTCATCCAGGAGCCTGGACTTTATTTAGAAGTTTTTGTGAACCGGCGGGACGTGGAGGCTCACCTCCCAGAAGGACACCCGGGGAGGGACCTGTTGCCAGGAGACTTGGTGACTTACACCCGACACTGGGGTTACAATGGATGGTACGCCCTAAATGTTACCAGGTGCGACCCCTACTCCCCAGAGTATCAGGAACCTGTGAGACCCTCGGAGCCTTCAGCCTCCCACATCCAGGCCTCTGCAAAAGTGCCCACCCCACGCAGTAAATCTCCTCAGCCTCCCTCAGTGGTCTCCTCAGCAGCCCCAGCTATGGACATGATAAGTATAGCTGGCCCGTACCCGGCGCCTGTTAGGCCCCCTGGGGTTCGTTCAGTCTGGGACATAGGGTTCCAGACCCGGAGGGAGATGAAAGAGGTGGCCACACAGACCCAGATAGCGGGTCACGACTTGACTGTACAGGCCACACGACGTCATCAGGTCCTGGTGGTCCTTGGTGCCTCGGATGTTTGGCAAGCATCAGAAGAGTACCAGGTGGTACCTGGAACACCCCTGCCAAAGAATTAAAAATAACCCGGACAGGGTCACTGTATGTAAATGGTTAAATTGTTTATGTACCCGGACGGGTGAATGTTCATAAAAAGTTTTTTAATTTAATAAAAAAAAAAAAAACACAGTTTTCATTACTTTTATTACAGTCTCATCCTGCGAAGCCATCGATCTCCTGTAAAAAAATGAAAAAAAAAAAAGTATACCACCTGACCGACGCAGTCCATAGTAACGAGTGTCCCACGACGATCCAGCTCTGCTACATCAGAATGACAGGCAGAGCCTGTCATCCCGGCGCAGCACAGCTGATTACCTGCTTCCCCGGCGGTGACGTCATCGGACTGACTGCTTTACGGCCGGGATTACCCAGCAGTAGAGTTGAGCGATACTTTCCGATATGCTAAAGTATCGGAATCGGAATGGTATCGCCGATATCACTAAAATATCGGCGATACCCGATACCGATACCGGAAGTCCCATGTAAGTCTATGGGAACAAAATATCGCAACTAAAAAAACCCCATTCTTTCCTTGTAAACACTAAATATACACACATAGAATACATATATATATATATACATGTCATTGTGACATATATATATATACATATATGTATAGTTTATACACTTCTACATAGTAAAATATCCTTTGATTCAATTGCCGGGTAAAGCCGGCTTCAGTGAAAAGACAGAAGCACCCGACATGAAATGACACTTGGTGTACATAGGGTTAAACATTTCTTTTCATGTCCTTTGCTATCTAATTTGCACAAACAATTAAATCAGACTATGTGTGCAAAATTTCACACCTGTAGGGGTTAATTAAAGGTGTAAATTCGTTGTAAAAAAAAACGGACTTTTTTGCTATGAATTTACACCTTTAATTAACCCCTACAGGTGTGAAATTTTGCACACATAGTCTGATTTAATTGTTTGTGCAAATTAGATAGCAAAGGACATGAAAAGACATGGTTAACCCTATGTACACCAAGTGTCATTTCATGTCGGGTCACCCGACATGAAATGACACTTGGTGTACATAGGGTTAAACATTTCTTTTCATGTCCTTTTCTATCTAATTTGCACAAACAATTAAATCAGACTATGTGTGCAAAATTTCACACCTCTAGGGGTTAATTAAAGGTGTAAATTCGTTGTAAAAAAAACGGACTTTTTTGCTACGAATTTACACCTTTAATTAACCCCTACAGGTGTGAAATTTTGCACACATAGTCTGATTTAATTGTTTGTGCAAATTAGATAGCAAAGGACATGAAAAGACATGGTTAACCCTATGTACACCAAGTGTCATTTCATGTCGGGTTCTGCATTTTCACAAAAGCCGGCAATTGAATTAGCGGCTATTATACTATGTAGAAGTGTATGAACTACAAATATAAATATATATATATATGTGTCACAAATTCAATGACATGTATATATATATATGAGGTGTAAAATTGCTGAAAAAAAATGCGTGGGCTCCCGCCCTATTTTCGCAACCAGACAGACAAAGCCAGTGAGTGGGGGCAGATAATAATAGCCCAGAGAGGGACCATTATTTTTGCCCCCCCCCGGCTACTAACATCTGCCCCCAGACACCCCAGGAAAGACAAATCTATAATTAGATTCGCCCTTTCTGGCACTTTGCCCGTCTATTCCCATTGCCCTGTAGCGGTGGCGAATGGGTTAATATGGGGTTAAAGCCACCTTGCTATTGAAAGGTGACCTTAAGCCAGGTTAATAATTGAGAGCTGTCAATTAGACAACTATCAATTATTAATCCTATTGCATGAAATAAAAATAAAACACACACACTTTAATTAAAAATCATTTTAATGAAATAAAGACACATGTTTTTGACCATCTTTTATTTTACTGCAAAAACCATTTCCTGTAATAAAAATAAAATAAAAAAGCAAAATTATTCTTACCTATCCCATGCACAGTCAGGTCCCACGGTGTAATCCTTCAGAAAGGGTTAATGTTTACTGCAGGGACCGCAGCTAATGCTGCAGCCTCACAGTAAACCCCAAATTAATGAGTTCCTCTCCTGCCTGACAGGAGAGTAAAGGCTGGGTGTCACATAACGATACACCAGCGATCCCGACAACGATATGCACTTGTCAGGATCGCTGGTGTATCGCTACATGATCGCTGCTGAGCTGCCAAACAGGCAGCTCAGGCAGCGATCTGGGACAGCGACACTGCGGGTAACATCGCTTAAGGGCCCGTCTCACATAGCGATATCGCTACCGAGATCGCTGCTGAGTCACTAGTTTTGTGACGCAGCAGTGAGCTCACCAGCGATATCGCTGTGTGTGACATTCAGCGACGATCAGCCCCCCTGCCGGGTATCGCTGATCGTCGCAGAAATGTCAGGACCTTTTTTTGATCGCTGGTTTCCCTCTGACAGGCACGCATCGCTGCGTGTGACAGGCGGGAAACCAGCGATCAAAGGTCCTGACATTTCAGCGACGATCAGCGATACCCGGCAGGGGGGCTGATCGTCGCTGAATGTCACACACAGCGATATCGCTGGTGAGCTCGCTGCTGCGTCACAAAACTAGTGACTCAGCAGCGATCTCGGTAGCGATATCGCTATGTGAGACGGGCCCTTAAGTGGAAAGCTTAATTGATTGCTTTCCACTTTCACTTCAGGTCAGCCAGGGACACAATCAGTGACATCAGAGGGAACTGATTAACAAAAATAGGGGTTCCCTTCGAAAAAAAAATGGCGTGGGGTCCCCCCTATTTTTGTTAACCAGCCAGATGAAGCAGACCGCTGAGGCCTGGATTTTCAGGCTGTTAAGGAGCCAAGATCCATGGACCTTGCCAGCCTGATAATACCAGGCCACAGCAGTCTGCATATCTTGGCTGATTAACAAAAATAGGGGATCCCCTCGAAAAAAATTGGCATGGGGTCCCCCCTATTTTTGTTAACCAGCCAGATGAAGCAGACCGCTGAGGCCTGGATTTTCAGGCTGTTAAGGAGCCAAGATCCATGGACCTTGCCAGCCTGATAATACCAGGCCACAGCAGTCTGCATATCTTGGCTGATTAACAAAAATAGGGGATCCCCTCGAAAAAAATTGGCGTGGGGTCCCCCCTATTTTTGTTAACCAGCCAGATGAAGCAGACCGCTGAGATCTGGTTTTTCAGGCTGGTAAGGATCCAATATCCATGGACCTTGCAAGCCTGATAATACCAGGCCACAGCAGTCTGCTTAGCTTGGCTGGTTAACAAAAATAGGGGATCCCCTCGAAAAAAAAAACGGCGTAGGGGTCCCCCTATTTTTGTTAACCAGCCAAGTAAAATGCAGACTGCTGCGGCCTGGTATTAAAAGACTGTCAAGGCCCATGGATTTTGGCCCTCAACAGCCTGATAATACCAGGCTACAGCAGCCCCACATTTGGCGCATCAAAAGATGTGCCAATTGTGGTACTTTACCCGGCTCTTCCCACTTGCCCTGTAGCGGTGGCAAGCGGGTAATAAGGGGTTATTGTCACCGTTGATTGCACGGTGACAATAAGCCCGGTTAATAATGGAGAGGTGTCAATAAGACACCGATCCATTATTAATCCCAAAGTTTTTAAATGTATAAAAAAAAGACACAGCAAGAAAAAAGTCTTTTAATGAAATAAAAGAGACAACACAGTTTTCATTTCTTTTATTGTACTCTCATTCCTGCGACGCCATCGATCTCCTGTAAAAAAAGGAAAAAAACAAACCAACAGTATACCACCTGTCCGACGCAGTCCATAACGATAGTCCCACGACGATCCAGCTCTGCTACATCGCAATGACAGGCAGAGCCTGTCATCGCGACGCAGCACAGCTGATTACCTGCTTCCCCGGCGGTGACATCATCGGACTGACTGCTTTACGGCCGGGATTACCCAGCAGTCACTGCAGTTATCGCGAGAAACTGCATGTGACCGCCGGGGAAAGAAGATGGCGGCCATGAAGCAGTCCAGCCAGTGACCGCCGGAGATCTTCTGCCAGGTAAGTGCCGCTGACTCCTGACAGACCCGACCGAC
Source organism: Oophaga sylvatica (assembly GCA_033576555.1). Taxonomy (NCBI): domain Eukaryota; kingdom Metazoa; phylum Chordata; class Amphibia; order Anura; family Dendrobatidae; genus Oophaga; species Oophaga sylvatica. The sequence goes on along the minus strand of JARQOD010000002.1, from coordinate 306,857,096 downwards.
GGACACTGACAGTGACAGTGACAATCCCGATTCCGGTATCCGATAAGACGAAAATATCGGAACTCGGAATCGGAATTCCGATACAGCCAATATCGGTCGATACCCGATATTTGCAGTATCGGAATGCTCAACACTACCCAGCAGTCACTGCAGTTATCGCGAGAAACTGCATGTGACCGCCGGGGAAAGATGATGGCGGCCATGAAGCAGTCTAGGCCGTGACCGCCGGAGATCTTCTGCCAGGTAAGTGCCGCTGACTCCTGACAGACCCGACCGACGGACACTCACAGTGACAGTGACAAATCCGATTCCGGTATTCGATAAGACGAAAATATCGAAACGAATTATCGAAAGGCCGATAGAGCTAATATCGGCCGATATCCGATATTTACATTATCGTATCGCTCAACACTATTGGTGACTTACACCCGACACTGGGGTTACAATGGATGGTACGCCCTAAATGTTACCAGGTGCGACCCCTACTCCCCAGAGTGTCAGGAACCTGTGAGACCCTCGGAGCCTTCAGCCTCCCACATCCAGGCCTCTGCACAAGTGCCCACCCCACGCCGTAAATCTCCCCAGCCTCCCTCAGTGGTCTCCTCAGCAGCCCCAGCTATGGACATGATAATGATAGCTGGCCCGTACCCAGCGCCTGTTAGGCCCCCTGGGGTTCGTTCAGTCCGGGACATAGGGCTCCAGACCCGGAGGGAGATGAAAGAGGTGGCCACACAGACACAGATAGCGGGTCACGACTTGACTGTACAGGCCACACGACGTCATCAGGTCCTGGTGGTCCTTGGTGTCTCGGATGTTTGGCAAGCATCAGAAGAGTACCAGGTGGTACCTGGAACACCCCTGCCAAAGAATTATAAATAACCCGGACAGGGTCCCTGTATGTAAATAGTTAAATTGTTGATGTACCCGGACGGGTGAATGTTCATATAAAAGTTTTTTAATTTAATAAAAAAAACAACACAGTTTTCATTGCTTTTATTACAGTCTCATACTGCGACGCCATCGATCTCCTGTAAAAAAATGAAAAAAAAAAACAGCAGTATACCACCTGTCCGACGCAGTCCATAGTAACGAGTGTCCCACGACGATCCAGCTCTGCTACATCAGAATGACAGGCAGAGCCTGTCATCCCGGCGCAGCACAGCTGATTACCTGCTTCCCCGGCGGTGACGTCATCGGACTGGTTTACGGCCGGGATTACCCTGCAGTCACTGCAGTTATCGCGAAAAACTGCATGTGACCGCCAGGGAGAAGATAATGGCGGCCATCAAGCAGTCCAGGACGTGACCGCCGGAGATCTTCTGCCAGGTAAGTGCCGCTGACTCCTGACAGACCCGACCGACGGACACTCACAGTGACAGTGACAAATCCGATTCCGGTATCCGATATGACGAAAATATCGGTATTCGGAATCGAAAGGCCGATACAGCTAATATCGGCCGATATCCGATATTTGCAGTATCGTATCGCTCAACACTACTCTCTACTTTTCATTGAGGTCTTGGGGTTCTTTCACACTGCGTTTTCCCACCTATTCGTTGGTCCCATCAGGGCTAAACTTCCAAACCTCCCTTCTAACCGAGATTTGGATGTATGCGCTGATGGGGCCATTGATTATAATTGTGCAGAAAGAATAAACGTGAGCTCTGACATGCATCACTTTCAGTCATATACGCTTACTAGAGGCGGACACCCAGATGTAGTATATTATGTCTGGGTTTCTGTCTCCAGTAAGCATATACGTCCGAAAATAATGCGCATCAGAGCACACATTCACTCTGTCAGCATCATTACAGTCTGTGGCCCAGTTGGCACATATACCTGAATATGCAGGGGAGTTCAGATGAAAGCTCCGACGGGACCAACAAACAGGTGGCAAAGCACAATGTGAAAGCACGCTCCTAATCTGAGAGCAGTAAAATATAGGGGCAGAGACCCTGATTCCAGTGATGTGTCACTTACTGAGCTGCTTGTTGTCATTTTGGTTGAATCATTGTTTTCTCTGCTGCAGATCTAGCAGTTCTCGGAATGCTGAGCTCTGTATAATATAGAACACACAAAAGAACAAAAGCAGTCAAAGGTCAATGTGAGAAAATAGAAAAAGCTTTATTACTAAATATGGATAAAAAACATCACACAACAGGTGGACCCTGTGTGTGTCATGCAACACGGTAAAAATGTATATACAGCAAGGGGAGCCGCATGTGGTAGATGTAATAAATGTAATAAACCTCAACTCGTATCAAACGAGATGGTATTCACATAATTATAATACATATTATACAGTATATAGAGGTAACTGATGTATATATACAGTATATAGAGGTAACTGATGGATAATAATATGGTACATACCAAAAAAGTCACCAATGTGACACCACACTAGCTGCCCCTGCCGCCCCCGGGGCGGCAGGGGCAGCTAGTGTGGTGTCACATTGGTGACTTTTTTGGTATGTACCATATTATTATCCATCAGTTACCTCTATATACATACCTATGTATTATAATTATGTGAATACCATCTCGTTTGATACGAGTTGAGGTTTATTACATTTATTACATCTACCACATGCGGCTCCCCTTGCTGTATATACATTTTTACCGTGTTGCATGACACACACAGGGTCCACCTGTTGTGTGATGTTTTTTATCCATATTTAGTAATAAAGCTTTTTCTATTTTCTCACATTGACCTTTGACTGCTTTTGTTCTTTTGTGTGTTCTATATTATGTATGCAGTTGGTCTACTACAGTCCGACATGGTTTCAGTCCATCAATGTATGGCATCTGCCGTTATTCTTACCATTTACTTAGGTGATATTTAGTGACTGATATGTTGATCTATGGCATTATCTGGTTGAGCTCTGTATAACCCCGCCCACATCACTGATTGGCAGAATTCTGTCCATGTACAGTGTACACAAAACTGACAGTGGTAGAGGTGGGTTTATATAGAGCTCATGAATATGTCTGACTACCTAGAAGCAGGTCTACTAGTTCTCTAGTGATAATCTCCTGCTGATAAAACAGTGACTTTATCAAAACTAGACAAAGCAGCCCAGTAAGTGATACATCACTGGAATCAGGGACTTTGACACTACAATGTGCTGTTCTGAGATTAGGTGGCAAAAACCTGGTAAGTGGTAACGGATTCCCTTTCTGTTTTAATTTGTTTTGAAGGTGGTAAAGAAGAAAAGAAAAAGAATGATTAACATAATTGTTGACCATGGCCAACCAATGTCACTGAATATTGCTATGTAATGTAAAGGTGGCTATTTCATAGATTGGAAAATGTCATTTTCTGCAGCATGGTTCCTAACATACCCAAGTTCTTAATATTATCTAGTCCGAAACTATTCAAAAGTATGTAAGAAAGTAAGTGCAAAGCTGCATAAAGCAAAAAGTCACATGCAACACAATCATTTGTGTATAGTCTACAATAAAAAGACTTATCTGCAACAACATATAGCATATGAGTTTCCTATCAGTGTTTCAATCCACACATCCAATATTTTATTGTGTGATTTCATAGTTTGTTATGATGTACAACAGATGCTATTATAGTCTTTAGGCGACAGATGTCACCCGTTAGGCATCCGTCACCCACAGGATATAATGTCATCCGTTTAATATATATTTAATAAAAAGCTATTAAAAAAATAATGATGTACATGGTTAACAGACAACTGGGATGGATGCCATAGAGAGGCATCTGCCAACCATTGTCAAACATGTTACAAAAAACATACACCAATCAGGATATGTTTTTTACTGCCTTTTTATTGCAGTGTACAAATGTATTCTGGCCACTTTTTGACTAATGGAGTTAAAAATACTTTTCAATGCATATTCTTTGTGAACCTTTAAAGACTCATATACTGTAACTCTGCCTGTTCTTACATGTAACTTAATGTTATTTTACTACTTTTTACTGTGACCTCACATCACAGAGCAGCTGCTGAATCCTTCCTTTCCCTTTCCAGATATTAAATCTGAGATCAAAGGGTATCGCTTGTGTCTTTCTGCTTATTATGGAAGCCAACCCCTTGACCAAGTCTTATCTCAGTCTGTGTGAAGGTTTGATGTTCTCCCTCACTCTGGTACTGTTTTGCCTGCCTGCACCTTAACGGCTTTTATATGACCTGTCAAGAAGCATGGAGTAGAAGTTGGAGAAGCAGAAAGAAGGAAATGGCCAGGTGACATGCAAGCTGTGAAGGTGCAAACATTAAGTGCAGAATGATAGTGAGGGGAAGGAGGGACATTAAACCTGCACATAGAGCTCGATGCACAGAAACTTTCACTCCAAAATTCTGGTGTAATAAAAGTTGTAAATTGTACGAAGAATGCAGAGTTGCGCAAATGACGCGCCCACCAGGGCCTTGGGGTACCCAGAATCGGACCGGACAGTTCTATGGGGGAGGTCATGGGGCCGTGATCCGTTTCCGTGGCCCTGGCTGTGTCACAAAATAGAGGATAGTTATGTGGTGTTTAATCGTGACGCCACCCGTGGTGTTCGGCAATGGGTGGCTGACGCTGCGGTTTTGGTCCACTGGGGCTGATGGTGACGCAGCAAAGATAGTTCAGCTCCCCACAGGTAGAGCGGGGCCCCAGGGCAAATATATATTTGATTGTTCAGATGGTGGTGAATGTTGGAGTGCAGAGAATAAGTGAAGGACACAGAGAGGTGCAGTTTTCTTTACCTTTTACTTGAAAGTAGATGCAATCTGGGGTATCAATTACAGATGACGGATTGAGTCCGGCTTGCCTGGAGCCATTCAGGGGATCCACCCTGCCAGGTGGGGTTGGGGACCTTCCTTCTGTGCTCTCTTTTCGGGTCCCTGCTGCTTGTAGCTAAGCAGCTGCCCTCTCCTGCGTGTTGGTTTCTAATCTGGCAGGCAGAAAGCATGAGCCCATATCACGGGCAATGTCCTTTTCACTGTCAGCCCCGAGCTCTTGGTCTGCTGCCAAGCCTTCAGGTGTTCGGTGTGGCCAGGGAGCTTGCAGTTCCTCTGTCCTCCAGATTCCGCTGTCAGGGCACACAGCACCCACCCAGCCAAGGACTCTGGCGTCCCTTTTTATCAGCGCTCCACTCTGGGGTCAGCTATATGCACTTTTTATTCCCGGAGCTCTTGTCTTTGCTCCTTTCCCTTACCTCTCCACAGACCAACTGCCAACTCTCCACTCTCACTGTCCTGTCACAAGCTCCAGTTGGCTCCCATTTCCATGATGGGCCATGTGCCAGTGCCGTCGCCCACGAGTGGGCCCCCCAACCTGCTAAGGGCACCGGCACTTGCCCGGGTGCGCCAGGTGCTGACGCCAGCCCTGGGGGGGTACAGCCCAGTTAGGGAGTTGGAAAAACTGGCATATGTCGAGGCGTAGGCTGGACGTTCAGCAGCTGCAAATGGAGGAATTGGAGAAGTCAGAGGAAGAGGAGGACAAAGCGAGCCATTTTGCTGGCAATCTATGTGTCATCAGGGGAAGGTGGGACAAAATCCTTTGAAACCCATGAATGGTTCATTTTAATGAAGGTTAGATCATCAATATTTTGCATCGACAGACGGGTCCTTCTTTCTGTCAGAATTGATCCTGCAGCACTGAAGACTCTTTCAGATAGCACACTACCAGCAGGGCAAGCGAGCTCCTGTAAGGCATATTGTGCCAATTCAGGCCAGGTGTCCAGTTTACAGGCCCAGTAGTCAAAGGGGAATGACCGGTGAGGGAGAACATCGATAGGGGAGAGGTAATTTGTAACCATAGTTGACAACTGCTGTCTCCTGTCTGTTGCTATAGATTCCTGATTACCAGGCGTGTGAGCTGTCCTGGAGAAATCAGTCCACAACAAGGTCATGAAACCCCTGTCTCCAACGCCACTCAGTATGGATAACACCACAATATGAAAAGCAGAAAAAGTGTACTGTATCAGTAGCGTACGTCGTATACAGTGCTGGGGTAATTTTAAATTTCCGTATATATTTCCGGAGTAACACACAGGGTCACATCCTCAGTATGGATAACACCAGAATATGAAAAGCATAAAAAGTGTACTGTATCAGTAGAGTACAGCTGTATACAGTGTTGGGGTAATTTTAAATCTCCATATATATTTCAGGAGTAACACACATGGTCACAGCCTCAATATGAATAACACCACAATATGAAAAGCAGAAAAAGTGTACTGTATCAGTAGCGTACGCCGTATACAGTGCTGGAGTAATTTTAATTTCCGTATATATTTCCGGAGTAACACACAGGTCACATCCTCAGTATGGATAACACCAGAATATGAAAAGCATAAAAAGTGTACTGTATCAGTAGAGTACAGCTGTATACAGTGTTGGGGTAATTTTAAATCTCCGTATATATTTCAGGAGTAACACACATGGTCACAGCCTCAATATGAATAACACCACAATATGAAAAGCAGAAAAAGTGTACTGTATCAGTAGCGTATAGCTGTATACAATGTTGGGTCATTTTAAATTTTCCATATATATTTCAGGAGTAACACACAAGGTCACAACCTCAGTATGGATAACACCACAATATGAAAAGGAGAAAAAGTGTACTTTATCAGTAGCGTACAGCTGTATACATTTTTGGAGTAATTTTAATTCTCCGTATATATTTGAGGAGTTACACACATGCTCACAGGGTCAGTATGGATTACACTAGAATATAAAAAACAGAAAAAGTGTACTGTATCAGTAGCGTACAGCTGTACACAGTGCTGGGGTAATTTTAAATCTCCGTGTATATTTCCGGAGTAACAGACAGACGCTCATAGGCTCAGTATAGAGTAAACCAGAATATGAAAAGCATAAAAAGTGTACTGTATCTGTAGCGTACAGCTGTATACAGTGTTGGGGTAATTTTAAATCTCCGTATATTTCAGGAGTAACGCACACGGTCACAGCCTCAGTATGGATAACACCAGAATATGAAAAGCAGAAAAATTGTACTGTATCGTAGCATATAGCTGTTTACAGTGTTGGGGTAATTTTCAATCTCCGTATATATTTCAGGAGTAACACACACGGTCACAGCCTCACTATGGATAACGCCAGAATACGAAAAGGAGAAAAAGTGTACTTTATCTGTAGCGTACAGCTGTATACAGTGTTGGGGTAATTTTAATATTCCGTATATGTTTGAGGAGCAACACACACGCTCACAGGCTCAGTATGGATTACACCAGAATATGAAATGCAGAAAAAGTGTACTGTATCAGTAGCGTACAGCTGTACACAATGTTGGGGTAATTTTAAATCTCTGTATATATTTCAGGAGTAACACACACACACGCTCTCTCAGTATGGATTTGACAGTAATACAGAAGGGAGCAAAAAACGGTACTGTATCAGAAGATACCAGCTGTATACGGTTTTGGGGAAATTTGAAATCTCCGTATATTTTTCCGGGTTCACACACAGACAGTCAGCATGTATTTGTCCGTGATACCAGCTGGTACACGGTAGTGTGAGGAGCGTACAGCTCTATACGGTGTGGGAAAAAATAAACGCTCGGTAACTGTGCAGAAAAAAATTTAAGTATTAGTGCTGTGTAGGTGCTGTGTTAAAAAGCAGTCTGCACAGCAGGGTACACACAGCAATACAGATAGTAGGCAGCCTAATAATCAGCTCTGCTGCTGCACTCTAGAAATTCCTCCTCTGTCACTGGCAGGCAGCCTAATAACCAGCTCTGCTGCTCCACACAAGCAATTCCTCCCCTCTCACTGGCAGCCAGCCTAAGAACCAGCGCTGCTGCACACAAGAAATTCCTCCACTATCACTGCACATTAAGTGTACAGCTAATCGCTATCAGCACAAGCACAGAATTATTGTTTTTTCCCTGCCTAACGCTCTCCCTACTGAGAACCAGCATCAGCAACCTCTGACTACACTAAGATCGGCAGAAGTAAAATGGCGGTCGGCGGTCAGGGCTTTTATAGGCACTGTGACGCCACACAAAGCAAGCCAATCACTGCAATGCCCTTCTCTAAGATGGTGCTGACCGCTGCCCATGTCATCGCGTTGCCCATAGTCTTCATCCTTGCTCATTGGCAGAGAAAAGGCCCTTGAAGCATTATGGGAAAACCAACTTTGGCGCTCGGGTAGCCAAACACGTGTCCGACCTCACGCTATGGTCGGGTTTCACTCGGCGAAACTCGACTTTGGCGAAAGTCGGTCTTTTTTTAAATTGACCGACCTGTTTGGCTCAACTCTACTCTTCAGTGTTGGAGGAAAGCAGCTTTTAGTTAAACATTTGCTGGGTTTAGCAGTGGGGGTCTTAATATTTGGAGCACCACCAATCAAAAGTTCTGATATGTCTATATTCTAACTCAATAAATATCTTTAAATGATAATTACCCTTTATCGTACTGTAGTAATTCGACTCACTTGGCAGCTTAAAGTGATAGTCACAGGAACAATTTCCATTAAGTTTCAACTGCTTTATTAAAAATGTACTGCACAAACCAGTCCAAAATTAGGTAAAAAAACACAACCCTTCTGGCATAATAGGAAAAACAAAATACCATACAGTACAGTCTATGTGGCTGTGGGGATCTGCCTGCTCAGGGTAACAATAACAAGGTTTAGTTCTATTTAAAACGAGCACAGCTCTGGAAATCTCATCTCCAGACACGCTGAACACTGAATAAGTCCAAAGGCTCCACACTTACCTTCTGGACCACACCCTGGAGGTTTAGATATGGTGAACAACCTTCCACCCACTCAACACTCTCCACAAAAACCTAGCTCTTAATGTGGCCGATTAACCTTTGTCAGCACTTAGCATGCTGGAGCATTTTTCCAGGTTCATATCACTGAGGTTAACATCCTCAGTTACACATACAGGTGCTTCTCACAAAATTAGAATATCATCAAAAAGTTAATTTATTTCAGTTCTTCAATACAAAATGAGAAACTCATATATTATATAGAGTCATTACAGAGTGATCTATTTCAAGTGTTTATTTCTGTTAATGTTGATGATTATGGCTTACAGCCAATGAAAACCCTAAAGTCAAGGCGTGAAGGCTTGGCTGATAGGTCATAGGTCACCTGTGCAGGACCCACAAAATGACATGCTACACAGGCTACATTTTAGGGAGGTCCATAATATAAGAGCTTGCTAACATGTTGCATTTTTCATCTGTTTTGCCACCAAAAACTGCAGAGTTTCACTTTACTAGCAAAGTGATGATATTATTTATTATTATTATTATTATATTATTATTATACATTTATATAGCACCATTTATTCCATGGCGCTTTACATGTGCAGAGGGGAAATATAGACAAGTACAATAAACATGTGTAAGACAAGGGACACACAAGTACAGAAAGAGAGAGGACCCTGCCCGCGAGGGCTCACAGTCTACAGGTATCTCTGATATCTATGGTATCTATGATATCTCTGATATCTCGTGCACATGCTGCTTTTTTTCTTTGCAGATTTGAAACATTTTCAATTCTGCAACATATCAATTATTTCAGTGTTTTTGTAGCGTTTTTCATTCATTCAAATGAATAGGGAAAAAACATTTTAAAAAATACCTTATTAATGCACACAAAAGCGATAAAGCGATATATAAGAGGGGCTACTGATAAGTCTTTGGCTTTGTGATCTTTTTTTGTTTTTATGGTAACAAATGTTACATCACATGAAAGCCTTATGTGTCTAATATACAGTACAGACTAAAAGTTTGGACACACCTTCTCATTCAAAGATATTTCTGTATTTTCATGACTATGAAAATTGTAGAATCACACTGAAGGCATCAAAACTATGAAGTAACACATGTGGAATTATACATTACACTTTACAAAAAAGTGTGAAACAACTGAAAATATGTCTTATATTCTAGGTTCTTCAAAGTAGCCACCTTTTGCTTTGATTACTGCTTTGCACGCAGAAAAGGTGAACGGATGGACTCTACATGCCTGGTTCCCACCGTGAAGCATGGAGGAGGTGGTGTGATGATGTGGGGGTGCTTTGCTGGTGACACTGTTGGGGATTTATTCAAAATATGTACAGCATATATATATATATTTGTGCTCCAATCTTTACATACCCCAGCAGAATTTTTGCTTTCTTGGCCTTTTTTCAGGGAATATGAATGATAACACCAAAACTTTTTCTCCACTCATGGTTAGTGGTTGGGTGAAGCCATTTATTGTCAAACGACTGTGTTTTCTCTTTTTAAATCATAATAACAACCCAAAACATCCAAATGACACTGTTCAAAAATTCACATACCCTGGTGCTTTTTGCCTGATAACATGCACACAAATGGGTTTGAATAGCTGCTGAAAGTAGTTTTTTTCATTATTAATGGCTGCTGAAAGTAACATCCTCACCTCTGACCTGTTTGCTTGTAATCAGTGTGTGTGCATAAAAGCTGAATGAGTTTCTGGGATCTTTTCCCGTAAATCCGTTGACAATATTTTGCTTTCCCCATGACTCACAATCCCGATTGTGAGTCATGGGATTTACGGAAAAAGATAGTTGAACTGTATAAAACAGGAAAGGGATACAAAAAGATATCCAAGGAATTGATAATGGCAGTCAGCTGTGTTCAAACTGTGATTAACAAATGGAAAATCAGGGGCTCTGTAAAAACCACGGTCAGGTAAACCAACAAAAATTTCATCCACAACTGCCAGGAAAATTGTTCGGGATGCAAAGAAAACCCACAAATAACATCAGCTGAAATACTGGACTCTCTGAAAACTATCAGTGTGGCTGTTTCAAGATGCACAATAAGGAGGCACTTGAAGAAAAATGGGCTGCATGGTCGACTTGCCAGAAGAAAGCCATTACTGCGCAAATGCCACAAAGTATCTCGCCTACAATACGCAAAGCAGCACAGAAACAAGCCTCAAAACTTCTGAAACAAGGTAATTTGGAGTGATGAGACGTAAATTGAACTTTCTGGCCACAACCATAAATGTTATATTTGGAGAGATCACCAAGACCTATGATAAAAGGAACACTATTCCTACTGTAAAGCACGGAAGTGGATCACTGATATTTTTGTGATGTGTGAGCTAAAAAAGCACAGGAAACTTGGTCAAAGTTGAAGGAAAGATGAATGCAGCATGTTATCAGCAAATACTGGGGCAAATTTGCAATCATCAGCCTGGAAGCTACGCATGGGACGTACTTGGACCTTCCAACATGACAACAATCCAAAACACAAGGCCAAGTCGACCTGTCATTGGCTACATCAGAACAAAGTGAAGGTTCTGGAGTGGCTTTCTCAGTCTCCTGACTTCAATATCATTGATCCACTCTGATCTCAAGCATGCAGTTCATGCTAGACAGCCCAGAAATTTACAGGAACTGGAGGCTTTTTGCCAAGAAGAGTGGGCAGCTTTACCACTTGAAGAAATAAAGAACCTCATTCACAACTACCACAAAAGACTTCAAGCTGTCATTGATGTTAGAGGGGGCAAGACACGGTATTAAGAAATGGGGTATTGTGATCAGGGTCATTTGGATGTTTTGGGTTGTCATTATGATTTAAAAAGAGAAAGCACAGTAATTTAACAATAAAAAAAAAAAGAAACATTTTTGTTGTTATCCTTCATTTTCTTTGAAAAAAGGCCTAGAAAGCAAAAATTCTGCCGGGGTATGTAAACTTTTGAGCACAACCGTATATACACTTATAAATAGATTTTCCTTTTTGTGTTAGTTGAATAAATAGTGTTGGTTAAGTGCCATTGTTCATTAATTTCGCGGAATTCTAGCATTTTTCCCGCTATATTATTGACCTAGAAAGTTCAGGGAAAAATCACAGTAAAAACGCATCAAATCCGCGCAAAAAACGCACTAAAAATGTGCAAAAACCGCGCAAAAACCGTGAGTTTTTACCGCAAAAAAAAGTCAGTTTTTGCTCAGGAATATTCTGCAAACATTCCTGAACGTGTGCACTTAGCCTTAAGCTGCTGAAGTTAAAAAGCTTTTATAAGGATCGAGCTTGGCGGTCCACCGCAAGGCGTCCTGCGGAAAGTCACAGCCCCTGTGCCTTGGGGTGCCTCCCGATGCTCTTCACTGATTGTCCCGGGGGCCCGAAGCATTTCCTTTGAAAAAATTAAGTGTCCAAACAACAGGTGGTGTAGCTTGCTTAACAGCTGGGTTAATCCGCTGACTAGCAGACACTGATACTAGGCCCAAAATTATTGTCTGGGCTAGATGCAGTTAAAAATTTGTAATTAGATACTCTCATTGGATGCTGAAAAAGCTTTCCATAGAGTCTCCTGGCACGTCATATATTATTCTCTTAAAAAGCTTGGGGTAGGGGACCCTTTTATAGCCAAAATCATGGCCCTGTATTGCAATCCGTCAGCTAGGCTGAAGATAAATGGAACATTATCATCACCTTTTATAATCACCAATGGGACAAGGCAGGGATGTCCTCTGTCCCCTCTCTTATACATCCTAGCGATGGAGCACCTGCTCTCATCAATTCACGATAACCCCAATATTAGGGGGATTGAGGTGGGAGGCACTGAGTACAAGTGCTCTGCATTTGCTGATGAATGATGTCCTAGTATATATCACTCAACCACATATATCCATCACTGCTGTTATGCTGAAATAGATCAGTTTGGTACATGGTCAAATTTTAAAATCAATGCAGCGAAGTCTGAGGCCCTCGATGTTTCCCTCCCCAAATCCATACAGGATTCCATCCAGTCCAACTTTCCCTTTGCCTGGCCCTCACAGGGTATCAAATACCTATTCATATTCATAGAGACCTCTCCCGTCTATTTTTTCTTAATTTTGGGCCCTTTGTTGAACAACTCCATAGAGATCTTACTTCTTGGACGGTGAAGGATTTTTTATGGTTAACTGATATACCTCTTCCAAATCATTCCCGTGGTAATTCCCTTAAATTTTTGGAAAAGACTACGCAGTAGCTTTTGCAGTTTTATTTGGGCAAGTGGGCGACCACGCATTCGGGGGGACGTTCTGATCAGACACAAACAAAAGGGGGCCTTAGCCTTCCGGATTGTAGAAGGAATTACATGGCAGCAGTACACGCTAGAATTCTCGACTTCTTCCATCATTCGGAGGGGAAATTATGGGTGAAAATAGCTCAATCAATTTGTCCTAAAGCTCTTAGCACTCTCCCATGGTGCGCCCATTTAATTGTCCCCTCTCTTGGCCTCATGTCATATAGTACTTATGCCAAAAAAAAGCTTATCCTCAATCGACGCCCAGGGCCCCTTGCTCCCGATTTCAGATAATCCAGATTTCCCACCAGGACTATCTGCAAATAGATTTCTCGGTTCAAATAAATCCCATCCGATATTATTTTCTCATGTCATCTCCAATACTTCGCTGCTCCCCCTCAATGACTTGTTACAGGGAAGAGCCACTTCCCTGAAGGCAAATTTTGAATATAGTCAGTTACAACACTTCTATTCAACTGTGAAGAAGTGCACACATCTTCATAGAGATCTCACAAACTTTGAAAAATTGAGCCTATCATTGTCACCCCCTACACACTCCATCTACTTACTGTATAATCTCCTCATTGCCCAGGTAACTGACAATAGGCCAGGATTCTGCGGTGCATGGGAAAGGGAACTGGGGAAGTCCTTCTCTGACTCACAATGGGATAAATGTTTCTTCCTACCACATAAAACCTCAATAGGGTCCAAAGCTCAGGAAACCTCCTTCAAAATTATCTCTAGATGGTACCGGGTACCAGCAGACCTTCATAGATGGTATCCAGTGGTCTCAGATAGATGTTGGAAATGTGGGGAGTGGGAAGGGACAATGTCACACATATGGTGGGCATGCCCTATAATAAATGCATTTTGGGCAAAGGTGGTTCCCATGATTGAGAAAATAGCTGGTTTGACTATCCCTAATACGCCAGATGCTCTCCTTTTATCAATGTTACCAATAAGTAAACGCAGTTTTAAAAGCTCATCAATAGGCTACCTAATACAGGCGGCTAAGAAGGTCATTCCACGACACTGGAAAAGCAGAGACTCACCCACTGTGGAGGAATGGTTTGCGCAGATCTCCCTCCTTAATAGGATGGAGCATCTGATTGCCATCTCACCGGCTGATGTTGATAGATACTGTGTGATTTGGAGGAATTGGATTGATTTGAAAAACTACCATCTAGCCCCCAACTAAAGTTATCCGTGATGTCGGCACAACAATGATCATAATCGCACTCTATTGATTGGTGGTCTGCCGTGGTCCGCTCCCTCTCTCTCTATCTTTCATATGGAAAAATACATGCTTGATCTGGATATTGATGGAAAACCCTCCCTGTATCCCCCAATGTACTGTCGTTATGCATACATTTATAGTTATACTACCCCTTTTACTATGTATATTGTATTTTCTTATACTTTTTCACCACAAAAATAAAAAAATTTGATTAATTTGAATTGAAAAAAAAAATTGTCATTAGATCTACAGCCAGTGGCTACTCCGCTGACTAGCAGACACTGAAGCTTTGGAGCAGACCTCTGATCCGAGGCTATAGTATGAGTAAACAGCTCTTCACACTCAACCATCTGTGTTACCCCAAGCCATAGTGTATGTAGTTTCTTACGGTTAAAAGGGGGGGGGAACCAAACCCACCTGTAAATGACGATGCCAATGTCACGTAAAACGGAAACAATTGTAATAAGCGGGCACCACCTTAACTATCAATATAATTGGGATCACTCCTTGCATGTGAGAAAATACTAGTGGGTCCTGATACTCATATGCCGGGCTCAATGGCAATATCATTCCTTCCTGTTGGTATACTTTGATCTGCCCTTCTCCTTATTTGTCTATTTGACTTTTGGTTGCATTCCGGCTATTCTGAGATCTCTACACCAGATGGTCAGGTTATTTAATGATCGATATAGGTATTTAAGGTTGCTCAGTTATTCATACTTGCATTTTAGGGCAATTTATCATTTTCCTCTTTCCATGCAATTAATGATGGTGACAACAGGAGTCTAGGTGCACAGCTAATTTTTCATTGTGGTGTTATCTTTTATTGTTAGGTACTAAGATTGGCATATGAGTATTTAGAGTATTTTACTCCTATTGTGTTGGACTTTCTTTACACTATGTGTGTTTTTTAACTATTTTTAATTAGGTGTGTGTTTTTTCTTTTTTGTACTTCAATAAATTGTTATACTATATTTATTCCTTTGTGATTGATTTGTTTTGGTGATCCCCATTTATGTGCATGTGTCTTGCTTTTGTAACGTCATGTAAAACACAGCAAGGGGACTCCAAAAAGAGTCTCCATTTTTTCCAAAAATTTTGGGCACAGACACCACTTAAGCGGCATCAATTGCCCCAGAGTTGCTTAAAACGGTTGGTGAGGTAATTTTAACAAATCCTCAAGCTTTTACTCTCCCCAGGATGACACAGGGGTAGAAAAATCCTTGTGGATCCATGATTTGTTCATCTTTATGAACGTGAGTCTGTCTACATTGTCAGTGGACAGCCGCGTGCGCTTATCTATCAGCACACCACCAGCAGCGCTGAACACACGTTCAGAGAGAACGCTGGCTGCGGGGCATGACAAGATCTCCAAGGCGTGAGTGGCGAGCTCCGGCCATTTATCCAGATTGGAAGCCCAAAAAGAGCAAGGGTCCAGTGAAACAGTGATGGCTTCGATGTTCAGTTGGAGATACTCCTGTACCATCGTCTCTAGGCGTTGACTATGTGTCTGACTACTTGTCTCCTGTGGCCTTGCAAAGGATGGGCTAAAAAAGTGGTGAAAGGATTCCGCAAAATTGCTGTTAACACCAGCAGATACTGTGTTTCTGTTACGGTTTGAGTGCTGAAGACTCGACAGTCCACGGTTGGCAAGTTAGAACTGTGAGATTCACTATGTGCACCACTGGTGTTTTGTGGAAAAGCACATGTAAGATTCTGCAACAGTCTCTGCTGATACTCCTGCATGCGTGAATCCCTTTCTATGACAGGAATTATTTAGGTAAATTTACTTTTGTACCGGGGATCTAAGAGTGTGGCTACCCAGTAGTCAGCATTATTTTGAATTCTGACAATTCGAGGGTCATGTTGCAGGTAGTGCAGCAAGAAGGCACTCATGTGTCTTGTGCATCCAGGAGCACCAAGTCTCTGTTGTGTTGGTGGCGAGGTAAGAATCATGCTTCCTTCCTCTGCCCTCTCCCCCCAACCTCGCACTACAGAAATGTCATCTGATGAGTCTTCCATGCCCATCGCCAGTTCGTCCTCCACTTCTTCCTGGGCTCCTGCACCTTCCTCACTAGTTTGGCTGCTACCATGCACCCTGGTTCATCCCTCTCCCCCACCCTCCCATGCCAGCCGCCTTGGTGCTGCCGACCATCTGGACCTTGCAGATGTTAGCCCTTCCGCATACAACTCCTCCTCCTCTACTTCCTCCACCTCCTCTTGTTTCACTACCTGACTCTGAATTCTGTTTAACATGTGCTCCAGCATGTAAATCACCGGAATAGTCATGCTGATAATGGCATCGTCAGCACTAAACATCTTCGTGGCCATTTCAAAACTGTGCAGAAGGGTGCATAGGTCCCTGATCTGAGACCACTCCTCCAGCGTGATTTGCCCCACCTCTGGATCTCGTTGGCCCAGGCTATAAGTAAGAACGTATTGCACCAGGGCTTGTCGGTGCTGCCACAGTCACTGCAACATGTGCAGAATTGAATTCCACTGTGTTGGGACATCGCATTTTAGCCGGTGAAGTGGCAGGCCCAACGACTTCTGTAGAGATGTAAGTCGCTGAGCTGCGGGATGCGAACGGCGAAAGTGAGCACACAGCGACCGTGCCCTCTGCAGAAGGCCATGTAGTCCGGGATAGTGGGCTAAAAATTGCTGGACAACCAGGTTCAATATGTGAGCCATACAAGGAACGTGTGTAACATTGCCCCGGCGAAGGGCCACACCCAGGTTTGCTGCATTGTCGCACATGGCCTTTCCTGGTTGCAGGTCCAGTGGAGACAACCATTCCTGAAACTGGTTCTCCAGAGCTGACCACAACTCCTCAGCTGTGTGACTCACATTTCCCAGACATTTCAACGTAAAAACCGCCTGATGACGTTGAGCCCTGCTGCCAGCATAGCAAGGAGGTGTGCAGGATCCCTTCTGCGCAGTTAGAAAGCCGGTGGCGTGACCTGACAGGCTTTGGGTGCAGGTGGAGGACCGAGAGGAGGTTGAGGAGGCAGAAGCAGTGGAGGAACTTCGAGATAAAAAGGATTGACGCACAACTCGTGGGGACGGCAACACTTGGACAGGAGCCCCTTGTCCTGCTGTCACCATAGTTACCCAGTGCCCAGTCAGCGACATGTAACGACCCTGTCCATGCCTACTCGTCCAAGTGTCTGTGGTGAAATGCACCCTGTCACACACTGAGTTTCTCAAAGAAGCGGTGATGTTGTGTGCGACATGCTGGTGGAGCGCAAGCACACCTTTCTTTGAGAAGTAGTGCAGACTGGGCATCTGGTACTGGGGCACTGCGACGGACATAAGGTCTCGAAAATCCTCTGTGTCCACCAGGCGGAAAGGCAGCATTTCTGTAGCCAAGAGCTTGCAGATGGTGAATTCAACCTCTTAGCTTTCTCATGGCTAGGAGGAAATGGTCTTTTACTTGTCCACATCTGAGGTACCGAGGGCTGGCTGTTGTGCATAGACGGGGTTGAGTAGGGTGTCCCCTGACAACTGACGGTCTGTGAGGAAGATGCAGGCGCAAAAGTTAGGTTGCCTTGATCCAAAAGTGATGCTCTCGATGTCGGAGAGCGCTCAACACCAGCTGTTGTTTCCACTTCCAAATGAAATGATGACCTGCCAATCCGACTGGCTGTTGCGGGTAAAGACGTGCCAGGTCTGAGTCTCAAAACAGGTTTGACTGCTGTCCCCCCAGTCACAGAGGATGAAGAGGCCGCGGATGCACAAGATGGGGCAGACGGTGGTTGGCCCGGCCCGCTATGCCGCATTGTAGCACACTGAGCTTGCCACTGCAACTTATGCTTCATATCCATGTGACGGTTCATGCATGAAGTACTAAAACTATGGATTTTTTGGCCTCTACTTAGCTTTTGGTCACAAATGTTACAGATAGCACGAGTTGGGTCATCCTTATCAATCTAAAAAAAAGCCCAGGCTATGCAAGGCTTAGAACCCATGCGACCTGAAGAGCCACCACGACTTGTGGATAGAGGCACAGTTGTGTTTGAGGATGCAGTTGGTGACGTGCTTCCACTACTACGTCTCTGTCCAGGAAGGCGCAACCTGACCTCGTCGTCACTAGAATCCTCCTCCACCTCCTCTGCTGACCTCATCGACTGGCTGACTGTGGGTTGACAGTAAGTGGGATCTGCAACCTCGTCATCATCACCCTGTGTGTTCTCACACCCGTCGTCCTCAGAGCCAACCTCTTCCTGCCCTGACAAAAAACTCAAGTTGTCACTAAAATCAGGTATTTGAGTCTCATCATTGTCTTCCTCATTGTCTCCACCAACAGGAGTTACAGTTTGGGAACGAGGGTCTACATTATGCTCAGAAACTTCTTCATCTGGTCCTGGATCCGACTCAGAAAGATTCTGGGCATCAGTGCAGATCATTTCCTCGTCTGGATTCACAGAAGCTCTGGAGACGACCTCTGATTCCCAGGCTATAGTATGAGTAAACTGCTCTGCAGACTCAACCATCTGTTGTTCTCCACACTCAGACGGGCGGCTGGAGACTTGAGAGCTGTGAGGAAGCAAGTGCGATTGGGGTGACACCTCTGAGGACTGGAATATTTGTGATGTTGAAGTTGAGGTGGAGGAGAGCCGACATAAAGGAGCACTTGATATCTGTTGAAGCACCTGCTGTTTTTGTGCCTCATCTGGAATTTGTAGCGATGGGCGTGCCCGTAAGAAAGGGATCGTATCACATCCCCACCTCACATGTAAAGCGCCATGGATTAAATGGCGCTATAATAATAAATAATAATAACATTGTCTTCTGCAGATGTTACTATTGCTTTAACACCTACCCCACGGACACAACCTTTTTTTCCCTTCCCAACAGGCCTATTCCCCTTTCCACCAGCAGCAGGCCTTTTGCCACTCTTTTTGGTGGTTACCTAATTGACAACTCTGGAGTTGTTTGCACAAAAAACGATGGATGGAAACCGAGCAGGGCTGAGTGACCAATTTGTGGTACTAGCCCAAAAGGATTGGCTGGGTTAGAAGCAGTAAAACAATTTTATTAGATACACAGGTGGTGGAGCTTTGTATAGATGGCCTAATAGAATGATTACCACACACTGCTACTATGCCCTAAATTATTGTCCTGGCAAGAAGCAGATAAAAATTCATATTTATTTGAACGCTGGTGGAGCTTTGTATAGATGGCCTAATAGAATGAGTAACACACACTGCTACTATGCCCAAAATTATTGTCCAGGCAAGCTGCAGATAAAAATTATTAGGAATTTGAACACTGGTGGAGCTTTGTATAGATGGCCTAATAGAATGAGTAACACACACTGCTACTATGCCCAAAATTATTGTCCAGGCAAGCTGCTGATAAAAATTATTAGAAATCTGAACGCTGGTGGAGCTTTCTATAGATGGCCTAATAGAGTGAGTAACACACACTGCTACTATTCCCAAAATTATTGTCCAGGCAAGCTGCAGATAAAAAGTATTAGGAATTTGAATGCTGGTGGAGCTTTGTATAGATGGCCTAATAGAATGAGTACCACACACTGCTACTATACACTAAATTATTGTCCAAGCAAGATGCAGAAAAAAAATTCGTATTTATTTGAACGCTGGTGGAGCTTTGTATAGATGGCCTAATAGAATGAGTAACACACACTGCTACTATGCCCACAATTATTCTACAGGCAAGATGCAGATAAAAATTATTAGGAATTTGAACGCTGTTGGAGCTTTGTATAGATGGCCTAATAGAATGAGTACCACACACTGCTACTATGCCCTAAATTATTGTCCAGGCAAGCTGCAGATAAAAATTATTAGGAATTTGAACACTGGTGGAGCTTTGCATAGATGGCCTAATAAAATAAGTAACACACACTGCTACTATGCCCACAATTATTCTACAGGCAAGATGCAGATAAAAATTATTAGGAATTTGAACGCTGGTGGAGCTTTGTACAGATGGCCTAACAGAATGAGTACCACACACTGCTACTATGCCCACAATTATTCTACAGGCAAGATGCAGATAAAAATTATTAGGAATTTGAACACTGGTGGAGCTTTGTACAAATGGCCTAATAGAATAAGTACCACACATTGCTACTATGCCCTAAATTATTGTCCAGGCAAGAAGCAGATAAAAATTTGTATTTATTTGAACGCTGATGGAGCTTTGTATAGATGGCCTAATAGAATGAGTAACACACATTGCTACTATGCCCAAAATTATTGTCCAGGCAAGCTGCAGATAAAATTTATTAGGAATTTGAACGCTGGTGGAGCTTTGTATAGATGGTCTAATAGAATGAGTAACACACACTGCTACTATGCCCAAAATTATTGTCTAGGCAAGATGCAGATAAAAATTATTAGGAATTTGAACACTGGTGGAGCTTTGTATAGATGGCCTAATAGAATGAGTAACATACACTGCTACTATGCCCAAAATTATTGTCCAGGCAAGCTGCAGATAAAAATTATTAGGAATTTGAACGCTGGTGGAGCTTTGTATAGATGTCCTAATAGAATGAGTACCACACACTGCTACTATGCCCTAAATTATTGTCCAGGCAAGATGCAGATAAAAATTCATATTTATTTGAACGCTGGTGGAGCTTTGTATAAATGGCCTAATAGAATGAGTAACACACACTGCTACCTATGCCCACAATTATTCTACAGGCAAGATGCAGATAAAAATTATTAGTTATTTGAACGCTGGTGGAGCTGGCAAAAAGTGATAGGAACTGATGTAACCTAGCCCTCAAAAGGGCTGCAATTATAAATAGTCACCTACCTGTCTATTTATTAAGAGCACAGACCTGCCTGCTAAAAGTGCTAGAAACTGCTGTAACCTAGCCCTCAAAAGGGCTTCAATTACAAACTAGTCCCACTCCCTACTCCCTAAACCTTTCTGTCGCTTTAAGTTAAATTTCGCTTCCAATTTGATGCAGCACAAGATAGCGCTCACAGCAGCAGCAGTGCTGTCTAACACTGAGCTGCAGCAGTGAGAAAATGGTGGTGAGGGGGAAAATGGCTGGGTCTTATAGGGCAAGGACATGTGACATACACAGCCAATGACACATGCCCTTGCTTGTGTGAAAAAAAAGCACTTCGCTCCGTGTGTGCGCTGCTGATAGGCTGACAGACTGCACCGCCCACTGGAAATGCTGGAAAGAGAAAAAAAATGGAGATCTTCATTATTTCTGCAGAGATCCATCCCTTGCCCTCCCCCCACCCCGCTGTACACTCAAACTGTGTATTAACATTGATTCTCAGCATTACTGAGAAAAAATCCAGTTACAATTTTGGTGCACAAACAGTTATCGAACATAACCTCGAATAAGCCGGATTTTTTCCAAATCGTTCGGGTTCGTCGAACGGCTCGAACACCGCCCAAAACAGCTCGAATTTGAGATTGGTGAACAGTTCGATTTGAACACTGCTCATCTCTATCCATCATCACTGTGCCATTCTTGAGCATGGCGACACGCCTTGAGTTCTGACCCACTTACAAACATACCCTAGATGAGTAACAAGAAAGTGAATGCACACAGTTCAACAGCATGTCACCTTTAGACCTAAAATTCTGGACCGAATAGTTTTTATTAGAAGACATAGGGTCTCATACGTAGATCCAGATGCTGGCTGATCGCACCAAAGGGAGCTTAGGAGCATGAACATGTAAGCACAGCCTTATGAGGCAAACAGTTTATCTCCTTGCGAAAATTAAAGTCTTGCCACTTTTAAAATATGTACAATTTTATTGTCTAATAAAATCCTATTCTAAAATATATCAGGTTTTTTTTTCAGTTTAAGACAAAATGCATTTTTCAAACACATTCAATATTGCTGCAATGTTAATGGTGTTCAATGAAAAATTATTTATGCTGTTACATTGAGACCAAACAATTGAGACCAAATAAAAGGTTAAGCAGTTCTCTTACATTGAGGTGTAAAATAGACTGTTCAGAAAAAAATCTTGAAATTTACATTATAATATATACCATAGCCCCCTCGGTGCTAAATATGTCCACTAAATAGAGCGGGGGGACATAATAAGAAATGTGTCAGGCATTTATGTTCGTCTCTGTCATCCAGTCAGCAATTTGCACTTTTGTGAGCACAGCTGATCTTCGCTAATTACCACAGTGATGGGCTTCAAGCTGAGATGGGTCTTCAGGCGTCAAGCCGAGGCAAACGGACTGGACAGCTCCAGTCCTTAGGGAACTGTGACAGCAAGGTCCATGCTAATGGCAGTCCGAGGGGCATTCTTAATCACGGCAGATTAGTTTTTCACTTAAAGATGTTTTAGTGGACGATCAGCAATGTTTTGAATCACAGGAAGGGCATCCTATTATTTTCAATATATGCTCATCCCTATTAATAAACAGTTTTCGTCAGTTAAAAATGAATTCAGCTCATAAACAGGAAAATCAAACTCGACAATATAGGTAGATAGACAGATAGATAGATAGATAAATAGATAGATAATAGATAGATAGATAGATAGATAGATAGACCGCAAAAAATGGAATAGCACAATCAAAATACACAAAGGGTTCAAAAAGCCTTCTCAGCAAATCATCCTATACTTGCCCAAGTCCATATATGTAAAAAGGAAGGCAGCACTCCAAAAATTAAAGTAGATAAGTGAGCTCATTTTGAGCCGAAACGTCGCCACGCCATGTTGGTTTGAAATAAATCCACTTATCTACTTTAATTTTTGGAGTGCTGCCTTCCTTTTTGCATAGATAGATAGATAGATAGATAGATAGATAGATAGATAGATAGATAGATAGATAGATAGATAGATAGATAGATAGATAGATAGATAGATAGATAGACAGACAGACAGACAGACAGACAGAAAGACAGACAGACAGACAGACAGACAGACAGACAGACAGACAGACAGACAGACAGACAGACAGAAGATAGATAGATAGATAGATAGATAGATAGATAGATAGATAGATAGATAGATAGATAGATATTAACCTGGCAGCTCTATGGTGAGATGTGTGCTAGATGTACCAATTACAAATAAATCATATGCCACGGTGTTTCACAGTATACATCAAGAATTTATCTTTAATCTTTGTTTCTGATGCTTTATTGGTAATATTTTGTACAACATATTTTTCTCCACTAGATTGTAAATAACTGAAGACTAGTAAGCACATTTTTGTGGATACTCAATATTTGTTTAGATCAGAAATGACTGCTCTTTAGCTGTTCCTGTCCCTCACCCTGACATGACCATCAGATGTAGGTTTAATGCACACGTGACATTGAAGAACCAAGAGAGAGTGATATTGATGGGGGAGATACTACACAGCTGTCAGAAGTGTAACAGGAGAGCTGCAGCTGCAGAGATGTTTGTAATCACGTTCAGCTCAGCTCTACTCACCCTCGACCCAAACTGATGGCTGTGAGAGAAAACTGGAGGTGTTTGCTATCACGCTCAGCTCTGCTGTACTCTACACAGCAGCTGCAGATATCAGGGCTGATATTAGGCCTGTCAATCAATGTACAGTGCCTTGCGAAAGTATTCGGCTCCCTGGAACTTTTCAACCTTTTCCCACATACCATGCTTCAAACATAAAGATAGCAAATGTAAATTTTTGGTGAAGAATCAACAACAAGTGGGACACAATTGTGAAGTTGAATGACATTTATTGGTTATTTTAATTTTTTGTGGGAATACAAAAAATGATAAGTGGGGCGTGCAATATTATTTGGCCCCTTTAACTTAATACTTTGTTATGCCACTTTTTGCTGCGATTACAGCTGCAAGTCGCTTGGGGTATGTCTCTATCAGTTTTGTACATCGAGAGACTTAAATTCTTGCCCATTCTTCCTTGGCAAACAGCTCGAGCTCAGTGACGTTGGATGGAGATCATTTGTGAACAGCAGTTTTGAGCTCTTTCCACAGATTCTCGATTGGATTCAGGTCTGGACTTTGACTTGGCCATTCTAACACCTGGATACTGTTATTTGTGAAAAATTCCACTGTAGATTTTGCTTTATGTTTGGGATCATTGTCTTGTTGGAAGACGAATCTCTGTTATGATTTGGTAGCTGAGGAGAGCAAGCAAAAAAGGAAATACACCAGAGAGGTTGGAATCTATGGGATTGCAGTACCCTGACTAACCACCACAACTAAAGGCAGCCGTGGAGCGTACCTACGTTGGTCCTAGACGCCTCGTCACAGCTGAGAAGCTAACTACACCTAAAGACAGAAAGAGGAAAACTATCTGCCCGTAGCAGATCCCCAAAGAACATAGAAAGCCCCCAAACATGTAATGGCGGTTAGACAAGAGGAGATACAGACACAGATAGAAAATAGTATGAGCAAACGTTGGGGCCCAAACTTCCTAAATAGAAAAGGATAGGAAGGACACTTACTGCAACCCCAAAAAACCCTGAAAAGTACCAACTCTACTAATTACAAAAACACCTGAGATCACACGACCACTACCACCTAAATTAGTTCTCTGGTGTAACAAAAACTAAACAGCAGCCACTGAAAAAACTAGAAAAGGCAAAAGAACAAACAACAGTGGCTGAACTAAACTGAGAGGAGCACAAGCCCCCGGAGGGGACCCGGCAGACCCCCACAGAAGTGCAGGACAAAATGCAAAAAGCAAGCACAAAAAACGAAAAGAAGAAAAAGTCTTATCTGTTAGCAGAAGATGCAGGCACGAAACAGCAGGCTGCAAAGTGAACAGGAATCAAAGATGAGATGAGAACAATTGATCACCGGCAACCCTGATGGGAGGGAACCTTCCTTATATAAGACCAGTCAGTAACACCTGATCGCCAATCTTCATAATCTTCATTGGATAGTTCAGTACTGTTTGTAACCACCAGAGGGAGCTTCTGCTCAGAATTCATTTCTAGCACATTCACAACAGTACCCCCCATTGAGGAGGGGTCACCGAACACTCATTTGAGCAACCAGGTCGGTCAGGATAGCTCTGTGATACGCACGGATGAGTCTCCTAGCATGGATGTCCGAAGCAAACACCCAAGAATTGTCCTCCTGACCATAACCTCTCCACATAACCAAATACTGGAGTTTCCGTCTAGAAAAACGAGAATTCAATATTTTCTCAACCACATACTCCAGATTGCCCTCAACCAAAACAGGGTCAGGAGGCACAGCCATAGGAACCACTGGCTCGACAAACCTCTTCAATAAGGACTTGTGGAACACGTTATGGATCTTAAATGTCCCTGGAAGAAGTAAACGAAAGGAAACAGGATTAAGAATCTCCATGATCTTATAAGGTCCAATGAACCTAGGCTTAAACTTAGGAGATGCAACTCTCATAGGGATATTTCTTGAGGACAACCAGACCAAGTCCCCCACTTCAAACCGAGGACCATCAGTCCTATGCCGGTTGGCAAACCGCTGGGCCCTCTCCTGAGAGAGGGACAACCTCTCCACTACCTGATCCCAAATCTGCTGCATACGCTCCACAACAGAGTCAACACCTGGACAGACAGAAGCCTCCGTCAGTCCTGAAGAAAATCGAGGGTGAAACCCAAAATTGCAGAAAAATGGAGACATCAAAGTGGCAGAGCTAGCCCTATTATTAAGAGCAAACTCAGCCAAAGGCAAAAAAGAGACCCAGTCATCCTGATCAGCAGACACAAAGCATCTCAGATAAGTCTCCAATGTCTGATTTGTTGTCTCAGTTTGTCCATTGGTCTGAGGATGAAAAGCCGAGGAGAAAGACAATTGAACACCAAGTTTAGAACAAAAAGTCCTCCAAAATCTGGAAACAAAGTGGACTCCTCTGTCAGACACAATGTTCCCAGGAATGCCGTGTAACCGAACCACGTGCTGAAGGAACAAAGGCACCAATTCAGAGGAGGAAGGCAACTTAGGTAATGGCACAAGATGTATCATTTTGGAAAACCTATCACAAATCACCCAGATAACGGTCATTCTCTGAGAAACAGGGAGGTCGGAAATGAAATCCATAGAGATATGGGTCCATGGTCTCTTGGGCACAGGCAATGGCATCAACAAACCACTAGAGCGAGAGCAAGGCTTGGAGCGAGAGCAAGTCAAGCAGGACTGCACAAATTCCCTGACGTCACGAGACAAAGTAGGCCACCAAAAGGACCGACTAACCAAGTCTCTGGTACCAAAAATTCCGGGATGACCGGCCAACGCGGAACAATGAATCTCAGACATCACACTCTTTTTCCATCGGTCTGGGACAAACAATTTCCCGATAGGGCAGCGCTCGGGTTTATCCTCCTAACACCCTTCCAGAGCCAGTCTCAAATTGGGCGAGATGGCGGAAAGAACTACACCCTCTTTCAAAATAACAGCAGGATCAGATAACTCAGGAGAGTCCGCAAGGAAACTCCTCGAGAGGGCATCCGCCTTAACATTCTTAGTGCCAGGAAGAAAGGAAACCACAAAATTAAAACGTGTGAAAAACAAGGCCCACCTGGCCTGTCTAGGATTAAGTCGCTTGGCTGATTCCAGATAAACCAGATTCTTATGGTCCGTGAGGACCACCACCTGATGTTTGGCTCCCTCCAGCCAATGTCTCCACTCTTCAAAAGCCCACTTCATGGCCAATAACTCCCGATTACCCACGTCATAATTACGTTCAGTTGGAGAAAATTTTCAAGAGAAAATGGCACAAGGGTTACTTTTAGAGGTCTCAGGATCTCTTTGGGACAAAACGGCACCTGCCCCAATTTCAGAGGCATCAACCTCCACCTGAAATGGCAGAGAAACATCAGGCTGCCGTAGAACAGGAGCAGAAGTGAATCTCTGCTTAAGTTCCTGAAACGCAGAGACTGCCTCTGGAGGCCAATTCACCACATCAGAACCCTTTTTGGTCAAATCAGTCAATGGTTTAACAATAACAGAGAAATTACCAATAAATTTACGATAAAAATTGGCAAAACCCAAAATCTTTGAACAGCCTTTAATGAAGTAGGTTGGACCCAATCACAGATGGCCTGAACCTTGACCGGGTCCATTTCAATAACAGATGGGGACAAAATGAATCCCAGAAATGAGATCCTCTGTACGCCAAAAAGACACTTTTATCCCTTCACATACAGAGCATTCTCTCTCAAAATCTGGAACACAGTCCGAACATGTTTCACATGAGAGTCCCAGTCATTGGAAAAAATCAAGATATCATCCAAATAAACAATCAGAAATGTATCCACAAAATCCCTGAAAATGTCATTCATGAAGGACTGGAAGACAGAAGGAGCATTAGTGAGCCCAAAGGGCATCACTAGGTACTCAAAATGCCCCTCTGGGGTATTAAATGCAGTCTTCCATTCATCCCCGTGCTTAATGCGAATAAGGTTATATGCCCCCCTGAGGTCAAGCTTGGTAAACCAAGTAGCACTTTTCACCCTGGACAACAGGTCAGAAATCAAGGGTAACGGATATTGATATTTCACAGTGATATTGTTCAAGAGATGATAATCAATACACAGCCTTAATGAACCATCCTTTTTTGGCCACAAAGAAAAAACCGGCACCTAAGGGTGAAGAGGATGGTCTGATATGACCCTTCTCCAATGACTCCTTGATATAAGACCGCATAGCGTCATGTTCAGGTACAGACAAGTTAAAAAGGCGACCTTTAGGGAATTTACTACCAGGCACTAATTCAATAGCGCAGTCATAGCTCCTATGGGGAGGCAAGGATGCAGATTTACTTTCGCTAAACACATCAGAAAAATCAGTCAAAAAGTCAGGAACATCCTGAGCCTGGGGGGAGGCAGAAAAATCAGGAGTGTTGGTATTAACACATTGGCAGCCCCAACTGGTTACAGACACAGATTTCCAATCCAAAACAGGATTATGAGACTGTAACCAAGGGAAACCCAGTACAATAATGTCATGCAGATTATACAGCACCAAAAACTTGCAACTCTCCTGATGATCAGGTTCAACCCTCATTATCACCTGAGTAGAGAACTGAGTTTTATTCTCAGCCAAAGGGGTAGAATCGATCCCCAGTTAGGGAATAGGCTTCCGTAGGGGTATCAAGGGAAACCCACAACGTTTAGCAAAATCAAAATCCATCAGGTTAATAGCTGCTCCCGAATCAACGAAAGCCTGAGCAGAAAATGTGGACAGGGAGCAAATCAGGGTAACATTCAACAAAAATTTAGTCTGAACACTACCCAAGACAACTGAGCGTGAAAAACGTCTTCCCCGCTTAGGGCAGACTGAAATAGCATGAGAGGCATCACCACAGTAGAAACATAATCCATTGCGTTTTCGAAACTCATGACGCTGTGACCCAGAAGCCACTCTATCACACTGCATGGGTTCAAAAGCTGGTTCACAAGGCAACACTATTCCACGAATACCTCTACGCTCACGCAAAGGTCTGTCAATTTGAATCGCTAATGACATAGAATCATTGAGACCAGAGGGGACAGGGAATCCCACCATGAATGATTATTGTGTCTTTATTAAAGTTCAGTGATGTCAAACGTTTCGGTCCTATTGGACCTTCATCAGTAACTGTACAGAAATAATATAAGGAAATTTAACAACTGTTTATGGGAACAATATTTCCCAAAAAATACAGAAAACAAAGTATATACATGGGGTGTATAAGATAACATTGGAAATGGTATCGGAAGTGGCAATATTGGTTCAGTCAAACATCTTATATTATAAGAGCAAAACCATACATACCGTGTATCACAAAATGAAAGTGTTTACTGGGTAAACAAACTATCCTATAATACCAGAAGATATAGGTAATGTTACGGACCTTAATGTAAATACCCATTGTGCACGTGTGGACAGTGCTGACATTCGGCTTACCCTATGGTTTTGGTGCAATTCCTGCCGTTAATTGGTGATGCTGTGAGGTGATGTCTGGGGTTAAATATCGGTATAATACCCCTTATTGTTAGCAAAAATAATGAAAATGAAGGCACATACCGTAAGTGACCAAAGAAAAGGGCATCAGCCGTATTAGCTGTCTAATAGGTATAGACCTATAGTGGCTAGGGTATAAAGATCAATGTCCCATAAGTGCGCAGTAGATATAGCTGAGGAATTACCGCTTATGAGGCTGTTAAGTTGTTGTCCGAGCATATGCTGCGGCCTGCGAGGAGATATAGCACATATAATGTGATGTCTGTGAACGCTGACGATGGATGGTCATAAAGCAATATATTGGTCTT
Source organism: Oophaga sylvatica (assembly GCA_033576555.1). Classification (NCBI taxonomy): domain Eukaryota; kingdom Metazoa; phylum Chordata; class Amphibia; order Anura; family Dendrobatidae; genus Oophaga; species Oophaga sylvatica. The sequence goes on along the minus strand of JARQOD010000002.1, from coordinate 306,827,673 downwards.
ACCCGGGGGTAGCAGTAAAGCGCGGTGTCCACCGCTGTATTCGTGCAATGTGAGCTAACCTGGGGTGGGTTTTTATGGGCGCCGGTGTCCTGTGTCCATGTGTATCACTTCCTGGTTCCGGTAAAGCCGGAAGTGACGTGACCGGATGTGCTTGGTGCGTTCCATATGCGTTCCAGATCCATGGAGGTGGGGGAGTGTGCTTAAGGCGGCGCATGCTCAGTGAAAAGTAATGGAGTGAGATCGCTGATACAGTCTCATAAGTGCCAGTATAAGATGAAACATTGATAGGTGACGAATATTAAGTGCCCAAACATTCTGGCGATCAATATAGGCGGCTCTGAAGGAAGAGAGAAAACATAATTAGGAATACTTTAGATATATTAAATAAATGATAACACATCATAATCCCTATTGAGACCCTTGGGAGTGAGTGTTTCTAAAGTGTGAATCCAGTATGATTCACGTTTCTTCAGTAGTGAGATTCGGTCGCCACCGCGACACAAATGATGTGTCACATGTGAAAAATTCTTTGATGTGGAATGTCTTCCCTGTATGCAGATGGTAGAAACGATCACCTTAAAGGTCCTTAAAGGTGATCGTTTCTACCATCCCCATACAGGGAAGACATTCCACATCAAAGAATTTTTCACATGTGACACATCATTTGTCATATATCTTATTAAGTGCCCCTGCAGATTACTTTATGTTGGAGAAACCACCCTTCCAGTGAAAGAAAGGATCTCGAAGCACAAATCCACTATACGTTGTGCAAATCTACTACTCCCAGTACCTCATCATTTTCATGTAAAAGGACACACCATTTCACAACTGAAGTTTCAGGTTATTGACCATATACCCCCTCTAAGACGCGGTGGCGACCGAATCTCACTACTGAAGAAACGTGAATCATACTGGATTCACACTTTAGAAACACTCACTCCCAAGGGTCTCAATAGGGATTATGATGTGTTATCATTTATTTAATATATCTAAAGTATTCCTAATTATGTTTTCTCTCTTCCTTCAGAGCCGCCTATATTGATCGCCAGAATGTTTGGGCACTTAATATTCGTCACCTATCAATGTTTCATCTTATACTGGCACTTATGAGACTGTATCAGCGATCTCACTCCATTACTTTTCACTGAGCATGCGCCGCCTTAAGCACACTCCCCCACCTCCATGGATCTGGAACGCATATGGAACGCACCAAGCACATCCGGTCACGTCACTTCCGGCTTTACCGGAACCAGGAAGTGATACACATGGACACAGGACACCGGCGCCCATAAAAACCCACCCAGGTTAGCTCACATTGCACGAATACAGCGGTGGACACCGCGCTTTACTGCTACCCCGGGTAAGACCAATATATTGCTTTATGACCATCCATCGTCAGCGTTCACAGACATCACATTATATGTGCTATATCTCCTCGCAGGCCGCAGCATATGCTCGGACAACAACTTAACAGCCTCATAAGCGGTAATTCCTCAGCTATATCTACTGCGCACTTATGGGACATTGATCTTTATACCCTAGCCACTATAGGTCTATACCTATTAGACAGCTAATATGGCTGATGCCCTTTTCTTTGGTCACTTACGGTATGTGCCTTCATTTTCATTATTTTTGCTAACAATAAGGGGTATTATACCGATATTTAACCCCAGACATCACCTCACAGCATCACCAATTAACGGCAGGAATTGCACCAAAACCATAGGGTAAGCCGAATGTCAGCACTGTCCACACGTGCACAATGGGTATTTACATTAAGGTCCGTAACATTACCTATATCTTCTGGTATTATAGGATAGTTTGTTTACCCAGTAAACACTTTCATTTTGTGATACACGGTATGTATGGTTTTGCTCTTATAATATAAGATGTTTGACTGAACCAATATTGCCACTTCCGATACCATTTCCAATGTTATCTTATACACCCCATGTATATACTTTGTTTTCTGTATTTTTTGGGAAATATTGTTCCCATAAACAGTTGTTAAATTTCCTTATATTATTTCTGTACAGTTACTGATGAAGGTCCAATAGGACCGAAACGTTTGACATCACTGAACTTTAATAAAGACACAATAATCATTCTAGTTGAGTGCAGAGTTTATTATATATAGTATGGTTTGGGAACTTACTCTGGCACCAATATAAGTGACTGTGCACACGTACCCCTTTAAATTAGATTTTCCCTTTACGAGTAGCACGTCACTAGTGGGCATGTCTACCACTACTTTTTCCTATAATTTGGAAGAAACTACAGCAATTTTGGCTCAGTCACATTTCTCTACAGATTTTCTTAAAGTACCACCCCGCGAAACACGCGGACGTGATCTAGAACGCGCACTTAGGCACCAGGTTAATCTTAAGTTACATAGTGCCACTTTATCGGAGTACCTTCGTGTGAAAAGGATCCCTAGGGGCTTACGGGTTCCACTACGCCCCACTCTTTTCAACGATTCTCCAGATTTTTGTGCCCGTTATATACAGATACTAAACAAATGTTCCTTTGACCTTATGACACTCACTTTGGAGCACCTGCATAAAGCCATAGAAGTCAATACAGAAGCCATTCAGAACATTGAAACCCAGCTAGCAACAACCGGAACCTCTGAAGAATTACAGTCACTCAAGACCCAAATACAAGGACGCATAGATCAACACACTCGAGACACCGAGAATGGTAAAAGAAGCAAGTTCTCCAGGGACACTGCGGATTACGAATCCAACAGAGTTTACAGATGGCAGGACAACTCGTCCTACAGACGACCACAGCCACGCACCCAGCGTTCATCTACAGATTATTCTACCTCGGGGACCAAACAAGAACGTGGTTCCTTCGCCCCCTCTACAGCTCCTTTTTTAGGACAACGTCGCCGTTTTCCCAGAAGAAGACCAGACGGGGCTCAGGACGGAAGATACAACACGGACCAAATGCGAGTCACCCGCTCACAGGTACAGAATCGCTGGTGATCAACATTTCTTCTAGGTCCCTTGGTATTGCTGAATACCAAATACTACAAAAGGGACTATCCTTTTGTCCTGCCTATAAGTATAAAACTTTTGACCTTGATATGGACCTACAGCGGTTCTTTCGTACATTACGTCTGAAAGTGTATTTTTCTGTAACCGACAACTTTAATCCTAGACCCCAAGCACCCCACCAGGCATTATCTATACTTAATTTGGGACTGCATAATAAGAGCACATTCCGCCCACCTCAGGGCTCACATGAAGTCGAGACATTTATAGAATTTGTCCAATCATCATTCCAACAATTACGCAAGGACATTGAACAAGGGAAACTATTTTATCCTCCTAACATGACGCAAATTGAAAGACAAGCGTTAATATCTCTCCAAAACGATCAATCCCTTATATTCAAACCTGCCGATAAAGGTGGGGCCTTGGTTGTCATGGATCGATCACAATATATAGCAGAAATACACCGACAGTTATCAGACGCCTCCATCTATCAAAAACTACCTAGAGACCCTACTAGTGAGATTCAATCTAAAATTGAGACCATCATTACTAAATATTCCAATTTGGGGATCATTGATTCAAAAACAAGCGACTATTTACGCAGTAACAATCCCATCACCCCGGTATTTTATACGATTCCAAAGATCCATAAGAACTTACAGAATCCACCGGGCAGACCCATAGTCGCCTCAACCAATTCAGTCCTTTCACCAATTGCAAAGTTCTTAGAAAAAATACTAACACCAATCACACAAAAGGCTCCTTCATTCTTACTAGACACTGGAGGTTTCCTCAAAGAAATTCAGAAACTAGGTAACATACCGTCAGATACCATACTCGTTACTATGGATGTAAAGGATCTTTACACCTCAATCCCTCACATCAATGGAATTAACTCAGTACATCACCTTCTAACCATGGAGGGTTGGGACGAGGATCAGATCAACTTAGTTATTGAATTACTTACAGTTATTTTGTTTAATAACTTCTTTCTATTTCAGAATTCATTCTATTTACAAATTCGTGGTACCGCCATGGGCTCCAACGTGGCACCCCCGTATGCCAATACATATATGGCTGATTTTGAAGCTACTCATATTTACAAACATCCACTTTTCATACAGCATGCAATTTTGTGGAAACGTTATATTGATGACGTCTTTTGTATATGGAACGGCACGTTGGAGTCTCTGCAACAATTTTTCTCATTTCTCAACATAACATGGCCAGGTATCACCTTTACCATGACCCATGACTTACATAAAATTAATTTCCTGGATACCATGATATTGAAAGACATCAATGGTCATATCACTACTGATCTTTTTGTCAAATCCACGGATAAAAATAGCATTTTACATTTTTCCAGTTTCCATCCTCCATCAGTTAAGGAATCCATTCCTATCTCACAATTTCAACGAGTTAAACGCATAGTCACCGATGACACTCTCCGTGAAACTCGCCTTCAAGATATGACTCAGAAATTCTCCAAGAGAGGATACCCATCCTCACTCTTAGAAAAATCTAAAAACTATATACCTCAGATACGACTAGACAGGGAGAACAAACGTATCCCTTTCATCCATTCATATCATCCCTTTGCATATTTACTCCATAAAACAATCAAATTACATTGGCACCTTCTATCTACGGCTCACCCTAACATCCCAGAATTCCAACAACCGTTCTTACCTTGTTTTAAAAGACCATCTAATCTTAGGGACAAACTCATTCGAGCCGACATTGGTCCCCTCACACCTGTGAAACAAAGGTTCATTTCTCGCCCCAAAATGGGGACATACCCTTGTCTGCACTGTGCTCAGTGCAGCAATGTCCTTAAAGGTGATCGTTTCTACCATCCGCATACAGGGAAGACATTCCACATCAAAGAATTTTTCACATGTGACACATCATTTGTCATATATCTTATTAAGTGCCCCTGCGGATTACTTTATGTTGGAGAAACCACCCTTCCAGTGAAAGAAAGGATCTCGAAGCACAAATCCACTATACGTTGTGCAAATCTACTACTCCCAGTACCTCATCATTTTCATGTAAAAGGACACACCATTTCACAACTGAAGTTTCAGGTTATTGACCATATACCCCCTCTAAGACGCGGTGGCGACCGAATCTCACTACTGAAGAAACGTGAATCATACTGGATTCACACTTTAGAAACACTCACTCCCAAGGGTCTCAATAGGGATTATGATGTGTTATCATTTATTTAATATATCTAAAGTATTCCTAATTATGTTTTCTCTCTTCCTTCAGAGCCCCTATATTGATCGCCAGAATGTTTGGGCACTTAACATTCGTCACCTATCAATGTTTCATCTTATACTGGCACTTATGAGACTGCATCAGCGATCTCACTCCATTACTTTTCACTGAGCATGCGCCGCCTTAAGCACACTCCCCCACCTCCATGGATCTGGAACGCATATGGAACGCACCAAGCACATCCGGTCACGTCACTTCCGGCTTTACCGGAACCAGGAAGTGATACACATGGACACAGGACACCGGCGCCCATAAAAACCCACCCCAGGTTAGCTCACATTGCACGAATACAGCGGTGGACACCGCGCTTTACTGCTACCCCCGGGTAAGACCAATATATTGCTTTATGACCATCCATCGTCAGCGTTCACAGACATCACATTATATGTGCTATATCTCCTCGCAGGCCGCAGCATATGCTCGGACAACAACTTAACAGCCTCATAAGCGGTAATTCCTCAGCTATATCTACTGCGCACTTATGGGACATTGATCTTTATACCCTAGCCACTATAGGTCTATACCTATTAGACAGCTAATACGGCTGATGCCCTTTTCTTTGGTCACTTACGGTATGTGCCTTCATTTTCATTATTTTTGCTAACAATAAGGGGTATTATACCGATATTTAACCCCAGACATCACCTCACAGCATCACCAATTAACGGCAGGAATTGCACCAAAACCATAGGGTAAGCCGAATGTCAGCACTGTCCACACGTGCACAATGGGTATTTACATTAAGGTCCGTAACATTACCTATATCTTCTGGTATTATAGGATAGTTTGTTTACCCAGTAAACACTTTCATTTTGTGATACACGGTATGTATGGTTTTGCTCTTATAATATAAGATGTTTGACTGAACCAATATTGCCACTTCCGATACCATTTCCAATGTTATCTTATACACCCCATGTATATACTTTGTTTTCTGTATTTTTTGGGAAATATTGTTCCCATAAACAGTTGTTAAATTTCCTTATATTATTTCTGTACAGTTACTGATGAAGGTCCAATAGGACCGAAACGTTTGACATCACTGAACTTTAATAAAGACACAATAATCTTTCAAGTTGAGTGCAGAGTTTATTATATATAGTATGGTTTGGGAACTTACTCTGGCATCAATATAAGTGACTGTGCACACGTACCCCTTTAAATTAGGGAATCCCACCATAACATCCTTTACATTCTCTGACAGACCCTTCCGAAAAAGGGCTGCCAAAGCATCGTCATTAGTGTTGAGCGATACGATACTGCAAATATCGGATATCGGCCGATATTAGCTGTATCGGCCTTTCGATTCCGAATACCGATATTTTCGTCATATCGAATACCGGAATCGGATTTGTCACTGTCACTGTGAGTGTCCGTCGGTCGGGTCTGTCAGGAGTCAGCGGCACTTACCTGGCAGAAGATCTCCGGCGGTCACGTCCTGGACTGCTTGATGGCCGCCATTATTCTTCTCCCTGGCGGTCACATGCAGTTTTTCGCGATAACTGCAGTGACTGCTGGGTAATCCCGGCCGTAAAGCAGTCAGTCCGATGACGTCACCGCCGGGGAAGCAGGTAATCAGCTGTGCTGCGCCGGGATGACAGGCTCTGTCTGTCATTCTGATGTAGCAGAGCTGGATCGTCGTGGAACACTCGTTACTATGGACTGCGTCGGACAGGTGGTATACTGCTGTTTTTTTTTTTCATTTTTTTACAGGAGATCGATGGCGTCGCAGGATGAGACTGTAATAAAAGTAATGAAAACTAGGGTGTGTTGTTTTTTTTATTAAATTAAAAAACTTTTATATGAACATTCACCCGTCCGGGTACATCAACAATTTAACTATTTACATACAGGGACCCTGTCCGGGTTATTTATAATTCTTTGGCAGGGGTGTTCCAGGTACCACCTGGTACTCTTCTGATGCTTGCCAAACATCCGAGACACCAAGGACCACCAGGACCTGATGACGTCGTGTGGCCTGTACAGTCAAGTCGTGACCCGTTATCTGGGTCTGTGTGGCCACCTCTTTCATCTCCCTCCGGGTCTGGACCCCTATGTCCCGGACTGAACGAACCCCAGGGGGCCTAACAGGCGCCGGGTACGGGCCAGCTATAGTTATCATGTCCATAGCTGGGGCTGCTGAGGAGACCACTGAGGGAGGCTGGGGAGATTTACGGCGTGGGGTGGGCACTTGTGCAGAGGCCTGGATGTGGGAGGCTGAAGGCTCCGAGGGTCTCACAGGTTCCTGACACTCTGGGGAGTAGGGGTCGCACCTGGTAACATTTAGGGCGTACCATCCATTGTAACCCCAGTGTCGGGTGTAAGTCACCAAGTCTCCTGGCAACAGGTCCCTCCCCGGGTGTCCTTCTGGGAGGTGAGTCTCCACGTCCCGCCGGGTCACAAAGACTTCTAAATAAAGTCCAGGCTCCTGGATGAAGCCCCAACCACCTTTCAATTTAAAGCTCCGTACTGCACCCTTACGCTGCGGCTCCCTCAGGGTACCTTTATCTTTTCTCATCCGGTCCTTATCTGCCCGGTCCTTCTCTATGTGACGTTGGCGAAGCTTCTGGGATTCGCGCTGCTCCCTTTGTCGCTCTGCTTCCTTCTCCCAACGTCTCCACTCTTCCTCCTGACGCCGGTTGTAATTCTCCTCCAGCATCTCCATGTCTCCACCATCAAACTGCAGCTTACGTTGTCCGGTTTGCGGCAGCTCTCCTGGCGCCCCCCAGTCCTGGCGGCGCTCACCTGCGGAGGAAGCAGCCGGCTCTGGAACAGATGACAGTCGGGGCTCCGGTACAGACAGGTAGACCTCTGGTGCCTGCGCGGCCTCCTCCATGAGGACGGGTGTCGCTTCTTCTGTCTCAGCGACGGGGGCAGACAGCGGGATCTGCGGTGCTGCTGGTGCAGAGTTTTTGGCAGGAACGGGTGCCTCCACTGCGACAACGTCAACCGGATCACATTGCAAGGGCTGGGATGCCCGCACGGACTCCTCTACTAGAACGGATGCCTCACCTTCCGGTACAGACACTTCAGGTAAGAGGGATTGGCGCCGCTCCAAGTTTAGTTTTAGGGCACGCCAGCTGGCTTCCATCCTGTCGACCTCCTCCTGGTGCCGGGCCAGGCCTCTTAGGGTATCCTCTGCTTCTTGCAGCGTAGGAGGGTTTCCAGGCCGGGTGCCCAACGGTGGTTCCGTGGCGATCGGGTCGCTTCCGTGGGGGGAGAGCTCTGACTGCTCCATCCCTTCACACTTCTGCTCGTGTCCATTAGCCATCTCTGCCAAGTCACATGTGTCATTAGCATCTGGAGAGGGCCCCTCTTTTGTAGTGAGGCGGGACCTTCGTGTTAGTTTCCGCACACTGAGGAGGATGAGGAGGCGGAACTGAAGAGCTGTGGGGCACGATCTTACATTGCAGTACCATTTAGAGTGGTCGGCCATCGTTTTCAAGCCACTGAGTGAGTGTACACCCACGAAGAGCACGTCCTTCTTCTTCACCAGTGCCTCGTCGTGACGCAGATATGGCGGAAAAATGGCAAATACATTCTCTGATGATTTTAGCAATTCTCAAGCACAAAACCAGTTCAATTCAGGCACACAGGACTCGCTTATAGCGAGCTACAGAATCCTGTTCGTGACGCCCAAGTTGAGTCGCACAGAGCCAGAGGTTTTGGGGGTACTCGGCACCGAGCCCGTCGACTTCTATGGGGTATGTCACGGCTTTACCCGGCAATTGAATCAGAGTCTATTTTACTATGTAGAAGTGTATAAACTATAAATATATGTATATATATATGTCACAATGACATGTATATATATATATATATATATGTATTCTATGTGTGTATATTTTGTGTTTACAACGAAAGAAAGGTTTTTTTTTGTTGCAATTTTTTGTTCCCATAGACTTACATTGGACTTCCGGTATCGGAATCGGATATCGACGATATTTAGTGATATCGGCGATACCATTTCGATACGATATTTTTAGATATCGAGCAGTATCGCTCAACACTAATCGTCATTCCATTTGGTCAGGACTGCCCACCTTCGGAATCTCTGACAGTATAACTCAGCGTCCTCAAGCCCATGATTTAATGCCAACAAGGCTTTTTCAGCTTGATCAGTGACATTAGGCTCATCGTACAATAACCCCAGAGCCTGAAAAAATGCATCAACATTACTCAAAACAGGATCCCCAGGTGTCAGGGAAAAAAGCCCAATCCTGAGGATCGCCGCGCAGGAGAGAGATGACAATTTGAACCTGCTGCGCTGCGTTCCCTGAGGACTTAGACTTCAAGGCAAAAAACAACTTACAGTTATTTTTGAAATTCAGAAATTTAGCTCGATCCCCCAAAAACAAATCTGGCATGGGAATCCTAGGTTCCACAACAGGCAACCCTGCAAGATAGGTAGCAATAGTCCGAACCTCAGTGGCAAGCTGATCCACACGGCCAGACAACTGTGCAAACTCCATTGAGAGAAAAAAAATAAAAAATCCTCCTTAGCACCCAGAGATACAGAGGGAAAAAAAAAAAAATCTCTGACAACTCTGACAATCTTCTTTCTTTAACACTATTTTTCCCTTCTGTGAGTACCATACAAATATCAGTTTTTGGGCCGGTGATACTGTTATGATTTGGTAGCTGAGGAGAGCAAGCAAAAAAGGAAATACACCAGAGAGGTTGGAATCTATGGGATTGCAGTACCCTGACTAACCACCACAACTAAAGGCAGCCGTGGAGCGTACCTACGTTGGTCCTAGACGCCTCGTCACAGCCTGAGAAGCTAACTACACCTAAAGACAGAAAGAGGAAAACTATCTGCCCCGGAGCAGATCCCCAAAGAACATAGAAAGCCCCCAAACATGTAATGGCGGTTAGACAAGAGGAGATACAGGCACAGATAGAAAATAGTATGAGCAAACGTTGGGGCCCAAACTTCCTAAATAGAAAAGGATAGGAAGGACACTTACTGCAACCCCAAAAAACCCTGAAAAGTACCAACTCTACTAATTACAAAAACACCTGAGATCACACGACCTCTACCACCTAAATTAGTTCTCTGGTGTAACAAAAACTAAACAGCAGCCACTGAAAAAACTGGAAAAGGCAAAAGAACAAACAACAGTGGCTGAACTAAACTGAGAGGAGCACAAGCCCCCGGAGGGGACCCGGCAGACCCCCACAGAAGTGCAGGACAAAATGCAAAAAGCAAGCACAAAAAACAAAAAGAAGAAAAAGTCTTATCTGTTAGCAGAAGATGCAGGCACGAAACAGCAGGCTGCAAAGTGAACAGGAATCAAAGATGAGACCAGAACAATTGATCACCGGCAACCCTGATGGGAGGGAACCTCCCTTATATAAGACCAGTCAGTAACACCTGATCGCCAATCTTCATAATCTTCATTGGATAGTTCAGTACTGTTTGTAACCACCAGAGGGAGCTTCTGCTCAGAATTCATTTCTAGCACATTCACAACAAATCTCCGTCCCAGTCTCAGGTCTTTTGCAGACTCCAACAGGCATCTTCAAGAATGGTCCTGTATTTGGCTCCATCCATCTTCCCATCAATTTTAGCTATCTTCCCTGTCCCTTAGGAAGAAAAGCAGGCCCAAACCATGATGCTGCCACCACCATGTTTGACAGTGGGGATGGTGTGTTCAGGGTGATGAGCTGTGTTGCCTTTATGCCAAACATATCGTTTGGCATTGTTGCCAAAAAGTTTGATTTTCGTTTCATCTGACCAGAGCACCTTCTACCATAAGTTTGGTGTGTCTGCCAGGTGGCTTGTTGCAAACTGTAAATGACACTTTTTATGGATATGTTTGAGAAATGGCTTTCTTCGTGCCACTCTTCCATAAAGGCCAGATTTGTGCAGTGTACGACTGATTGTTGTCCTTTGGACAGACTGTCCCACCTCAGCTGTAGATCTCTGCAGTTCATCCAGAGTGATCATGGGCCTCTTGGCTGCATCTCTGATCAGTCTTCTCCTTGTTTGAGATGAAAGTTTAGAGAGACGGCAGGGTCTTGGTAGATTTGTAGTGGTATGATACTCTGTTGTGAGCATGCTGGAATTGACTTCTGAGTTGGGGCTACCTTTCGTGGTTGCTGAGGGTATTGAACCAGTGTTGAATAGTTGAAGTCCATCCCCTGCGAGAGATCACTGGCAATCAGGAGAGACTGATTGGGCTGATATAAGTGAGCTGCCTTCCCATGATCCTCGCCGGTGATCAATTGTTGTTTCCTGGTTCATTTGGAAGTCAGCTGGTGTCTTACCTTCGTCTGCTACTTTCAGATAAGATATTTTCTGCTTGTTTCTATCTTGTTTGCTATTTCCATTTTTTTGTCTGCACTTTTGTGGGAGGTTAGCTGGGTTCCCCTTGAGGAGCCTGTGCTACTCTCTGCTTTTCAGAAGCCACTGTTTATTTGTTCCATTGCTCTGTCCCTGCTATTTGTGTGGCTGCTAGTTAGCCGCTTGGTCACACCAGAGATCTGATTTAGCGGGTGGCGAAATCGTGTGATCTCAGCATTTTTGAAATCAGAAGTGTTGAAAGTTTTTCTAGGGTTTTGCTGGGTTGTAGATAGTATTCTGTCCTATCCTATCTAGGCAGTGTTTGGCCCTAGCGTTTGCTCACTCTATTTTCTGCCTGCGTTTGTATTTCGTCTTGTCTAACCGCCATTATATGTGTGGGGGCTACCTATTCCTTTGGGGCTCTACTCCGGGGCAGTTAGCTTTCCTGTTTCTATCTTTAGGTGTAGCTAACTCTCCAGCTGTGTCGAGGCGTCTAGGTCACCGTAGGTACGTCCCACGGCTGCTTCTAGTTGTGCGGTTAGTTCAGGGATCTGCAACCCTTTAGTTCCCAACCTCTCTGGTGTTTTGCTGCCTTGGCTGTTTTTTGCTCCTGTCCTCCTCAGCTACCAATTCATAACAATACTCCTTCCATTTCAATATGATCACTTGCACAGAGCTCCTTGGGATGTTTAAAGTTTTGGAAATCATTTTGTATCCAAGTCCAGTTTTAAACTTCTCCACAACAGTATCACAGACCTGCCTGTTGTGTTCCATGGCCTTCCTGATGCTCTCTGTGCTTCAAACAGAACCCTGAGACCATCAAAGAGCAATACATTTCGTTCAACTTCAAAATTATGTCCCACTTGCTGTTGATTCTTCACCAAAAATTAACAGTTGGTATCTTTATGTTTGAAGCATGATATGTGGGAAAAGGTTGAAAAGTTCCAGGGAGCTGAATACTTTCGCAAGGCACTATATATATATATACTGTGTATATATATATATATATATATACACAGTATATATATATATATATATATTACATACACAGGGTAGGTGTATACACAATGTACACAGCTCCACACTATATACTGTGGTAAGGAATATAGAGTGGAGCTGTGTATATAGTGTACAGATGTGCCAGTGTATATAATGTGGATTCCATACTATAAACACAGCTCTCTACTATACACTCTACTATATGAAAAGCTCTACACTATATATACGCAACTCTACATTATAATTAAGACAGTGTTATACTATATTATGTTGCATACATCACTTAGGAGACAAACATAAATATCACATAGGAGACACCGCAAGGGTTATTGGAAGTTTTGCCCCAGCAGTTCGCCCCCAGCAATTTGCCCCCAGCAGTTCACCCCCAGGTACATTTCGCCTCCGCACTTTTCGCCCCTATCATTTTGCCCCCAGGAAGATTCGCCTCTGCACATTTTGCCCCCAACATTTCACCCCGCAATTTTTCGCGCCCAGCATTTCGCCCCCTGGATGTTTCGCCCCTTGGATGTTTCACTTACAGCATTTTGTCCCTGGATGTTTCACCCTCAGCTTTTGGGGTCAACATGCAGGGAACAAAACATCTAGGGCTGAACATACCTGGGGTAAAATATACAGGACCCCAATTGCTGGGGAATCCTGTGGCTGGCTTTTCAGCAGCTCACCCAGTGTCTCTTCTGGCTGGCCATAAAGGAGTATTACCACTCTAAAACACAAAAAAACTGACATACTTACCTGTCACAGCTGCAGCTCCTTGGGTCACGGAGTGCAGTCTAGCGGTTCTCCGTGACGACATATTCACACAATGTGGAAGTGCATGGAAGAGGACCCTCCGCGTCTGCCGGTACCTCAGCAAAGGGCTGAGCAATATATATAGCAATATATATATTTTCTTTTTACTATCTGGTCAGTGATGAGGATGTGATGGACAGATCCTCCACTCCTCTGAGTCTCCATAACTATTAAATTCAATGGAGATGATAGTTTGGGGGTGCAGAACCCGAACCCTGATTTTTTGTGTGTTTGGGACGGAACTGCCCGAACTGAACTTTGGCAGGTTCACTTCTCACTAATCATATTTTGGGTCTAAGGCCGGGATCACACATGCGACTAAAGGCTGGGTCTCACATAACGATACACCAGCGATCCCGACAACGATATGCACTTGTCAGGATCGCTGGTGTATCGCTACATGATCACTGCTGAGCTGCCAAACAGGCAGCTCAGGCAGGGATCTGGGACAGCGACACTGCGGGTAACATCGCTTAGTTACCCGCAGTGTACGTTGGATACCAGCGCCCTGATACAGGGAGCTGGTATCCAAGGTACACAGCGGGTTTCCAAGCGCTGCGCGGTGCCTGGAAACCCGCTGTTTACCTTGGATACCAGCTCCCTGCATCAGGGCGCTGGTATCCAAGGTACACAGCGGGTTTTTAGGCACAGCCCCGCGCTTGGCAACCCACTGTGTACCTTGGTTACCAGCGGATCGCTGGTCTCCCGCCTGTCACACGCAGCGATGCGTGCCTGTCAGCGGGAGACCAGCGATCAAAAAAATGTCCTGACATTTCAGCGACGATCAGCGATACCCAGCAGGGGGGCTGATCGTCGCTGAATGTCACACACAGCGATATCGCTGGTGAGCTCGGTGCTGTGTCACAAAACTAGTGACTCAGCACCGATCTCGGTAGCGATATCGCTACGTGAGACGGGCCCTTAAGTCGTCCGACATTCGCATGTGAAATCCCAGCTCTGGCGCCAGCACTCGGGAGTGGAGCGAGCGGCTGCATGTAGTTCTATGCAGCCGCTCGCTCCACTCCCGAGTGCCGGCGCCAGAGCTGGGATTTCACATGCGAGTGTCGGACGACTTCGTCGCATGTGTGATCCCGGTCTAAGATGTATAAATGTGATCAAGTTACGTTTGTTTTTATTCCAAAACTTTGAGTTTTCTAGATAAGTAACTTTAGAAACAGACAGAAAAATATTAACAATTGGTCAAACCAACCAACATTGCAGAACAATATATTTAAAGCGTAACTCTGAAAAAAAACAAAAAACTTTTGATATGTTAAATGCTTACCAGAGTCATGCAGAAGGAACTGCTGCTGGACACCATCAATACTGATCTCCTGGAACTCCTGGGGAATAACAAGTTGATCAAGGGTTTGGGGCAACCTTGGAATATTTCCAAGTTGCCTTGATAATCATATTGTTCTCTTCAGTGATGCTTTCTTTAGGAGAAGTGCTACAACATTGCAAGTCGACCGTTTTTCACATACCCAGATGGAATGGACATCGTCAGCCGTTAGTTTGGAAAATACATAAATGTGATTCTCGTAGACCAACTTCTTCACATGTTTGGACAGAACTGAATTCATACTTGTAAAAAGTGAATTGCTGTGGAAGCTGACTGATTTTTTTGTGGCAGTACACTTCTCTCTTTGTGGAGATTTCAGACACTGCTATATTCTGATGTACAGATGGAATAAAAGCTAGTCTAATGTAACTTGCAGGACATCTGACATGAAAATTGTTACATCTGCAGCAAAACTTGCAAAAAAAGCAGGTCAGTGCTGGGTCAGGTAAAAGTTCACAAAATGTTTTGATTTTAGAGTGGTTTACATTCCCCACCTAAATCAGGCCTCATTCACACTACATTTTTTGAATCCGTTTATTTTTTTCGTGTTATGGTTTTGTAACACTAAAACATTTTACAAACGTTTTGGAAAATGTCTTGTTAAAATTGCGGGTGTGTAGCCCTGGTGTTAGGCACACGCAGTACCCTGGAGAGTGTGTGGCGAGACAGCAGTTTAATGCTCAATACCCATTCACTCAACATACACTAGACACACCCTTAGGGTAGTGTAGTTACTTGTTAGGGGGTGGTCAGGGTGTATTGGTTGAGTGATAAGAGTGGTCAGTTTCCTGTCCTTGGACAGAGCAGACGTGTGGAGTCTAGCTGGAGGGAGGAAGTCGTCCAGCCTGCTCTATGATCAGTTCAGAAAGTGGAGGCTAGTACAGGTGGTCTAGTTCACCTCAGCCTAGTCAGAGCTGTACCTCACCTGAATACATTGACAAAGAAAGAAGAGCTTAGTGCAGAATTACTTCAGTCACCTGTCTCAAGGACAGTGAAAGGTTCAGAGACGTGCTCCTGCCTAGTGGATAACTGAGAATCTGTTAACTAACTCTAAAGGAAGAGAAGAAGGGAGTGACTATACGACTTTTTGCAAGTGTGAGTGTTTATGCTACCAGCGAGGACAAGGCGAAAGGCACAGTGGAAGGAATATTTAAAAAGTGCTTTTGGATTGAAGAAGTCCTGCACATTGCTACCGGTCACTGGGGACCGAAGGATCACTATTAGCTTCAAGCATAGTGGTAAGAAAACCAGGGATTTACCGGACCTTAGGTCGCGGCAAACAGCCCCAAATAGTCAGTACGTAACTGGGGTCAGGGGGAGTGAAGACTTTGAGCCTGATCAGCAAGATAGGAATTCAGCTCTTTCACAGGAAGGCTCCTACCACAAAACTGACTGGGCGGTACAGCTATGGAATAGCTGGAGTTGTTGAGGGAACTACGCTTCAGGCTGGTTGTACTCATCGTGTTGAAAGTAAAGGAGGCCCCTAACTTGTCCAGCTGCTGTCTCAAAATACACTCTCCTTGGATCAGCCTCCCTGGGACCTGCCTGAACATCTTACAAGTAAAGGTATGGAAAGACGCTGACCGTGTGAGACTGTGTTATTTATCTGCACCCGACTTCACTAACTTCATAGACTTTGAGGGACCAGTCCCACCTGTAGGGGACCCGACATCTAGCTGCATCACCATCCCCTCAGAGCTCTACAGCAGCGCTGGTACAAATTACCAGAAAACTACAGGTGGCGTCACGAACTGTATATAAATCTATCCCCTGTAAATATTCCCCCAACATACGCCAGACCGCCAGGGCCACAGACCGAGCCACCGCTACCTGTGACAATCCCATAGACTTCTACGGGCTCGGCTCTGAGTACCCCATTGCCCTGGTAACCCACAATTGTGGTGGCGGGTCGACACAAAACTTTGGCGTCACGAACAGGATGCGAAACTCGCAAAATTGCGAGCCCTGTGTGCCTATGGAGTTGTTTTTGTGAAAAGGACTGTTTGCACTTTTGGCGCCAAAAATCACCATCTTTGTCGCCATATTCGCGCCCTCAGGCGCTGGAGAAGAAGGTGGGCGTGCCTTCGTGGGCGTGTACCCCCCTGTGGCGCGAAGAAAATGCCTGCCCTCTCAAAGTGCTATTACAACATGCGATCCTGCCCTACAGCAAAGGAGGTCCGCCTCCTCTTCACCTTCCCTGCGAGGAGGAGGAGACGCAAACCCCGCCTCCACGGAAGAGACCGGATGTCTCTGGAGGAAGAAGAAAGAATCTTCTGGAACATCATGGAAGCAGGACGTGTGCAGCCGAGCAGGGAAGCGGAGGAAGGCAGGCCCCGTGCCCCAGCCAAGCTGCCACCAGCACCGGAGTTATCCGTGGTCCTGCACCTGCAGCAGGCGTTGCTAGAAATTCAGGAAGAAAATGCACGCCTGAAGAAGATGGTCCAGTACCAACCTGGATTTGAAGAGATCGAGAGACGCCGGCGTACCCTGGAGCAGCGGAGGCTGTGGGACGCGGTGATCTCTCCCCTCAACGACCCCCCACGATTCGAGTTACCGAAGATTCTGCTGCCCAAGGCGAAGGAGCAACCGGAGGCTGCCCCCGAAAGTACCGATCCTGATCCCACCGGTGAAGCGGTGGAGGCGAAGGAGGTTGAGGAGGTACCGCCAGTTCCGGAACGCCCGCCCGGCCAGGAGGCCGCAGCAGATGATCGGTCCCCGGCAGGGACACCGGAGGGGTCCTGTCCGTCGTTACCAGACGTCGACTGGGACGAGATGGCGCGCCTGGATGACGTCGCCTACACCGCCCAGTGGGAATATGAGTGGCAGCGTCGTGAGGAGAAGCAGAAACGCCAGCAGGAGGAAGAGCGGGAAGCTCAGCGGAATCGTCAGCGACAACATGCAGAGCTGATCGCGGACAAGGAGAGTGTCCGGAGAGAGAAAGGTACCCTGAGGGAACCGCGGCGGCAGGGGTGTGTGACTGAGTTCCAGCTCCGGAAGGGCTGGGGCTTCATCCGTGAACCGGGCCTCTACCCAGGGGTCTTTGTTAGTCGCAGGGACGTAGAATCCCACCTACCGCAAGGCCATCCCGGGAGGGACTTAGTAAATGGAGACATTGTCACGTATACACGGCACTGGGGAATGAAGGGATGGTATGCCCTTAACGTCACCATCGTCCGTGACCCCGTCCCAGACGCAGGTAACGTCATCACTACCGCAGCGTCCCCGTCTCCAGCTCAAGCAGTATCCGGCCGTGCCCCAGCATCGCCCCCTGCAGGTTCATCGCAAATGAAAGCAACATCTACATCGCAACATGCGACCCAGTTTCCATCGCAATCCATGACACGGTCCATATCGTTAACTGTGGTTGAAACGCAATCGGTGTCTCGTGAGGAGAATGTACCCGTTGCGCCCCTAGAGGTTCGCACGAGAACTGTGGCGACCCAGACCCTAATAGCAGCGCATGACTTGTTAGTAATGGGATCTAGGGACCATCGCATTGTTCCAGCCCCCGGGGTGGAAAGTGTATTTGAAGTAAATGAGTAATTAAACAGTAAAGAAGAATCGGTGAGATCCATATAGGGTCTACCATAAGTAAAGTTGTAGAAAGTTTAAGTATGTTTACAAATTTTTGCACAAGTTGAAGAGTATAACGTATATAACATATATATAATATTTCTAATAGTAGAATGCCCGGCTGGGTAAACAGAGAAAAAGTTTGCACTTTAGTATTATTATAATGTGATATTATATCTGTGTCTTCGTTTAACAATGGACTTTGAGGTTGAGGACTGTGCCAGCCCAGAACTTATTTGTATATAGTTGCGCTTCGGTGCTTTATCTTGGTTTTACATAAAACCAGCACAACTACCTCTGAATACAAAAACCCGTGTGGTGTGGCACTGAGTGAGGTCTGCATTCGGATGTCCTGCAGCCCACCCAGGACCCACGTTGAAGGTTTGGTGCGGGTCCTTCACAAGAATACGGTGTATTTATTGAATGTTTTGATGCCTTAATACTTTTGTATTTTTCTATATAATGTTTTTGTTTGCAACGTTCAAGACATCCTCACCTCCCGGATGGGACGAATTAATGTTTAATGTTGATGTTTTCATGCATAAACAAAATGTCTCTTTGTATTTTACAGCCCGGGAGTGCTGTCTTTTACCATGGGGGAATGTGTAGCCCTGGTGTTAGGCACACGCAGTACCCTGGAGAGTGTGTGGCGAGACAGCAGTTTAATGCTCAATACCCATTCACTCAACATACACTAGACACACCCTTAGGGTAGTGTAGTTACTTGTTAGGGGTGGTCAGGGTGTATTGGTTGAGTGATAAGAGTGGTCAGTTTCCTGTCCTTGGACAGAGCAGACGTGTGGAGTCTAGCTGGAGGGAGGAAGTCGTCCAGCCTGCTCTATGATCAGTTCAGAAAGTGGAGGCTAGTACAGGTGGTCTAGTTCACCTCAGCCTAGTCAGAGCTGTACCTCACCTGAATACATTGACAAAGAAAGAAGAGCTTAGTGCAGAATTACTTCAGTCACCTGTCTCAAGGACAGTGAAAGGTTCAGAGACGTGCTCCTGCCTAGTGGATAACTGAGAATCTGTTAACTAACTCTAAAGGAAGAGAAGAAGGGAGTGACTATACGACTTTTTGCAAGTGTGAGTGTTTATGCTACCAGCGAGGACAAGGCGAAAGGCACAGTGGAAGAATATTTAAAAAGTGCTTTTGGATTGAAGAAGTCCTGCACATTGCTACCGGTCACTGGGGACCGAAGGATCACTATTAGCTTCAAGCATAGTGGTAAGAAAACCAGGATTTACCGGACCTTAGGTCGCGGCAAACAGCCCCAAATAGTCAGTACGTAACTGGGGTCAGGGGGAGTGAAGACTTTGAGCCTGATCAGCAAGATAGGAATTCAGCTCTTTCACAGGAAGGCTCCTACCACAAAACTGACTGGGCGGTACAGCTATGGAATAGCTGGAGTTGTTGAGGGAACTACGCTTCAGGCTGGTTGTACTCATCGTGTTGAAAGTAAAGGAGGCCCCTAACTTGTCCAGCTGCTGTCTCAAAATACACTCTCCTTGGATCAGCCTCCCTGGGACCTGCCTGAACATCTTACAAGTAAAGGTATGGAAAGACGCTGACCGTGTGAGACTGTGTTATTTATCTGCACCCGACTTCACTAACTTCATAGACTTTGAGGGACCAGTCCCACCTGTAGGGGACCCGACATCTAGCTGCATCACCATCCCCTCAGAGCTCTACAGCAGCGCTGGTACAAATTACCAGAAAACTACAGGTGGCGTCACGAACTGTATATAAATCTATCCCCTGTAAATATTCCCCCAACATACGCCAGACCGCCAGGGCCACAGACCGAGCCACCGCTACCTGTGACAATCCCATAGACTTCTACGGGCTCGGCTCTGAGTACCCCATTGCCCTGGTAACCCACAATTGTGGTGGCGGGTCGACACAAAACTTTGGCGTCACGAACAGGATGCGAAACTCGCAAAATTGCGAGCCCTGTGTGCCTATGGAGTTGTTTTTGTGAAAAGGACTGTTTGCACTTTTGGAGCCAAAAATCACCATCTTTGTCGCCATATTCGCGCCCTCAGGCGCTGGAGAAGAAGGTGGGCGTGCCTTCGTGGGCGTGTACCCCCCTGTGGCGCGAAGAAAATGCCTGCCCTCTCAAAGTGCTATTACAACATGCGATCCTGCCCTACAGCAAAGGAGGTCCGCCTCCTCTTCACCTTCCCTGCGAGGAGGAGGAGACGCAAACCCCGCCTCCACGGAAGAGACCGGATGTCTCTGGAGGAAGAAGAAAGAATCTTCTGGAACATCATGGAAGCAGGACGTGTGCAGCCGAGCAGGGAAGCGGAGGAAGGCAGGCCCCGTGCCCCAGCCAAGCTGCCACCAGCACCGGAGTTATCCGTGGTCCTGCACCTGCAGCAGGCGTTGCTAGAAATTCAGGAAGAAAATGCACGCCTGAAGAAGATGGTCCAGTACCAACCTGGATTTGAAGAGATCGAGAGACGCCGGCGTACCCTGGAGCAGCGGAGGCTGTGGGACGCGGTGATCTCTCCCCTCAACGACCCCCCACGATTTGAGTTACCGAAGATTCTGCTGCCCAAGGCGAAGGAGCAACCGGAGGCTGCCCCCGAAAGTACCGATCCTGATCCCACCGGTGAAGCGGTGGAGGCGAAGGAGGTTGAGGAGGTACCGCCAGTTCTGGAACGCCCGCCCGGCCAGGAGGCCGCAGCAGATGATCGGTCCCCGGCAGGGACACCGGAGGGGTCCTGTCCGTCGTTACCAGACGTCGACTGGGACGAGATGGCGCGCCTGGATGACGTCGCCTACACCGCCCAGTGGGAATATGAGTGGCAGCGTCGTGAGGAGAAGCAGAAACGCCAGCAGGAGGAAGAGCGGGAAGCTCAGCGGAATCGTCAGCGACAACATGCAGAGCTGATCGCGGACAAGGAGAGTGTCCGGAGAGAGAAAGGTACCCTGAGGGAACCGCGGCGGCAGGGTGTGTGTGACTGAGTTCCAGCTCCGGAAGGGCTGGGGCTTCATCCGTGAACCGGGCCTCTACCCAGGGGTCTTTGTTAGTCGCAGGGACGTAGAATCCCACCTACCGCAAGGCCATCCCGGGAGGGACTTAGTAAATGGAGACATTGTCACGTATACACGGCACTGGGGAATGAAGGGATGGTATGCCCTTAACGTCACCATCATCCGTGACCCCGTCCCAGACGCAGGTAACGTCATCACTACCGCAGCGTCCCCGTCTCCAGCTCAAGCAGTATCCGGCCGTGCCCCAGCATCGCCCCCTGCAGGTTCATCGCAAATGAAAGCAACATCTACATCGCAACATGCGACCCAGTTTCCATCGCAATCCATGACACGGTCCATATCGTTAACTGTGGTTGAAACGCAATCGGTGTCTCGTGAGGAGAATGTACCCGTTGCGCCCCTAGAGGTTCGCACGAGAACTGTGGCGACCCAGACCCTAATAGCAGCGCATGACTTGTTAGTAATGGGATCTAGGGACCATCGCATTGTTCCAGCCCCCGGGGTGGAAAGTGTATTTGAAGTAAATGAGTAATTAAACAGTAAAGAAGAATCGGTGAGATCCATATAGGGTCTACCATAAGTAAAGTTGTAGAAAGTTTAAGTATGTTTACAAATTTTTGCACAAGTTGAAGAGTATAACGTATATAACATATATATATATATTTCTAATAGTAGAATGCCCGGCTGGGTAAACAGAGAAAAAGTTTGCACTTTAGTATTATTATAATGTGATATTATATCTGTGTCTTCGTTTAACAATGGACTTTGAGGTTGAGGACTGTGCCAGCCCAGAACTTATTTGTATATAGTTGCGCTTCGGTGCTTTATCTTGGTTTTACATAAAACCAGCACAACTACCTCTGAATACAAAAACCCGTGTGGTGTGGCACTGAGTGAGGTCTGCATTCGGATGTCCTGCAGCCCACCCAGGACCCACGTTGAAGGTTTGGTGCGGGTCCTTCACAAGAATACGGTGTATTTATTGAATGTTTTGATGCCTTAATACTTTTGTATTTTTCTATATAATGTTTTTGTTTGCAACGTTCAAGACATCCTCACCTCCCGGATGGGACGAATTAATGTTTAATGTTGATGTTTTCATGCATAAACAAAATGTCTCTTTGTATTTTACAGCCCGGGAGTGCTGTCTTTTACCATGGGGGAATGTGTAGCCCTGGTGTTAGGCACACGCAGTACCCTGGAGAGTGTGTGGCGAGACAGCAGTTTAATGCTCAATACCCATTCACTCAACATACACTAGACACACCCTTAGGGTAGTGTAGTTACTTGTTAGGGGGTGTCAGGGTGTATTGGTTGAGTGATAAGAGTGGTCAGTTTCCTGTCCTTGGACAGAGCAGACGTGTGGAGTCTAGCTGGAGGGAGGAAGTCGTCCAGCCTGCTCTATGATCAGTTCAGAAAGTGGAGGCTAGTACAGGTGGTCTAGTTCACCTCAGCCTAGTCAGAGCTGTACCTCACCTGAATACATTGACAAAGAAAGAAGAGCTTAGTGCAGAATTACTTCAGTCACCTGTCTCAAGGACAGTGAAAGGTTCAGAGACGTGCTCCTGCCTAGTGGATAACTGAGAATCTGTTAACTAACTCTAAAGGAAGAGAAGAAGGGAGTGACTATACGACTTTTTGCAAGTGTGAGTGTTTATGCTACCAGCGAGGACAAGGCGAAAGGCACAGTGGAAGGAATATTTAAAAAGTGCTTTTGGATTGAAGAAGTCCTGCACATTGCTACCGGTCACTGGGGACCGAAGGATCACTATTAGCTTCAAGCATAGTGGTAAGAAAACCAGGGATTTACCGGACCTTAGGTCGCGGCAAACAGCCCCAAATAGTCAGTACGTAACTGGGGTCAGGGGGAGTGAAGACTTTGAGCCTGATCAGCAAGATAGGAATTCAGCTCTTTCACAGGAAGGCTCCTACCACAAAACTGACTGGGCGGTACAGCTATGGAATAGCTGGAGTTGTTGAGGGAACTACGCTTCAGGCTGGTTGTACTCATCGTGTTGAAAGTAAAGGAGGCCCCTAACTTGTCCAGCTGCTGTCTCAAAATACACTCTCCTTGGATCAGCCTCCCTGGGACCTGCCTGAACATCTTACAAGTAAAGGTATGGAAAGACGCTGACCGTGTGAGACTGTGTTATTTATCTGCACCCGACTTCACTAACTTCATAGACTTTGAGGGACCAGTCCCACCTGTAGGGGACCCGACATCTAGCTGCATCACCATCCCCTCAGAGCTCTACAGCAGCGCTGGTACAAATTACCAGAAAACTACAGGTGGCGTCACGAACTGTATATAAATCTATCCCCTGTAAATATTCCCCAACATACGCCAGACCGCCAGGGCCACAGACCGAGCCACCGCTACCTGTGACAATCCCATAGACTTCTACGGGCTCGGCTCTGAGTACCCCATTGCCCTGGTAACCCACAATTGTGGTGGCGGGTCGACACACGGGCAAAATGCTCTGACACTATAATGCAATCAGTTGTGAGGTTTACAGATGGAAACAGTTGATTTAACATGTCACAAAGTGCAGCATTCTGTACAGTACTTTTGTGACATGTGGATTGATGACGGACGGGAATTCATGAACCACAAGGACAAACTGGCGAAACATCCAAACACAAAATTCTGGGGGCAAAACAGGGTACAAACATCCGGGGGCAAACTGCAGGGGGCGATATGTGTGGGGCAAAACATCCTGGGGCCGAAACATCAGGGGGCGATATGTGCGGGGGCGAAACATCCTGGGGGCGAAATGCAGGGGGCGATATGTGCGGGGGCGAAACATCCTGGGGGCCAAATGCTGGGGACGAAATGTACACGAGAGCGAACTGCTGGGGGCGAAACATCCAAATCCCCACCACAAGTACTGAATATATCACATTGAGACTGCTACATATACTGTACATTTTATAGGTGATACTGTAACTGCTGTGTATAGTCACAGTATCACTTATATAATGTATGTAAAGCAGAATCACCTATATATTGTATATAGAGCAGTCTGTATACAATATGTAGGTGATACTGCTACTGATTTATATAATTGCAGTATCGCCTATATATTGCATATATAACAGGTGCAGTATCTGTGTAGCCCAGCTTTGTAAGGCACACATAAAATCCTGGAGTCTGCACAGAAAGGTAACAGTTAAAGCTTTACATCATTCATTCACACTTTAGACACACCCTCAGGGTATATAAGCTAGTGACATGCAGCAGAGAGAGGTTGTGCTGAGTCTTCCAGGAAGTGAAGTGAAAGACAGTCACTCAGTGAGTTCCTGTCAGCAGTTCAGAAAGTGGAGGCTAGTAAGGGTGAGCCAGTTCATCCTAGCCTAGTCAGAGCTGTTCCTTAACCTGAAGACAGAGACAGTTTGATGGAAAGAAGAGTTAGCAGCAGAAACTTCAGTCGCCTGTCCCAAGGACAGTGAAGTTCAGTCGATGTGTTCCTGAACTAGGAGAATACTGAGAATCTGTCAGCGAGCTCTAAGGAAGAAGTAAGAAGGATTGACTTGTACTACCTTAGGAAGTGTGCAGTGCCTATGTTAAGAGTGGAAAGCAGGGCGAAGGGCACAGTGGAGAAGACAGAGCAGTGCCTTGGGTAGTGAATTACCTGCACTAATTATCCGGTCACTGGGGACCGAGGAGTTGCTATTGATTCAGGCATAGTAACGAGAAAACCAGAGTCTCGCTGGACTATAAGTCGCAGGAGCAAGCCCTTAGTGTCGGTACGTAACCGGAGTCAGGGGAACAAGGACTTTGAGTTAAGCGCTTGACAAAAGTAAGGACTTAGTTTTACCATTTAGAAGGCTCCGTCACAAAGCCGGCCGGGCAGTACAGCTATAGAGTTAGCTGGAGTATTCGGAGTTAACTACGCTTTATGCAAGTTGGACTCTTCTACAATCTGGAAGTTAAGGAGGCCTCTAACCTGCTCCGCTGTTACCTGGACGTGCATTCTCCACCCCGACCAGCTCCCCGGGACCTGCCCAACATCTTGAAAGTAAAAGGTATGGAAAGACGCTGGATGGTGTGAGACTGATTCATTTATCTGCACCCTACATCATTATAACCGTAGACTCAGAGGGACAGTCCCACCTGTGGGGGACCCAACACCTAGCTGCTATAACATCCCCTCAGAGTTCTATTCAGCAGCGCTGGTCTTTAGTGACTAGAAAACTACAGGTGGCGTCACGAACTGTTATCTACCAAATCCCCTGTAAGGCCTCTTTCACACTTCCGTTGTGTGACGTCCGCCCATCCGTGAAAATGGCGGATCCGTCAAAAAAGTAAAAAAACGGATGCAAAACTGGTCAGTTTTCTGACGGATCCGTCAAGAAGATTTCACCCGGAAATGGTGAAAATTTCGTTATGGAAATGTAAATCCGGACGAGAGAGAGAGAGAGAGAGAGAAGAGAGAGAGAGGGAGGGAGAGAGAGAGAGGGAGAGAGAGAGGGAGAGAGAGAGGGAGAGAGAGAGGGAGAGAGAGAGAGAGAGAGAGAGAGAGAGAGAGAGAGAGAGAGAGAGAGAGAGAGAGAGAGAGAGAGAGAGAGAGAGAGAGAGAGAGAGAGAGAGAGAGAGAGAGAGACCCCGGACACTGTTTTCTGCAGTTATATGGTTTCAATAGAGGCACGGATCCGCAGACGATTCCACAAAAATAGGATGCTGCGGATCACACGCCGCATAGTGGCATATACAACACAGGAGAGATGGTAGGATGCACAGCCAGAGTCGAGTAAGAAAAGGAGAGGAGTTTAAAGACGGACGCAAGAGGACGACAAAGATAGGAGACACGCCGCAGACGTATCAGTCTAGGATAGGATTCAGAAACACGGACTCCAGCACGATCGTCCAGATGGATGTAAGCCAGAGTATCACCGACCAGGTTAGGATACACGCTACAAGATCAGAAACTACACGGTGGATTAGATCCCGCACATATTGTGGTGCGTGTCAAATACAATAGATTAGCACACGGCTTTCATCAGACAGTATCACACAGTATATTAATTGTGTGGCGGATCGTATCCCAAACAATCAGGATAGATCACAGCTTCAAGCAGATCACACAGTGATAGGTTAGGAAAACGGTCAGCAACAATCACACAGGATCGTTTCATTCACAGACTGTAAACAGTGTAGTACATTGACTAAGACGTGCACGACATGATAGGATTAAACAGCTAGAGTATCAACGTAGATTGGTACACAGCACAGTCAGTGATTACAGGCCATAGAAATCTACAGGCTCGGAGCCGAGTATCACACAGTGGATTAATCACATCACAGATATCTCAGTGGATGAGTGTCAGCAACAGTATCACACAGATAGGATTAGATACACAGCTCAGCATCAGTATCACACGAAGGATTATACACTACACAGCGTATCCACATAGATTAATACACGGCTCAGCAACGTACCACAGATAGGATTAGATCGTCACAGCAGACATATCACACAGATAGGATTAAACACAGCTACAGACTGTATCATGCAGATTTGTACACTCAGCAGAGTATAAAGATAGGATTAGATACACGCTCAGCAACAATCAACAGGATAGGATTAGATACACAGCCAGAGCTGTATCACACAGGATAGGATAGATAACGTCAGACAGTACACACAGATAGGATTAATCACGGCTCAGAGACGTATCCACAGGTAGGATTAGTACAAGCTCGCAGATCAGTATCACACGATAGGTTAGATACACGCTCAGCAGACTGATATCATTCAGTGATAGGTTAATTACACGCTCAGGACCGTATCACAGGATAGGATTAGATACACAGATCAACAGACAGTATCACACAGGATAGGATTAGATACACGCTCAGCAGACAGTATCACACAGGATAGGATTAGATACACGGCTCAGCAGACAGTATCACACAGGATAGGATTAGATACACGCTCAGCAGCAGTATCACACAGGATAGGATTAGATACACGGGCTCAGCAGACAGTATCACACAGGATAGGATTAGATACACGGCTCAGCAGACAGTATCACACAGGATAGGATTAGATACACGCTCAGCAGACAGTATCACACAGGATAGGATTAGATACACGGCTCAGCAGACAGTATCACACAGGATAGGATTAGATACACGCTCAGCAGACAGTATCACAGGATAGGATTAGATACACGGCTCAGCAGACAGTATCACACAGGATAGGATTAGATACACAGCTCAGCAGACAGTATCCACAGGATAGGATTAGATACACGGCTCAGCAGACAGTATCACACAGGATAGGATTAGATACACAGCTCAGCAGTCAGTATCACACAGGATAGGATTAGATACACGGCTCAGCAGACTGTATCACACAGGATAGGATTAGATACACGGCTCAGCAGACAGTATCACACAGGATAGGATTAGATACACAGCTCAGCAGACAGTATCACACAGGATAGGATTAGATACACAGCTCAGCAGACAGTATCACACAGGATAGGATTAGATACACGCTCAGCAGACAGTATCACACAGGATAGGATTAGATACATGGCTCAGCAGACAGTACACACAGGATAGGATTAGATACACAGCTCAGCAGACAGTATCACACAGGATAGGATTAGATACACAGGCTCAGCAGACTGTATCACACAGGATAGGATTAGATACACGGCTCAGCAGACAGTACACACAGGATAGGATTAGATACACGGCACAGCAGACAGTATCACACAGGATAGGATTAGATAACAGCAGCAGACAGTATCACACAGGATAGGATTGAGATAGACACGCTCAGCAGTCAGTATCATCAGGATAGGATTAGATACACGGCTCAGCAAGTATCACACAGGATAGGATTAGATACACAGCTCAGCAGTCAGTATCACACAGGATAGGATTAGATACACGGTCAGCAGACTGTATCACACAGGATAGGATTAGATACACAGCTCAGCAGTCAGTATCACACAGGATAGGATTAGATACACAGGTCAGCAGACTGTATCACACAGGATAGGATTAGATACACGGCTCAGCAGACAGTAACACACAGGATAGGATTAGATACACGCACAGCAGACAGTATCACACAGGATAGGATTAGATACACAGCTCAGCAGACAGTATCACACAGGATAGGATTAGATACACGCTCAGCAGTCAGTATCACACAGGATAGGATTAGATACACGGCTCAGCAGACAGTATCACACAGGATAGGATTAGATACACGCTCAGCAGACAGTATCACACAGGATAGGATTAGATACACAGTTCAGCAGTCAGTACTCACACAGATAGGATTAGATACACGGCTCAGCAGACTGTATCACACAGGATAGGATTAGATACAAGGCTCAGCAGACAGTATCACACAGGATAGGATTAGATATACGGCTCAGCAGACTGTATCAATGCAGGATAGGATTAGATACGGCTCAGCAGACCTATCATGCAGGATAGGATTAGATACACGGCTCAGCAGACAGTATCACACAGGATAGGATTAGATACACGGCTCAGCAGACGTATCACACAGGATAGGATTAGATACACGGCTCAGCAGACTGTATCATGCAGGATAGGATTAGATACACGGCTCAGCAGACTGTATCACACAGGATAGGATTAGATACAAGCTCAGCAGACAGTATCACACAGGATAGGATTAGATACACGGCTCAGCAGACTGTATCATGCAGGATAGGATTAGATACACGGCTCAGCAGACAGTATCACACAGGATAGGGTTAGATACACGGCTCAGCAGACTGTATCATGCAGGATAGGATTAGATACACGGCTCAGCAGACTGTATCATGCAGGATAGGATTAGATACATGGCTCAGCAGACAGTATCACACAGGATAGGATTAGATGCACGGCTCAGCAGACAGTATCACACAGGATAGGATTAGATACATGGCTCAGCAGACAGTAACACACAGGATAGGATTAGATACACAGCTCCGCAGACAGTATCACACAGGATAGGATTAGATACACGGCTCAGCAGACTGTATCACACAGGATAGGATTAGATACACGGCTGAGCAGACAGTAACACACAGGATAGGATTAGATGCACGGCTCAGCAGACAGTATCACACAGGATAGGATTAGATACAGCAGCAGTCAACTTTATGTGGCCTGTTCAAGAGTTGGAAATGCCAAAAATCTGTTCATCTTTGCACCGAAAGGAAAAAACAAAAATGTTTATCAAAAGGCTCTTTGATGAGTTGAAAATGAAATACTATCAATACTTAGGAAATCGTTTAGTTAATTTGTGTTGCAAATCTGTAGTGTTTAATATATGATGTGAAATGTTTTTATGTGCAATATAATCATTATAATTTGCTATCTCTAACCGCAGTTAGTTACTATCCCGGGTAACGCTGGGCTCTTCAGCTAGTATATTATAGGTGATACTGCACAGTATTTCCTATATATTGTATATAGAGGAGTATTACCTATATATTGTATATACAGCATTCTGTACACATTATATAGGCGATACTGCAATTATGCAAAGCAGTTGCTGTAATATAGATAGACTGCTGTGTATAATTGCAGTGTCACCTACATGACATATATAAAACAGTCACATATCAAAGTTTTTTTCTCTGATGATTTTATTAACCTCATGGTGGAGCAAACTAATTTGTACGCTTGTCAATTTTTGGTGCAAAACCCCCATTCGTCATTTTCTAACTGGTCTCCTGTAGGCGCAGTTGAAATGATGCAGTTTTGGGGTCTGGTCCTCCATATGGGGATCCTGAAGAAGCCAGAACTTTGGCAATATTGGAATGTTGATATTTTATACAACACTCCAGTGTTCCGAATGGTCATGGCCCGGACGCGTTTTGAGGCCATCCACAAATTCCTGCATTATAACGATAATGCACAGTGTCCCCCACAAAATGACCCTAACTTTGACCGTCTGTTTAAAGTTCGGCCGGTTATCGAACACTTCAACAAAAAGTTTGCTGAAGTGTACGTGCCCTAAAGGGACATCTGCGTGGATGAGTCCTTAGTTCATTTTAGGGGAAGACTCTACAAACTGTTTGAGAGTGCCTCAGGGTATACCCACAAGTTTAGAGTTTACGAAGGAAAGGACACCAGGATTGAACCCCGAGTGTCCTCCTGTCCTGGGAGTGAGTGGGAAAATTGTGTGGGATTTGGTGCACCCACTGCTGGATAAAGGTTATCACCTCTATGCCGATAACTTTTATTCCAGCATCCCACTCTTCAAATCCCTCTCTGTGCGAGGTACCGCAGCCTGCGGTACTGTCTGCAAAAATCAGAGAGGCCTCCAGAAGACGCTACTTGGGCAGATGCTCAGAAAGGGTGAGAGTAGAGTCCAATGTAGTGACCACCTGCTTGTGGTCAAGTACAAGGACAAGAGGGATGTCCTTCTTTTGACCACCATACACGGTGATGGCAGCACCCTCAGCACTGTACGAGGTACCTCTACACAGGTCCGCAAACCGGACTGTGTACTTGGGTACAACAAAAACATGGAGGGCATTGATCTCTCTGATCAACTTCTCCAGCCGTACAGTGCTTTGAGAAAGGCCAAGGTGTGGTACAAAAAGCTGTTCATGCACATCGTACAAATGGCAATGCTCAATGCTTGACGTTGGTATAGTCGAGCTGTTTACTCGTACGGAACCAAGGACTCCCAAACTGAGCCCCTTTCCCATTATCAGGATACTCCCCGATATCCTCTCCCCAATAACGAGAGACAGTAAATCTTTGGGAATATATATGGCCACAGCAGCCTTTATTTAAATACAAACAATATTAACAATAATTAACATATCATAACAACATTAGGGAGGAGTTCTTGAAGCTACAAAGATCATGGTGAATTGAACCAATATCCTGTGAACAACACCCAACCTCTTACTCCCAGCCGTTACCCCACAGGCTCGGGAGCACCACCATTGAGGTGTGCTGTTCACCCAATTACTTGGGGATCCGCCCACTCCATGTGAACTCCCCTTCCACCATTCACCAGATCACCACCACATAACTTCAAACAGTGGAGACCCTAAACAGAGTCCCCACAAACCAATTTCCAACAACTTCAAGGACTCTCTCCCCACCCCCTTGAGCTGCCATGACCCAAAATTATACAAAATAAACAACCTCATCAAACAGGGAGGGAGGGCGGGACTATTGATGGGGCAAGACAGGAACTGACCCTGGATCCGCCCCATCACTGCCTTATAAACCCCCCACCACCCCCTCTCATTTAAATGTTCCTCCCTCTTTGTAAACCCCTCCAAACCCCTGTCATGCCGGCCTCCGCCCACGCCTCTTTCTTGAGGGGAGGGAGGCTCTGCTCCGGCCATTACTTGACGTTGGTATAGTCGAGCTGTTTACTCGTACGGAACCAAGGACTCCCAAACTGAGCCCCTTTCCCATTATCAGGATACTCCCCGATATCCTCTCCCCAATAACGAGAGACAGTAAATCTTTGGAATATATATGGCCACAGCAGCCTTTATTTAAATACAAACAATATTAACAATAATTAACATATCATAACAACATTAGGGAGGAGTCCTTGAAGCTACAAAGATCATGGTGAATTGAACCAATATCCTGTGAACAACACCCAACCTCTTACACCCAGCCGTTACCCCACAGGCTCGGGAGCACCACCATTGAGGTGTGCTGTTCACCCAATTACTTGGGAATCCGCCCACTCCATTTTAACTCCCCTTCCACCATTCACCAGATCACCACCACATAACTTCAAACAGTGGAGACCCTAAACAGAGTCCCCACAAACCAATTTCCAACAACTTCAAGGACTCTCTCCCCACCCCCTTGAGCCGCCACAACGAGGGCCCCATTGAAACCTCAATGGCCCGAGACCCCCTAAACCCGCAAAGCTATGGCCCTTTCAATACCCTCCTGAATACCCAAAGCCCAAATATCCGAACCAACGGCATTCAGATGAACCCCATCAGCCAACCAAAAATCTCCTTCACCCTTCTCCAAATCAAAATGCCGCACAGACACGTTACCGTTCCGAGCCATGAAAGAAGACACAGCCCTATTAACCTTTATCCTGGCCTTATTAATCTTAGCCAGGGACCTCATGTTCCGCCAACGCCTGCGTGGAACAATTTCGACCAAACCAAAATGACCCCCGGATACAACACCCATAACCGCAAGCAATCCTGCTTAATGTCTTTTACTAATTCCCGGAAGGGGCGCACCGCAAGATCATTCCCCCTGCATGGAGTACCAAAATATCAGGAGCACGGTCCAAACGAGC
This sequence comes from Oophaga sylvatica, assembly GCA_033576555.1. Taxonomy (NCBI): domain Eukaryota; kingdom Metazoa; phylum Chordata; class Amphibia; order Anura; family Dendrobatidae; genus Oophaga; species Oophaga sylvatica. The sequence continues at coordinate 306,795,083 of JARQOD010000002.1, read as the reverse complement.
GCAACCATGAATTTCAGGCAAAACCCTCTTCCACTGCATTCCTCGGAAACCGAGCCATCGCACCACCACCATAGATCGGGGAAAACCCAATTGCCGACCATCAGTCCTGACGTCAGCTCGCAAAGCTCCCCAGTGGACAAAGGAATGACCGAAAATCCAAACCAGCAGGGGGGCGATACCTGAAACGAGAAAACAATGCTAAACATACCAAAAGAACACCTTAAAAAAAAAAAACTATTACTAATAGTCACACATCCCCAACAGAAAGGCCAACACCCCCACATCGCGAATTAAGGCCTAATATAACTCCGAAATCGATTAGACTTCCAACCCCCAATACGTTGAATCGATGACGCACCCAAACCCCTACCAGCCGCTTCAGTCGCAGCACCAATATGGAAAGAATGAGTCCCAAAACGAGATTCATCCAAACCCAAAGCTCGAATGGACTTCTTGAAAATGGCGTTAAACTGATACCTGGACAGGCTACCGCCATCAGCATGGCACAACAATGAGCCCCCCAATCCGGTGCCCAATTCCCAAAAACTCTTCAAGCATAACACCGGACACATCGAATACTCCGGTACACTGCCCAACACAACCCGACGGCCCTTCCCCTCCTGATCCGTTTTAGACCTACGCAGCCAAAATTCAACTCCACCCGCCGTCAATAGCACGTCTTTAGCCAACAAACCGCCTAACCCCCGCTTATTACACGAAACCAGCTCGCCCACCCGCAAGGCCCCAAAAAATGCCAACGAAAAAAACAAACGGAACAATAGAACCTCAAAACGAGAGGAACACAACGTATCCAAAATAAAACCCAACCGTTCCAACAAAGCAAAAGATACCGGGCGCCTCGTGTCACCAAGCCCCTTTGTTCGACGAAAACCTTTCGCCGCCTGCTGTACCAAAAAGGTCTTAGACAAATCAAAATTCCCACGCAAACGGAAACCAAAAGATAATGCTGCCAAAACCCGCGATACTTTGGCACAAGACCATCCTTCCCTCGCTCCCTGCCCAACCAAGCCAACAAGGCCCTTTGTTGATCCACCCCTTGTCCCACAACTGGAATTTTCGCTAAAAACTCCTCCCAATTAAGCCACACTGTCTGATAAGCCGCCCAAGTTTTTGGAGCCAACAACGCCCTAATCAGTGACTCTGCGGACCATAAACCACCTTCCACAGCTCCTCCGGGCAGGCTAAGCCTTCGCACTCCGCTTCCGGGGCCAATGAGCGAAAACGATCCCACTGTAAACGAGAAAGAGAATCAGCTATATCATTCTTCACTCCCGGAACATGCGTCGCCGTCACGTGCGAATTCAATGCCAAACACAGCAAAACCAAACGTTGCAAAACTCGAACGACAGGAGGAAAGGATGCAGTAAGCCCATTAATTGCACAAACAACTCCCATGTTATCACAGTTGAACCGCACCCGACGATCCCGAAACTCCTGCCCCCATAAATGCACTGCCACAAGGATCAGAAAAATCTCCAACAATGTTATGCTGCGCACCAAGCCATCAGACACCCACTCCCCAGGCCAGCGAGACGCACACCACTGACCCTTGAAATAGGCTCCAAAACAACACTGCCGGCCGCATCCGTAAACAACTCCAACACATCATTCCCAACAACCTCAGCCATGACCAATGAGCGCCCGTTATACCCTTCTAGGAAGGAATCCCAAACAGCCAAATCTGCCTTAAGTTCCCCAGACAACCGTATGAAGTGATGAGGGGCTTTAATCCCTGCCGTAGCGCTAGCCAGCCTACGTGAAAAAACTCGCCCCATCGGCATCACTCGACATGCAAAATTCAGCTTCCCTAGCAATGACTGCAAATCCCGCAACGACAACTTCTTCAAACGGCGCGCTCTTCCCACTTCAGCCCGTAAAGCCAACAACTTTTCCTCGTGCAATCTGAACTCCCATGCCACCGTATCGATGACTATCCTCAAAAAACACAAACAAGTAGATGGACCCTCAGTCTTACCAGGCGCCAAAGGAACCCCAAAACGCTCCGCCACCCACTCAACAGCTCTCAAAATCCCGTGACAGTGCGAAGAATTTGCCGGGCCCACACACAAGAAATCATCTAAGTAATGAATAACTGATTCACAACCGGACACCTCTCGCACTACCCACTCAAGAAAGGAACTGAACGCTTCAAAATATGCGCATGATAAAGAACACCCCATGGGTAAACACCTGTCAACAAAGAACCCGCCTTCCCAAAAACAATCCAGTAGCTTCAAGCTATCCGGATGCACCGGCAAAAGCCGAAAAGCAGATTCGATGTCAGTCTTAGCCATAAGCGCCCCTCGACCGCACTTCCTCACCCACCGCGCAGCCTCATCAAAAGAGGAATAAACCACCGAACAAATTTCAGGATCGATGCCATCGTTCACCGATCTCCCCCGCGGGTAAGAAAGATGCTGAATGAGCCGAAACTTGTTTGGCTCCTTCTTTGGAACAACGCCCAACGGGGAAACCACTAGATCAGAAAAAGGTGGCGACGAGAAAGGGCCCGCCATGCGACCCAACGAAACTTCTTTTGCCAATTTTTCCCCCACCACCTCCTTATGCAATAAGGCCGAACGCAAATTCCTAAGTACCCGCGGGATAGCAAACGGGGGATGTGGGATAATAAAACCATCCTTAAAACCATTATACAACAACACCGCCTTCTCCTTGTCCCCATATCTATTTAGATAAGGGACCATCCTTTCCAGCCTCACTGGAGTCTCTCCCTTGTGAATTACCTCCCCAGACTTTTGCTTCCCTTTTTTAAAACACTTGGACGCTCCATGTGAGGCGCCATTGCAGTTGGAGCAAACATGTTTGAATTTGCACCCCGCCCCAAATTTACACTGGCCGTCATTAAACTGCCAGCACACCCCAAATTTGTTTCCACCTGCTTGCCCTTGACCACTTCCTCCCGCTGCCCCCGCGTTATTGCTACTCTGGCTGGCGCCCCCCGTTCCCCCAAGAAAGGAATGCCCGAACTTATTCTGTGCAATGACTCTCATCCACAGACCAATATCCTTCTGATCCACCAAATTGCGGACGAACAGCCTTCCTTTGCCTAAACTGCTCATCATATCGCAGCCAAGCCTGCCCCCCATACACCTATATGCCTCCCCTATAGCATCAAAGTAGCAAAATAAAGCCGAACAGTTGTCCGGAGCTTTTTCCCCGATAACACTTGCCAAAATGGCAAACGCTTGTTGCCAATTAACGAATGTCTGAGGAATTAAACGCCACCTCCGCTTTTCCTCCTCCTCCTTCTTACTATCCTCCTTCTTACTTTTATCCAAATTAAATTTCTCAAAAGGCAATAAAGAGAATATTTCAACATACTCATCCTTCCAAATACGCTCTTTCACCTCTTTCTTCAAATGCGCCCCAAGGGGCCCTCAAAACAAACATACACCTCCCCGTGAGCCCTATCATCCAAACGCACCCGACACTCTTTTTCCCTCTCTGTCTGCACCGACACAGACACAGGCTCGGCACCCTGCCCTTCCTGCTCCGTCCCGCTCGAAACCAGTTGCCTCCAACCTGCGACCCCACCCATGCCGACACCGGAGACGGAGAACCAAAACCCCTCTCTAACCGTGACAGCAAATTGCGTACATCAACCAACATATCCCTAACCCGGCTACCTCAGCAGCCCCCCCAACACTATTACCAACCCCCGACCGAACTACCCCAAACGGTGAAGAAGACAAAAACGAATGACAGACACTTGACACAGATTTATACTCACCGGCTGCGAGGGTGCTGTGAGCCCTCCAGCCGGATAACCTGGCTCCAAAGATGCATCCACATTGCCGCGATCCGGCAAAACGACTCCGCTGATTTGATCCCGACGTCCAGAAACCCAGTCGAGGGCTCCAGGAGAAAAAGGCCTAGACCCCATTGGGGATCCAGCCCGCTGGTCCTCAAGAAGCGATGCCGACTGGGTCGCAGTAGCACCCGATGATGCCTCAATGCCGCTCCCGGTAATGGTCCCCCGCTGCACCCCAGTGACACCTGAGTGGGATCGCCACCCGCTATCCACCAAGGTCAGCTGACTAGGCCCTGCCGTATAGCAGGCCGGCGAAAAAACCATCAGGAGCCTCCGCTCTAGAAACGGCAGCGTAGGCAGGCCGCCCCACGTTCGCCACACAGCGACGGCCCCCCGCCACATCTGGAACCCCACCCCTTATGGGGGATAAAGTCTGTTGCCCCAAACTGCCGACCGATGCCTCGGCCGCCAAAACTCTGGAGCCGTCAACAGAGGCAGGCCGCCGTGCAGGAACACTGCCCCAGCGGCCCCCGATGAACCTGGAACCCCGCCGCTATCAAGGGGGGAAAATTGCTGACCTGGTGAGCCGGCCAATCCACTAGCCGCTGACGCACCTGCGTCGCTGTCTGAGGCAGGCCGCACAGCAATCCAATCGCAACTGCGACCTCCCGAGGACGCAGCTCCAAAAAGACGCCCAGCTCCTAACGGCTCCACCGCCAACGCACTTGCGCTGCTGACTAAGGCAGGCCTCAGAGCAAGCCGATCGCAACTGCGACCCCCCGAGGACGCAGATCTCAAAAGACGCCCGGCGCGTAACGGCTCCGCCTCCCGACTAGAACGCGGCGGAAGAGAAGTTACCGCCGCAGGGCCTCGCCAGCTGGGCGGATTCCTCCCAGGCCGAGGCCTGCTAGCACGAGCGCCGCGCGGCGCCCGGCCTGGAGGGGTCCGTGAGGGGCTCCTGCGCCAACGAGAGGCCGAGGAGCCTGATCAGGCGAAAGCCGCTCTGGAGGCCTCACCCGCCTTGGACGCCTCTCCCGCTGCGCTGCCCCAGACGACTGACCGGGCAATGCCTGGACAAGGATCGCAACCTGCGCTTCCAGCCATCCTGGTGGCTGCGACAAGGCCGCAGACCTGAGGCACTCCAGCGCTGCATTCACAGACATGGTGAGCTGTACTATTGATGGGGCAAGACAGAAACTGACCCTGGATCCGCCCCATCACTGCCTTATAAACCCCCCACCACTCCCTCTCATTTAAATGTTCCTCCCTCTTTGTAAACCCCTCCAAACCCCCGTCATGCCGGCCTCCGCCCACGCCTCTTTCTTGAGGGGAGGGAGGCTCTGCTCCGGCCATTACTTTCCTGCTGTCACGATGTGCACGCCACACCGATACGTCGTATCTTCAGTTCCAGGAGGTAGTGATCAAGCCCTGATATTTGGCACACGGGAAGGAGAGGGCCCAGTACGTCCGGAACTGAAGGTGCTTGTATCGTACCAGGTCAGCATTTCCCGGGGTGGTCCGCCAACTGAAAAAAAGGGGAAGCCGCAAAAAAGGTGCTGAGTGTGTTACAAAAGGGGAATACGCAAGGACACCATTTATCAATGCAACATCTGCCCTGAAAACCTGGGAAAAAACTGTGTGGGCACACGTCGGGGCTCGGAAGGGAAGTAGTGACGTTTTAAAATGCAGACTTTGATGGAATGGTCAGCGGGCGTCATGTTCCGTTTGCATAGCCCCTGATGTGCCTAAACAGTAAAAAAAAACACAAGTGACATGATTTTGGAAACTAGACCACCAAGGAACTTCTCTAGATGTGCCCCCTTTTTTAACTAATCTACTGTTTCCTGTAAAGTTAATTAGGCACCATGTGCCTTAGCACTATGTATACTCTTGATACTATAGGACTCATCCCAGATACTATTTACTGCCATTAACTTCATTTAGAATCTTTAAGCATTGTAAATTGTACCTCCTAGCATACTTTACCTATTGGATGTATAAGGTCTGTGTGCATTACTTTCAGTGAGGAATAAGTTGCTGAATACATCAATTTTATGAGCACTAACCGTGATATCAAATATGTCTGATTGAATACTCATTTTTATTTCCTGGTGTTGAATTTCACACTAGTGTCCTCTCTAAATTTGACCTCCGCATTATTGCACTCAGTTTGTGTGCATTTGGATATATACTAACTGCTGTTCAACATATAGCAATCTTTGGACTTCCAATTACTGCTATTAGGCCCTAAAAATGTAATCCGGCCTTAATAATTAAATTGTTCTAATTATACTTGGACTCACTACTATCAGAAAATCTCTTTTTTTCTTGTATTTGGCTTTTGTACGTTAACTCTCACAAGCACTAACCGTGCAAATATATTTCCTGAGAGAGTCTAACCCCTTTTCTTGATGTAATGAATATGAGTTAAATTCACATAAGGGAAGTACACGTACTTTTTGCTCTTTTTTACCACCTTTTCATCCTTTATATACAAAGAATTTTAATTACTTCTAAAAGGTGATACCTAACATACCACATACTTTAGGTATAGCTACCCTGTGTTTGCAAATCAGTTTTGTATCTTGTGTTTCCCATTGAAATTTTACATTTTATGTAATTTTTTTGTTCAATAAAGATTTATCTATTTAAAAAAAACATTTGGCATTTGCTTCCGTATGTTTGTAGCTATATCTATGTATGTTATGTAGGTGACACTGCAATTCTATACAGCAGTCCATCTATATTACAGCATATATAGATATATCTATTTATAGATATATGTATCTATCGATAGATAGATCTATCAATAAATAGATATACTGTATCTATAGATAGATATGACTCGCACCACATGTGTGGATACCAGGGCTATGGGGTACTCGGTACCGAGCCCATAGAAGTCTATGGGAGTTGTCACTGGCAGCGGGACTCGGTCCGTGGCCCTGGCAGTCAAGCGATGGGGGATATTTACAGGGGATTATTAGGATAGGTAGTTCGTGACGCCACCTGCGGTTTCTGGTCAATTGTACCAGCGCTGCTGTAAGGGTCTTCACAGGGGATGTTATGGGGCAGCTGGATGGTGGGTCTCCCACAGGTGAGACGGGTCCCTGGAAGTCTATAGGGATGGTGCAGGGTGTATATAAGAATTCAGTCACACACAATGCAGCTTCTTTTCATACCTTTTACTTGAAGGTGTTTCAGCAAAATCCGGGGAGCTGGTCGGGGTGGAGAGTGCACATTCGGGTAACCGCTGAGCAGGTTAGAGGCCTCCTTTACTTCCATATACATGTGAGTCCAACTTGCGTGAAGCGAAGTTAACTCTGAACTCTCCAGCTTTCTCAATAGCTGTAATGCCCGGCCAACATTGTGGTGGAGCTTCTAAGTGGTGAGAACTAAGTCCTTACTTTTGTCTGCGCTTGACTCAAAGTCCCGTTCTCCCTGACTCCGGTTACGTATTGACGCTTTGGGCTGCACTCTGCGACCTGTAGTCCAGATGCCTCCGGTTTCTTGTTACTATGCTTGAAACACTAGCAACGCTTCGGACCCCGGTGTCCGGCAATTTAGTGCAGGTAATCCAATACTGTGGCACTTCTCTGTCTTCTCAACTGCGCCCTTCGCCCTGCTTCCCGCTCTTAACATAAGCACTTGTAGCTTTTCATGGAAATGTCAGCTTTCTCCCAGAGCTCGCTGCACAGCTCTCAGTATCCTCCAAGTCCAGACTGGACTGAGACTGAATGGCTGCTCTGTCCTTAGACAGAAGCTAACTGACTGAAGTCAAACGGAACACTCCCTGAGCTTGACTGAACTGAGCTCTTCTCAGACAGGAAACTCTCCCC
>JARQOD010000002.1:306640865-306787351 GCA_033576555.1 Oophaga sylvatica | reverse complement strand
TTTTGTCCCCCCGGAGCAAACCAGATCTGAACCTAAGGTTGCTCTCCCGGACAGGTTCACTGGTGGGCGGGACAAATTTTTACTTTCCGGGAGGCATGTAAATTGTACTTTCGGCTGCGGCCTCGGTCATCTGGGAGTGAAGAGCAGAGGGTGGGAATTGTTATCTCGCTCTTACAAGGGGACCCTCAATCTTGGGCGTTCTCTATTCCTCCAGGCTCCCCAGATCTCCAGTCAGTGGATCGATTTTTTACTGCCCTGGGTCTGGTATATGATGATCCGGATCGAGTCTCCCTTGCTGAAACAAGGTTACGTAAAATACGGCAAGGAAATCGTCCAGCGGAGGAATATTCTTCTGAGTTCCGTAGATGGGCAACAGATACTCAGTGGAATGACCCAGCTCTTAGGAGCCAGTTTTGTCAAGGGTTGTCTGACAAATTAAAAGATGTGTTGGCTCAGTATGATTCTCCTCCATCACTGGAGGCTGCTATGGCCCTCGCTATTCGCATTGATAGACGTCTTCGGGGAAGACGCGAGGTAACTCCGCCCCCCGTGATGACTCCACCTACTACTAAAGTCCCTTATACTGAGGTTCCCCTGGTCTGTTCTGAGGAACCCATGCAGTTGGGAGGGACATCATTTTGTAGGAGGGAATCAGCGGTGAGCCGCAAGACTAGAAGGTGTTTCTTTTGCGGGAGAGAGGGACATTTTGTTGGGGGGTGTCCATCCCGGACCTCTTTGAACCAAGGAGTTAACCTGGGAGTGTGTATTTCGTCCCCAAATCCCTCTCAGTTTCTCGTGCCTGCGGAGGTGGTGATTGGTACTAGAACTGAGAGGATTTCTGTTTTTCTTGATAGTGGGTCCGGGGCTAATCTGGTGGACACTCGGTTTGCCCAGGTGCATGGTATGCAACTGAGTGTATTGGCCAAACCGGTCCCTATACTCTCTATTGATTCTAGACCTCTTGGTCAAGGTAGCTTGGTACAAGCTGTTCATAACATAGATCTTCGAGTAGGGGCAATACATAAAGAGCAATTGTCTTGTTATGTGTTGGAGGGTCTGCCTGCTCCTATTGTGTTGGGACTTCCTTGGTTGACTAAACATAACCCAGTGATTGATTGGCAATCCAGAAAGATAAGCCAGTGGGGTGAATTTTGCAAGAATAACTGTATGAGCACGGTCATCGGTGCGGTTGTGCCTAGGACTTTGCCTCCTTTTCTGGAGGACTTTTGGGAGAAGTTCTCAGAGGAGGGGTGTAAGGAGTTACCTCCTCATCGCACATATGACTGCTCAATAAAGTTGCTTCCTGATGCCTTATCTCGTACTTTCCCAGAGGTCGGGAAGACGGATGATCCGGTTCCTATTCCTCAGGAGGGAGTTGTAGTGTCAGCTGTATGCTCTGAGCTTGAGGGGAGGTATTGGGGGCTCAGGGGATGCCCCTGTGGGACTTCCAGGGAGACTGATAGTTCCAGATCGCTTAAGACTGAAGGTTACGGAGAACCCTTACAAACGGATGGCTGATAGGAGGAGAGTTTCTGGTCTAGATCTGAAGGTGAACGATCTGGTGTGGTTGTCTACCAGGAATATAAAACTTAAAGTTCCCTCCTGGAGGTTGGGTCCCAGATTCATCGGGCCATACAGGATCAGTTCCATAATTAATCCTGTGGCATTTCGTCTGGACCTCCCTCCTACGTTTAAAATTCATAATGTGTTTCACAAGTCATTACTTAAAAAGTATGTGGCACCAGTCATACCGTCACCTCTACCTCCTCCTTCAGTGGTAGTCATTGATAACGTGGAAGTTCATTGGAGGGGGTATGGTCCTGAGGAGAGGACGTGGGTCCCTGCGTCTGATGTTAACGCAGATCGATTGGTTCGGACCTTTCACACAACTCACCCGGACAGACCTGGTCATGAGGGTCCGGAGGCCCCTCGTAGAAGGGGGGGTACTGTCATGGGTGCATCGCCATGAAGATCGTCGCGATTGCACATTCTGACTTCTCACAGCTGAGCTGCTGTTTCTTTGTTTTTTGGTAATGAGAGAGTTAATTTTTCCTAGCTCTTTGCTAAGGCTAGGTGCAGCCTCGCCCGGCTGCTTTTGATTATGTTCTAATTAGTTTCCTTTATATTTCTGCCAGTCTGGGTGTTAGATGCCGGTGAAAGCATTCATATAGTTTAGCAGACTGGATCGGTTCTGGGAATACTTAAGCTAAGAGCTCCTTAGTTGTTTTTACTCTTACAGCTTATAGTTTATCTCTGAGACCTAAGGTGTTCCTACTGTGTGTGAGTGTTGTATGTAAGACTTTATTTACTTTATTTCTTATCTTTCTTGTATGTCTTTCTGTTCATTAACCGTTACCCGGTCATTCCCTTTGGTGGTATTCAGGGTCCTTCTTAGGACTAGAATACAGTTGGCAGGGATTGATAGGAGACAGGGTTTACGCTGGTGGCCTGGACCTCTGTACCTTTAACAGTACCTCCAGGTTGAGGGATTAGTTAGGACCCCAGTTAGGGTCAGCTTAGACCCCGGTCACCCTCTAGCCGGAGACAGCGTATAACGGATTCCGTTTTGACCCACTGGACTTTCTGTCAGGTAAATCTATGTTATCATATAGCTATGCGCATGTTATATAGTATGTTGCCCTTTTGATATAGATTATTGTCATCACATATATATATCTGCTATACAGCGTGACAACTGCCCAACACAACCCGACGGCCCTTCCCCTCCTGATCCGTTTTAGACCTACGCAGCCAAAATTCAACTCCACCCGCCGTCAATAGCACGTCTTTAGCCAACAAACCGCCTAACCCCCGCTTATTACACGAAACCAGCTCGCCCACCCGCAAGGCCCCAAAAAATGCCAACGAAAAAAACAAACGGAACAATAGAACCTCAAAACGAGAGGAACACAACGTATCCAAAATAAAACCCAACCGTTCCAACAAAGCAAAAGATACCGGGCGCCTCGTGTCACCAAGCCCCTTTGTTCGACGAAAACCTTTCGCCGCCTGCTGTACCAAAAAGGTCTTAGACAAATCAAAATTCCCACGCAAACGGAAACCAAAAGATAATGCTGCCAAAACCCGCGATACTTTGGCACAAGACCATCCTTCCCTCGCTCCCTGCCCCAACCAAGCCAACAAGGCCCTTTGTTGATCCACCCCTTGTCCCACAACTGGAATTTTCGCTAAAAACTCCTCCCAATTAAGCCACACTGTCTGATAAGCCGCCCAAGTTTTTGGAGCCAACAACGCCCTAATCAGTGACTCTGCGGACCATAAACCACCTTCCACAGCTCCTCCGGGCAGGCTAAGCCTTCGCACTCCGCTTCCGGGGCCAATGAGCGAAAACGATCCCACTGTAAACGAGAAAGAGAATCAGCTATATCATTCTTCACTCCCGGAACATGCGTCGCCGTCACGTGCGAATTCAATGCCTAACACAGCAAAACCAAACGTTGCAAAACTCGAACGACAGGAGGAAAGGATGCAGTAAGCCCATTAATTGCACAAACAACTCCCATGTTATCACAGTTGAACCGCACCCGACGATCCCGAAACTCCTGCCCCCATAAATGCACTGCCACAAGGATCAGAAAAATCTCCAACAATGTTATGCTGCGCACCAAGCCATCAGACACCCACTCCCCAGGCCAGCGAGACGCACACCACTGACCCTTGAAATAGGCTCCAAAACCAACACTGCCGGCCGCATCCGTAAACAACTCCAACACATCATTCCCAACAACCTCAGCCATGACCAATGAGCGCCCGTTATACCCTTCTAGGAAGGAATCCCAAACAGCCAAATCTGCCTTAAGTTCCCCAGACAACCGTATGAAGTGATGAGGGGCTTTAATCCCTGCCGTAGCGCTAGCCAGCCTACGTGAAAAAACTCGCCCCATCGGCATCACTCGACATGCAAAATTCAGCTTCCCTAGCAATGACTGCAAATCCCGCAACGACAACTTCTTCAAACGGCGCGCTCTTCCCACTTCAGCCCGTAAAGCCAACAACTTTTCCTCGTGCAATCTGAACTCCCATGCCACCGTATCGATGACTATCCTCAAAAAACACAAACAAGTAGATGGACCCTCAGTCTTACCAGGCGCCAAAGGAACCCCAAAACGCTCCGCCACCCACTCAACAGCTCTCAAAATCCCGTGACAGCGCGAAGAATTTGCCGGGCCCACACACAAGAAATCATCTAAGTAATGAATAACTGATTCACAACCGGACACCTCTCGCACTACCCACTCAAGAAAGGAACTGAACGCTTCAAAATATGCACATGATAAAGAACACCCCATGGGTAAACACCTGTCAACAAAGAACCCGCCTTCCCAAAAACAATCCAGTAGCTTCAAGCTATCCGGATGCACCGGCAAAAGCCGAAAAGCAGATTCGATGTCAGTCTTAGCCATAAGCGCCCCTCGACCGCACTTCCTCACCCACCGCGCAGCCTCATCAAAAGAGGAATAAACCACCGAACAAATTTCAGGATCGATGCCATCGTTCACCGATCTCCCCGCGGGTAAGAAAGATGCTGAATGAGCCGAAACTTGTTCGGCTCCTTCTTTGGAACAACGCCCAACGGGGAAACCACTAGATCAGAAAAAGGTGGCGACGAGAAAGGGCCCGCCATGCGACCCAACGAAACTTCTTTTGCCAATTTTTCCCCCACCACCTCCTTATGCAATAAGGCCGAACGCAAATTCCTAAGTACCCGCGGGATAGCAAACGGGGATGTGGGATAATAAAACCATCCTTAAAACCATTATACAACAACACCGCCTTCTCCTTGTCCCCATATCTATTTAGATAAGGGACCATCCTTTCCAGCCTCACTGGAGTCTCTCCCTTGTGAATTACCTCCCCCAGACTTTTGCTTCCCTTTTTTAAAACACTTGGACGCTCCATGTGAGGCGCCATTGCAGTTGGAGCAAACATGTTTGAATTTGCACCCCGCCCCAAATTTACACTGGCCGTCATTAAACTGCCAGCACACCCCAAATTTGTTTCCACCTGCTTGCCCTTGACCACTTCCTCCCGCTGCCCCCGCGTTATTGCTACTCTGGCTGGCGCCCCCCGTTCCCCCAAGAAAGGAATGCCCGAACTTATTCTGTGCAATGACTCTCATCCACAGACCAATATCCTTCTGATCCCACCAAATTGCCGGACGAACAGCCTTCCTTTGCCTAAACTGCTCGTCATATCGCAGCCAAGCCTGCCCCCCATACACCCTATATGCCTCCCCTATAGCATCAAAGTAGCAAAATAAAGCCGAACAGTTGTCCGGAGCTTTTTCCCCGATAACACTTGCCAAAATGGCAAACGCTTGTTGCCAATTAACGAATGTCTGAGGAATTAAACGCCACCTCCGCTTTTCCTCCTCCTCCTTCTTACTATCCTCCTTCTTACTTTTATCCAAATTAAATTTCTCAAAAGGCAATAAAGAGAATATTTCAACATACTCATCCTTCCAAATACGCTCTTTCACCTCTTTCTTCAAATGCGCCCCCAAGGGGCCCTCAAAACAAACATACACCTCCCCGTGAGCCCTATCATCCAAACGCACCCGACACTCTTTTTCCCTCTCTGTCTGCACCGACACAGACACAGGCTCGGCACCCTGCCCTTCCTGCTCCGTCCCGCTCGAAACCAGTTGCCCTCCAACCTGCGACCCCACCCATGCCGACACCGGAGACGGAGAACCAAAACCCCTCTCTAACCGTGACAGCAAATTGCGTACATCAACCAACATATCCCTAACCCCGGCTACCTCAGCAGCCCCCCCAACACTATTACCAACCCCCGACCGAACTACCCCAAACGGTGAAGAAGACAAAAACGAATGACAGACACTTGACACAGATTTATACTCACCGGGCTGCGAGGGTGCTGTGAGCCCTCCAGCCGGATAACCTGGCTCCAAAGATGCATCCACATTGCCGCGATCCGGCAAAACGACTCCGCTGATTTGATCCCGACGTCCAGAAACCCAGTCGAGGGCTCCAGGAGAAAAAGGCCTAGACCCCATTGGGGATCCAGCCCGCTGGTCCTCAAGAAGCGATGCCGACTGGGTCGCAGTAGCACCCGATGATGCCTCAATGCCGCTCCCGGTAATGGTCCCCCGCTGCACCCCAGTGACACCTGAGTGGGATCGCCACCCGCTATCCACCAAGGTCAGCTGACTAGGCCCTGCCGTATAGCAGGCCGGCGAAAAACCATCAGGAGCCTCCGCTCTAGAAACGGCAGCGTAGGCAGGCCGCCCCACGTTCGCCACACAGCGACGGCCCCCCGCCACATCTGGAACCCCACCCATTATGGGGGATAAAGTCTGTTGCCCCAAACTGCCGACCGATGCCTCGGCCGCCAAAACTCTGGAGCCGTCAACAGAGGCAGGCCGCCGTGCAGGAACACTGCCCCAGCGGCCCCCCGACGAACCTGGAACCCCGCCGCTATCAAGGGGGGAAAATTGCTGACCTGGTGAGCCGGCCAATCCACTAGCCGCTGACGCACCTGCGTCGCTGTCTGAGGCAGGCCGCACAGCAATCCAATCGCAACTGCGACCTCCCGAGGACGCAGCTCCAAAAAGACGCCCAGCTCCTAACGGCTCCACCGCCAACGCACTTGCGCTGCTGACTAAGGCAGGCCTCAGAGCAAGCCGATCGCAACTGCGACCCCCCGAGGACGCAGATCTCAAAAGACGCCCGGCGCGTAACGGCTCCGCCTCCCGACTAGAACGCGGCGGAAGAGAAGTTACCGCCGCAGGGCCTCGCCAGCTGGGCAGATTCCTCCCAGGCCGAGGCCTGCTAGCACGAGCGCCGCGCGGCGCCCGGCCTGGAGGGGCCGTGAGGGGCTCCTGCGCCAACGAGAGGCCCGAGGAGCCTGATCAGGCGAAAGCCGCTCTGGAGGCCTCACCCGCCTTGGACGCCTCTCCCGCTGCGCTGCCCCAGACGACTGACCGGGCAATGCCTGGACAAGGATCGCAACCTGCGCTTCCAGCCATCCTGGTGGCTGCGACAAGGCCGCAGACCTGAGGCACTCCAGCGCTGCATTCACAGACATGGTGAGCTGTACTATTGATGGGGCAAGACAGAAACTGACCCTGGATCCGCCCCATCACTGCCTTATAAACCCCCCACCACTCCCTCTCATTTAAATGTTCCTCCCTCTTTGTAAACCCCTCCAAACCCCCGTCATGCCGGCCTCCGCCCACGCCTCTTTCTTGAGGGGAGGGAGGCTCTGCTCCGGCCATTACTTTCCTGCTGTCACGATGTGCACGCCACACCGATACGTCGTATCTTCAGTTCCAGGAGGTAGTGATCAAGCCCCTGATATTTGGCACACGGGAAGGAGAGGGCCCCAGTACGTCCGGAACTGAAGGTGCTTGTATCGTACCAGGTCAGCATTTCCCGGGGTGGTCCGCCAACTGAAAAAAAGGGGAAGCCGCAAAAAAGGTGCTGAGTGTGTTACAAAAGGGGAATACGCAAGGACACCATTTATCAATGCAACATCTGCCCTGAAAAACCTGGGAAAAAACTGTGTGGGCACACGTCGGGGCTCGGAAGGGAAGTAGTGACGTTTTAAAATGCAGACTTTGATGGAATGGTCAGCGGGCGTCATGTTCCGTTTGCATAGCCCCTGATGTGCCTAAACAGTAAAAAAAAACACAAGTGACATGATTTTGGAAACTAGACCACCAAGGAACTTCTCTAGATGTGCCCCCTTTTTTAACTAATCTACTGTTTCCTGTAAAGTTAATTAGGCACCATGTGCCTTAGCACTATGTATACTCTTGATACTATAGGACTCATCCCAGATACTATTTACTGCCATTAACTTCATTTAGAATCTTTAAGCATTGTAAATTGTACCTCCTAGCATACTTTACCTATTGGATGTATAAGGTCTGTGTGCATTACTTTCAGTGAGGAATAAGTTGCTGAATACATCAATTTTATGAGCACTAACCGTGATATCAAATATGTCTGATTGAATACTCATTTTTATTTCCTGGTGTTGAATTTCACACTAGTGTCCTCTCTAAATTTGACCTCCGCATTATTGCACTCAGTTTGTGTGCATTTGGATATATACTAACTGCTGTTCAACATATAGCAATCTTTGGACTTCCAATTACTGCTATTAGGCCCTAAAAATGTAATCCGGCCTTAATAATTAAATTGTTCTAATTATACTTGGACTCACTACTATCAGAAAATCTCTTTTTTTCTTGTATTTGGCTTTTGTACGTTAACTCTCACAAGCACTAACCGTGCAAATATATTTCCTGAGAGAGTCTAACCCCTTTTCTTGATGTAATGAATATGAGTTAAATTCACATAAGGGAAGTACCGTACTTTTTGCTCTTTTTTACCACCTTTTCATCCTTTATATACAAAGAATTTTAATTACTTCTAAAAGGTGATACCTAACATACCACATACTTTAGGTATAGCTACCCCTGTGTTTGCAAATCAGTTTTGTATCTTGTGTTTCCCATTGAAATTTTACATTTTATGTAATTTTTTTGTTCAATAAAGATTTATCTATTTAAAAAAAAACATTTGGCATTTGCTTCCGTATGTTTGTAGCCATATCTATGTATGTTATGTAGGTGACACTGCAATTCTATACAGCAGTCCATCTATATTACAGCATATATAGATATATCTATTTATAGATATATGTATCTATCGATAGATAGATCTATCAATAAATAGATATACTGTATCTATAGATAGATATGACTCGCACCACATGTGTGGATACCAGGGCTATGGGGTACTCGGTACCGAGCCCATAGAAGTCTATGGGAGTTGTCACTGGCAGCGGGACTCGGTCCGTGGCCCTGGCAGTCAAGCGATGGGGGATATTTACAGGGGATTATTAGGATAGGTAGTTCGTGACGCCACCTGCGGTTTCTGGTCAATTGTACCAGCGCTGCTGTAAGGGTCTTCACAGGGGATGTTATGGGCAGCTGGATGGTGGGTCTCCCACAGGTGAGACTGGTCCCTGGAAGTCTATAGGGATGGTGCAGGGTGTATATAAGAATTCAGTCACACACAATGCAGCTTCTTTTCATACCTTTTACTTGAAGGTGTTTCAGCAAAATCCCGGGGAGCTGGTCGGGTGGAGAGTGCACATTCGGGTAACCGCTGAGCAGGTTAGAGGCCTCCTTTACTTCCATATACATGTGAGTCCAACTTGCGTGAAGCGAAGTTAACTCTGAACTCTCCAGCTTTCTCAATAGCTGTAATGCCCGGCCAACATTGTGGTGGAGCCTTCTAAGTGGTGAGAACTAAGTCCTTACTTTTGTCTGCGCTTGACTCAAAGTCCCCGTTCTCCCTGACTCCGGTTACGTATTGACGCTTTGGGCTGCACTCTGCGACCTGTAGTCCAGATGCCTCCGGTTTTCTTGTTACTATGCTTGAAACACTAGCAACGCTTCGGACCCCGGTGTCCGGCAATTTAGTGCAGGTAATCCAATACCTGTGGCACTTCTCTGTCTTCTCAACTGCGCCCTTCGCCCTGCTTCCCGCTCTTAACATAAGCACTTGTAGCTTTTCATGGAAATGTCAGCTTTCTCCCAGAGCTCGCTGCACAGCTCTCAGTATCCTCCAAGTCCAGACTGGACTGAGACTGAATGGCTGCTCTGTCCTTAGACAGAAGCTAACTGACTGAAGTCAAACGGAACACTCCCTGAGCTTGACTGAACTGAGCTCTTCTCAGACAGGAAACTCTCCCCTGATTGCTACGTGTCACTCCCTCTTATATCTCAGATGGGTGTGTCTGAAAGAGTGAGTGGCAGTGAATGCATATCAAGCGTTGCGATTACCTTCCTGTGCACTCTCCTGGATTTTATGTGTGCCTTACATAGCTGGGCCACACAGATATATCTATAGATATGATCCAAAAAATGAAGGCAGCACTCCAAGATGTAAGAAATGGGTGGTTTATTAGCCCATATGCAAATAACAAACCACCCATTTCTTACATCTTGGAGTGCTGCCTTCATTTTTTGGATCATATCATGAGGTTTGGTATATACCTGGAAGGATTCTTTGCACCCTCATCATTGTTTTGGTGCTGCTTTTCAATATTTTTTGCTATATCTATAGATATACAAAAAAAAACCTGACCAACGCCTCCTAAGTCTGAATAGGTACAAGCTGTAGTGACTGCAAAACATGTATAAAAAAGCACAGCAGAACTCTGTGAATGCTAAGACATATAGTGTCAATGGAAATAACTTCCAAATGCATTGTCCCTCAGCAAGCTGTACTTACAAAAAAAGCACTATATGTCTTGGCATTCACAGAGTGCTGCTGTGCTTTTATACATATATCTATAGATAGAAAAAATCTGCGTTAGGCCGGGTCACACTTGCGAGAAACTCACCACAAGTCTTGCACCTCAATACCCAGCACTGCCACCTGCACTCGTACCGGAGTGTGTGGCTGTGGTCCGAGTGCCAGCGGCAGTGCCGGGTGTTGAGGTGCGAGACTCGTGCGAGTTTCTAGCAAGTGTGACCCCGGCCTTAAACATAATATCTCTTTAAAAAAAATGGAAAAAAAATGGCGTGGGCTCACACTCAATTTTCTGCGCCAGAGAGGGAAAGCCAGCGACTGGTGCTGAAGTTTATAGCCTGGGAAGTGGGTAATACCCATGGATCTTCCCAGTCTATGAATAGCAGCCCGCAGCTGTATATTTAGCTTTTACTGACTATTAAAATAAGGGGACCCAAAAAAAAAATGATGTGCAGCAAATCCGCAAATCTTTTTACAACTGCGATTTTGCTGCGGATCTGCCTGACTCAATGGAAGTCAATGGGTGCAGAAACGCTGCAGATCCGCAAAAAGAATTGACATGCTGCAGAAAAAAAACATTGCAAATCTGCGCAGATTTTTCCACAGCATGTGCACAGCAATTCAGAAATTCCCATAGACTAACATTGGTTGTGCACTACACTGCGGATTTGATGCAATTCCGCAAGTCCAAAAGCGCTGCAGAAACACATTAAAATCTGCAACGTGTGCACAAACCCTTAATCACAGCTTTCATGCGTCTTGGCATGCTTTCCACAAGTCTTTCACATTGCTTTTGGGTGACCTTATGCCACTCCTGGTACAAAAATTTAAGCAGTTCTTTGTTTGATGGCTTGTGACTATCCATCTTCCTCTTGATTACATTCCAGAGGTTTTCAATGGGTTCAGGTCTGGAGATTGGGCTGGCCATGACAGGGATTTGATTAGTGGTCCTTCATCCACACATTGATTGACCTAGCTGTGTGACATGGTGCATTTTCCTGCTAGAAAAACTAGTCCTCAGAGTTGGGGAACATTGCTTGAGCAGAAGAAATCAACTGTTTTCCCAGGATAACCTTGTATGCGGTTTGATTCGTATGTCCTTTGCAAAGATTAACCTGCCCAATTTCAGCCTTGCTAAAAATCCCCAGATCATCACCGATACTCCACCATATTTCACAGTGGTGCAAGACACTGTGGCTTGTACGCCTCTCCAGGTCTCCGTCTAACCATTAGACGACCAGGTGTTGGGCAAAGCTGAAAATGAGACTCATCAGAGCAGATTACCTTACTCCAGTCCTCTATGGTCCAATCCTTATGGTCTTTGGCAAACTTCAGCCTAGCTCTCCTTTGCTTCTCATTGATGAAAGGCTTTTTTCTAGCTTTACATGACTTGAGCCCTGCCTCTAGGAGCCTGTTACGAATTGCTCTTGTCATGCACTTCACCCCAGCTGCCATTTGCCATTCTTTTTGTAGGTCACTTGATGTCATCCTGTGGTTGCTGAGTGACATTCGAATAAGATGACGGTCATCCCAGTCAGTGGAGAGTAGTTTTCGCCCTCTGCCAGTCAGTAGCTTTGTTGTCCCCAATGTCTGCTGCTTGACCTTGTTGTAATGGACTGCCATCTTAGAAATTTTAAGGATAGAGGCAACATGATGCTCACTGTATCCCTTTGCTAGTAAAGCCAGAATTGAGCCCTTCTTTTCCTCACTCAAGACTTTTCTTTTCAACTCCTTTGGCATGGTTAAAAGTTATTTTTTCATTCCTATTACTTTTGGGATATTACTAGCACTTATTTTGCCATCCAGCTTGTCCTATTGCAAGAGGACTGTGAACACCACAGCAGTGTTTTTTATACTTTCCTTCGTTAAATAAGATTTGGTTCAGGTGATCACCTAATCAGAAGCACATTATGTAGAATGAAGTGTTCTCTGGTTGGAATTCAACTGACACTGGAATGGAATGGCTGTCAGACATGTAGAGAAGCTGATTTTTATAAAATTGTGCAGTGGTCTCTTAATTTTTGCTAGAGTTGTGTATATAGTATGTATATATATATATATAAATATATATATATATATACAGTATATATATTTATTTTAATTTTTTTTGGGGGGTTAGCTGCTACTTAGAAAAGAATATTATAAGCTCTCTTGTTATATGTATCAGTAACAACTAGTCATCATACTTAATTCTGATCAATATTGAAGAAGAAAAATAATTTTTCTCATTATTGTTACCGTATATACTCGTGTATAAGCCGAGATTTTCAGCCCATTTTTTAGGGCTGAAAGTCCCCCTCTCGGCTTATACGCGAGTCATATACGGGGGGTCGGCGGGGGAGGGTGAGCGGGGGTGTCAGATCATACTCACCCCTCCGCCGGCGCGTCTCTGCAGCCCCCCTGCTTCTCCCACGATCTCCAGCTCCTTCCTGCAGCGGTCACATGGTACCGCTCATTAAAGTCATGAATATGCACATATTCATGACTTTAATGAGCGGTACCACGTGACCGCTGTTAGACAAAAGAGCTGCGGAGACCGCCAGGAGAAGAGGAGAAGCTGCAGAGACGCGCCGGCGGAGGGGTGAGTTAGCGATATTTACCTGTCCCCGGTCCACCGCTGCGCTGCTCCCTTGTACGACTCCTCTGGCTGTGAATGTTCAGGCAGAGGGCGCGATGACGTCGTTAGTGCGCGCCGTGCCCTCTGCCTGATTATTCACTGCCGAGGACCCGGAAGAGGGAGCAGCGAAGCAGTCGACCGGTCCGGTGACAGGTAAATATCTCAGGTGCCGGGGTCCTGAGCGAGCGGTGACACCAGCACCTGTCCCCATAGCGCGCCGGTGTCACAGCCTGCTCAGGACACCGGCACCTGGCCCCCAGCGACGAGAGGTGAGTATGTCATTTTTTTGCAGCAGCGCGGCAGCATAAGGGACCTATACTATGGGGCATAATCTGTGGAGCATATGGGGGGCATAATCTGTGGAGCATATTGGGCATAATCTGTGGAGCATATTGGGCATAATCTGTGGAGCATATGGGGGCATAATCTGTGCAGCATATGGGGGCATAATCTGTGCAGCATATGGGGGCATAATCTGTGAAGCATATGGGGGCATAATCTGTGGAGTATATGGGGGCATAATCTGTGGAGCATATTGGGCATAATCTGTGGAACATATGGGGGCATAATCTGTGGAGCATATTGGACATAATCTGTGGAGCATATGGGCATAATCTGTGCAGCATATTGGGCATAATCTGTGGAGCATATGGGGGCATAATCTGTGGAGCATATTGTGCATAATCTGTGGAGCATATGGGGCATAATCTGTGCGGCATATGGGGGCATAATCTGTGGAGCATATGGGAGCATAATCTGTGGAGCATATGGGGCATAATCTGTGCAGCATATTGGGCATAATCTGTGGAGCATATGGGGCATAATCTGTGCAGCATATAGGGGCATAATCTGTGCAGCATATGGGTGCATAATCTGTGGAGCATATGGGGCATAATCTGTGGAGCATGTGGGGGCATAATCTGTGGAGCATATTGGGCATAATCTGTGGAGCATATGGGGGCATAATCTGTGCAGCATATTGGGCATAATCTGTGGAGCATATGGGGGCATAATCTGTGGAGCATATTGGGCATAATCTGTGGAGCATATGGGGCATAATCTGTGTAGCATATGGGGGCATAATCTGTGCAGCATATGGGGTGTGGTACACCAAAGGGGGTCTTGCTGGATGGGAGATATTTCTCCCAGCAGGCTAGAGTTTGGCTGGGATTTTCCCTGAAGACAGGGACCTGTGATGAGGTCATAGTCACGTGAGCAGCTCCAGTGATGTGTAATGCACCTATGGGTGTGGTTGAGGGATATTTAATGGAACCTGTGTGTTTGGTAAGGGGGAATCAGTACTGGCTAGGTTGAGCCAGTGTAAGGAGGTCTGGGAAGACACCTCCGGAGCGTATTGCAAGGAAGAGAAGGAGCTTGGCTGGAGCCAGCCTGTAGCCATGGTTTTTGGTACAGTGTGTCAGCAAGCTCAAGCAAGCAGATTCCAGACCACCCGGGGAATTGCACCTGGCGGTAACTGCTGACCTGCAGCCGCTTAGTCAAGCCCGTCCCATGCAAGGGTGAGTCTGGGAACAGTGGTTCCCCAAGCTGGAGTGTATTTACGTTCTGTTATGTTTCTGTTGCCTGGTGTTTAAAGTGACAGTAAACCAGTGATTTTTGGACTTAAAGCATGTGTGTTGCCTCGTTACTGTGGCCCGGCCACTACCTACCAGAGCAAATCGCTACAATTGGTGGATTGAATGCGGGCACACGCAGTGAGGTCAGGCTGGTTTTTCGTATGTTTTTTTTTTTGTGCATACCAGTTTATGACATGGGTGAAAAGAAGGACAAATATCCAGGTGAAGACATCAGGCTGTAACTCGGGGGTTACGAAGGTGACAAGCGTCTGGCTGTAACTCGGCGGGGTTACGAAGGTGACAAGCGTCTGGCTGTAACTCAGCGGGGTTACGAAGGTTGCTGTAGATCGGAGGGTCCCCGAAGACTGCGCAGCGGCAGCGTTAGAGACTGTGGAGAGTCTGTCTCAAGGGAGTCTGTCTGAGACCGTGAGGAGTCAGCGTGACGAGCATGAGCTCCTGTATGGTAACTCCAGACAAAGGGGGTTAGGGGCAGACAAGTATCTGCCATTGGAACAAACTGTTGGTGCTTGTCATGTTCCGTGGACATTGATGAACTGTTCGGCATATGAGTTAAAGCCATATATGATGTGATGTTAATGAACTGTTCATGGTGTGGTAAAAAGGACAGAGTGAGCCGAGGCACACCAAACTCTTAAAGGGCCAGTACACGCCCTAAAAAGAGACTGTTTAAGGGTACTGTATGAATTAGGTACTGAGAGTGCCGTGGGGGGAGTCCACGGGGCGGTGACCCAAAACAGTGATGGGGGCCAAAAAGAGGGTGGGGTCCCAAAAAAGGGCGGTGACCCATGCAGGAATGGTTTCTCAAAAGGGGCGGAGCATCCCGACGTTAAAGGGGTGGTGCAAACGAACTGTTGCCAGGGGCAAATGTATTATGTGTGTCCAGTCTGCCTTATGAACTATCCACCGGGGACAATGCTACGGGGTTGTGCCCTGCAGATAAACAATGAAGATATGGTGGGTTTGGCCGACTCGGGGAGCCCGCTGACTCTAGTGAGGGTTGCACCTGAGGGATTTCAAATACCCGGTAGAAAGTTCAGGGTCACCTGCATCCATGGGGACACTAAGCATTATCCAGTGGCCAGGGTAATCTTTGAGACAGGTTGGGACATTGCGGGACAGGATGTCGCTATAGTCCCAAATTTGTCTTGTCCCGTGGTCATAGGTCAGGACTCTAAACTGTTCTCCGACTTGTGGGAGAGGGGAGTGCCTCTACAGCAGGAGGAGGGAGGCTTCTCTACTGTTGGGGTGGCAGATATTGGGTCAGTGACGCCTCCCAAAACTGACGGGTCAGACGGTGACACAAGAGGAAAGGGTGCGTCTGCCCAACTTACTGACATGATGTCCCCTGAAGTGTATAACAGAAAGACCAATAACGATGTGGTAGATAAGACGTATGGAATGGACACCCAGTTAGAGGGTAGCTGGAGGATTCACCATACTGTGGGGTTTGACTCAGACTCCGGGGGTGACAGTGACTCTAAGAGAGGACGCAAAGAGACTGAACACAATGTACGCACTGAGGATGTTAATAAATAAAAAACTGTGACTTGTGCCTTATTGCCAGATGTGAATACGCTTCCAGATACTGAAGAGGGTGAAAAGGAAGATGTTGTGTAATCGCCAGTAGCGCCCGCTGGGGTTGAATATGATAGTGTGCGGTCAGAAGCACTGACACAGTGGAACGACTGTGCTCATCGGAGTGCAGGCTCCAGGGAACCTGGTGCTGAAGAGCTGGAGACTAAGGAGCTCGGTGAAGTTACAAAGAGGCGCGAGGTACCTGAGGGTGACCGGGCAGAGCCTCAAGAAAAGTTGAAGGGGTCAGATAAGGAAGTCGCCAACTCCGTGCAATTGGAGCGGGTACGACACCTGGAGTCTGAGTTTGCGGCAATCAAGACCAAGTTTGGAGAAAAACCACAGGAGTTCCAGGAACTTGCTAGAACGTTGTCGTGTGAGAAGCAAAGATCTGCGGGTTTACAGGCCGAACTACAAACCCTGAAAGAGCATAGCGAACAAGAAAAGGCCCTAAGAGAAACTGCTGAGTACAGAGTGGGGGTACTGGAGAAGAAAGTCTCTAAGTCAGAGATCACCTAGCAACGTGGCAAAGTGGGAATAAGGCCTTAAGGGAATATGTGATTGTGCTCGGAGAAACAGTAAGTGGTCTTCTGCAGGAGGAGAAGTTGGTGTTCAAAGACCTGCAGCGGTCATGCCGGAGTGATAACAAGGAGGAGCTGCCAATGCCCACCTTAGCGACGGGTCTTGAAGAGAGTAAGATCTCGCTCTTCAGGTGCATACTAGAAGTGCCCGAAGACATGCGAGAAGCTTGCACCAGTGAGGGTGCGCATGACGCCTTTGGAAAAACAGTGGAAGCATGTAGTGTGAAATGGGCACCTGAGACGAACCAGTTGGTGATACTGTCGACTAGCAAAGTCACAGAGAAGCGGGTGGCTGTCTTAAAGGATATGCATCTTCAATGTCTCCACATGAAACAGAGGATCATAATGGAGAATAGGAAAGCCGCTCGACACCTGGAGCTGTAGAGGGAAGCTCAAAATCGTCTGGGCTTGGTGGAAGATATCATTCTGGTACCCAGAAATTTGGTGGGGAAAGTCATCGGAAGACGGGGAAAAGTGATGCAAGAAATAGTGAACAGATCCGGTGTGAAGAGACTGAGGATTCTGGCTGATGACGTGGCCCAGGTCAGACGGGGAGATGGGATGGTTCCATTCCTGGTTGTCGGTTCCAGGGAGAGTCTTGAGAATATCCGGATGCTCTTGGGGTATTGTATGGCGTACCTGAAGGAAATCAAGCAGCTAGGACGTGAGAGGGAGCAGATCCATAAAGAGCTGCAGGAAATGGAGAGAAATGACCAGAAGAGAGAGTACTGGAAAAGGCCTGATGAAAGACGTAGAAGTAGCTCAGGGCTGAGTGACTAAAGTGGGAGACCCTGTAGTGGACGGGATGACCCAGAGTCAGAATCAGATCGGCCAGTAGGCTTTACAGGACGGTGCGCTCATGACCGCAACAACCGTAGGAGGCGGCCATGGAAGGAAAGGGCAGATAAAGGGTCCCACTTGGAAAGGAGGTTGACTAGAAACGGTCTGGTGACACAGATGGTGACTCCAGGGCTGAAGCCCAAGGCCGACATACTGACCGCTGGGGCGGGGAAGGCCTAACAAATGTGTGATGTTGTATGACGACCAAACCCAGCTGTGACAGCCCCCTCGACTGGTGGAACAAGGTGACATGGACGCCCGGTAGCGGGGTCCCGGGTTAATGACATGTGTCCACCCCCATAGGGTTGAACAAAGAGGGAGGTATTTGGTACACCAAAGGGGGTCTTGCTGGATGGGAGATATATTTCTCCCAGCAGGCTAGAGTTTGGCTGGGATTTTCCCTGAAGACAGGGACCTGTGATGAGGTCATAGTCACGTGAGCAGCTCAGGTGATGTGTAATGCACCTATGGGTGTGGTTGAGAGATATTTAATGGAACCTGTGTGTTTGGTAAGGGGAATCAGTACTGGCTAGGTTGAGCCAGTGTAAGGAGGTCTGGGAAGACACCTCCGGAGCGTATTGCAAGGAAGAGAAGGAGCTTGGCTGGAGCCAGCCTGTAGCCATGGTTTTTGGTACAGTGTGTCAGCAAGCTCAAGCAAGCAGATTCCAGACCACCTGGGAGTGGCACCTGGCGGTCACTGCTGACCTGCAGCCGCTTAGTCAAGCCCGTCCCATGCAAGGGTGAGTCTGGGAACAGTGGTTCTCCAAGCTGGAGTGTATTTTCGTTCTGTTATGTTTCTATTGCCTGGTGTTTAAAGTGACAGTAAACCAGTGATTTTTGGACTTAAAGCCTGTGTGTTGCCTCCTTACTGCGGCCCGGCCACTGCCTACCAGAGCAATTCGCTACAGGGGGCATAATCTGTGCAGCATATGGGGGCATAATCTGTGCAGCATATGGGGGCATAATCTGTGCAGCATATGGGGGAATAATCTGTGCAGCATATGGGGGCATAATCATTTTTCACCCTAGGCTTATACGCGAGTCAATAAGTATTCCCAGTTTTTTGTGGCAAAATTAGGGGGTTGGCTTATACACAGGTCGGCTTATACATGAGTATATACGGTATTATCATTGAGTTCAGCCTCTTAGTTTGGCACTCCATAACAGTCACACTCTTTCACATGGTAAATTTCCAACTCCTGGTAAGGATAGATCTCTACAACGCACCCTCTAGTGCTGAATATGATTTTTTTTTCCATGCATTCATGTGCAGATGGAACAAGAAATTCAAAATTATGAAAGAAATGGAAAAAAAAAACTATATTTAAAATATGATTTCTTTTACTGCTTGCCATGAATTTGAGGTAAGGCAGTTTCAATGACAAGCTACTGTATACTTTTAAATGTGTACTGTTTATAAAATGGCCAAACAAATTGATGTTGCTGATTGTTAGTATTGCCTGGAAAACATCACATAACGAGTCCCAGTATTCTGTCTACAATAACAAAGACATAGCAATACCAGGGCAATTTTCCTGTGAAAGGAAAAAATTGCTACAAAAGAACACAGCAACACCTACAATGCAATGCACATCTACAATATATATGTGGTCAAAGACAGTGACCACATATATATATTGCAGATGTGCATTGCACTTTTCTAGAAATTACAGTAGCATTTGTTTCAATGCATTTTCCTTGTTGGGTTGAAACTGTAACCTTCTATTTGCAGAAGTAACATGACATAAGCAAAGAGGTCACCAATGTATTTTCCAAAGAAGTCTGGTTAGGCTACTTTCACACATCAGTTTTTTGCCGTCAGGCGCGATCCGGCTTTTTTTTAAAAAGCAGATCCGTTTTTTTCTACCGCCGGATTTGTATTTTTCTCATTGACTTGTATTAGCGCTGGATCGCGCTGCATGGCCTCCCGTTTCTTCTGTTTTTTTCCGGATCGATCGGGCCAAAATTTTCATTCCAGCGTCTGGAAAAAATGTCTCTAGGAACGTTTTTTCTGTGTGGCAAAAAAACGGACAGCGCCGGAAGCGATGCATCAGGCTTTTTGCTACAATTGAAGTCTATAGACTGATCTGGCCACCGAACTCCGTTTATCCACTGTGAGTCTCTCTCTCTCTCTCTCTTCAAAAGTTCATGATGGATCCGTCTAAAAACCTGATCCGTCGCATCAGTTTTTCACGATCTGCACTGGATCCGTTTTTTTAAACTTTGACGGATTGTGCCTGATTGTAAAAACCGGATGTGTGAAAGTAGCCTAACTGATATTCTAAGGACTTGTTGCTTTTTAAGAAAAAAATCATGTAAAAGAAAATAAGTAATGACTTCCTTGATCCATCCTTGCCAGTGGTGTTGTACAAGAATGGGTAAAGCAGATATTTTGTGTGATAGCAGATTTCAGATCCCTGCATGTGAAGAATGTAAATTAAGAGGCAAATGGATTGAAAGGAACCAGTTCTGTGCCATTGGGAAAAAAGAGTTGGCAACATATGCTCAGCTCTTTCAGTCAACGTACCTAGGGAAGCGTGGTCGGGAATATTCAGAATATCCATTTATTTTTATTTTGCACACTAAGCACAGCCATATTTCACAGCGATTTAGAGATCATCAATTGTTCCCACTGGGGCTCACAATCTAAATCCCCTATCAGTATGTCTTTGGAGAATGGGAGGAAGACAGAGTACTCAGCGCAAACCCACACAAACACAGGGAGAACATATAAATTCCTTGTAGTTGCTGTTTTTGATGAGATTTGAACCAGGGCACCAGTGCTGCAAAGCAACAGGGCTAATCAGTGAGCCACTGTGCTACACTAAAAATCAATGTAAAGAACCAAGCGTAAGAAGATGGACCGGATCGAGGGTACCTCTCTTGCGTCAGTTCTGGAACTGTCGGGACTGTCACCGTTGTTGCCCAGGGGGAACGTTTTCTGACCCGGACCAAACTTTGCACTCGATAGCAGAGGGCGTGACTAGGATAAAAGGACGGAAAAGGGAAAGAGACAGAGCACGCAGCAGGGGAAGATTGGTGCTCCCTCCTCGGAACAACTTGTTAGCGCAGGCCCTCGCCTTAGAGTCCCTGCATCCGGGTACACTGACTGTGGACAGCAATCTGCTGTATGCCCGCTGACTCCCGTGAACTAATGTCTGACACGTTCCAGTCCGGTGTTTGCTGCGCGTGTACTGCCAAGACTGACTTTGTGACGCACCCAGAGATGTGTAACTCCCCACCTGCATTCACCGCCAAGCCGAGTCACGTTCTAGTGGTATCACAGACTGTGCTTCATCCCGTATAACGAACCGCGCACACAGGACCCCGCTTAGGACGACAAGGATATGCCTCCTTCATCGGGAACCGGATCCTCAACTTCTTCAGGACCTCACCGGAGACTTCATGCGCCGCTTGCTTGGGCACCACCATTGGAACCCAGGACTCTGCAGCCAGGAAGTCGGCGAACTGATAAGTTTATCCTTTTCATGAACAGTTGCTTTACCCTACTCCTCACCTCTCATACATACCGTGTCAATATTACCACCCATACCCCCTGCTTAACTCTTCACCCCCCTGCGTGGAGTATTACCCTGTTAATAAATCCATTAACCCTTGCTCTGCTTCCTTTCCGTCACCTGCAATCTCACACATTCATGAGATCTTTCTCCCCATTCCTGGTGGTAAAAGATGGCACTCAATGCTTGAAATTGGTGCAGGTCTTATCAGCAATGATCAAACATATGAGGCTCTTATGACATATCCAAATGATATGATATACCTATGATATGGTATATATGTCAGAGATGGGAATACTCCTTTAAGGCAGTAACTAATAGAATGAAAAAAACTTGACTTTGAAAATGTCTTTGAATTGTTCTACAATCTAAGAGGAACAACACTGTGTTTTATAATGCAGTTGTAATGCAGTCACATATGGTAACGCTGCCAAATGGCATTTCTATATTTGGGACAAAACACATTCTGATGTAATTGAACTTGCATCTGATTTTCAATATTATGCTGCTACTAGTGCAATGCCAATATAAACTCACATATCCATACAACTGCACATATTGTACACATACAGAAATGTACTACATGAAGTATATGAAACATATTCATACATTTTCAATCACATTCTGCTATAAAAAGTGAAGGATATATTACAACAGAAACTGAAGAAACTAAACGTAATAGAGTTGTTCCATCAACATTCATTAAGGGGCTGGTTTGGCACTATACAGTGGGGGAAATAAGTATTTGATCCCTTGCTGATTTTGTAAGTTTGCCCACTGACAAAGACAGGAACAAGCTATAATTTTAAGGGTAGGTTAATTGTAACATTGAGAGATAGAATATCAAAAATAAAATCCAGAAAATACCATTGTATAAATTATAGAAATGTATTTGCATTTTACAGTGGGAAATAAGTATTTGATTCCTCTGGCAAACAAGACTTAATACTTGGTGGCAAAACTCTTGTTAGCAAGCCCAGCAGTCAGATGTTTTTTGTAGTTGATGACGCATATGTCAGGAGGAATTTTGGTCTACTCCTCTTTGCAGATCATTTCTAAATCATTAAGATTTTGAGGCTGTCACTTGACAACTCAGAGCTTCATCTCCCTCCATAAGTTTTCTTTGAGATTAAGGTCTGGAGACTGGCTAGGCCACTCCATGACCTTAATGTGCTTCTTTTTAAGCCACTCCTTTGTTGCCTTGGCTGTATGTTTTGGGTCATTGTCTTGCTGGAAGACCCAGCCATGACCTATTTTTAATGTCCTGGTGGAGGGAAGGAGGTCGTCACTAAGGATTTTACAGTACATGGCTCCATCTATTCTCCCATTGATGTGGTGAAGTGGTCCTGTGCCCTTAGCAGAGAAGCAGCCCCAAAACATAATGTTTCCACATCCATGCTTGACAATGGGGATGATGTTCTTTGGGTTAAAGGCAGCATTTCTCTTCCTCCAAACACGGCGGATTGAGTTAATGCCAAAAACCTGAATTTTTGTCTCATCTGACCACAGCACCTTCTCCCAATCACTCACAGAATCATTCAGATTTTCATTGGCAAACTTCAGGTGGGCCTGCACATGTGCCTTCATGAGCAGGGGGACCTTGGGGACACTGCAGGATTTTAAACTTTTACGGCGTAATGTGTTACCAATGGTTTTCTTGGTGACAGTGTTCCCAGCTGCCTTGAGATCATTCACGAGTTCACCCTGTGTAGTTTTAGGCTGATCTCTCACCTTCCTCATGATCAAGGATACCCCATGAGGTGAGATTTTGCATGGTGCCCCAGATCGATGTCGATTGACAGTCATTTTGTATTTCTTCCATTTTCTTACTATTGCACCAACAGTTGTCTCCTTCTTACCCATCGTCTTACTTATGGTTTAATAGCCCATTCCAGCTTTGTGCATGTCTAAGAGACAAGCACTCTACCCAGTTCTTTCCTGTGTCTGCCATGGCCTTTTGAATTTTTATTGTAAGCTGTTATGAATGTGCTAGAGATGGTTTCTGAGCAGAGGCTCCCTCTGGTGGTTACAGACAGTCCAGAACCTTTCAGCGAGGAATGGCAATCTGGGATCACGGACTGGTCTGATATAAGGGAGGTTCCCTCCCATGATGGTTGCCAGTGATCAATTGTTCTTGTCTCAATTGTGGTTCCTGGTTCATTTGGAAGTTTGCTGAGTCTTGCCTGCATCTTCTGCTATCAGATAAGATATTTTCTGCTTTTATTTTTGTGCTTGCTATTTGCATTGCTTTCTGCACATTTGTGGAGGACAGCCGGGTCCCCTTCTGGGGCCTGAGCTCCTCACAGTTTGTCTGTAGCCTCTGTTGTTTTTTCATTTGCTTTTTCCTGCTTTTTCAGCGGCTGCAGCTTGGTTTTGTTCACGCTGAGATCTGATTTAGTGGGTGGCGAGATCGTGTGATCTCAGTATTTTTGTAATCAGAATTGTTGGATTTTTGTAGGGTTTTCTGGGTTGCAGAAAGTAATCTCTCCTGTCCTTTCCTATTTAGTCAGCTTGTGGGCCCAACGTTTGCTCAATCTGTTTTCTGCCTGCATTTGTGTTTTCATCTTGTCTAACCGCCATTATATGTTTGGGGGCTGCCTATTCCTTTGGGGCTCTAATCCGGGGCAGTTAGCTTTCCTGTTTCTATCTTTAGGTATAGCTAGCTCTCAGGCTGTGACGAGGCGTCTAGGATCAACGTAGGAACGCTCCACGGCTACCTCTAGTTGTGTGGTTAGTTCAGGTTTCTGCAACCCATTAGTTACCAACATCTCAGGTGTTCGGCTGCCCTGCTGTTGTTCCTGTCCTCCTCCGCTACCGTACATAACAGTATCACCGGCCAAACTGAAAATTATATGATGCTCACAGAAGGGAAAAATAGTGTGGAAAAAAAAAGTTGTCAGAGTTGTCAGAGATTATTTTATTTTTTTTTCTGTTTGTTGCATTTTTTCCCTCTCTTTCTCTGGGTGCTGAGGAGGATTTTTTTTTCTCTCAATGGAGTTTGCACAGTTGTTTGGCTGTGTGGATCAGCTTGCCACTGAGGTTCGGAGTATTGCTACCTATCTTGCTGGGTTGCCGGTTGTGGAACCTAGGATTCCCATGCCAGATTTGTTTTTGGGGGATCGATCTAAATTTCTGAATTGCAAAAATAACTGTAAGTTGTTTTTTGCCTTAAGACCTAAGTCCTCAGGGAACACTGCACAGCAGGTTCAAATTGTCATCTCCCTGCTGCGCGGCAACCCTCAGGATTGGGCTTTTTCCCTGACACCAGGGGATCCTGTTTTGAATGATATTGATGTATTTTTTTCAGGCTCTGGGGTTATTGTACGATGAACCTAATGTCACTGATCAAGCTGAAAAGATCCTGTTGGCATTAAATCAGGGTCTTAAATACGCTGAGTTGTACTGTCAGAAATTTCGAAAGTGGGCAGTTCTGACCAAATGGAATGATCATGCTTTGGCAGCCCTTTTTCGAAAGAGTCTGTCAGAAAAAGTAAAGGACGTTATAGTGGGATTCCCTGTTCCCTCTGGTCTCAATGATTCTATGTCTTTGGCCATTCAAATTGACAGACGTTTGCGTGAGCGCAGAGGTATGTGTGAGATAGTGTTGCCTTGTGAGCCAGCTCCTGAGCCCATGCAGTGTGATGGAGTGACTTCTGGGGCTCAACGTCATGAGTTTCGTAGGCTCAATGGGTTATGTTTCTACTGTGGTGACGCGTCCCATGCTATTTCCGTCTGCCCTAAGCGGGGAAGACGTTTTGCACGCTCAGTTGTCTTGGGCAGTGTTCAGACTAAATTTCTGTTGACTGTTACCCTCATTTGCTCCATGTCCACATTTTCGGCTCAGGCTTTTGTTGATTCAGGAGCAGCTATTAACCTGATGGATTTTGACTTTGCCAAACGTTGTGGGTTTCCCATGATACCCCTGTGGAAGTCTATTCCCCTACTGGGCATTGATTCTACCCCTTTGGCGGAGAATAAACCCCAGTTTTTTACTCAGGTGATAATGAGGGTTGAACCAGATCATCAGGAGAGTTGCAAATTTCTGGTGCTGTATAATCTGCATGACATTATTGTACTAGGTTTCCCTTGGTTACAGTCTCATAATCCTGTTTTGGATTGGAAATCTCTGTCCGTGACCAGTTGGGGCTGCCAATTAGTGTTGAACGATACTGCAAATATCGGATATCGGCCGATATTAGCTGTATCGGCCTTTCGATTCCGAATACCGATATTTTCGTCATATCGAATACCGGAATCGGATTTGTCACTGTCACTGTGAGTGTCCATCGGTCGGGTCTGTCAGGAGTCAGCGGCACTTACCTGGCAGAAGATCTCCGGCGGTCACGTCCTGGACTGCTTGATGGCCGCCATTATCTTCTCCCTGGCGGTCACATGCAGTTTTTTCGCGATAACTGCAGTGACTGCTGG
Organism: Oophaga sylvatica; assembly: GCA_033576555.1. Lineage (NCBI taxonomy): Eukaryota > Metazoa > Chordata > Amphibia > Anura > Dendrobatidae > Oophaga > Oophaga sylvatica. The sequence continues at coordinate 306,761,884 of JARQOD010000002.1, read as the reverse complement.
GTAATCCCGGCCGTAAAGCAGTCAGTCCGATGACGTCACCGCCGGGGAAGCAGGTAATCAGCTGTGCTGCGCCGGGATGACAGGCTCTGCCTGTCATTCTGATGTAGCAGAGCTGGATCGTCGTGGGACACTCGTTACTATGGACTGCGTCGGACAGGTGGTATACTGCTGGTTTTTTTTTTCATTTTTTTACAGGAGATCGATGGCGTCGCAGGATGAGACTGTAATAAAAGTAATGAAAACTGTGTTGTTGTTTTTTTTATTAAATTAAAAAACTTTTATATGAACATTCACCCGTCCGGGTACATCAACAATTTAACTATTTACATACAGGGACCCTGTCCGGGTTATTTATAATTCTTTGGCAGGGGTGTTCCAGGTACCACCTGGTACTCTTCTGATGCTTGCCAAACATCCGAGACACCAAGGACCACCAGGATCTGATGACGTCGTGTGGCCTGTACAGTCAAATCGTGACCCGCTATCTGGGTCTGTGTGGCCACCTCTTTCATCTCCCTCCGGGTCTGGACCCCTATGTCCCGGACTGAACGAACCCCAGGGGGCCTAACAGGCGCCGGGTACGGGCCAGCTATAGTTATCATGTCCATAGCTGGGGCTGCTGAGGAGACCACTGAGGGAGGCTGGGGAGATTTACGGCGTGGGGTGGGCACTTGTGCAGAGGCCTGGATGTGGGAGGCTGAAGGCTCCTAGGGTCTCACAGGTTCCTGACACTCTGGGGAGTAGGGGTCGCACCTGGTAACATTTAGGGCGTACCATCCATTGTAACCCCAGTGTCGGGTGTAAGTCACCAAGTCTCCTGGCAACAGGTCCCTCCCCGGGTGTCCTTCTGGGAGGTGTGTCTCCACGTCCCGCCGGGTCACAAAGACTTCTAAATAAAGTCCAGGCTCCTGGATGAAGCCCCAACCACCTTTCAATTTAAAGCTCCGTACTGCACCCTTACGCCGCGGCTCCCTCAGGGTACCTTTATCTTTTCTCATCCGGTCCTTATCTGCCCGGTCCTTCTCTATGTGACGTTGGCGAAGCTTCTGGGATTCGCGCTGCTCCCTTTGTCGCTCTGCTTCCTTCTCCCAACGTCTCCACTCTTCCTCCTGACGCCGGTTGTAATTCTCCTCCAGCATCTCCATGTCTCCACCATCAAACTGCAGCTTACGTTGTCCGGTTTGCGGCAGCTCTCCTGGCGCCCCCCAGTCCTGGCGGCGCTCACCTGCGGAGGAAGCAGCCGGCTCTGGAACAGATGACAGTCGGGGCTCCGGTACAGACAGGTAGACCTCTGGTGCCTGCGCGGCCTCCTCCATGAGGACGGGTGTCGCTTCTTCTGTCTCAGCGACTGGGGCAGACAGCGGGATCTGCGGTGCTGCCGGTGCAGAGTTTTTGGCAGGAACGGGTGCCTCCACTGCAACAACGTCAACCGGATCACATTGCAAGGGCTGGGATGCCTGCACGGACTCCTCTACTAGAACGGGTGCCTCACCTTCCGGTACAGACACTTCAGGTAAGAGGGATTGGCGCCGCTCCAAGTTTAGTTTTAGGGCACGCCAGCTGGCTTCCATCCTGGCGACCTCCTCCCGGTGCCGGGCCAGGCCTCTTAGGGTATCCTCCGCTTCTTGCAGCGTAGGAGGGTTTCCAGGCCGGGTGCCCAACGGTGGTTCCGTGGCGATCGGGTCGCTTCCGTGGGGGAGAGCTCTGACTGCTCCATCCCTTCACACTTCTGCTCGTGTCCATTAGCCATCTCTGCCAAGTCACATGTGTCATTAGCATCTGGAGAGGGCCCCTCTTTTGTAGTGAGGTGGGACCTTCGTGTTAGTTTCCGCACACTGAGGAGGATGAGGAGGCGGAACTGAAGAGCTGTGGGGCACGATCTTACATTGCAGTACCATTTAGAGTGGTCGGCCATCGTTTTCACGCCACTGAGTGAGTGTACACCCACGAAGAGCACGCCCTTCTTCTTCACCAGTGCCTCGTCGTGACGCAGATATGGCGGAAAAATGGCAAATACATTCTCTGATGATTTTAGCAATTCTCAAGCACAAAACCAGTTCAATTCAGGCACACAGGACTCGCTTATAGCGAGCTACAGAATCCTGTTCGTGACGCCCAAGTTGAGTCGCACAGAGCCAGAGGTTTTGGGGGTACTCGGCACCGAGCCCATCGACTTCTATGGGGTATGTCACGGCTTTACCCGGCAATTGAATCAGAGTCTATTTTACTATGTAGAAGTGTATAAACTATAAATATATGTATATATATGTCACAATGACATGTATATATATATATGTATTCTATGTGTGTATATTTTGTATTTACAACGAAAGAAAGGTTTTTTTTTGTTGCAATTTTTTGTTCCCATAGACTTACATTAGACTTCCGGTATCGGAATCGGATATCGACGATATTTAGTGATATCGGCGATACCATTTCGATACGATATTTTTTAGATATCGAGCAGTATCGCTCAACACTACTGCCAATGTGTTAATGCCGACACTCCTGTTTTTTCTGCCTCTCCCCAGTCTCAGGATGTTCCTGACTTTTTGACTGATTTTTCGGATGTATTTAGTGAAAGTAAATCTACATCCTTCCCCCTCACAGGAGCTATGATTGCGCTATTGAATTAGTGCCTGGTGGTAAATTTCCTAAAGACGCCTTTTTAACTTGTCTGTACCTGAACACGATGCTATGCGATCTTATATCAAGGAGTCATTGGAGAAGGGTCATATCAGACCATCCCTTTCACCCTTGGGTGCCGGTTTTTTTCTTTGTGGCCAAAAAGGATGGCTCATTGAGACCATGTATTGATTATCGTCTCTTGAATAAGATCACTGTGAAGTATCAATATCCGTTACCCTTGATTTCTGACCTGTTTTCCAGGGTGAAAAGTGCTAGTTGGTTTACCAAGCTTGACCTCAGGGGGCGTATAACCTTATTCGCATTAAGCACAGGGATGAATGGAAGACGGTGTTTAATACCCCAGAGGGGCATTTTGAGTACCTAGTGATGCCCTTTGGGCTCATTAATGCTCCTTCCGTCTTCCAATCCTTCATGAATGATATTTTCAGGGATTTTGTGGATAAATTTCTGATTGTTTATTTGGATGATATCTTGATTTTTTTGGGACTCTCATGTGAAACATGTTCGGACTGTGTTGCAGATTTTGAGAGAGAATGCACTGTATGTGAAGGGATCAAAGTGTCTTTTTGGCATACAGAAGGTTTCATTTCTGGGATTCATTTTGTCTCTGTCTGTTATTGAAATGGACCCGGTCAAGGTTCAGGCCATCTGTGATTGGGTCCAACCTACTTCATTAAAGGCTCTTCAGAGATTTTGGGGTTTTGCCAATTTTTATCGTAAATTTATTGGTAATTTCTCCGGTATTGTTAAACCATTGACTGATTTGACCAAAAAGGGTTCTGATGTGGTGAATTGGCCTCCTGAGGCAGTCTCTGCATTTCAGGAACTTAAGCAGAGATTCACTTCTGCTCCTGTTCTACGGCAGCCTGATGTTTCTCTACCGTTTCAGGTGGAGGTTGATGCCTCTGAAAATGGGGCAGGTGCCGTTTTGTCCCAAAGAAATCCAGAGACCTCTAAGAGTAACCCTTGTGCCTTTTTCTCTCGAAAATTTTCTCCAACTGAACGTAATTATGACGTGGGTAATCGGGAGTTATTGGCCATGAAGTGGGCCTTTGAAGAGTGGAGACATTGACTGGAAGGAGCCAAACATCAGGTGGTGGTCCTCACTGACCATAAGAATCTGGTTTATCTGGAATCAGCCAAGCGACTTAATCCTAGACAGGCCAGTTGGGCCTTGTTTTTCACACGTTTTAATTTTGTGGTTTCCTTTCTTCCTGGCACTAAGAATGTTAAGGCGGATGCCCTCTTGAGGAATTTCCTTGCGGACTCTCCTGAGTTATCTGATCCTGCTGTTATTTTGAAAGAGGGTGTAGTTCTTTCCGCCATCTTGCCCAATTTGAGACTGGCTCTGGAAGGGTGTCAGGAGGATAAACCTGAGCGCTGCCCTATTGGGAAATTGTTTGTCCCAGACCAGTGGAAGAAGAGTGTGATGTCTGAGATTCATTGTTCCACGTTGGCTGGTTATCCCGGGATTTTTGGTACCAGAGACTTGGTGAGTCGGTCCTTTTGGTGGCCTACTTTGTCTCATGACGTCAGGGAATTTGTGCAGTCCTGTAGGACTTGCTCTCGCTCCAAGCCTTGCTCTCGCTCTAGTGGTTTGTTAATGCCATTACCTGTGCCCAAGAGGCCATGGACCCATATCTCTATGGATTTTATTTCCGACCTCCCTGTTTCTCAGAGAATGACCGTTATCTGGGTAATCTGTGATAGGTTTTCCAAGATGATACATCTTGTGCCATTACCTAAGTTACCTTCCTCCTCCGAATTGGTCTCTTAGTTCCTTCAGCACGTGGTTCGGTTACATGGCATTCCCGAGAACATTGTGTCTTACGGAGGAGTCCAGTTTGTTTCCAGATTTTGGAGGACATTTTGTTCTAAACTTGGTGTTCAATTATCTTTCTCCTCTGCTTTTCATCCTCAGACCAATGGACAAACCTGTGAAGGACTAAACTAAGAAAGATCAGGACTGAATGCTCCATTTTGTGCTTGTAACTCCATCTTGTCTTTATGAGATAAATTCTGTTACTAGGCAATAGTTTCTGGCTGGTAGAGAGCCAAATAATTTTTTCTAATTTTAAGTAGAGTAAAGGTTATGGGCTGTAATAAAACCGGACTGCTCCAGTTTGGACAAGATATGAGACCTTGAGTGGTATCACTGTAGAAATGTTTTGAGAACTGAGTAAGATATTGTTCTTTCCTATGTTACGTAGACATGACCATATATGTTGTTTCCTATTTTCTTGTATTCTTATAGGTTAATTATCCTGTAATTCTTATAGGTCAATTTTCTTGCATTTTCATAGGTTAATTGTTGTAGGTGTAGTTTTATACTATTGGTTGAAATACAAACTTACTGAATACTATAAAAGATAATGATATAATACATGGGTTAGGAAATCTACTTTGATTCTCCCAAATAGAGACAAGTCTCTGTGTGGTCATTGCCGGCAATACCCTGTGAAATAATTTGGAAGTCACTTGGTCAACCATGAAGGGTCACTTCAGATCCTCCCTCGACAGTTGGCGCCAAACGTGGGGCCCCCATATAGGGACGCCTCTGCCCCTGGAGGACAACAAGACAAAGGACCCTCGGACCGGACACAGACACTGGAAAATTGGGACTGATCACCCCCCACAACCACGGTAAGTTGGCAGTTATACTGTTCAGACTGACCGTTTGGTGTGGTTTTCCTGTATTTGTTGCTGGAAAGAGGATCTGAGGTTTGTCCCCGATGGTGGTATAATTCTCGGGTGGAATCATATAGAGGTGTAGTTCCGTTGGGGGCCCAGTGTTCGAACCGTACCTCATAAGGGACGGACACCCTGGATTGACCAGTGATTGTAACTCTCTTTTTAGTCAAAATATCCTGAAATCCTGATCACTGTTAGAATCAGGCACGATGAAGTGATCGAAGATTGGTTTAGGATGCGTAACTCAGGAATATATAGATATATATATAACCAGAGGTGTCCGGAGGGATAGTCTAAGACGCCCTCCTCCTTACACTGAGTATTGTGTTGTGGGGCCATCCCTGTGGGGGATAGATAGGCCCGGTGCGACAGACTATACGGCCGCTCTAGGACTGGGCACAATTTAAGTAAGGATATTTAATTAAAGAAGAGTTTGGATTTGTGTGATGGATTGGATACTGTCTGTCTTTGGTTCAGAGACGAAAGAAAAAAAAAATCTGTGAGAAATGCAAAGGAATTCTTCAGGGCGGGAGGATGAAGCCTACGCTATGAGACGAAGGTGTTAGAAAGAAAGGCACGTTGATATGGAGGTAGAAAACAGAAAGTGAATTCTGATTGATTGTGTTATGGTTATAATGAAAAAAAGGAAAGCTGTCTATTACTATAACAGAGATTGAGTGTTTTGTGGAAGGAACTGAGAAAGTGACTGAAAGTACCAGAAAGACAAATAATTAAAAATGATGATTTGGAACAAGGGGTTTCTCTGCTAGATAATAAGATCTTTTCCCAGGAAATTAAGTCTCTTTTCCCGATTGTAAGCTCTGTGCCCCTTAACCCCAGGGCACCAATATATCCTGAGTTGCCAAAACCCAGTGCGCCTCCACCCTATGATCCTGCCGGATGGATTTGTGATGTATGTGGGGTTACTAATCCTCAGTGGAGAGAGACCTGTTACAGTTGTGGAGCAAGGAGACCCGGAGTTGTAGTCCCAACTTTTCCCTTGGTAAATGCTGACGGCACTTATTATCAGCCACCGCCAGCACCTGCTATGCCTAGTATTGCTAGCGGTCAAGAGTATCCACCCCCTCCTACGTTATTCACCCGGTCAGAGACAGGATACACAGAGGAAAGAGAAGATTTTCAGGAAATATATTCCAATGTTATTCCTGGACCCCAATATCATGATGTGCTCTTTAGGATAGGGACAGGGGATCTTACGAAGCAGCATGTTGGGGCCATAGTAAATGCTGCACATAATCAACTCCGCCATGCCGGAGGACTGTCCGCAACAATTTCACAGAAAGGCGGACCCATGATACAGGACGAATCTAATTTGTATATACAGACGTATGGCCAGGTAGAAACAGGACAGGTCACAGCAACCAGAGCAGGACAGCTGCCGTGTCAATATGTAATACATGCAGTGGGACCACGATATAATTCTACCAACATTCCTAGGTCCCAACAATTACTTACTGAGGCTTTCCAGAACGCAATCCTGTATGCCTCCTCTGTCCCCCCCAGTACAATGCCTCAACGTACAATGGCCATACCATTAATCTCTGCCAGTATATTCCAATATCCCAGGAAGGATGCCGCCACGGTCATAGTATCAGCAATAGAACGATGTATACAGGAAAATCCCATAAAATTAGAGGAGGTCCGATTTGTCCTTGACAGCCGCCTAACGGCCCATCAGGCAATACAATCTCTAACTGTAATGGAGCCTCCAGCCCCGTACCCACAGCAGATGCCTCTTGTGCCCGCACTACCACCACCTCCTCCCGCCCCTGAGTTAGTAATATCCGAATTTGAGGAGGATGATGTGGAAACTACTCCTGACCGGTCAAAGTATACCACCTTTTCTCCATTCCAAATAGGCACCCTTTGCAATCAACTACCTGATCCAGAGACTTCCCCTATGGCTTTCTACAGGCAAATGGTAGCGAATCGAGAGATTTATTCCACTCCCCGAAGAGATCTATTACACTTAGTTCGAGTAAAAGCTGGGGAGGGGTATTTTCCAATTATTGAGGGTGCCATAGTGTATAATGTGAACCTGGATGGGGGAACCTATGAGAGTGGTGTTGATTTCTGTAATGCTTTAAAGGTTTGGGCACAAGACAGACTAGCGGACCAAGCTACCTCTCTCACAGATGTCACACAGGACAAGGGGGAGACTGCCGAGAAATTCTATGGGCGTCTCATGGTAGTATTTAAAGATTTGGGTTTTTCATTATATAATAAAGCCCACTCACGTCTTTTTGTGGCAGCTTTGATGTCCGGCCTTAAATCTGAATTGAAGGAGGCAATAACGTCAGTCAGACCTGATGTCGAGAATTCCACTCCGGACGATGCATTAAAAGTAATTAAAAGTTTTCAGAAAAATCTAGCCCGCTCTACTTCAGCAGGGAAATCGAAACCCAAACCAGCCGCAGCGGCTCTCACTCCAGCATTGACCCCCACCTCCTCTGCAAGTACACAGATAGTTCCTTATCAGCATCAGTGTCCTTCACAGCAAATTCCATCTCCTGCTCTCCAGCAATATACCAACTTAACCCTTACTTTGTTCCTGAGAATATTGCTTCCCAGATCCGTCGCGCCAATTCTCGTCTACAATGCTGGCGCTGTGGCCGACTCGGTCACTTTCAGAGAGATTGTCATACCCCCGCTGACAGGTGCTACCCTCAAGTTCCTCCAAAATCTAGAAGAAACCCTGATTACAGACAGTCTCAAAATTCTGATAATCGCCCATACTGAAGGGGTGGCCAACCAGGGTCTGCCATCATAATGTCCTCCACCAAACCTGGGGCATGCTCATCTGTCATGCTTCCTGTAGGGGACACCCTTGTTAAGTTCATGGTAGACACTGGGGCGGCCAATTCCATAATCAAGTCATCAGATGTACCTCCGGATATCCCTATTCAATTCTCAGATCAAGAGCTTGTTTTAATTGGAGTAGATGGTAGACCCAATAAACATACTCTTACAAAACCCATCCCTGTGGGACCTTTCCCTGAAGTTACAGCTCAGTTCGTGATCTCTCCCACATGTCCAGTAAATTTACTGGGGGCAGATTTATTATCACAGTTCCGCTCCAGAATAGAATTCCAAGATGATGGTCAGATGGTTCTTACGTTATATAACCCTTATAAAGATGAAGGTAGCGAGGAAATCTGTATTTTACATGCCCTTCCTACGGTTATGATGGCCCTGATAAGCCCAGACCCTCCCCCGATGGTGCCTGATGATCAACGACTTGCCCCATATCTCTCAGAGATACCATCTAAACTCTGGTCAAAAGGGCCAGATGATATAGGGAAAATGCCTGTAGAACCAGTAAAAGTGTTTCTCAAACCTGGTGCCCCTTTTCCCAAAGTTCATCAATATCCTTTGAAACATGATCAGGAGCGGGGCCTCAAGGGAAAAATACAAACGTTACTCGATAATGGTGCTCTGGTACCATGTGTTTCCCCATGTAACACGCCCTTGTTTCCCATTAAGAAAAAGACCCCACCTGGCCAAACCCCTGTATACCGGCTGGTACAAGATCTACGGGCAGTTAATGCAGTTACTGTTCTGGAAACTCCGGTGGTGCCCAATCCACATACTCTCTTATCCCAGATACCTCAGGATGCTCCTTGCTTCACAGTCATCGATCTTGCGAATGCTTTTTTCAGCATACCATTACACCCAGATTGCCAGTTTTTGTTTGCATTTACTTTTCAGGGAAGACAATTGATGTGGACAGTTTTACCACAAGGGGCCCAAAACAGTCCTAATCAGTTTGCAAAAAATATGGGCGAGTGTCTTTTACCCTGGCAATTGAACCACCCCCATGTCACGCTGCTCCAATATGTGGATGATCTTTTGTTGTGTGCGCGGACGGAGCAGGAAGCCATTGTTGCCACTGTTAGCCTTCTGAAGCATCTGGCAGATCTGAACTGTCGGGTTTCGGCCTCGAAACTTCAGTTCTGTCTTGGTCAAGTGATATTTTTGGGTCACTGTCTCCTTCAGGGTGTCAGACACCTCACAGAAGAAAGAAAAATAGCTATCATCTCCCTTCCTTTCCCAAAAGATGAAACTGAACTCCAGCGTTTCCTTGGACTATGTACTTATTGTTGTCATTGGATACCGGATGCATCCCGGATAATGCAACCCCTTTACAATGCCTTAAAAGACGGTATAATGAACTATAAGGAAAGATCACCGATTTGTATGGAAAGCCTTCGTTGTGCCTTCTCTGAATTAAAGCGGCTTACTGCTTCCGCCCCTGCCTTGGGCATCCCGGACTATACTCCACCGTTCCATTTGTAGGTGTCTGAGAATGAAGGACACGCAGCAGGTGTACTTATACATTCACATGGCAATAGGCAACGACTAGTGGACTATAATTCGGTCCGCCTCGACCCCGTGGCCTGAGTATCATCAAGTTGTATCGCTGTGCTACAATCAACCCCGCTACTTTACTGCAGGTCCCCAAGAAAGATGGCAGTGATGAGGATTATCTCCAACATGATTGTCTCCAACTTCTGACTGAAGAAACAGCTACTCCACCAAATGTCAGTGAGAATCCACTTCCAAATCCTGATCTGGTGTTATACACGGATGGTTCAAGATATGCTGACGAGTTTGGAAGATTCCACACGGGATATGCTGTCACCACAGAGGACACTGTAGTGCACGCAGCTGCGCTCCCGCCATCACAGTCAGCACAAGAAGCAGAACTTCAGGCTCTGTCTACTGCATGTACTTTGGCCAAAGACAGACGGGCTAATATATACACGGACTCACGGTATGCATTTGGTATTGCTCACGATTTTGGAGCTCTATGGGCCAATCGAGGGTTTATTACTACTGCCGGAACTCCAGTGAAAAATGCTGAAGCTATTAAAACCCTCATGGAATCGATCAAATTGCCTACTCAGGTGGCCATTATCAAAGTCAAGGCGCACGGTCCTAGGAACAGTCCACAGACTATTGGCAACGCATTTGAGGATATGCAAGCAAAGGCCGCAGCTCTTCTGCCCGTTGAACTAACCATACCAACTATGATAACCACACGTTCTCAGCATAAACAGTTGCAATAGATCCTGACTCTACAAGAACCTGATGATCTCCAACAGACTGAGGTTTTCTGTCGGACCCCGCGAGACCGCTTATTGACGATGCAGAGAATGTCTCCAAAAGAAGAGGTGAGGCAGTGGAAGGCTGATGGAGCACGTATGGACAATGGTCTCTGGAGAAAGGATCAACTTATGTGTCTCCCTAAGCGGATGTACCCTGCTATTGCTGCATGGGCACATGGACCTACACACCGAGGAAAAAACCAGGCCCTAGCTCTGGTACAAAAATTCTACTGGGCTCCAGGTATTTCTACAGTCCTGACAGCACTCAACCGTGCATGTAATATCTGCCAGACCTGCAATCCCGGTCAACTTCAATGTGTACCTCCAAAGCATCTTGCTAAGCCTAACTATCCTTTCCAAAGGCTCCAAGTGGACCATATCATGTTGCCTAAGTCTGGAAGGTATGAATACTGTCTGGTGGTTGTCGACATGTTCTCCAGTTGGCCAGAAGCATTCCCTGTTACCAACATGACTGCAAAGACCACAGCAAAGAAACTGGTGATGGAAGTCATCTGCAGTATGGAGTTCCAGAAGTCGTTGAAAGTGATCAAGGTCCGGCTTTTTCTTCTCATGTGTATCAGGAGGTTTTGACAATGCTTGGATCCACTGTAGCCCTCCATACTCCGTACCATCCACAATCCAGTGAGAAAGTTGAGAGGTTGAACGGCACACTGAAGGGACAATTGACCAAAATGATACAGGAGACTACGGCTCCATGGCCAGAGCTCCTACCCATTGTACTATACCACATTCGCACGACCCCTATTGCAAAACATGGCCTGTCCCCATATGAGATATTGTTTGGTGCTAGGCCCCCAGTTGCAAATTTCCAGCCTCATCAGTTATCAGAAGAAACTGATCGTGTTGTTCAATATGTTATTCAGCTTAGTAAAAATCTTGCTAACACCCATGCTCTAGTTTCTTCTTCTCTTCCAGATTCAGCAGAAAAATACACTTGTCACAATTTGAAGCCTGGTGATTTTGTGGTTGTGAAAAGGCATGTCAGAAAACATGGACTAGAACCCTTGTATGACGGTCCCTATCAAGTCCTGCTCATCACCCCTACGTCAGTGAAACTGGAAGGAAGACCGACTTGGATCCACGCATCGCACTGCAAGCTGGTTAAACAAGCCAATGGCAAATAAAGGGGACATAATATTTTGGTTTTTCACATTTTCCATATTATTATTGGTGACCACATGGGACAGCCTAAATTCTCCAACGTCCTTGAATAATAAGTTTATACAACATCATGAAAAATTACTGAGAGATTTGTTGGACAATTCCCAGCCTCTGGCAGACTGTTGGATCTGCACGTATTCACCAGTGTCAGCCACGAGTATCCCCTTTTTGGCTATCCCTGTCCCACCTGAGGAGTTATTTGCTTGGACTAACTGTTCTGATACACTCGCTAATAATGCCACAGATAATGCTAAGTTATGGAATACTACTGTCAGTATACCTATTGTGGAATGGGTGGGGTACCCCTAGTGGCAAGGTAACCTTTCAGGAAGCGATACACACCTTCAATATTTGGTCTATAAAGGAGGGGCTTGAGTACCTAAGAATAGGACTAGTCTAACCAATCTAGGGCAAGTTCCAACGTATGGTTTACAAATTAGTTTTAATGTGACTTCACACTCTACTGATGCCTTCAAACCAATATTGTTAGAGAGAATGATACATAATACGTCATGGAAATTTTCTAGTCTGTTTTTACAAGGTTCTAAAAATATCTGCGCTAGTATTCCTGGAAATATACCTTGTAATGAGTCCTCTGAATATGTGCCAGGAACCCCCACCTGTGGAAATCCTAATGTGGGTTATTGTAGTCCTTTAGGACAATCTCCAGCTTGGTGCATGCTTCAGAATGTGTCTGCATTCATAAACTTAGTTCATAGATTGGTACTGCAACATTCAGCCCTATGGGATTTACCTAATGATATGTTCTGGGTATGTGGAGATAATGCTTATAAATGGTTGTCAGTAGGGGTAAGAGGTACATGTACTCTGGCTCGCTTGACCCCAGCCACCTTTGTCCTCTCAAATAAACAGTTGGATACACAGGCTATACCTAAACATACATTATATAAAAGAGCTGCAGACAACTCACCCCGGCCTTCAGGGAGACCACATATAGTACAGATGAGTGTGGCCAATAAAGTTGTCAGTTCTATTTTCATTTACCCTATGATTACGCAAATGTGGGATAAATTGGTTAGGGCCACAGACTATCTAGATGATCAAATTTGGGATATATTGGATATACTTAATACTAGTGTTGCTGTTCAAAACCAACTCATTATAGTTACCAATCAACATACTATAGTACTGGACTACTTAACAGCAGCACAAGGCGGTATGTGTCAGATTATTGGACCCGCTTGCTGTCATTATATAGATCCTAACAGTACTATGAAGTTAAAGTTAGAAGATATTCAAAGACTCAGAGATCAATATGATAAGGATAATAATCGTAATAAGGACAGTTGGTGGGCAGACACTTTCTCCTTTCTTAATCCAGCCAATTGGTTCAAAGGAATTGGGGGTTGGATAGCTGGAATCTTGCAAAGTTTGATACACATCGTTGCCTTTATCCTTATTATGTATGTAATACTAAAACTTGTTTTTTGGTGTATCTCTGTATGTATTAGGAAATTCTGCAATAGAACAGCTAATGATGATACCAAAGACGTTGTCACTCCTGCTCTTCTCGACACTGATTTCAAGAAGTTACCTGATGAAGATATTGAAGTCAAGCGCATGGCTACCTTCAAAAGACCCCCACCATCGTTATCAAAAATTGTTATTCGTAAATTGTAGCATACAGGGGGGATGGGTACGCCGCAACAGACATGTCTGGTAACATGGCATCAGACATGTGAAGACCAGTACCCCTCGAGCTTATAGCTTGGGATAGTACCTCTGATGCTGCACATAAGTTAACAAAATTTATCTAGGGGGGAATGTGAAGGACTAAACTAAGAAAGATCAGGACTGAATGCTCCATTTTGTGCTTGTAACTCCATCTTGTCTTTATGAGATAAATTCTGTTACTAGGCAATAGTTTCTGGCTGGTAGAGAGCCAAATAGTTTTTTCTAATTTTAAGTAGAGTAAAGGTTATGGGCTGTAATAAAACCGGACTGCTCCAGTTTGGACAAGATATGAGACCTTGAGTGGTATCACTGTAGAAATGTTTTGAGAACTGAGTAAGATATTGTTCTTTCCTATGTTACGTAGACATGACCATATATGTAGTTTCCTATTTTCTTGTATTCTTATAGGTTAATTATCCTGTAATTCTTATAGGTCAATTTTCTTGCATTTTCATAGGTTAATTGTTGTAGGTGTAGTTTTATACTATTGGTTGAAATACAAACTTACTGAATACTATAAAAGATAATGATATAATACATGGGTTAGGAAATCTACTTTGATTCTCCCAAATAGAGACAAGTCTCTGTGTGGTCATTGCCAGCAATACCCTGTGAAATAATTTGGAAGTCACTTGGTCAACCGTGAAGGGTCACTTCAGATCCTCCCTCGACAAACCGAGAGAACAAACCAGACCTTGGAGACTTATTTGAGATGTTTTGTGTCTGCTGATCAAGATGACTGGGTCTCTTTTTTGCCTTTGGCCAAGTTTGCTCTTAATAATAGGGCTAGCTCTGCCACCTTGATGTCTCCATTTTTCTGCAATTTTGGGTTTCACCCTCGATTTTCTTCGGGACAGGTGGAGGCTTCTGTCCGGGTGTTGACTCTGTTGTGGAGCGAATGCAGCAGATTTGGGACCAGGTAGTGGAGAGGTTGTCTCTCTCTCAGGCGAAGGCCCAACGGTTTGCCAACCGGCATAGGACTGATGGTCCTCGGTTTCAAGTGGGGGACTTGGTTTGGTTGTCCTCAAGAAATATCCCTATGAGGGTTGCATCTCCAATTTTAAGCCTAGGTTCATTGGAACTTATAAGATCATGGAGATTCTTAATCCTGTTTCCTTCCGTTTGCTTCTTCCAGGGACATTTAAGATCCATAACGTGTTCCACAAGTCCATATTGAAGAGGTTTGTCGAGACAGTGGTTCCTATGGCTGCGCCTCCTGACCCTGTTTTGGTTGAGGGCAATCTGGAGTATGTGGTTGAGAAAATATTGGATTCTCGTTTTTCTAGACAGAAACTCCAGTATTTGGTTAAGTGGAGAGGTTATGGTCAGGAAGACAATTATTGGGTGTTTGCTTCGGACATCCATGCTAGGAGACTGATCCGTGCCTATCACCGAGCTCATCCTGATTGACCTGGTTGCACAAGTGAGGGTTCGGTGACCCCTCCTCAAAGGGGGGTTACTGTTATGAATGTGCTAGAGATGGTTTCTGAGCAGAGGCTCCCTCTGGTGGTTACAGACAGTCCAGAACCTTTCAGCGAGGAATGGCAATCTAGGATCACGGACTGGTCTGATATAAGGGAGGTTCCCTCCCATGATGGTTGCTGGTGATCAATTGTTCTTGTCTCAATTGTGGTTCCTGGTTCATTTGGAAGTTTGCTGAGTCTTGCCTGCATCTTCTGCTATCAGATAAGATATTTTCTGCTTTTATTTTTGTGCTTGCTATTTGCATTGCTTTCTGCACATTTGTGGAGGACAGCCGGGTCCCCTCCTGGGGCCTGAGCTCCTCACAGTTTGTCTGTAGCCTCTGTTGTTTTTTCATTTGCTTTTTCTGCTTTTTCAGCGGCTGCAGCTTGGTTTTGTTCACACTGAGATCTGATTTAGTGGGTGGCGAGATCGTGTGATCTCAGTATTTTTGTAATCAGAATTGTTGGATTTTTGTAGGGTTTTCTGGGTTGCAGAAAGTAATCTCTCCTGTCCTTTCCTATTTAGTCAGCTTGTGGGCCCAGCGTTTGCTCAATCTGTATGTGACAGGCACATAATGCTAACAAAAGCCCACACCAAACACATTGAAGGACCGCAATACCTGGGAGCCAAGGAACAGCGCAATATGTCTCTGAAGAACGCGCCCCGATGCGCGTTTCGGAAATAATTTCCCCTGACGAAGGCATTATTTCCGAAACGCGCGTCGAGGCGCGTTCATTGCGCTGTTCCTTGGCTCCCAGGTATTGCGGTCCTTCAATGTGTTTGGTGTGGGCTTTTGTTAGCATTATATGCCTGTCACATACCTGTATTGCGGTTCTTTAATTTAATGTGTTCGGTGTGGGCTTTTGTTAGCATTATATGCCTGTCACATATATTTGTCGGTGCACTATAGTAAGGAGTTCTATTTACTATATACTCCAAGCGCACAGTTTATTAATTTTTTATTAATCCTCATGTGCACAAGTTATGGTTGTGTAGCTGCCAATTCAATATACATTTTTTATGTGCACAATCTATGACTGGTCAATTGTCAATTTTTATATGCACAGAGTATGACTTATTAGTCGCCAATTTAGTACACATTAACCTCTTATGTGCACAGTTTTTATTCTTTGTGCACAAGTTATGGTTTTGTAGTTACTAATCGGATACATATATTTTATGTGCACTATTTAGGACTAATTAGTTGTCAATCTTTATTTGCACGGTTGTTCACTCACTAGTTGCCAATTTAGTATACATCAATTTTTTTATTGCACAGTTTTTTAGTCACTATTCCTTTGTGCACAATTTGTGATTATTATCAGCTAATCCATCACACACGACACTGTAATATTATATGTTCTTAAAAAATTTTTCTATCTTGGGACCGCCTTTCTGGCTATATTATTTTGAGCCATTGCTTCTATACAGTATATATATGAAGAATATTATATATATCTTTTTGTATAGATAAATTGATATACATGTGAGTGTTGAAGCTATATATGTATCAGCCCGCTATATGTCTCTTAATTTTTAAACATATATTTTAATAATACATGGTTTTATATTTTGAGCCACTTGATTAATAAGGGCAATTTATTTACTGGTGATATTGTGCTCCTGGTCTTTTTTCTTTCTCCTGTCACTGAGGTATTCCCCTCCACACCCTGGGTGAATTTTATTTTTTTACCGTACATAACAGTAAGCGTCCCTTTTAGTATTTCCACTTTCCCACTACTTTGTGGTCTATATGGTGTATGAAATGCTTGCTGTATTCCCAGGGCCTGCATGATTTCCTTCATTATTTCTCCCATGAAGTGTGTTTCCGCATTACTTTCTATGGTTTTGGTTCTATGGTTGCTATCTGTGTTGTATGCTGCTATATATCCTATTGGTATGCACTCTATTCATTGGAAGCAAACAGCTGAATGATACAATCCCCATCTCTGCTATCTGTGTTGTATGCTGCTATATATCCTATTGGTATGCACTCTATTCATTGGAAGCAAACAGCTGAATGATACAATCCCCATCTCTGCTATCTGTGTTGTATGCTGCTATATATCCTATTGGTATGCACTCCATACTTCTAGTTGCTGCTAACCACTGCTTAACCATCTTGCAACATAGTTTAATGTGCCTGGTAAAGCTTTAGTATAATTCATTTTAGCACTGTTTAATACTTACTGCTTCATATCCTGTGACTTGGGCCTCTCTAGATCTTATCAGGTGGAAGGTGCTAAAGCATATAGATGTTACCAGGTCTAGGCCCTTGATCATTTAACCACCTCCTGGTCTGCTGGCCCCAGCTGCCAAATTATCCCAAACCAGCTCCCACAATCCCACTCTCCTAACCCTGTAGTGTGGGCTATATATTTAGGACTAGTCTAAGGGGTGCACGCATGTGTGGGGTGCATGCAGTCAAGCATCCCAGAAGCAAAGCATTACAGAAGATAAGCATCGTGTAAACGGCAGTTATCCATGGCAGTTAATCAGGGCTGGAATCAGGTAGTCCTCATTTTGCTTTCTTTTTAATTATTTACTTTACCTCTATCCTCCTGTGTTCCCTTGCCATCCACATTCACCGCCCCATCCCCCCTCCATCACGACTCATACACATCAGCCCCTTCATACTTCCCTCTCCCATGTACAGCTCCCATGCACTCCTCATCTTCCTGAGAAACCTGAGCCCATCTTGCCCAAACACATCACAGAAAAAACCTACTTACAACTCCAACAACTACCTGCTCTTTATCTTCCTACTCCTACTGATTTCAGGGGACATCTCCCCCAATCCTGGTCCACCATCCCCCAACCTCAATCCCTACCCTACCTCATATCGAAACCATAATAATCTTATTAATATTA
This sequence comes from Oophaga sylvatica, assembly GCA_033576555.1. Taxonomy (NCBI): domain Eukaryota; kingdom Metazoa; phylum Chordata; class Amphibia; order Anura; family Dendrobatidae; genus Oophaga; species Oophaga sylvatica. The sequence continues at coordinate 306,744,203 of JARQOD010000002.1, read as the reverse complement.
CTTGCACTCCCTCATCTCCTTCGTTTAATTGTGCCCTCTGGAATCCACGGTCTGCATGCAACAAGCTATCCTTCCTGCACAACTACTTTCTGAACAACTCTCTTCATCTGTTGGCCCTCACTGAAACCTGGATTCAGGATTCTGACACGGTCTCCCCTGCTACCATTTCCTATGGTGGCTTACAGTTCTCCCATTCCCCGAGACCCGCAAACAGACATGGTGGTGGAGTTGGCATACTCCTGTTCCCACAATGCACTTTCCAGGTCATCCCCCCAATTCCATCACTCTCATTCGCTTCTTTTGAGGTCCACATCATCAGGCTCTTTCGTCCCCTCTCCCTCAGAGTAGCGGTCATATATCGGCCCCCAGGCTCGCCCACCCGGTTCCTTGACCACTTCTCAGCCTGGCTGCCGCACTTCATGTCCTCAGAACTACCAACCCTTATCCTTGGAGACTTCAACATCCCCATTAACAGCCCTACTTCCACATCTGCATCTCAGCTTTTATCACTAACCACTTCTCTAGGCCTCTCACAGCTTTCAACCTCGGAGACACACAAGGATGGTAACACCCTTGACCTGGTCTTTGTCTGCCTCTGTTCAATCTCCCACCTAAATAACTCACCGCTTCCACTCTCTGACCACAACATTCTCTCCTTCACGCTCCCAAATCCTCGACCACCCCAGCGCACTCCTACCTACCACACATTCAGAAATCTACAAGCCATTAACCCTCAGACACTTTCAGACTCCCTACACTTATCGCTGTCCCCAATCTCCTCTTTTTCTTGTCCTAATCTGGCTGTTCATCACTACAATGACACTCTTAGAAGCACCCTTGACCAAGTAGCATCGCTCACCCTCAGAACTTCCAAACACACAGTAAAACAGCCCTGGCTGACATTGCAAACTCAACTTCTTCAGCGATGCTCTAGGAGTGCTGAACGCCTATGGAGAAAAACACGCACATCAGAAGACTTCATCCACTTTAAATTCATGTTAAGAACTTATAATGCTGCACTTCACCTCGCCAAACAGACCTACTTCACCACCCTGATCTACTCACTAGCCAACAACCCCAAGAAACTTTTTGACACTTTTCACTCCCTCCTCAGGCCAAAAGCACAAGCCCCTATCACAGACATTTGTGCTGACGACCTGGCCTCCCATTTTATTGAAAAAATAGATATTATCCGTCAGGAAATCTGCTCTCAACCACCAAGTGCTGTGACTCCATCCCACCCTGCATTTCCCCTGGTTTACGTTCCACATTTGATCCCATTACAGAAGAAGAAGTCTCCAGACTCCTCTCTTCCTCTCGTCCGACTACATGCACTACCGACCCCATTCCCTCACATCTCCTCCAGTCTCTCTCTCCAGTTGTCACAACTCACCTAACTACAATCTTTAATCTCTCACTCTCCTCTGGCATTTTCCCATCCTCCTTCAAACACTCCACCATTACTCCACTACTAAAGAAACCCGCTCTCGACCCTTCCTGCACAAACAACTACAGACCGGTCTCCAATCTCCCCTTCATCTCTAAACTTTTGGAGCGCCTAGTCTACTCCCGCCTTACCCGTTACCTCTCCAATCACTCCCTCCTAGACCCTTCACAGTCCGGCTTCCGCCCCTGCATTCGACCGAAACTGCACTCATCAAAGTGACCAATGACCTTCTTACAGCAAAATGTAACGGTGACCACTCTCTGCTCATTCTTCTCGACCTTTCTGCAGCTTTCGACATGGTTGACCACCGTCTCCTACTGTCTAGGCTCCACTCACTAGGTATTAAGGACACTGTTCTCTCCTGGTTCTCCTCCTATCTTTCTGACCGCTCCTTCAGTGTTTCGTTCTCTGGCTCCACGTCATCTCCTCTTCCTCTCACTGTCGGTGTACCCCAGGGCTCAGTCCTTGGCCCCCTTCTCTTCTCTCTCTACATGGCCCCAATTGGACAGACCATCAGCAGATTTGGCTTTCAGTACCATCTTTATGCTGATGACACACAACTATACAAGTCATCCCCCGACCTTACCCCCGCTGTACTACAGAACGCCAGTGACTGTCTGTCCGCAGTCTCCAACATCATGTCCGCTCTCTATCTGAAACTCAACCTCTCCAAAACTGAACTCCTTCTGCTCCCGCCGTCTATTAACCTCCCTAAATCTGACATTTCCCTCTCCGTGGGCGGCACCATAATAACATCGCTGTCTGGGTGTTATGTTTGACACCAATCTCTCCTTCACCTCCCATATACAATCTCTTGCTCGCTCTTGCCGCCTACACCTAAAGAACATCTCTAGAATCCGCCCTTTTCTCACCATGGAAACAACAAAAACCCTCACTGTAGCATTGATCCACTCCCGCCTGGACTACTGCAACGCTCTATTACTTGGCCTCCCCATTACTCGACTATCCCCTCTCCAGTCCATCCTTAATGCAGCAGCCAGGGTCATCCATCTGGCTAATCGGTACTCGAAGCATCCGCTCTTCGCCAGTTCTTACACTGGCTGCCCATTCATTATTGGATCCAATTCAAAGTACTGGTTCTCACCCACAAAGCTCTCCACAGTGCAGCACCCCCCTACATCTCCTCCCTCATTTCTATCTATCGGCCTAACCGACTGCTGCGCTCTGCAAACGACTTTCGACTAACCTCTGCACTAATCCGTACCTCCCACTCCCGACTCCAAGACTTCTCCCGCGCTGCGCCAATCCTCTGGAATGCTCTACCCCAAGAAATTAGGACTATCCACAATTTGCATGGTTTCAGGCGCTCCCTCAAAACACATTTGTTCAGAGCGGCCTATCACATTCACTAATCAAAGTCATTCTATGTGTAAGTGTGTGTGTGTAGCCCATTCACTATCTCCATCCATCCCTCACTCCCTCAAGATGGCTGGACCATCATTGTAAATGCACCATTGTATATACACACTTGTACTTTGTATCTCCCCCACCTCATTGTAGATTGTAAGCTCTCACGAGCAGGGTCGTCTTATTTTGCTTTAATTATTGTTTTGTTAACGTTGTTACTTATGACTTGTGTTTTGAAACTGTTAAACTGTAAAGCGTTGCGGAATATGACGGCGTTATATAAATAAAGATTATTATTATTATTATTATGGTTTCTGGAACCCCATATCTGCAAATATGTTCTTTCATCAGTTTGTCTGCAGTCGTTTTAGCATTTGTGCATTTTACCGGATAGGCTTCCGGACAACCAAAGAAGAGATCTACACATACTAGGATATGTTCATACACTCCTACCTTGGGTAGCTGTATGTAGTCAATCTGCAGTCTCTAAAATGATTAGAGAGGCCTGGGTGTCTCTTTCTTAGGGACTTTTACTATTTTACCTGGGTTGTGCTTTGCACAGATGAAGTATGACTGCACGAGTTTCGTGGCTGTGTAACTGAAACCAGGAGCGATCCAGAAGGCATTTACCATGGCACACATGTGATTTTTTGAGGCGTGAGTTGGGCCATGTGTTGCTTGCGCCATGAGAGAGAACAGGGACCTCGGTAAACACAATTTATCCTTATTCTCCCATACTCCATTTGAGTTTAGCTCAGCTCCTATTCTCCCCCAGTGTTCCTTCTCTGTTTGGGCAGCCTGTTACCAGAGGGATTTCGGGACATCTAGGCTCAGTGTGGCTGGAATTCGCTGACTCCCCTCCACTGTCCTCTGCTCCCTAGGCTGCCTTGCTGCTACTTTAGCAACCTCCTCTGCTCTTCAGTTGCCCTCTACCTCCAGGGAGCCACCTTTTGTGTGTGTTTTCACATTAATTATGCCAACCTGGACTGGTAACATTAACGCCTCCATTAATTGTTTCACCAACTGTGCATTTTTAATGGGCTTACCAGCTGATGTAAGAAACGCTCTGCTTCTCCAGATATTGCCATAATCATGGGATAATCCCCATGCATAATTCGAATCTGGGTAAATGTTAGTGACTTTACCTGCAGCAGCTCTACTCTCCTCAGTGAGTTTCCTTCAACTCTGCCTCCTATGCTGACATGTGAGGAGGGAGTAGTTCAGCTCGGATTACCTCATCTGAGGATACTACTGCATATCCAGTGTAGAACCACCCATCCTGGTGGTATCTGGAGCCAGCTACAAAAAGATCAAAATATGCATTAGGAACAGGTTTTTCATGAACGTGTGCAAAACCCACTGTCTTCTGACCCATCAGTTCCATGCAGTCATGTTCGTGCATCATGTCAAAGTACTCTTCCTCACTTGCTAATACTGTCACCAATTCCCCCTTTTCTGAATCCACAGGCAGAAGGGTGGCTGGATTCAGAACATTACATCTTTTGAGAGTGCCGTATTCAGGAATTAGTAGAGCACATTCAAGTCTGACCTGTCTGGCCATAGACAGGTTTTTTGGTTGAACTTGTACGAGTATAGCATGGATGTCATGTGCGGAGTATATTGTCAAAGGAAAAGTCAGTGTGATCTCAGATGCCTGTCCTAGCAGTAGTGCAGCAGCCCCTACACCATGAACACACGTAGGAGACCCTCTGATCACTGGGTCTAATTGTGCTGAGTAGTAAGCTATCGGTCTCTGTTTTCCACCATGCTGTTGTGTCAGCACTGCTGTAGCATGACCTCCTTCTTCTGTGCAGAACAAGAAAAATGGCTGATCATAGTTTGGAATGCCTAGGGCCAGGGCTGACACAATGAGCAGCTTGAGAGAATGGAAGTAATCAATTGTTTCTTGAGTGAGAGGAAAGGGGTCTAATGACAAGCAGTCATAGAGTAGTTGCATCATTTGTGAAGCAGACCTTATCCAAGGCCTATAATAGGTCATCAAGCCTAGGAAAGTGCGTAGATGTCGGTGTGACCAGGGTAAAGTGAGATTTTGAACTGCCTGTTTTCTCTCTTCAGTCAGGTGTCTTGTACCTTCAGCAATACAGTGGCCTAAAAATGTCACCTTTTGTTTGCAATATTGTAATTTGCCACATGAGACTTTGCAACCCTTTTCTGCTAAAAAGCATAGCAAGGAAACTAGCTTCCTAGTCTGGGCAGCAGAGCAAAAGGTCATCCACATACTTTAATAGTACAATCTGTGGATGAGGTGGTTGCCACTGCTCAAGGATCCCTGCCATTGCTGTTGAATAGATGGTAGGGGAGTTCTTTCCTCCCTGCGGGAGGACAGTCCAACAGTATTGTTTACCTTTGTGAGTAAAAGCAAAAAGATACTGATAATCAGGGTGTAGGGGTATGAGTTGCACACGTACCAGGGCTTATGGGGTACTCGGCACCGAGCCCGTTCACTTCAATGGGGAGAGGTCACGGGTAGCACAGCTCGGTCCGTTGCCCTGGGCGCTCATTCAAGGGGGATATTTACAGGGGATTTAGTAATGTTCGTGACGCCACCTGTGGTTTCTGATCAGGGTGACCAGCGCTGCAGGGTGAATCCTCTGAGGGGATGTTACTGGGCAGCAAGGTGTTAAGTCTTCCACAGGTAAGACTGGTCCCTCTAGGTATATGGCGGTGCAGGGTGCAGGCAATAAGGCAGACACACACAAGTCAGTGTCTTTCCATACCTTTTCTGGTGGTATTTGCAGGTATGTCCCGGGAAGCTGCTCAGGGTGGAGGATGCACATCCAGTAAGCACTGTGTAGGTTTAAGTCCTCCTTTCTTCCAATGTGTGTGAGTTTCTAACCTGCATGAAGCCAAGTTTAACTCCGTGTAGAACAGCTATGCCCGGCCGACATTGTGGTGGAGCCTTCTTTTGGACAGAACTAAGTCTATGTGGCTGATCAGGCCTGACTCCTGTTCTTCCTGACCCCGGTTACGTATCAGCACTGAAGGGCCCCCTCTGCGACCTGAAGTCCAGCAGGGTCCCCGGTTTCTCCCACTAGCCGTGAAGGAACTAGCAAGCTCGGACCCGGTGTCCGGTTGGGCAGAGTGGAGTTCAGCTATCGTTGCTATATCACCTCAGTCACTCTTTCTTCTTCTTTACCACTCGCCTGTCGCCCTACTCACACCCTTAACATAAGCACAGGCAACAGTAGGTGTAGTCGTCAGCTTCCTTCTATCCACAGCTCACTGACTGTTTCTCAGTCGACTCGTTGTTACAAATAGCTGTAGTTCCCTGCCTTCTGCTCCTTCATAGGCTCTGTCCAGAGTAGCTATCAGGACCTTCCGTCAGACTGATTTCACGCTCACTCCGAGAGTCACTTTCCACATTCATAAGGAACTAACAGTCAGCCTGTTCTGAGGTAACAGCTCGTCTTTCTTCCTCTGTCTCATCTGACAGGAATCACCAACCATCTGAACACGCACTGGCTCAGACAAAGCTCTGACTAGACTGAACTCACTGCTATGTCTCCCACACTCTTATATATTCTAAGGCTCCCTCTGGTGGCACTATAGGGAAGTGTGAGTGTGAATGAATATCAGGTGTTTGTGCATTACCTTTCTGTGCATCCTCCAGGGAACATGTGTCACCAAGCGCAGCTGGGCCACACAGGTACAGAGAAGAATGCATTTACCAAATCAATGACTGTGAAACATCTTGATGTCACTGGGATCTGTGACATTAAGGTGTGTAGGTTAGGGACAATTGAGGTCACACTCTCTGTAACATCATTAACAGCCCTTAAATCATGAACCATTCTGCAAGTGTCGGGGAACACTTGGGTCCTTTTTTCTTAATGGGATACAAAGGGGTGTTGCAGGGGGAAGATCTTTGTACCAGAGCCCCAGCCTTGACATACTCTTTAATATCCCTGCTCAGGCCATTGATTTGGCTAGGCTTAAGGGGTATTGTTTTAAACAAGGAGTGGTTCCCTCTTTTAATTTTATCATTACCAGGGGAATGGGCAGCCGACCCACATCAGTTTTTCCTTTTGCCCAAATGGTGTCTGGTACCTGACTCATTTCCCTGTCTTCAGACATTCTGGTGTCAGGTGCTGCTTTCACTGCTTTTATCATATACACCATTGCTTCAATGTTACACAAGTATTTTTATCTGAGAGGGGACTTGTGACTGTAATACCCTCAGGAGAGTACTGTATGGTGGCCTGGATAGCACTCTACACATCTGCTTCCAGCAAATTCATAGGGATATTGTCACTAACAATAAGCTTTGTAAGCACCTCTTAGCTATCTCGCAATTTTAGTTTAATTTGTTTAGTCATAGGGGCTTCAGTCACTTGTCCCTCTACCCCCACACATTCCGCCACCTCTTTAGTAATCATGTCTGGCATTATCAAGTCTTTGTGCACCACAGTCCCGGCTGCACCAGTGTCAATCAAAAATTCTGCCTCTTTCCCCCCAGACATTGTTATGGTCATCATCAAGGTAGGACCAGGTCCTGGGGGACAAGAACAGGGTACACATTTGTCACTGGCTTGCCAATTTCCTAGTCTGAATACAAAGGAGGTGGAAGATTGGTCTGCTTAGTCTTCCTTGTAGGGTTTTTGCAGTGTTTGGCGTAATGTCCATTTTCCCCCCAATTCCAGCACCTCACTGTTTCTAGGTCATTTGGTCCCCTACTATGTCTCCACTGTTTCCCTTGTGCTCCAGCATACATGACAGGTTGTCTTATCGTCCTTGTTTGTTCAACTCCTTTAGCCAGCTTCAGGAGATCTTTTGGATCTACATTTCTTCATTCAGGTTAGGCTGTCTGTACTGCGTCTCGTAGGCCTTTGTCCATACCGTCAATGAATGCATTTACCAGTATTTTTACATCAAGTGGGTTTATGGGACTGTACCACATGTCTTCCCACTTCAGCTGTATTCGTCCAAAGTATATCTCTACACTCTCTCCTTTTTGCTGTGTCATGTTAGTCAGGAGTATAGATTGCTCTGATTGTTTCACTGTCGCCCATTGTTTTAGTGATTCACAGTACGTCTCCCTGGACCATGCAGACTTATCATCCATGCCCCATGTTTGATCCTTTGTCACATCTGTATGAGTCCTAATTATGTGTCCTATTACATCACCTGCCTTTGTGTTCACCAAACTTTCTAGGTCTGCCCAGGTACACCTATATGCCCACTGTATCTCCTTTATTTGTCTGTAAAATGGGAAAGGTTGGTTCTCAGGGTTAGGCAGCTGCTTCAGCATAGATAGCTGGTCAGAGGGGCTCCAGGGATAATACTCCTGTATCTGTCTTGCTCTAGTCACTTTTCTTGGTCCTGATGTGGATGTTTCTCTTGTGATGGGTCTGGTGGTGGAGGTGGTCGGTGGGGGTGACATGCTATTCTACAACTTCCTCCCTCTCAGGACTACTGTCAGTTTCCTCCAAAAGTCAATTCCCCCATTAGTGAGTCAGCCTCTTCTGTCACTACATGTGATCTTGTCCAGACAGGATTTAGTGCAATTCTCTTAGATCGGGTTGCAGCACAGGTCACACAAGTATCTCTACAGTCTGGGTTTGGCTGACCATAATGTTTACAAGTCCACCTGTCTTGTCTGGGTTTCTGGTTATACAGAGATGGGGCTGTAGCAGTTATAGTCATAGATTTTTTTGCATCAAAACAGTCATAATACACCTTAAGTCCCACTGTAGTCTCTTTATTTCCGTACTGATGTATTTCCTCTGCCACACGACACCATTTATTCGCTTGTTGCTCTCTTCCCTTATCTTTTATCTAACCTTTATTCTCTTCCCTGAAACTGTGCCAATTTTGTACATCCAAACATCCACACTCTGGCAAGTTTGCCTTTTTAAATATCGGTACCACATCTTTCACTGCTTCCTTTCCTTCTCTGTCTTTTACAATCTGTATAGCTGTTTTGGATCCCATTGGAGGCCCTGACTGCACACAGAACAAGTGGCCCATGGCTTCAACTTATTCTCCAGACCGCTCACCTTTCTGCAAATGCCCTCTCAGTGTGCCTGGCCCTTGTGTGCAGGCCACACTTTAGCAAGTCAGAATGAGCCTGTCAGGTGTAGCAGGAAGACTCCTTGTCTCTCACCTCTTAGACCGGCTGACTAAAGTAAGAAGGCTCAGGCCTCTCACCTACTAGACCAGCTCCATGGACAGTAGAAAGGCTTAGGCCTCTCAACCACACCAAAAAAACGCTGACTAAAGTTGGAAGGCTCAGGCCTTTCACCTACTAGATCAGCCGAACAGTTCACTATCCCCTTTTGCTGATCCTCAATCAAAGTAATACAAAAGCATTAGTGGAAACGCGATGATTTACTGAATTGTGAACGATTTTTCCTGACTTTGAGTAAAAATGCTCAAAGCGAACACGAACCCAAATGTGCTACGTTCATGCCAATTTGAAATTAGTGAATGTTCGCTTTTCTCTATTCCCCTGCCTCTTCTGCATCTGGAGTGTGTCCACCCAGTCTTCACTCCTTGGTTGTCCAAGGAACTGTGACCTCTGCTGCCAGCGTTTTCATATAGGAATTTTTTTAATAATTGTTCAATTAGGGCTTTCTGGTACTGCAACATTTTATTAGACCTCTACGCCACAGCAAGGAGAGATGTAAAGTTCTCCTTATAGCATGGGTCTAGACGGGCGACCAACCAGTAATTAGTGTTGGACAAAATGCATACAACATGAGGGTCAAGGGAAAGGCAGCAGAACAAAAATTCAGTCATGTGTGCCAGACTGACAACAGCCAAGACTTCTTTGTCCCCATCTAAAGGGCGACTGTCCATGTTGCCTTCCTTGTCCTCCTCCTCATCCTCCCTCTCATCCTCCATGCCCTCCTCATCTTCAGGCCATCCACGCTGAACAGATGGGATGAAGGTGGTGTAGGTATTACCGTCAACAGCGCAAGCAAACCGATCCTGTTCCTCCTCATTATCACTCAATTTGCATTGAGAAGATGAGATGAGGCTGGGCTGTGTAGCATCAATCAGTATAGTTTCTTGCTCCATTTCAACTCACTACGCTTACAAAATCTCCTCTATAATTGTGAGCAGCGAGCATTTCAATAGACAGAGAAGCGAGATGGTGACACTGATTATTATGTCATCACCAGGGACATGAAAGCCGTACCAGGAATCGTTGTAAGTGACGTGCCTAATGGCTAATCCTGAAGCCAGAGTCGAGGATGTCACAGTGGCAGAGATACTGTCTTTGGCTCAGAAGCAACAGTGCCGAGATCTGCTTCAGCGGAACCGAGATCTGTTTTGTGGAGCATGAAATCCTGATGGAACCGCAAGTGAGGATGAACCAAAAGCTGTATCAGATTCTCGATGCTCGCTGTGAGTTGATCTTAAAGCAGAATGTTGAGTGTGGGCTTTGTTGAGGAGTCAAAGAGTGGCTGATCCAACCCCATTGTCCTTGTGCCGAAGCCTGATAGAGAGTGGCATTTCTGTAATGACTACAGGAAGCTGAACGAGGTGTCCAAAATCAACGCATATCTGCCCAGGGTCGATGAGCTCATTGAGAGGCTAGGGTCAGCCAGATATATTACCACCCTTGACCTAACGAAATGGTACTGGCAGATTCTCCTGTCTCTACTTTCAAGAGGCAAGTTTGAACGTTTCTGGGAATTGTGGCATACTATCAGTAACAAATGTCTTTCAAACCAGCATTCTCAGGTAAAGGGAAAGAATGGTGAGCTGTTTGCATAGTTTTTCCTCCTCTGTTTTGCAGTCAACAAACTAGCTGGCCTGCACAATGTGTAGTTAGCATATTAGGAAACATTGTTCAATGACCCTGCATGAAAGAAGAGTCAACATTTCAGACTCTTGACCAACTGAAAAAAATGCATACATTCAAAAGTCAGCATATAGATAACAGTCTATTTTTCCTGGCTTGCTGGATTTCTTTTGTGGGGCAAGAAGCCATTTCGCTTTTTCAGAGCCTTTGTGCTACCAGTAGCATGGAAGCCCCCTATACATTGACAGATGATGATGATGGACCTGAGTGGGACTTGTTTTTTAGAGAATTGAGTTTAAGCTCTTATTGGGAACATTTTGCATAACATTTTGGATCACATGTGTCCTGCCCTCTACGCTGAGTACTTACATCGGGGTTTCCATCTAAATCTCCAAGTGACGTGATTCAGATGAAACTCACGAGGGATTCATTCATTATAATGAGGCAACAGAGTTACTCTGGACTCCATCTGGCCTCTGTTGAGCAGTGTCCTTCCTTTTCAGAAGTGCACAAAACTATGGCTGACAGTGCTTTTATGCACACTTATCACCTTCACCTCTGGGCCATTTTCTGTTTTTGCATTTTTGTTTTTTGATCCCCTTCTTCCCAGTGCCATAACTTTTTTATTTCTCTGTCAATATGGCCATGTGAGAGCTTGTTTTTTGCAAGATGAGTTGTGCTTTTGTATGACTCTATTGATTTTATCATAAAAGTACTGGAAAACAGAAAAAAAATTCCAAGTGCTGTGAAATTGCAAGAAAGTGCAATTACACAATTGTTTTTGGGGTTTATTTTTTACCATGTTCACTAAGTGCTAAAACTGACTTGCTATTATGATTTTGCAATTTTCAAACTTTTACGTTTTGTGCCCTTACCAGAGAGTCATATTGCACAAAATAGTTAATAAATAACATTCCCCACATGTCTACTTTACATCAGCAGAATTTTGGAAACATAATTTTTTTGTTAGGACGCTATAAGGGTTAAAAGTTGACTAGTAATTTATCATTTTTCCAACAAAAATCACAAAACCATTTTTTTAGGGACCACCTCACATTTGAAGTGCGTTTGGGGGTCACTGTGGCAGAAAATACCCAAAAGTGATACCATTCTAAAAACTGCACCCCTCAAGGTGCACAAAACAACATTCAATAAGTTTCTTAACCTTTCAGGTGCTTCATGAGAACTAAAGCAATGTGGATGGAAATAATTAACAGTTTACTTTTTTCACAAAAAAATTATTGTGAAACTAAACTTTTTTATTTTCACAAGGGTATTAGGAAAAAATGGACCATATAATTTGTTGTGCAATTTCTCCTGAGTACGCTAATACCCTGTATGTGGGGGAAAACCACTGTTTGGGCGCATGGCAGTGCGCAAAAGGGGGGGAACACCGTTTGACTTTTTGAATTGGCTGGAAGGAATGGCAGGCAACATGTCACGTTTGGAGACCCCCTGATGTACCTAAACAGTGGAAACCCCTCAATTCTACCTCCAATTCTAACACAGCCCTAACCCCACCCCTAACCCCAAAACACCTCTAATCCCAACCCTAACCATAACCCTAACCACTATCCTAACCCCAACACCACCCTAACAACAACACAACCCTAACCCCAACCCTAGCCCCAACCCTAAATCAAGCCCAACACTAACTCTAGCTCTATCCCTAGCCCTATACCTAACCCTTGCCCAACCCTAAACCTATCCCCAACCAAAACCCTAACCCTAGCCCTAACTGTAACCCTAGCACAACCCTAACCCTGGCTATAACCTCAACTATAACCTCAACCATAACCCTAGCCCTAGCCCAACCCTAACCCTAGCTATAACCCCAAATATAACCTCAACCATAACCCTATCCCTAGCTCCAACCCTAACCCTAGTTATAACCTCATCTATAACCCCAACCAAAGCCCTAATCCTAGCCCAAACCCTAATGGAATTTTTTGTTATTATTATTTTTACCTAAGGGGGTGATAAACAGGGTTTGATTTACTTTCTTTATTTTGATCACCGTGATAGGGTCTATCATGGTGATCAAAATGAACCAATAGGAGAAATCTCCTATTGTTGCAAGGGGCCAGCTGGTAGATCTTGTTGGGCGCACTGTGCATGCGCCCGCCATTTTTTTCCCGGGAGAAGACGCTGAGGGCCAGAGGACACAGCCAGAGGGACCATGGGACATCGCTAGTACCAGGTGGGTCAGGGGACCACATTTCTCTCTCCTTTGATGTGCTTGATCATGTCAGAAGAGAGAGAAATTAATAGAAAATCTGACTTTTTTTGCGGTCACCGTTATTCTTTAAATAACGGTGATCACAACACTGGGGTCGGTAAAAACCAACCCGAATCATGTTCTCTGCGGTCCCAGCTACCCCAGGTAGCCGAAACCCCAGAGATTTTCTGACCCTGGGGGGGTGCTATAACCTTATTTCTCAGTGCCGTTAAAAAGTGATGATGAGGGATAAGTACCCTTAACTGCCGCCATTAAAAGGCATATCGGTGGTCATTAAGGGGTTAATGGGGCAAAAGGAGGGTGATTTGAACTTTTATATCTCTTACATTTTTTAAATATTTTTAAAAACATTGTTGTTGCATTTTTGACTTGCTTCAATAGTCTACTTTGGAGACTTTTAACTGTGAACTTCTGATCGCTTGTACTGCACATAGTAATTGATCATCTGTTATGAACACCAGCCATGGGTCTTACTCATAGTAGATCAGCAATTACAACCATGGGGGTCTCCTGCAGACCCTGGGTTGTCATGCCAACCCATTGGCGCCCTGCAATCATGTTACAGGGGCACCGAGGCACAGATCTACTGATGCACTTCTGGCATCGATCATGTTAAATGCCACTGTCAGAGATTGACAGCGGCATTTAAGATGTTAACAGCTGAGGGTGTATCACAATTTCACTCGCGGCTGTTAGGGGCATATGTCAGCTGATAAAATCAGCTTTCATGTTCCGGAAAGATGTGGGCTCAGCGCTGGAGCCAGAATTAAAGAGACACACAACAGATGACATATTTATATGTCATCTGTCGTGAAGGGGTTGAAAACACAGACACCGCTGAATCATAGGCCAGATAGCTCCACAGTGTTTCCATCTGCCTCATTATAGGGAATCTTCCGCTGGGGATTCCATCTGAATCATGTTTTTCAGAGATTCACACGGAACCCCCAGTGTAAGCGCTTAACAATGAGCGCAGGATAAATGTGAGCTGAGCCTTACTGCGAGCTTTTGGAGGAAGAATGAACCAATCAATAGCAGGTAGAGTTGAGCGATACTTTCCGATATCCTAAAGTATCGGAATCGGAATGGTATCGCCGATATCACTAAAATATCGGCGATACCCGATACCGATACCGGAAGTCCCATGTAAGTCTATGGGAACAAAATATCGCAACTAAAAAAACCCCATTCTTTCCTTGTAAACACTAAATATACACACATAGAATACATATATATATATTATACATGTCATTGTGACATATATATATACATATATGTATAGTTTATACACTTCTACATAGTAAAATATCCTCTCTGATTCAATTGCCGGTAAAGCCGGCTTCAGTGAAAAGACAGAAGCACCCGACATGAAATGACACTTGGTGTACATAGGGTTAACCATGTCTTTTCATGTCGTTTGCTATCTGATTTGCACAAACAATTAAATCAGACTATGTGTGCAAAATTTCACACCTGTAGGGGTTAATTAAAGGTGTAAATTCGTTGTAAAAAAAACGGACTTTTTTGCTACGAATTTACACCTTTAATTAACCCCTACAGGTGTGAAATTTTGCACACATAGTCTGATTTAATTGTTTGTGCAAATTAGATAGCAAAGGACATGAAAAGACATGGTTAACCCTATGTACACCAAGTGTCATTTCATGTCGGGTTCTGCATTTTCACAAAAGCCGGCAATTGAATTAGCGGCTATTATACTATGTAGAAGTGTATGAACTACAAATATAAATATATATATATATGTGTCACAAATTCAATGACATGTATATATATATATGAGGTGTAAAATTGCTGAAAAAAAATGCGTGGGCTCCCGCCCTATTTTCGCAACCAGACAGACAAAGCCAGTGAGTGGGGGCAGATAATAATAGCCCAGAGAGGGACCATTATTTTTGCCCCCCCCCCGGCTACTAACATCTGCCCCCAGACACCCCAGGAAAGACAAATCTATAATTAGATTCGCCCTTTCTGGCACTTTGCCCGTCTATTCCCATTGCCCTGTAGCGGTGGCGAATGGGTTAATATGGGGTTAAAGCCACCTTGCTATTGAAAGGTGACCTTAAGCCAGGTTAATAATTGAGAGCTGTCAATTAGACAACTATCAATTATTAATCCTATTGCATGAAATAAAAATAAAACACACACACTTTAATTAAAAATCATTTTAATGAAATAAAGACACATGTTTTTGACCATCTTTTATTTTACTGCAAAAAACATTTCCTGTAATAAAAATAAAATAAAAAAGCAAAATTATTCTTACCTATCCCATGCACAGTCAGGTCCCACGGTGTAATCCTTCAGAAAGGGTTAATGTTTACTGCAGGGACCGCAGCTAATGCTGCAGCCTCACAGTAAACCCCAAATGAATGAGTTCCTCTCCTGCCTGACAGGAGAGTAAAGGCTGGGTGTCACATAACGATACACCAGCGATCCCGACAACGATATGCACTTGTCAGGATCGCTGGTGTATCGCTACATGATCGCTGCTGAGCTGCCAAACAGGCAGCTCAGGCAGCGATCTGGGACAGCGACACTGCGGGTAACATCGCTTAAGGGCCCGTCTCACATAGCGATATCGCTACCGAGATCGCTGCTGAGTCACTAGTTTTGTGACGCAGCAGCGAGCTCACCAGCGATATCGCTGTGTGTGACATTCAGCGACGATCAGCCCCCCTGCCGGGTATCGCTGATCGTCGCAGAAATGTCAGGACCTTTTTTTGATCGCTGGTTTCCCTCTGACAGGCACGCATCCTGCGTGTGACAGGCGGGAGACCAGCGATCCGCTGGTAACCAAGGTACACAGCGGGTTTCCAGGCACCGCGCAGCGCTTGGAAACCCGCTGTGTACCTTGGATACCAGCTCCCTGCATCAGGGCGCTGGTATCCAAGGTACACAGCGGGTTTCTAGGCACAGCCCCGCGCCTGGAAACCCGCTGTGTACCTTGGTTACCAGCGGATCGCTGGTCTCCCGCCTGTCACACGCAGCGATGTGTGCCTGTCAGCGGGAAACCAGCGATCAAAAAAAGGTCCTGACATTTCAGCGACGATCAGCGATACCCGGCAGGGGGGCTGATCGTCGCTAAATGTCACACACAGCGATATCGCTGGTGAGCTCGCTGCTGCGTCACAAAACTAGTGACTCAGCAGCGATCTCGGTAGCGATATCGCTATGTGAGACGGGCCCTTAAGTGGAAAGCTTAATTGATTGCTTTCCACTTTCACTTCAGGTCAGCCAGGGACACAATCAGTGACGTCAGAGGGAACTGATTAACAAAAATAGGGGTTCCCTTCGAAAAAAAAATGGGTGGGGTCCCCCCTATTTTTGTTAACCAGCCAGATGAAGCAGACCGCTGAGGCCTGGATTTTCAGGCTGTTAAGGAGCCAAGATCCATGGACCTTGCCAGCCTGATAATACTAGGCCACAGCAGTCTGCATATCTTGGCTGATTAACAAAAATAGGGGATCCCCTCGAAAAAAATTGGCGTGGGGTCCCCCCTATTTTTGTTAACCAGCCAGATGAAGCAGACCGCTGAGGCCTGGATTTTCAGGCTGTTAAGGAGCCAAGATCCATGGACCTTGCCAGCCTGATAATACCAGGCCACAGCAGTCTGCATATCTTGGCTGATTAACAAAAATAGGGGATCCCCTCGAAAAAAATTGGCGTGGGGTCCCCCCTATTTTTGTTAACCAGCCAGATGAAGCAGACCGCTGAGGCCTGGTTTTTCAGGCTGGTAAGGATCCAATATCCATGGACCTTGCCAGCCTGATAATACCAGGCCACAGCAGTCTGCTTAGCTTGGCTGGTTAACAAAAATAGGGGATCCCCTCGAAAAAAAAACGGCGTGGGGATCCCCCCTATTTTTGTTAACCAGCCAAGTAAAATGCAGACTGCTGCGGCCTGGTATTAAAAGACTGTCAAGGCCCATGGATTTTGGCCCTCAACAGCCTGATAATACCAGGCTACAGCAGCCCCACATTTGGCGCATCAAAAGATGTGCCAATTGTGGCACTTTACCCGGCTCTTCCCACTTGCCCTGTAGCGGTGGCAAGCGGGGTAATAAGGGGTTAATGTCACCGTTGATTGCACGGTGACAATAAGCCCGGTTAATAATGGAGAGGCGTCAATAAGACACCGATCCATTATTAATCCCAAAGTTATTAAATGTATAAAAAAAAGACAAAGCAAGAAAAAAGTATTTTAATGAAATAAAAGAGACAACACAGTTTTCATTAATTTTATTACTCTCTCATTCCTGCGACGCCATCGATCTCCTGTAAAAAAAGAAAAAAAACAAACCAACAGTATACCACCTGTCCGACGCAGTCCATAACGACAGTCCCACGACGATCCAACTCTGCTACATCGCAATGACAGGCAGAGCCTGACATCCCGGCGCAGCACAGCTGATTACCTGCTTCCCCGGCGGTGACGTCATCGGACTGACTGCTTTACGGCCGGGATTACCCAGCAGTCACTGCAGTTATCGCGAGAAACTGCATGTGACCGCCGGGGAAAGAAGATTGCGGCCATGAAGCAGTCCAGCCCGTGACCGCCGGAGATCTTCTGCCAGGTAAGTGCCGCTGACTCCTGACAGACCCGACCGACGGACACTGACAGTGACAGTGACAATCCCGATTCCGGTATCCGATATGACGAAAATATCGGAACTCGGAATCGGAATTCCGATACAGCCAATATCGGCCGATACCCGATATTTGCAGTATCGGAATGCTCAACCCTAATAGCAGGTCAAATATTGATCTAACCCCTTAATGACCACTGATACGCCTTTTAACGGTGGCAGTTAAGGGCACTTATGCCTCAGCGCCACTTTTTAACGGCGCTGAGAAATAAGTGTATAGCACCCCCCAGAGTCGGAATTTCTCAGGGGTCTCAGCTACCAGGGGTAGCTGAGACCCCAGAGAACATGATTTAGGTTGGTGCTTACTGACTCAGTGTTGCAATCACCGTTAATCACGGAATAACGGCGACTGCAAAAGAGAGTCAGATTTCCCATTTAATTTCTCTCTCCTCTGATGTGATCGCACATCAGAGGAGAGAGAAATGTAGTCCCACAATTCCCCCTGCTACCTCCAGTGTCCCTTGACCCTCCTGCACCCCAACCCCCCGGCCACCGGCGTCTTCTTCCAGGAAGAAAATGGAGGGCGCCCGTCGAGATCTGCCGGCCGGCAACCAGCATTTTTCCTATTGGTTAATTTTGATCACTGTGATAGACCCTATCACAGTGATCAAAATAAAATAAATAGCAAAACAAACCCCCCTTTTTCACCCCCTTAGGTAAAAATAATAAAATTAAAAAGAAATAATAATAATAATAATAATCTTTATTTATATAGCACCAACATATTCCGCAGCGCTTTACAGTTTAACAGTTTCAAAACACAAGTCATAAGTAACAACGTTAACAATACAATAATTAAAGCAAAATAAGACGACCCTGCTCGTGAGAGCTTACAATCTACAATGAGGTGGGGGAGATACAAAGTACAGGTGTGTATATACAATGGTGCATTTACAATGATGGTCCAGCCATCTTGAGGGAGTGAGGGATGGATGGAGATAGTGAATGGGCTACACACACACACACACACACACACTTACACAGAGAATGACTTTGATTAGTGAATGTGATAGGCCGCTCTGAACAGATGTGTTTTGAGGGAGCGCCTGAAACCATGCAAATTGTGGATAGTCCTAATTTCTTGGGGTAGAGCATTCCGGAGGATTGGCGCAGCACGGGAGAAGTCTTGGAGTCGGGAGTGGGAGGTACGGATTAGTGCAGAGGTTAGTCGAAAGTCGTTTGCAGAGCGCAGCAGTCGGTTAGGCCGATAGATAGAAATGAGGGAGGAGATGTAGGGGGGTGCTGCACTGTGGAGAGCTTTGTGGGTGAGAACCAGTACTTTGAATTGGATCCTATAATGAATGGGCAGCCAGTGTAAGGACTGGCGAAGAGCGGACGCGTCCGAGTACCGATTAGCCAGATGGATGACCCTGGCTGCTGCATTAAGGATGGACTGGAGAGGGGATAGTCGAGTAATGGGGAGGCCAAGTAATAGAGCGTTGCAGTAGTCCAGGCGGGAGTGGATCAATGCTACAGTGAGGGTTTTTGTTGTTTCCATGGTGAGAAAAGGGCGGATTCTAGAGATGTTCTTTAGGTGTAGGCGGCAAGAGTGGGCAAGAGATTGTATATGGGTGTAAGGTTCTATGTATATATTCCTGAAACTCAGTTTGTTCGTCAGCCATTTTACTTTCTGTCTTGCTGCAGCTATCTTGCCCTCAGTCAAAATGGAGTTTCCAGCTTGCATGTTCCCCCCTGATTCTCTCCTTTGCTTCTTAAGCAGCCACAGCTGAGCAATCAGTGCTTCAGAATCTAGCCTGCAGTGAACCTGTGACTTGACTCCTGTAAGCCTTGGACCTTGTACTCCAGCTATTCCTACTGAGGAACTCTGAAGCACTTGTGGACTCTGAACCCTGCTCTTTGAAAGACCCACGTTTGCATGGACTTACGGTAACAGAGAAGAAGATCCTGAATCTGTATTGGAGAGTGATTGCTGAGCTTGGATTACTCTGGCCTGCTGTGTCTCCTGTTTCTGTGTCTGCAAACTGTGTGACTATTTCTGCCAACTTGTATGAAGTAATACAGGACTTTTCTATATCAAACCTGTGACTCCTGTGTTTTCATCGCACCCAAGCACAAGACGCTATATGAACTGTACTACATACATTACAAGATTCTGAAGCCAAAACGTTAGTGTCTGCTGGGTCTGGAAGGCTGTGTCTGCTGTACTGTGGATATCAGACGTCCGGTTGTACTTTCTGTGATGACAGTGGTTGTGACTTCTCACAACCATTCCAGGTGAGCAATTCCCTTAAGTTTTTTCTTTTTGCAGTGTTACCACAGGTAAACACTATTGTTTTTTTTTTTTTTTCCTTTCTTTTCTCTTTTTTGTCTGCTGTAACTCTGGATATCAGATGTCTGGTTGAAACTTTCTGTGATGATAGTGGTTGTGACTTCTCACAACCATTCCAGGTGAGCAGTTCCCTTAATTTTTTTTTCTCTCTGCAGTGTTGCCACAGGTGAACACTATTGTTTTTTTTTTCTCTCCTCTTCTTCCAGTAATCCTGTCTTAAAAGATCTGGAAAATGGAGGCCCGCATAAAGGAACTTTGCGGAGTGACTGATAATATCCTTGCAGATTTGCAGAATATAAAGACCCGTTTTACAAATCTACAGGACCTCAATAATCACAATTTGCAAGTGGTTGGACAGACTACCCAGGATTTGCGAGCCAGGATTGAGGTTCTAGAGGGGCGAGTCCAGGCTCCTGCCGTAGCCCCGAGTGCTGGGATTCCCAAGTTGCCCCCTTTTCGTTTTGGCGGTGAACGTGAGAAATTCAAGGGATTTATTAATCAATGCAATCTTTTTTTTTCTGCACATGCTTCACAATTTCCCACTGAACGATCTAAGGTGCTTACTATAATTATGTTGCTTACCAACAAGGCTTTAATGTGGGCAAACCCTCTGATTGAGACTGAGGATGATTGTTTGAATCACCTTGATGATTTTATTTCAGCCATGGGGCAGGTGTTTGATGACCCCAATCGAGGTGCAACAGCTGAAGCAGCCATGTTAGCTTTGCGCCAAGGTAAGCACTCGGTAGCTGAATATGCCTTGGATTTCAGGAGATGGGCCCTTGATACCACCTGGGACAGTTCCGCCAAAAAATCTATTTTTCGAAAGGGGTTATCTCCACTGATTAAGGATGAACTTGCTCGTGCCGACCCTCCCACTGCGTTAGGTGACTTTATTAACTACTGCATCCGTATTGATACTCGTCTGACTGAACGCAGGCAAGAGAGATGGTTCGAAAGCAATCGTACTAACCTTTTCCTACCTTCCTCTCCAGCTAAGGAAACTTTGAGTAGGATTACACGGGAACCTGAACCTGAACCCATGCAGGTAGACTCTTTACAACGACGGGTTAGTGATGCACGCAAGGAACATCGCTTTAAGGAGAATCTATGTTTCTATTGTGGTAAGTCAGGGCACTTCATTATAAACTGCCCCAGCCGTTCTCGTAAGACTACTGCAGCACTCATTCATTGTGAGTGTTGCGAGAGGGGATCTGTCAGGTCCGAGCCTCAGGCTCCAGAGAGATCTGCAGCAACAGATCTTGATTTCTCGGACTTAAACTCCGTTACCTCTGAGGACGTTGACTGTGTAAACGCTGCCATTTTTCAAGTTTCCTCAGCGGTGTCCCAGCTGAGTTGTAAGAAAAACAATTCTCATTCTTTCTTTCCATCAAACTCTGGGTTGACTCAGCTTGGGTGTCTAGCTCTGCTATGATCGACTCAGGGGCAAGTGGAAATTTTATGGATGTCTCCTTTGCTCTGAAACAGGGAATACGTTCAGTGAAGAAGGCTACTCCAGTACAGATGGAAACTGTGGATGGCTCCCTGCTGACCTCTGGACCAGTGGATCAGGAAACAGAGCCTTTGAGGGTTCTTATGGGTAAAGATCATCAAGAGAAACTGTCCTTTATGCTTATCTCTTCTCCCCACTTTCCCATTATTCTAGGGCTACCATGGCTGCAGGCTCAGAATCCTACCATTAACTGGGAGACCAAGGAATTACACTTTCCAGAGAAACAGATGAGTCCAAAAGTTTCAGCTTGCTCTGTTCCTAAAGGAATCATGTCAGTCCCTGAACTACCAGCTGTATACCAGGACTATGTGGATTTATGTGACAAGAAGAACGCTGACCAGCTTCCTCCTCACCGTCCATATGATTGTCCAATTGAATTATTGCCTGGAGCAGAGATACCTTTTGGTAAGATCTACCCCCTGGCGGGGCCCGAGCTAAAGGCTTTAAAGGATTACATAGATGAAAATCTAGCCAAGGGCTTCATACGCCCCTCTTCATCTCCTGCAGGTGCACCCATCTTCTTTGTAAAGAAGAAAGATGGATCTCTGAGACCATGCGTAGACTATAGGGAACTCAATAAGGTTACTATTAGAAACCGTTATCCATTGCCTTTAATCCCTGAGTTATTGGAGAGAGTGCGACATGCCAAAATTTTTTCTAAACTAGATCTTCGTGGGGCCTATAACTTAGTCCGTATTAGACCTGGGGATGAATGGAAGACTGCATTCAGGTCACGCTATGGACACTTTGAATATCTAGTTATGCCTTTTGGTCTGAGTACCGCCCCAGCCACTTTCCAACACTTGGTGAATGACATCTTCAGGGATCTCCTAGATACATTCGTGGTAATTTATTTGGATGATATTCTATTTTTTTTCTAACTCCACAGAGGAACATCATGGACATGTGAGAATGGTCTTGGAACGTCTAAGACAAAATCATCTTTACATCAAACTTGAAAAGTGTGAATTCCATAGGACCGAAATTCAATTTCTGGGGTATGTACTGTCTACACAAGGAATTAGTATGGATGGAAGCAAAACCCAAGCCATCAAGGATTGGCCAAGTCCTAGAAATGTGAAGGAGGTACAGCGCTTCATCGGGTTTGCCAACTTCTATAGACGTTTCATTAGAAATTTCTCTGAGGTAGTGTCACCTATCACTCAACTTACCCGGAAAGAGTCTAGGTTTTCCTGGACTCCCCAAGCCCAGGAAGCATTTTCCCGTCTAAAAGATAAATTTATCACTGCACCTATCCTAGTACATCCCAACCCGAGCTTGCCTTCATAATAGAGGTGGATGCTTCAGACTGTGCCGTTGGAGCTATACTCTCTCAGAGAACAGGTGAGAAGAATGTCTTGCATCCCTGTGCCTTCTTTTCCCAGCAGTTGTCTTCGGCTGAGAGGAACTACGATGTGGGCAATAGAGAGTTGTTGGCCATTATTGCCGCCTTCAAAGAATGGAGACACCTTCTTCAGGGAGCTGCACAGCAAATAGTCGTCCTGACAGACCATCGTAACCTTGAGTTTATCAGGTCGGCTAAGTGCCTGACTCCTCGCCAGGCTCGCTGGAATCTTTTCTTAAACCAATTTAATTTTATCATCTCTTATAGACCAGGATCGCGCAATGGAAAGGCTGATGCACTCTCTAGGATTTACTCAGCAGAGACACGTCCAATTACTCCTCCTAAGACTATTCTTCCTGACTCTAGATTCCTAGGAGTAATTCATAATCAAGACCTACTTAAGGACATCAAGGAAGCATACCATGCGGATTCCTTTTTGGCACAACCCCCAAGGGACGTAAGTCTTGTCTTTAAGAATGGTGTGTGGATTCAGGGACAACGTCTGTATATTCCTGAAACAGTCAGATTAAGAGTATTGCAACTCATTCACGATTCCAAGATAGCTGGGCATAGAGGAATTCTAAAGACACAGGAATTTCTTTCTCGTTTCTTTTGGTGGCCCACTTGCAGGAAGGATGTTTTGAATTATGTCACTTCATGTGAGGTCTGTGCAAGATGCAAAACACCTCGCTCCTCACCAACTGGTCTGTTACAGCCTCTTCCCACCCGTCCCGCCCGTGGGGATCCATTTCTATGGACTTCATTGTGGAGTTACCAACCTCTCAGGGGAAGAACACCATTCTAGTGGTGGTTGACCGTCTAACAAAGGCAGCTCATTTTATCCCTTGTGTCGGCTTACCCACTGCAAAACAGACATCAGATTTGATGATTAAAGATGTGTTTCGCTTACATGGAGTACCGGATGAGGTTATTTCGGATCGAGGGGTGCAATTCACTTCTAGGTTTTGGCAAAATTTCTGTGCAGCATTGGACATTAAAGTAAACCTTTCTTCTGCTTTTCATCCCCAGACTAATGGACAGACCGAACGAACCAATCAAACCCTGGAGCAGTATCTCCGCTGCTTTATCTGCCACCTACAGGATGATTGGGTGGATCTACTTCCATTAGCTGAGTTCTCGTATAACAACTCTCAGAGTGCCTCCACTAAACAGTCTCCTTTTTACTCTAATCTAGGTTATCATCCTAACATTCTACCACGATTTCCCATAGAAACGCCTTTACCAGCAGTGGCTGAAAGAATCACGTCTTTACAGAAGAATATGGATCTTCTAAAGGAAAATCTGGAATCGGCTCAAGAAAGGTACAAGAAAGCAGCAGATAAATTTCGTAAACCTGCACCAGCTTTCAAGGTAGGAGACTTGGTCTGGCTGTCAACCAGAAATCTTAAGTTAAGGATTCCATCGTCTAAGTTGGGACATAAGTACATTGGACCCTATAAAATCAGTAAAATTATAAGTGCCGTTGCTTGTCGTCTTCAACTGCCCAGAACTATGAGAATCCACCCTGTCTTTCATGTATCCCTACTAAAGGCTGCGACACCCAATACGTTTCCTGGACGTTCCTCTCCTTGCCCTGACCAGTGCTAGTCGATGGTCAGGAAGAATTTGTGGTGGAAAGGATTTTAGATTCCAGGTTTGTATAGAAATCAGTTACAATATCTGATTAAATGGCAGGGCTACCCAGTGGAGGACAACTCATGGGAACCGGTCAATAACGTTAATGCTCCTCGCTTGCTCCGTCAGTTTCATCAGAGGTACCCACACAAGCCTGGTCTGAGGTCATCCGGAGGTTGTCCTTAAGGGGGGAGTAATGTAAGGTTCTATGTATATATTCCTGAAACTCAGTTTGTTCGTCAGCCATTTTACTTTCTGTCTTGCTGCAGCTATCTTGCCCTCAGTCAAAATGGAGTTTCCAGCTTGCATGTTCCCGCCCTGATTCTCTCCTTTGCTTCTTAAGCAGCCACAGCTGAGCAATCAGTGCTTCAGAATCTAGCCTGCAGTGAACCTGTGACTTGACTCCTGTAAGCCTTGGACCTTGTACTCCAGCTATTCCTACTGAGGAACTCTGAAGCACTTGTGGACTCTGAACCCTGCTCTTTGAAAGACCCACGTTTGCATGGACTTACGGTAACAGAGAAGAAGATCCTGAATCTGTATTGGAGAGTGATTGCTGAGCTTGGATTACTCTGGCCTGCTGTGTCTCCTGTTTCTGTGTCTGCAAACTGTGTGACTATTTCTGCCAACTTGTATGAAGTAATACAGGACTTTTCTATATCAAACCTGTGACTCCTGTGTTTTCATCGCACCCAAGCACAAGACGCTATATGAACTGTACTACATACATTACAATGGGAGGTGAAGGAGAGATTGGTGTCAAACATAACACCCAGACAGCGAGCCTGCTGCCGGGGTGTTATTATGGTGCCGCCCACGGAGAGGGAAATGTCAGATTTAGGGAGGTTAGTAGACGGCGGGAGCAGAAGAAGTTCAGTTTTGGAGAGGTTGAGTTTCAGATAGAGAGCGGACATGATGATGGAGACTGCGGACAGACAGTCGGTGGTGTTCTGTAGTACAGCGGGGGTAAGGTCGGGGGATGACGTGTATAATTGTGTGTCATCAGCATAAAGATGATACTGAAAGCCAAATCTGCTGATGGTCTGTCCAATTGGGGCCGTGTAGAGAGAGAAGAGAAGGGGGCCAAGGACTGAGCCCTGGGGTACATCGACAGTGAGAAGAAGAGGAGATGACGTGGAGCCAGAGAACGAAACACTGAAGGAGCGGTCAGAAAGATAGGAGGAGAACCAGGAGAGAACAGTGTCCTTAATACCTAGTGAGTGGAGCCTAGACAGTAGGAGACGGTGGTCAACCGTGTCGAAAGCTGCAGAAAGGTCGAGAAGAATGAGCAGAGAGTGGTCACCGTTACGTTTTGCTGTAAGAAGGTCATTGGTCACTTTGATGAGTGCAGTTTCAGTCAAATGTAGGGGTCGGAAGCCGGACTGTGAAGGGTCTAGGAGTGAGTGAGTGGAGAGGTAACGGGTGAGGCGGGAGTAGACTAGGCGCTCCAAAAGTTTAGAGATGAAGGGGAGATTGGAGACCGGTCTGTAGTTGTTTGTGCAGGAAGGGTCGAGAGCGGGTTTCTTTAGTAATGGAGTAATGATGGAGTGTTTGAAGGAGGATGGGAAAATGCCAGAGGAGAGTGAGAGATTAAAGATTGTAGTTAGGTGAGTTGTGACAACTGGAGAGAGAGACTGGAGGAGGTGTGAGGGAATGGGGTCGGTAGTGCATGTAGTCAGACGAGAGGAAGAGAGGAGTCTGGAGACTTCTTCTTCCGTGATGGGATCAAATGTGGAAATTGAGCCAGGGGAAATGCAGGGAGGGATGGGAGTCACAGCACTTGGTGGTTGAGAGCAGATTTCCTGACAGATAGTATCTATTTTTTCTATAGAGTGGGAGGCCAGGTCGTCAGCACAAATGTCTGTGATAGGGGCTTGTGCTTTTTGCCTGAGGAGGGAGTGAAAAGTGTCAAAAAGTTTCTTGGGGTTGTTGGCTAGTGAGGAGATCAGGGTGGTGAAGTAGGTCTGTTTGGCAAGGTGAAGGGCAGCATTATAACTTCTTAACATGAATTTAAAGTGGATGAAGTCTTCTGGTGTGCGGGTTTTTCTCCAAAGGCGTTCAGCACTCCTAGAGCATCGCTGGAGAAGGTGAGTTTGCGATGTGAGCCAGGGCTGTTTTACTGTGTGTTTGGAAGTTCTGAGGGTGAGCGGTGCTACTTGGTCAAGGGTGCTTCTAAGAGTGTTATTGTAGTGCTGAACAGCCAGATTAGGACAAGAAAAAGAGGAGATTGGGGACAGCGATGAGTGTAGGGAGTCTGAAAGTGTCTGAGTGTTAATGGCTTGTAGATTTCTGAATGTGTGGTAGGTAGGAGTGCGCTGGGGGTGGTCGAGGATTTGTGAGGATGAAGGAGAGAATGTTGTGGTCAGAGAATGGAAGCGGTGAGTTATTTAGGTGGGAGATTGAACAGAGGCGGACAAAGACCAGGTCAAGGGTGTTACCATCCTTGTGTGTCTCAGAGGTTGAAAGCTGTGAGAGGCCTAGAGAAGCCTAGAGGCCTAGAGAAGTGGTTAGTGATAGAAGCTGAGAATGTATTTATTTCCATTTTTCCATTAGAGTTTAGTAATGGGCTAAAGTTAAGGTTGGGCTAAAGTTAGGGTTGGGCTAAAGTTAGGGTTGGGCTAAAGTTAGGGTTGGGCTAAAGTTCGGGTTTGGCCAAAGTTAGGGTTGGGCTAGGGTTAGGCTAAAGTTAGGGTTGGGCTAGGGTTAGGGTTGGGCTAAAGTTAGGGTTGGGCTAAAGTTAAGTTTGGGCAAGGGTTAGGGTTGTGGTTATAGTTGGGATTACGGTTGGGGTTGGGATTAGGGTTAGGGGTGTCTTAGGGTTAGGTTAGTGGTTAATGTTATGGTTAGGGTTGGGATTAGGGTTAGGGGTGTGTTGGGGTTAGGGTTGTAGTTAGTTATGGTTAGGGTTGGGATTAGGATTAGGGTGTGTTGGAGTTAGAGTTGGAGTTAGAATTTGGGGGGTTCCACAGTTTAGGCACATGTTGTTCTCCAAACACGACATGGCACCACTGTTAAGTCCAGCCAATTTTGCCTTCAAAAAGTCAAACAATGCTTTTTTCCTTCCACATTGCTTTAGTTTTCGTGAAGCACCTGAAGGGTTAATAAACTTCTTGAATGTGGTTTTGCGCACCTTGATGGTTGCAGATTTTACAATGGTGTCACTTTTGGGCATTTTCCATTACATTGACCCCCCAAACTCACTTCAAATGTGATGTTCCCTAAAAAAACGATTTTGTAAATTTTGTTGGAAAAATGAGAAATCGCTGGTCAACTTTTAACCCTTTATAACGTCCTAACAAAAAATAATTATGTTTCCAAAATTGTGCTTATGTAAAGTTGACATGTGTGAAACGTTATTTATTAACTATTTTGTGTGACACCACTCTCTGATTTAAGGGTACAAAAATTAAAAATTTGAAAATTGCAAAATTTTCAAAATTTTTGCCAAATTTCCGTTTTTTCACAAATAATTGCAAGCTATATCGAAGAAATTTTACCACTACCATGAATTACAATATGTCACTTAAAAGCAGACTCAGAATCAGTGGGATACTTTGAAGCGTTCCAGAGCTGTAACCTCATAAAGTGACAGTGGTCAGAATTGTAAAAATTGTCTTGGTCACTACTGTAAGTACCAAATTGGCTCTGTCACTAAGGGGTTAATTTATTTTTTATGTCATTCACCATGTGGTATAAATGATTAGACAATTTTATTCTACGGGTCCGTACGATCACAGTAATACCAGATTTATATTTTTTTAATTTATTAAAAGACTGTTTTTTGCAAAAACAAATTTTGCATTAACATATTTTGAGAGCTATAATTTTTCCATATTTCTGCTAAGAAAGTCAGTTGAGGATTTGTTTTTTGCAGGATAAGCTGACGTTTTAATTTGTACTATTTTCGGGCACATATTTTTTGATTGCAGTAGGGGGCGTGCTAAGCGGCTGCAACCACAGCGTGCGTGGCAGTACTTAGTTGTGGCGGCAACAGACAGCTCGCTGCAGTTAGAAGTGAGCGCTCTGGCCATCAAGCCCTGTCACAGAGCAGACCCGCGCCCCCAGATCCCCATGGTGACTAGCAGCGTTCGCCAGGAGAGATGTGCAGGATGCCCGTTGGTCACTCTGAGGCGAGGTGCCAAAGGCTCCGGGCTCGTGAGTACCGCGCTTGCTTCACCTCAGAGAGACTCAGTGTGGAACCGTAAGCTGTGCCCTGATTCTCCCAAATACGTCTACCAGTCTTTGTTGAACCCGGAGAGTGTCGAGACCTATACCCTCTTGGCTGCATCAGTAAATGGTCTACAGGCTCAGGGGGAGGTACCGGAAGCCAACAACTGCTGCCAGAAAATGGATCCTTGTTACCCATAGAACTTCATCGGATCAGCATAGTGTCAGCCGTTGTTGGCGCCATCACTGCTTCACAACACCCACAGCCTGAGGATCAGCGGATAGGATAAGTTAACCCCTCAAGAACTGTCTCTACTGTCTTCACTGTTCTTTAACGCTACCCACAATTTCACCATTAAACTGTCTTATTCCCTGTTTAAGCCTTTACCTCCCTGCGTGGAGTATTCCACTGTTGATTAAAACTCAGTTAACCCTTGCTCTGTCTCCTTCCTGTCACTGCATCCCACAACCTGCTCACAACATTAACTAGTGTCACAGTTTTATAGATCTACACGGACACAGCAATACTAAATATATGTACTTTATTTGTGGGTATAATATTTATTTTTTTTTTTATTTTGTGATTTTAAAAACTATATATGTATATAAATATATTTTTACAATTTATTTTTACTTTTTGTTCTACTTTTTTACTTACTCCCTCTGTGGGACTTTAACTTTTATTACTCTGATCACTGGTATAATGCATTTGAATACACCAATATTGTTAGCATAGGAAGCTACATTTTGCCTTTTATTATTTGCAGTGGGGAAAAAAAATATTTAGTCAGACAACAATTGTGCAAGTTCTCCCACTTATAAAGATGAGAGAGGCCTGTAATTTACATCATAGGTAGACCACAACTATGAGAGTCAAAATGAGAAATCAAATCCAGAAAATCACCTTGCAAGATTTATTTTGCAAATTATGGTGGAAAATAAGTATTTGGTCCTTAACAAAAGTTCATCTTCAATATTTTGTTATATATCCTTTGTTGGCAATGACAGAGGTCAAACGTTTTCTATAAGTCTTCACAAGGTTGGCACACACTGTTGGTAGTTTGTTGGCCCATTCCTCCATGCATATCTCCTCTAGAGCAGTGATGTTTTGGGCCTGTCGCTGGACAACACAGACTTTCCAACCCTTCCAAAGGTTTTTTATGAGGCTGAGATCTGGAGACTGGCTAGTAGTGTTGAGCGATACGATAATGCAAATATCGGCTATCGGCCGATATTAGCTCTATCGGCCTTTCGATAATTCGTTTCGATATTTTCGTCTTATCGAATACCGGAATCGGATTTGTCACTGTCACTGTGAGTGTCCGTCGGTCGGGTCTGTCAGGAGTCAGCGGCACTTACCTGGCAGAAGATCTCCGGCGGTCACGTCCTGGACTGCTTGATGGCCGCCATTATCTTCTCCCTGGCGGTCACATGCAGTTTTTCGCGGGTAATCCCGGCCGTAAAGCAGTCAGTCCGATGACGTCACCGCCGGGGAAGCAGGTAATCAGCTGTGCTGCGCCGGGATGACAGGCTCTGCCTGTCATTCTGATGTAGCAGAGCTGGATCGTCGTGGGACACTCGTTACTATGGACTGCGTCGGTCAGGTGGTATACTTTTTTTTTTTTTTTTCATTTTTTTACAGGAGATCGATGGCGTCGCAGCAGGATGAGACAGTAATAAAAGAAATGAAAACTGTGTTTTGTTTTTTTTTATTAAATTAAAAAAAATTTTTTAGAACATTCACCCGTCCGGGTACATAAACAATTTAACTATTTATTTACATACAGGGACCCTGTCCGGGTTATTTAGACTTCTTTGGCTGGCCTCTTCCAGGTACCACCTGGTACTCTTCTTGAGATTGCCAAACATCCGAGGCACCAAGGACCACCAGGACCTGATGACGTCGTGTGGCCTGTACAGTGACGTCGTGACCCGCTATCTGGGTCTGTGTGGCCACCTCTTTCATCTCTCTCCGGGTCTGGAGCCCTATGTCACGGACTGTACGAACCCCAGGGGGCCTAACAGGCGCCGGGTACGGGCCAGCTATACTTATCATGTCCATAGCTGGGGCTGCTGAGGAGACCACTGAGGGAGGCTGGGGAGATTTACGGCGTGGGGTGGGCACTTTTGCAGAGGCCTGGATGTGGGAGGCTGAAGGCTTCGAGGGTCTCACAGGTTCCTGACACACTGGGGAGTAGGGGTCGCACCTGGTAACATTTAGGGCGTACCACCCATTGTAACCCCAGTGTCGGGTGTAAGTCACCAAGTCTCCTGGCAACAGGTCCCTCCCCGGGTGTCCTTCTGGGAGGTGAGCCTCCACGTCCCGCCGGGTCACAAAGACTTCTAAATAAAGTCCAGGCTCCTTGATGAAGCCCCACCCACCTTTCAATTTAAAGTTCCGTACTGCACCCTTACGCCGCGGCTCACTCAGGGTTCCTTTGTCCTTTCTCATCCGGTCCTTATCTGCCCGGTCCTTCTCCAGGTGACGTTGGCGAAGTTTTAGGGTTTCTCGCTGCTCCCTTTGTCGCTCTGCTTCCTTCTCCCAACGTCTCCACTCTTCCTCCTGACGCCGGTTATAATTCTCCTTCACCAGTTGCTCCATGTCTCCACCACTCCACTGCAGCTTACAGTGTCCGGTTTGCGGCAGCTCTCCTGTCACCCCCCAGTCCTGGCGGCGCTCCCCTGCGGAGGAAGCAGACGGCTCTAAATCAGATGACAGTCGGGGCTCCGGTACAGGCAGGTAGTGCTCTGGTGCCTGCGCGGCCTCCTCCATGAGGACGGGTGTCGCTTCTTCTGTCTCAGCGACCGGGGCAGACAGCGGGATCTGGGGTGCTGCTGACGGTGCTGCGGTTTTTGCAGGAACGGGTGCCTCCACTGCGACAACGTCAACCGGATCACATTGCAAGGGCTCCTCTACTAGAACGGGTGCCTCACCTTCCGGTACAGAGTCAGACACTTCAGGTAAGAGGGATTGGCGCCGCTCCAAGTTTAGTTTTAGGGCACGCCAGCTGGCTTCCATCCTGGCGACCTCCTCCCGGTGCCGGGCCAGGCCTCTCAGGGTATCCTCCGCTTCTTGCAGCGTAGGAGGGTTTACAGGCCGGGTGCCCAACGGTGATTCCGTGGCGATCGGGTCGCTTCCGTGGGGGGAGAGCTCTGACTGCTCCATCCCTTCCCACTTCTGCTCGTCGTGTCCATTAGCCATCTCTGCCAAGTCACATGTGTCATATCTGGAGAGGGCCCCTCTTTTGTAGGGAGGCGGGACCTCCTCACACTGAGGAGGATGAGGAGGCGGAACTCCAGAGCTGTGGGGCACGATGTTACATTGCAGTACCATTTACAGTGGGCGGCCATCGTTTTCACGCCACTGAGTGAGTGACACCCACAAAGAGCACGCCCTTCTTCTTCACCAGTGCCTCGTCGTGACGCAGATATGGCGGAAAAATGGCAAATACATTCTCTGATGATTTTAGCAATTCTCAAGCACAAAACCAGTGCAATTCAGGCACACAGGACTCGCTTATAGCGAGCTACAGAATCCTGTTCGTGACGCCCAAGTTGAGTCGCACAGAGCCAGAGGTTTTCGGGGTACTCGGCACCGAGCCCGTCGACTTCTATGGGGTATGTCACGTCTTTACCCGGCAATTGAATTAGAGTCGATTTTACTATGTAGAAGTGTATAAACTATAAATATATGTATATATATATGTCACAATGACATGTATATATATATATATGTATTCTATGTGTGTATATTTTGTGTTTACAACGAAAGAAAGGGTTTTTTTTGTTGCGATATTTTGTTCCCATAGACTTACATGGGACTTCCGGTATCGAAATCGGATATCGACGATATTTAGTGCTATCGGCGATACAATTTCGATACGATATTTTTAGATATCGAGCAATATCGCTCAACACTACTGGCTAGGCCACTGCAGGACCTTCATATGCTTCTTAGAAAGCCACTCCTTCGTTGCCCTGTCGGTGTGCTTGGGATCATTATCATGCTGAAAGACCCATCCACGTGTCATCTTCAATGCCCTTGCTAATGGAAGGAGATTTGCACTCAAAATCTCACGGTACATGGCCCCATTCATTCTTTCATGTACACGGATCAGTCTTTCTGGTCGATTTTGTGGGTTGAACGCTGTGTATATCCACAGCGGCCAGATGTTACAGCATAGTGGATGAGATTTGAAGAAATCCCATCTCCACTATCCATGCTCCAGCACCCGTGGCTTCCCTGCAGAGACGCACGTCTTTCCAGACCACAGCAAGTCTATCTTGCGGAGACGCTCAGTCTCTGCAAGGTAAATGTCCACGTACAATGTATTGGATGTGGTGATTCCGCATTGTTCAATGAACACAAAGCCGGCAGAGCTTTGGACAGAGCGGACATGTGCTGCGTCCAAAGTGCTACCTAATACTGAATGTGGGAATATACCCTAAGTTTTTTTCTTGAATCTAGTAATATCGAGGTGGAAAGTAGCAGCCTTGTGTTGGATTTGTTGCAATTTGTGGTAACTCATAACTTTTTCACATTCAAGGATCAAATTCTTTTTGCAGAAACGGGGTGCTCCCATGGGCAGGGCCGCCATCAGGGCATTACTGACCTTACCGGTGTATGGGGCCCGTTGAGTGGGCCCACTCTCTTCGGCTCACTGGGCCCCAAGCTGCAGTTTTCTTCCTGTTCAGTAATTGGACGTGCCTCCTTGGATACATGTTCTATGTTGCCTTCCCGCACAGCAACAGGTAACAGCCGCCAGCCAATCAAAGGCCGGCAGCTGATGTCAGCGCGCATGTTGCCAGAGTATGACATCACTGCCATACGTGGGGACATCCGCACCTCAGATGAATCGAGGAGAGGACACCGCTGGACCTAGGCCAGGTAAGGGGAAACTTTTTTTTTTGTAAAACCACACCATGGGGGAACTGTGAAGAGACACTGGGGCAGTAAGGAGAGACACTGGGGCAGTAAGGAGAGACACTGGGGCAGTAAGGAGAGACATTGGGCAGCATGGAGAGACACTGGGGCAGTATGAAGAGACACTGTGGCAGCATGGAGAGACACTGTGGCAGCATGGATAGACATGGGGCAGTATGGAGAGACACTGGAGCTGCATGGAGAGACATGGGGCATTATGGTAAGACATGGAACAGTATGGAAAGATATGGGGCAGTATGGAGAGACACTGGGGCAGTATGGAGAGATATGGGGCACTTTGAAGAGACACTGGACAGTATGGAGAGACACTGGGGCATAAAATCATAGAATCATTGAATAGTAGAGTTGGAAGGGACCTCCTGAGTCATCTGGTCCAACCCCCTGCTCAATGCAGGATTCACTAAATCATCCCAGACAGATGTCTGTCCAGTCTCTGAAGACTGCCATTTAAGGGGAAATCACCACCTCTTGCGGCAGCTTGTTCCACTCATTGATCACCCTAACTGTCCCATTCAGTTTCATCCCATTGCTTCTAGTCTTTCTTTGTGCAAAGGAGAATAAAGATGATCCTTCTACAATGTGACAGCCCTCAAGATATTTGTAGATAGCTATTAAGTCTCTCAGTCTTCTTTTTTGCAAGCTAAACATTCCTCATAGGACATGGTTTGCAGACCGGTCACCATTCTGGTGGCTCTTCTCTGAACTTGCTCCAGTTTGTTGATGTCTTTTTTAAAATGTGGTGCCCAAAACTGGACACAGTATTCCAGATGAGGTCTGACCAAAGAGGAGTAGTGGGGGATAATGACTTCACCTGATCTAGACTGTATGCTTCTGTTAATACATCCCAGAATTGTATTTGCCTTTTTTGCTGCTGCATCACACTGTTGACTCATGTTCAGTCTATGATCTATTAATATACAGTATGGAGAGACATTGGGGCAGTATGGAAAGACGTGGCAGTAAGGAGAGACACTGGAGAAGTATGGAGAGACACTGGTGCAGTATGGAGAGACACTGGGGCAGTATGGAGAAATATGGGGCAGCATGGAGAGACACTGGGGCAGCATGGAAAGACACTGGGGCAGTATGGAGAGACACTGGGGCAGTATGGAGATATATGGGGCAGTATGGAGAGACACTGGGGCAGTATGGAGATATATGGGGCAGTATGGAGATACATTTGATCAGTATGGAGACACACTGGGGCAGTATGGAGAGACTTTGGGCAGTATGGAAAGACATGGGGCAGTATGGAGAGACACTGGGGCAGTATGGAGAGACACTGGGGCAGTATGGAGAGACACTGGGGGAGTATGGAGAGACACTGGGGCAGTAAGGAGAGACATGGGGCAGTATGTAGAGACAATGGGGCAGTATGGAGATACAATTGGGCAGTATGGAGAGACACTGGGGTAGTATGGAGAGATACTGGGGCAGTGTGGAGAGACACGGGGCAGAGTGGAGAGATACGGGGCAGTGTGGAGAGACATTGGGGAAGTATGGAAAGACACGGGGGCTGTGCGGAGAGACACTTGAGCAGTATAGAGAGACACTGGGGTCAGGATGAAGAGACACAGAGCCAGGACGGAGAGACATGGGGCCAGGAATGAGACACATCGGGTCCAGAATGGATAACATTTGGGAGCAGGATGTAGGACATCATTACTGTAGAGGCTAATTATGTGATATTATTACTGCTGTGATATATTTTATTTCTGAGGATACTGTTTTCAGTGGGGGGGAGGTTGAGGTCCTGTTACTGTGCAGGGCGACATTGTCGCTTTTATTCTTCATCTGACGCAGTGCAGAAGTTGGGGAATGTTCTCTAAAGAGCTGTGCTATTTTCTCCAGAGACGAGTCCTGGCTGGAAAAAGTGATGGTGGTGTCACTAGATGAAAATAAAGGACTTATGCTAGAGATGTCATTGGTTAGTCAGTGTGTTACCTGTACACTAACACTATACAATGTACACTATATACAGTACAAAGGTCCTGTGTATAATGTCACTGGTGATCCCTGTATTACCTGCACACTGACACTTCAGAGACTATACACTGTGCACTATGTACAAAGCTCCTGTGTATAATGTCACTGGTGATCACTGTATTACCTGTACACTATACACTATATACAGATCTCCTGTGTTTAATATCACGGGTGATCACTGTATTACCTGTACACTGACACTATACACTGCATACTATGTACAGAGCTCCTGTGTATAATGACACTTATGGTGATATTAGTATTGTGATTTTTTTTTTATTAATGATCGGTAGTATTTGGTCACTACTATGTGATGGTAATTTGTTGTTCAGTCATGATTTGGCAGTATTTGTCCCTTGTATGTATTGTTATTGGTCACTATATGGTAGTAATATGTGGTCTGGTCATGGTGTGGTGGTATCTGTCACTTTTATATGGTATTATTCATTCATTATGTGGTGGTGATATGTGGTCTGGTCATGGTGTGGCGGTATTTGTTCCTTGTATGTGGTGGTAATATATTTTCTGGTCATAGTGTGGCAGTATTTGTTCCTTATATGTATTATTATTTGGTCACTATTTGGTGGTAATATGTGATCCGGCCATGGTGTGGTGGTATTTCTTGCCTGTATGTGGTACTATTCGGTCACTATGTGGTGGTAATATGTGGTCTGGCCATGGTGTAACGGTATTTGTCCCTTGTATGTGGATTTATTGTTCATTTTTTTATCTTTTGTAGGAAATATATAACTTTGAAATGTTGCAGCATTTTAGAGAAAAACATACTTTAAAAGAATCAAGACACCCTGGAAACTAGACTAATAGTAAATATTTCAAGGCGCTCACTGGCTTGAATAATATATCTGATAAAGCCAAGTCTGAATCCAGTCTACAAGATATACACATATGTGCATACAATTCTAGAAGAACATCAGAACCCAAATGGAGAACCCTAGACCCAGCAGAAAACAAACCATGAAGCCATCCCAGCAGTAAACTCACATTATTACCAAGAGACTCCAAAGATAGGCAGATTCTTGTTTTCAGACTATACCAATCCTATTAAGATGCAGTTATATGATTAGTATTTGTGTGTTCGTTACAAAATCTAATTTCACAGCAGTTCATGTCTCTTGACATCACATGAGCACACTGGCAGATACTCTATATGGCACCATATGCTTAATGGGGATATATCTTAACAATTAAATGTAAGTAGGTCAGGACAGGAGACTGAACACATCAAGCCTCGAGGGAAAGTAGAGGTGTCATTTACGTCATGTCATCAGGGATGCAGAATATAGGGTTATCAGAGGGAAATTCTGTATGAGACTACTTATTAGGAGAAAAATGCATCAGTACATTTGCATGTACAGCAGGGTAATGTACGACTATGATTTTTGCCTGCATACGCACTCTAAAATCTGCGCTCTCTAATAGCATTGAGTTGAGCCGTCTTTGTGGTGATGCCCAGTAAATACCAGTGACATAACAAGAAGGTTCCGGCTTATTACATATGCTTATCATACCATTACATCTACATATTTTGGAAAACATAATACAACTAACTTTACAACATCAGGCAGATCCCAATATTGTTGATTCACAGCATCACATCACATCAATTTCACAAGAAATGAATGACCTCTATTGTTTTCTAGTATAGCTTATAATCTTTTTCCTTACAGATGCGTTCAGACTTAGCTTTCTGCAAATTTGTTAAGGACAACAGTGGCTTAGTAGCAGTAAGCTTAGTAACAATACCTTGACGCTCCTCAGCCCCAATGCAGAATCTCCAACAGAGCCCACAACTATTGTAGGGCTTCAATATTAACCCCTTAGGCCTCTTTCACACATCCATTTTGCACCTGACGGTGCCACCGGCGTTTTGCCGGAGCGCCGGATCCGGCAACTAGTATGTAAAACCGGATGAGACGGATTCGGTTTTTCGCCGAAACCGTCTCGGACATCTGACCAAAAACCGGATCCGTCTCATCCGGTGTATCTGGTTTTTTATCCGTTTTTCGACCGATTACGCCAGATCCGTTTTTTAAAAACGCCCTTTTTGGGGTTCCAAACATGATTGGCTACTGTAATCCTATATATACACTGTTCCTACAGCCCATCTTTGACAGATTGTAGAGGAGCAAGTGCAGGTTGGAGAGAAGAGCAAGTGACTGGTGAACATGGATGTTATTATTGGAAATTTATTCAAGAATCTGGTGGATTTTACTGCGGAGGCGAATCGCTTGAAGATTATCGTTATGGAGAAAGATAGAGCAGCGCATTATGCATCAGCGCCACCGACGACGCCGTATGTGGATCTACCCCATCACAGCACAGAGACTAACCCGTGGTGTGTATTCTACACTCAACATGGAGCTGAGAGAAAATCCGGAGAAATTTTTTGCCTATCTTCGGATGAAGAAAGAGAATTTTGACATTTTGCTGGAGCGTGTTGGAGAACAAATCCGAAGATCCGACACCTATTGTCGCTTCTCTATTTCTCCAGCGGAGCGTCTCATGGTCACTATAAGGTAAGCTATATGTATTGGATCTGCTCACTTGAGCACACTTGTATTGTTGTTATTATTTTTTTTTTTAGCACAGGAGAACAAGGGAATCGAAGGAATATCAGTACAATAAAAGATGGTGAAAAACTGTGTGTTTCTTTCCTTTATTTTTTTTTTTTGTATCTCCAACTGTTATAGCTGAGTTCTGCTATGTAATGCTGTGATTGTGAACTAATTTATTTTTTCTATTTTGTTTACAGATTTCTGGCAACAGGAGAAACGCTGTCATCGCTCTATTTCCAATACCGCCTGGGAATTTCTACACTATCAGGCATCATTAAGTACACTTGTCGTGTTCTGTGGGACTCTTTGGTTGGAGAATTTCTTCCAGAGCCAACTACAGACCGGTGGCTTGAAATAGCGGACCAGTTTCTCCGGATCTGCCAGTTTCCAAATTGCCTCGGCGCTGTTGATGGCAAACACATACGCATTCAAAAGCCTGCAGGAACCGGATCAGAATTCTTCAACTACAATAAATATTTTTCGGTCGTCCTGATGGCTATTGCTGATGCGGAGTACAAATTTATTGCTGTGGACATTGGGGCTTATGGACGGTCCAATGACTTTCAAGTGTTTAAACTTTCAGCTATGGGGCAGAGACTCTACGGAAACACTTTTCAGTTTCCACCCCCTAGGCCGCTGCCTCAAACCTCTGGGCCACCTATGCCTTTCGTCTGTGTAGGTGATGAGGCATTCCAGCTATCTGAACACCTCTTGAAGCCGTACCCAGCAGAGGATTGACCCAAACAAAGTGCATTTTCAACTACCGCCTCACGGATGGTGGAGTGTGCGTTTGGAATTATGACAGCCAAATGGTGTGTCCTATTGACAGCGATAAACTTGAAGACAGAGACTGTGGATGACGTTGTAAAAGCGTGCGTGGTCCTACACAATTTTGTGATCAGCAAGGAACCGATTTCTATTGAGGACCACTATCAAGAAACAACCTTGCACGACTACAGCAACATTACAACTCAGAGTACACTGGCGGTTTCAAGAATGAGGGACCATTTTGCACAATACTTTCTGTCACCAGAAGGTAGAGTAGACTGGCAGGATGACAGAGTGTGATCAATTGATTTGTTCTTTTAGAACTCTTTCTGTACCCACAATAAACCTTTCAAAGGAAAATTGTCTACCTTCTTGTGTGTTTTGTACTGTATGTGTGTTTTGTACTGTATGTTACCTTTTGGCCATAGTTGTGTCCCTGGCTGGGTTTTTTTTACCTCAAAGTATTTCACCTTTTTTCAAAAAATGTGTACCTTGTAGGGGATAACCTAACAAAGTACACAAGTTTTGGAAAAAGGTAAGATACTTTGGATACTACACAACCCGGGACACAACTTTGGCAAAAAGGTAAAATTTGTGTTCCTTTTACCCAAAGTTACCGTATATACTCATGTATAAGCCGAGATTTTCAGCCCATTTTTTAGGGCTGAAAGTCCCCCTCTCGGCTTATACACGAGTCATATATGTACTGTCCCCTCATATATTTATACATTGTTATAAGATCAACCCTAAGCCTTCGTTTTTCCAAACTAAATAACCCCAAGTGTAATAACCTGTCTTGGTATTGCAGACCCCCCAGTTCTCTAATAACCTTGGTCGCTCTTCTCTGCACCCGCTCCAGTTCAGCTATGTCTTTGTTATACACCGGAGACCAGAACTGCACACAGTATTCTAAGTGTGGTCGCACCAGTGACTTGTATAGAGGTACAATTATGTTCTCCTCATGAGCATCTATGCCTCTTTTAATGCATCCCATTATTTTATTTGCCTTGGCAGCAGCTGCCTGACATTGGCCACTAAATGTGAGTTTGTCGTCCACCCATGCACCCAGGTCTTTTTCAGTGACAGTTTTGCCCAGTGTTTTACAATTAAGCACATAATTATACATCTTGTTTGTTCTACTCATGACTTTAATGAGCGGTACCACGTGACTGCTTTAGGACGGAAGAGCTGCGGAGACCGCCGGGAGAAGAGGAGAGGCTGCAGAGACGTGCCGGCGGAGGGTGAGTATAGCGATATTTACCTGTCCCCGTGCCACCGCTGCACTGCTCCCTCGTCCGACTCCTCTGGCTGTGACTGTTCAGGCAGAGGGCGCTATGACGTAGTTAGTGCGCGCGCGTCCCCTGCCTGATCATTCACTGGGGACCTGGAAGAGGGAGCAGCGCGCAGCGGTGGACGGGTCCGGTGGCAGGTAAATATCTCAGGTGCCAGTGTCCTGAGCGGGCGGTGACACCGGTACCTGTCCCCCATAGCGCGCCGGTGTCACCGCCTGCTCAGGACACCGGCACCTGGCCCCCAGCGACGAGAGGTGAGTATGTCATTTTTGTTTTCTTTTGCAGCATCTCGGCAGCATAATAATCTGTGCAGCATATGGGGGAATAATCTATGGAGCATATGGGGCATAATCTGTGCAGCATATGGGGGCATAATCTGTGCAGCATATGGGGGCATGATCTGTGCAGCATATGGGGGCATAATCTGTGGAACATATGGGGGCATAATCTCTGCAGCATATGGGGCATAATCTCTGCAGCATATGGGGGCATAATCTGTGCAGCATATAGTGGCATAATCTATGGAGCATATGGGGGCATAATCTGTGCAGCATATGGGGGCATAATCTATGGCGCATATGGGGCATAATCTGTGCAGCATATGAGGGCATAATCTGTGGATCATATGGGGGCATAATCTGTGCAGCATATGGGGCATAATCTGTGGAGCATATGGGGCATAATCTGTGGAACATATGGGGCATAATCTGTGCAGCATATGGGGGCATAATCTATGGCACATATGGGGCATAATCTGTGGAGCATATGGGGCATAATCTGTGCAGCATATGGGGGCATAATCTGTGGAGAATATGGGGCATAATCTGTGCAGCATATGAGGGCATAATCTGTGGATCATATGGGGGCATAATCTGTGCAGCATATGGGGCATAATCTGTGGAGCATATTGGGCATAATCTGTGCAGCACATGGGGGCATAATCTGTGGAGCATATTGGGCATAATCTGTGGAGCATATTGGGCATAATCTGTGGAGCATATTGGGTATCTGTGGAGCATATGGGGGCATAATCTGTGGAGCATATGGGGGCATATTCTGTGGAGCATATTGGGTATCTGTGGAGCATATGGGGGCATAATCTGTGCAGCATATGTGGGCATAATCTGTGGCGCATCATATGGGGGCATAATCATTTTTCACCCTAGGCTTATACGCGAGTCAATAAGTATTCCCAGTTTTTTGTGGCAAAATTAGGGGGTCGGCTTATACACGGTTCGGCTTATACATGAGTATATACGGTATGTAGATATTTTTTACCTATTACCCTAACTGATGTTGGTGTTTGTGTACCCACATATGTTTACCTGGTTTACTACATTTTTAACTTAACATCCTCTAAAGAAATGACAGACAACAATTGTAAACCAATTTAACTTTTATTAAAAAAAAAAATTTAATATAATTTTTGTAAAAAGTTGCATTTTGGCAAAATGTTGAAATTTTAATAAAATTTATTTTTTATTCAAATAAAGTTTTTATTTTTTGTTGAAACCAAAAACATAATAACTATTTACAGTTGGGTGTACTGTGGGGTGGAAATACTGCTGGATGGGCTGCGGGACACTTCGACCGTGGGAGTGTGGAGGGTGGTGGTGAAGGAACAGTAAGAGAGAGGTGAAGGGGTGGAAAGAGTTAGAGAATGGGAGGACAAGTTGGAGGCAGAACAGGTGATGGGTGTAACAAAAGACACCTCCAAAACATACTAACTATATAAGTGGGGTGGAAATCCACTGTTATATTAACCCCTTAATGTCCACTGACGTGCAGAGTCCGTCATGGCAAGGTGCCAGTTCCGGCACCAGGACGGACTCTGCACGTCATGCCTTTGATCTACCACTGCGTGTAAACACGCAGTGGTAGATCAGTGCCGACAGCTGTCACAGACAGCTGACAGGCACGGCAAGCGGTGCGGGGACCTTTGCCGTCGGTCCCCGCACCCACAGCGCTGTGCTTGGTCAGTCAATCTGACTGACCAAACACAGCAGCGATCGCGCAGGAGAAGCTGAAATTTCAGCTTCCCCAGCGCGATCAGTGCAGGAGCCGGCGCTGCAGTGGCCAGGCTTCCTGCACTGACAGCCAGGAGCGGAGCCCCCACCGCCCCTGGCTGTTAACCCCCTGACTGCTGCGATCCAGCGCGATCGCAGAGCTCAGGGGGGAGGCAGAGGGTCGGGAGCTCCCTCTGCCTCAGATCAGCGTCCCAGCGATGTAATCGCAGGGCCCGATCTCTGCCTTGATGACCCGGGGGTTGTCATGACAACCTCCGGGTCATTTAGCTACGGGAAGCTGCTGTGATCATGTCACAGCAGCTTCCACTATAGTTGCAATGCATTGCAATGCCAGAGCATTGCAATGCATTGTAACTGCAATCAAAAGTAAAAAAAAGTGAAAGTCCCATAAAGGGACAAGTTGAAAAAAATCATTTTTTAAAAAAAATTGTAAAAAAAATATTAAAAATAATTTTAAAAAAATCCCCTAAAAAATACACATTTTTATGTAATAAAAAAAATAAAAAACAAAAAAAATACACATGTTAGGTATCGCCATGTCCGTAAAAATCCCATCTATAAAAGCATAACCCTAGTTAACCCCTTCAGTGAAAGCCGTAAAAAACAAACACAAAAAAGTAGTAAATTATACTTTTTCCAAGCGGTATCATTATACCGCTTGGAAAAAGTGCAATAACACGCGATCAAAAAGTCAGATATAAATAATCATGGCACCGCTGAAAACGTCATCTTGTCCACAAAAAACAAGCCGCTATATAGCATCATCAGCGAAAAAATAAAAAAGTTATAGCTCGCGGAATAAACTGATGCAAAAATAATTATTTTTTCTATAAAATTCTTTATTGTGTAAAAAACGCCAAAACATAAAAAAAATATATAAATGAGGTATCGCCGTAATCATAGTGACCCAAAGAATAAAGCTGCTTTATCAATTTTACCACACGCGGAACGGGGGAAAAAAAATTAAAAAAAAAACAATTCCTGAATTGCTGGTTTTTGTTCATTCTGCTTCCACAAAAATCGGAATAGGAAGCGATCAAAAAACGTTATGTGCCCGAATATGGTACCAATAAATACGTCAGCTCGTCCTGCAAAAAATAAGCCCACAGATAACTCTGTCGGCCGAAATATGGAAAAATTATAGCTCTCAAAATACGGCGATGCAAAAAATTCTTACAAAAAATTATTTAAAAAAAAAGCATCTTTTAGAGTGTGACAGAAGCTAAACATGAAAAAAGGGTGTAAATCTGGTATCGCTGTAATTGCACCGATCCGAAGAATAAAGTCGCCAAATCACTAATACCGCACGAGGAACGGCGTAAAAAAGAAAACCAATTCTTCACCTTTGGTAGATTTGTTCATTGTGCCTCCCAAAGATCGCAGTAAGGCGATCACAGTGGTTCCCCCCGCATATGGGGTATCAGCGTACTCAGGACAAAATGCACAATAGCTTTTGGGGTCCTATTTCTCCTGTTACCCTTATAAAAATAAAAATTTGGGGGCAAAAAGGTCATTTTTGTGGAAAAAAATATGATTTTTTTTATTTTCACGGCTCTACGTTATAAACTTCTGTGAAGCCCTTGGGGGTTCAAAGTGCTGACCACACATCTAGATAAGTTCCTTGGGGGGTCTAGTTTGCAAAATGGGGTCATTTGTGGGGGGTTTCTACTGTTTAGGCACATCAGGGGCTCTCCAAGCGCGACATGACACCCGCAGACCATTCCATCAAAGTCTGCATTTAAAAACGGTGCTCCTTCCCTTCCGATCTCTGCCATGCGTCAAAATAGTGGTTCCCCCCCACATATGGGATATCAGCGTACTCAGGACAAATTGCACAATAGCTTTTGGGGGCCTATTTCTCCTGTTACCCTTATAAAATAAAAATTTGGGGCAAAAAGATTATTTTTGTGGAAAAAAATATGATTTTTTTATTTTCACGGCTCTACGTTATAAACTTCTGTGAAGCACTTGGGGGTTCAAAGTGCTCACCACACATCTAGAAAAGTTCCTTGGGGGGTCTAGTTTCCAAAATGGAGTCACTTGTGGGGGGTTTCTACTGTTTAGGCACATCAGGGGCTATCCAAACGTGACATGACACCCACAGACCATTCCATCAAAGTCTGCATTTGAAAAAGGCGCTACTTCCCTTTCGAGCTCTGCCATGCGTCAAAATAGTGGTTCCCCCCACATATGGGATATCAGCGTACTCAGGACAAATTGCACAATAGCTTTTGGGGTCCTATTTCTCCTGTTACCATTATAAAAATAAAAATTTGGGGCAAAAAGATTATTTTTGTGGAAAAAAATATGATTTTTTTATTTTCACGGCTCTACGTTATAAACTTCTGTGAAGCACTTGGGGGTTCAAAGTGCTCACCACACATCTAGATAAGTTCCTTGGGGGGTCTAGTTTCCAATATGGAGTCACTTGTGGGGGGTTTCTACTGTTTAGGCACATCAGGGGCTATCCAAACGTGACATGACACCCACAGACCATTCCATCAAAGTCTGCATTTGAAAAAGGCGCTACTTCCCTTTCGAGCTCTGCCATGCGTCAAAATAGTGGTTTCCCCCCACATATGGGGTATCAGCGTACTCAGGACAAATTGCACAATAACTTTTGGGGTCCTGTTACCCTTTGGAAAATAACAATTGGGGGTGGAAAGATCATTTTTGTGGAAAAGATATGATTTTTTAATTTTACTGCTCTACGTTATAACTTCTGTGAAGCCCTTGGGGGTTCAAAGCTCTCACCACACATCTAGATAAGTTCC
This sequence comes from Oophaga sylvatica, assembly GCA_033576555.1. Lineage (NCBI taxonomy): Eukaryota > Metazoa > Chordata > Amphibia > Anura > Dendrobatidae > Oophaga > Oophaga sylvatica. The sequence continues at coordinate 306,699,394 of JARQOD010000002.1, read as the reverse complement.
TTGGGGGGTCTAGTTTCCAAAATGGGGTAACTTGTGGGGGGTTTCCACTGTTTAGGCACACAGGGACTCTCCAAATACGACATGGCATCCAATCTCAATTCCAGCCAAAAAAGTCAAATGGCGCTGCTTCCCTTCCGAGCTCTGCCATGCGCCCAAATAGTGGTTTACCCCCACCTATGGGGTATCAGCGTACTCAGGACTAATTGCACAATAATTTTTGGGGTCCTTTTACCCTTTGGAAAATAAAAATTGGGATGAAAAGATCATTTTTGTGGAAAAATATGATTTTTTAATTTACGGCTCTACGTTATAACCTTCTGTGAAGCGCTTGGGGGTTAAAAGCTCTCACAACACATTTAGATAAGTTCCTTGGGGGGTCTAGTTTCCAAAATGGGGTCACTTGTGGGGGGTTTCCACTGTTTAGGCACACAGGGACTCTCCAAATGCGACATGGCGTCCAATCTCAATTCCAGCCAAAAAAGTCAAATGGCGCTGCTTCCCTTCTGAGCTCTGCCATGCGCCCAAATAGTGGTTTACCCCCACATATGGGGTATCAGCGTACTCAGGACTAATTGCCCAATAACTTTTGGGGTCCTTTTATCCTTTGGAAAATAATAATTGGGATGAAAAGATCATTTTTGTGGAAAAAATATGATTTTTTAATTTTACGGCTCTACGTTATAACCTTCTGTGAAGCTCTTGGGGGTTAAAAGCTCTCACAACACATTTAGATGAGTTCCTTGAGGGGTCCAGTTTCCAAAATGGGGTCACTTGTGGGGGGTTTTCCACTGTTTAGGCACACAGGGACTCTCCAAATGCGACATGGCGTCCAATCTCAATTCCAGCCAAAAAAGTCAAATGGCGCTGCTTCCCTTCCGAGCTCTGCCATGCGCCCAAATAGTGGTTTACCCCCACACATGGTATATCGGTGTACTCTGGAGAAATTGTACAACAAATATTGTGGTTCATTTTCTCCTGATACCCTTGACAAAATTTAAAAAAATTGTGTCGAAAGAAAAATTTTGGGAAAAAAAGTTAAATGTTCATTTTTTCCTTCCACATTGCTTCAATTCTTGTGAAGTACCTAAAGGGTTAATAAACTTCTTGAATGTGGCTTTGAACACGTTGAGGGGTGCAGTTTTTAGAATGGTGTCACTTTTGGGTATTTTCTGTCATATTGACCCCTCAAATTCACTTCAAATGTGAGGTGGTCCCTAAAAAAATGGTTTTGTAAATTTTGTTGGAAAAATGAGAAATTGCTGGTCAACTTTTAACACTTTAACTTCGTAACAAAAAAAAATTTTGGTTCCAAAATTGTGCTGATGTAAGTAAATGTGGGAAATGTTGAATGTTATTTATATAACTAATTTTTGTGACATATCTCTCTGATTTAATGGCATAAAAATTAAAAGTTTGCAAATTGTAAAATTTTCAAAATTTTTGCCATATTTCCATTTTTTTCATAAAAAAACGCAAGTTATATTGAAGAAATTTTACCACTATCATGAAGTACAATATGTCACGAGAAAACAATCTCAGAATCGCCAAGATCCGTAGAAGCGTTCCAGAGTTATAACCTCATAAAGAGACAGTGGTCAGAATTGTAAAAATTGGCCTGGTCTTTAACCTACAAAATGGCTTGGTCATTAAGGGTTAAACAGAATAACAACATAGCTGCGACTCATAACGATATATCAAAAACTGAGAACAAGGAGTCAAAATGCTAATTATAAAAATAATAACTTTATTGAAACAATCTTTAAAAAATCAAGAGAAAAAGGAAAAAAGTATTAACATTATAATAATATATAAAGAATCCAACTGTGTGGAGACTTGGATGTGAGCAGATTTAGTGGACAAATGAGGAATGATGAGAGGTCAAAATAGGAAACCAAAATAACAAACTGATACAGAAAGGTGTCCTGTTAACACCTGCACCACATGGAAATGACAAAACTGGGCTATGAGAAAATGTAAGTCAGAATTTCGCAATGCAAGTAAATGAATTACACAGATCACAAGTATGTTCATAACAAATCGCAGTGCTGAATTGAGCCCAAGTGCTGATTGAAATAGAAGAAATGCACACACTCTGATCTCCAATTGGGATCCTGACATGTAAGTGTGTGCTGACACCCTGGGAGGACAACTCGGCGCTGAGATTGTATATGGAAGTACAACAAATCTTCACATTACACATTGCAAGAAGTTGATAATGAAACAACTGAGTTAATAGTAGTTACCCGTCATGATGGTGCTAGGGTGGGCACAGGACACCGAATCCCCGACGTACGTTTCGGTACACCTTCTTCAGGGGGCGTGGTCAAGGGGATTCGGCGTCTCATTAAATATCCTGCCCCAGTGATCACATGTCTAGAAAGGGCCATACACAGTGACCTACACAGGTGTCTGTGTTAACGAAGCAAGCCCTGAAATTGATGCCGCGCGAGCGCGCCGACGCTGAAAGGGAAGCTGGATCACACAGGTCGGCTGGCGCCTAGCCGTTACCCCGGAGACCAGACACACCCACAGCAGAGGGGGCATGAATATCGCGAGAGCCCAAACGAGAGCGTTTGTTGGAAATAAGTCATGTGATCAGTGGGGGCGGAGTTTATAGTCCAGGACACAGAGCGGCCAGAGAAAATCAATGGAATATATTGATTTAACTGATCAAAAAATGTGGGGACAATACAGAACCGAGAAAATATACATGGATCTATATTTTTACGTTATAGGCCAATCAACGACAGTATGTATCACATTGTACATTACGGTATGTAATTATACCAAGTGAGCTACGGATGCATCAATATCTCCATAGTAACATATGTTAAGGACTCCCACACATGCTGTTACGACGTGTGGGTAGTCAGGTCATATGGGAGGGATTTAAATCCAATAACGAAAGGTCAGCATTTGCAACAACAGATGTGACCAGGTAAAACAGCGGGACAAGATTAATGAAGGTCTATGAGACAAAAAGGAAAGATATGCTTGCAAATGCGCTGTAAAGTATGACGATCATGATGTACATTACTAAGACATTAAGATAACACATCCAATAGTAAGAAAACGGCACATAGTATATATACAATGGAAACAGAAAATATAATAAAAAATAATTAAGAATTTTTAGGGGAAAATTATATAAAATACAAAAACAATAACCATTATATATAGATACATAGTACTGATGAATAGTGACGTTCCGTGAAATCTCATACAGTCAGATGTTGTTCTTATGGCCAAAAAGTGGAGTATATAAATGAGTAATGGTTATGATTGTCCAAACGGTCTCTGGCATCGGTTGTCCAGGCATCCAAAAAAAAATTTTTTCTTGTAAAGAAACGAGACAGAAATCCCCCGCTGGTAAGACAATTTGGATTACTTAGAAAAAGAAACAAAAAACAAAAATTAAAACCAGCTTAAAAATTACAATATTAAAAACAAGTGGGGTGAGGAACAGATCTATAGAGTCAGCCAATAATGGGACACTAGGACTAAATTTTCAGAGGAATGATGCAAAGCCATGGGATTCGTTTAAACCATTCGGGGACATGGTTCCCAGGATGGTGATCCATCTACATTCTTTTTGTGCTAACAACCGCTTAACATCCCCGCCTCTAATTCCACAATGTATTTGTTGTATTCCCCTTACCATAAATGATTTGGGGTTACATTGATGGAATAGTTTGTAATGTCTAGGTATGGTTTTTAATGTTGTAAGGTCCACAACATCTGCCGCCGCAATGATGTCCCGCACATGCTCCCTAGTTCTTATTTTTAGCTGTCGAGAGGTCATCCCTATGTAGATTTTGTGACAACTGCAGGTAGCATAATATATGACCTGCATTGATTTACAAGTTATATGTTGTCTAATAGTGAAACTTGTATTACCATCGGCTGAGGAAAAATTTTTTGTCCGCATGATATTTTTACAGCTACACAATTTCCACAGGGATAACATCCCTGTGGCGGGCCGGGTGTATTGAAGGGATTACCTGTGGTGGGGAGATAGTGGCTGTGCACTAACAGGTCAGATAGATTTTGGCTCCGTCTAGCCGTCATTAATGGACGTTCAGACAGAATGGAAGACAGGGAGGGTTCAGTTTTTAGAATGTTCCAATGGCGTTGGAGACATTCCCTCATAACGGACCAGTCCCCGTTGAACGTCGAGATGAACCTGACAGTATCTGAATTTTGTTGTCGTTTTTTAGTAGGGTTCTGTGGATGAAGTAAAGATGTGCGCTGGCATTTTTTGGCTCTCAAATAGCCTTGCTTCACGCATCTATTACTATAGCCACGCATTTTGAACCTCTCCTTGAGATCTGTGGCCTGATTCTCAAAACGAGCATCGGAGGAACATCCTCTACGCAATCTCAAAAATTGCCCTGTTGGGATAGCCCTAACCGTTGACCCGGGATGTGATGAGGTGGCATGTAAAAGTGAATTAACCGAGGTGGGCTTCCGATAGATATCAGTTTGCAAATGAAGATGTTCATCCACCGATATCTTTATATCTAGGAAATCCACCTCGGTTTTGCTAAACTTGTAGGTAATCTTAATGTTCAAGGCATTCAAATTTAATTCATCCATGAAAGAGTGTAGCTGTTGTTCTGTACCTTGCCAGATGATAAGTACATCATCGATATACCTTAGCCAGCACTGCACATGGTCCGCGGCCTGCGCACCCTCTCCCCAAAAATCATCCTCTCCCAGAAACCCAGGAAAATATTTGCGAAAGAGGGCGCACAGGCTGCGCCCATGGCAGTGCCGCACAACTGCAAATAATACCTATCCTTGAAAACAAAAAAGTTATGGGTAAGTATATATTGTAATAAGTCCAGGATCAATTCACAGAAAGGGCCATCCCAACCCCCATGACTTAGGAAATGACGGCATGCATCTAGGCCATCTTGGTGTCGAATGCAGGTGTACAGTGACTCGATGTCGGCTGTTACCAGTACAATGTCCTGCTCCTAGAGTCACGCTGTCAATCCGAGCAAGGACGTCCATTGTGTCCCTGGCATAGGAGGGCAACACTTCCACCAAAGGTTTGAGGTAGTAATCCACAAATTTGCAGATTGGTTCACAAAGCTCTCCCATGCCAGAGAACAATAGGTCGTCCGGTGGTTCGGAAGCATCCTTATGTATTTTGGGCACAAAATAGATAGTAGGTATTTTGGGATACCTAACAAGCAGTCCCTCCAAAACCCTCTTGGGAATCAGGCCATCCTCAAAGGCATGATTCAGAATCATCTCTAGTTCCGCCGAAAAGGCACTAAGGGGATTATGATCTAGTCTTAAATAGGTCCTCCTGTCCCTCAACTGTCTGATCGCTTCTTTTTCGTATAAATCTTGCGGCCATACCACTATGTTTCCCCCCTTGTCAGCCGGTTTTATGACAACGTCCTCCAGAGATTGTAATTCTCTCAAGGACATACGTTGTTGGGCTGTGAGATTATCCCAATTTCGTCTATGGGAGATGAGCTTGAAGTCCTCCGTTACTAATTTAGTAAAATCTCTACAGCTGGGCTTAGAGACAAGGGGGGAAACCGAGTGGAACGTGGATATGCAGATGGAGGAAATGTGCCAGTTGGCAACGATTCCTGGTGACCATAGTTTCCCGCAGGAACGCCAGGGCTCGTGCATACTTGTACTTGCTCTGGCGTCCTGCAGATCCACTCGGGGCCCGCATCTCCTTGTTGAACTCCTTCTTGAAGCGATCCCTCACAGACCGCCACCGTTTCTCAATTCTCTCCCTGAAACGAGAAAGCACACATTGGTTAGTATACAACATCAGTGTTTCCCAAACTTCAGTCCTCGTGTTCCCCAGAGGTCATGTTTTCAGTATTTCTATAGTGTTGCACTAAAGGAAATCCTGAAAACATGATCCGTGGGGGCCACGAGGACTGAAGTTTGGGAAACACAGTTTTACAGTCAGCAACCTGAACTGTATATACTTACGGTGTTTAGTCTGGGCCCGAACATCGAGGTCCTCCCAGCAGTCCACCATTGTCGATGCCACTTCCTCCCAGAGCCGTCGGGTCACTGTCTGATTAGAATGGCGGCGGTCCCCCATGTTCCACAGCGGCTCCCTTTCTCGGACCAGATCAATGAGGAGGTCGACGTCTATCCCCTCCTCCTCCTCACCGTCCGAGTCGGGAGCACGCTGTGAAGCCTGTTAAAGAAAAAGAGAAAAGAAAAATACATTAGCCTCCATACTAGCAAGTGAAAAAGAAAAAAAAGAAAAATTAAAAAAAAATGTTTAAAAAAAAAATAAAATAAAAAATTGTAATAATTAATAAAAAAAATTGTTAAAAAAAAATAATAAAAAAAATCTTACACGATGGTAACCGCCGCGGCTCTCACGACGACGACTCTGGGAGGCACTGTGAGGGCCTCTTTGCTGGGCACCAGATCCAAGAGACTAAAAAGAAGAAAAAACAATTTGTGATATAGGCATGTGTTGGGCGCTGTGTGAAGTATGTAGTAAATGGTTTTCTATGTGTTGTGTGTAGTGTGATGTTGTGTTTCTGCGATTGATGCAGGATACTTACGAATTGTGAGCCTACTCCGGGTGTCTCTCCACCCCGTCCTTTTTCCTCTGGGAGCTCCTCTTCATCTTGCGATTCCTGTTATTAAAAAAAGACAATCAATACATATATCCCACAGATGGATTGTGGAGAAAAATAAAAAGAGAAAAAAAAATATATTTTTACCGCCAAATGCTGATGATGAGGAGGGCTCCCAGAAGAAGATGTCTCATCATCAGGCTGCAGCTCCATTGACTCTGTTGGAGCTGATGCTGCTGCTGCCGCTTCTTCGGCTAAAGCGAGTGTTGCTGCTGCTGTTTGCCGGTCTCTGCTGTGGAATAAAGACAAAAAAAGGGCCAGTGAATATATGTATATTCCTTGGCCCTGGATGAAAAAGAAAAAATGTATTAAATTTTTTGGGAATGGGGATGTCATATTTACCATCTGCTGCCTGTCCTTCTCTCCTTTGCCTGTTGCAAATCTTCCTCCTCTCCCCTTGCTGCTGCCTCTCTTTGGAGTCTTCTGCTGTGGAATAAAAAGACAAAAAGGGCCAGTGAATATATGTATATTCCTTGGCCCTGGCTGAAAAAGAAAAAATTGATTAAATTTTTTGGGAATGGGGGATGTCATATTTACTTTCTGCTGGCTGTCCTTCTCTCCTCTGCCTGTTGCAAATCTTCCTCCTCTCCCTTGCTGCTGCCTCTCTTTGGAGTCTTCTGCTGTGGAATAAAGAGACAAAAAGTGCCAGTGAATACATGTATATTCCTTGACCCTGGCTGAAAAATATAAAAGTCTAACATGGACTGGAGTGAGCTTTATGGTGTACGGAATGCCACATCCCGTCATGAATTGGACACATTTTAAACAGTATCAGGGGGACCCACTTCATCACAGGGAAAACATGCACATTTTATACAGTACCAGGGGGACCACTTCATCACAGGGAAAACATGCACATTTTATACAGTACCAGGGGGACCCACTTCATCACAGGGAAAACATGCACATTTTATACAGTACCAGGGGGACCTACTTCATCACATGGAAAACATGCACATTCTATACAGTACCAGGGGATCCACATTATCACTTGCAAAACATGCACATTTCATACAGCACCAGGGGGACCCACTTCATCACAGGGAAAACATGCACATTTTATACAGTACCAGGGGATCCACATTATCACTTGAAAAACATGCACATTTTATACATTACCAGGGGAACCCATTTCATCACAGGGAAAACATGCACATTTTATACAGTACCAGGGGGACCCACTTCATCACAGGGAAAAATGCACATTTTTCATACAGGGACCATCAGAAGATGCACATATACCATCACATCATTGCAAAACATGCACATTTTATACAGCACCAGGGGGACCCACTTCATCACAGGGAAAACATGCACATTTTATTCAGTACCAGGGGATCCACATTATCACTTGAAAAACATGCACATTTTATACATTACCAGGGGAACCCATTTCATCACAGGGAAAACATGCACATTTTATACAGTACCAGGGGAACCCACTTCATCACAGGGAAAAAATGCACATTCTATACAGTACCAGGGGGACCCACTTCATCACAGGGAAAACATGCACATTCTATACAGTACCAAGGGATCCACATTATCACTTGCAAAACATGCACATTTTATACAGCAGCAGGGGGACCCACTTCATCACAGGGAAAACATGCACATTTTATACAGTACTAGGGGATTCACATTATCAATTGAAAAGCATGAACATTTTATACAGTACCAGGGGACCCACTTTATCACAGGGAAAACATGCACATTTTATACAGTACCAGAGGGACCCACTTCATCACAGGGAAAACATGCACATTTTATACAGTACCAGGGGATCCACATTATCACTTGAAAAACATGCACATTTTATACAGTACCAGGGGAACCCACCCCATCACTGGAAAACCATGCACATTTTATACAGTACCAGGGGGACCCACCCCATCACTGGAAAACCGTGCATATTTTATACAGTACCAGGGGGACCCACCCCATCACAGGAAAAACATGCAGATTTTATACAGTACCAGGGGGACCCACCCCATCACAGCAAAAACATGATTTTTAAACAGTACCAGGGTGTCAGGAACACTGCACTGCACTAGCTCACTGAGCCAGTGCGCCTGTCCTGAGACAAACTCTGCCCAGAAGATACCTTTGGAGTGAGGCAGCAGTGGTGAAAGATGCGTGGTTAAATTGTAGGGGTGGGGGATGTGATATTTACCGTCTGCTGTCCTGTCGCTCCACTTCCGGATCTGCTGCTGATGCTGGTACTGATGCTGAACCTGATGCTGGTGCTGGTGGTGATGGTGCTGGTGATGGTGCTGGTCGTCGTCTCTGGCTTGGTCTTGCTCTCTTCTTGGCTGGCTGCATGGTAATGGCTGAGTGTCCCACTGCATGCTTTTATATATGTTTGCTGTGGGCTGGTATATCAATTTAAATAACTGGATCCAGCCACCGAATCCGGCTTTTGCCGGATCCGCCGCATTCCGGTGCTCATAGACTTTCATTGTGACAAAAGCCAGAAGCGCCGGAGACAAAAAACGTTACAGTTGCCGTTTTTTCCAGACACCGGAATGCGACCAGACACCGGATCCGGCAAAAACCGGACGCGCCGCAAGACCATGCGGCGTGATCTGGCGCTAATGTTAGTCAATGGGAAAAAAACGGATCCGGCATTACATTTTGCCGGATCCGGTTTTACAAAAAAAGGCTGGATCGCGCCGTCAGGCGCAAAACGGATGTGTGAAAGAGGCCTTATAGACCAGTGGTATTTTTGGTTTTGCATTTTCATTTTTTACTTCCCTTCTTCCCAGAGCCATAACTTTTTTAATTTTTGACAAAAATAGCCATGTGAGGGCTTGTTTTTTGCAGGACAAGTTGTACTTTTGAAAGACACCATTGGGTTTACCATGTCATGTAACCAGAAACGGGAAAAAAATTTCAAGTGCAGTGAAATTGCAAAAAAAGTGCAATCCCACACTTGTTTTTTGTTTGGCTTTTTTACTAGGTTCCCTAAATGCTAAAACTGACCTGCCACTATGATTCTCCAGGTCATTATGAGTTCACAGACACCAAACATGTCTAGGTTCTTTTTTATCTAAGTGGTGAAAAAAAAATTCCAAAGTTTGTAAGAAAAAAAAAGTTGCCATTTTCCGAGACCCATAGCGTCTCCATTTTTCGGGATCTTGGGGCTGGGTGAGGGCTTATTTTTTGCATGCCGATCTGATGTTTCCATTGATACAATTTTGGTGCAGATACATTCTTTTGATCGCCCGTTATTCCATTTTATTGCAATGTTGCAGCGACCAAAAAAATGTAATTCTGGCGTTTCGATTTTTTTCCTCGCTACGCTGTTTACAGATTCGATTAATTCTTTTTATATATTGATAGATTGGGAGATTCTGAACGTGGTGATGCCAAATATGTATATTTTTTATTATTGTTTTATTTTGAATGGGGCGAAAGGGGGGTGATTTGAACTTTTATTTTTTTTACTTTTTTTAATATTTTTTAAAACATTTTTTTTACTTTTTACAATAGTCTCCATGGGAGACTTGAAGCTGTACTTGTCCGATTGCCTCTGCTCTATGTATCAGAAATGCTCACTTGCTATGAGCGCCGACCATCATGTGGTGCTCATAGTGATCTAGCAATGACAAACACAGGGGTCTTCTCCTGACCCTGGGTTGTCATGCCAACCGGTCGTTGACACAGGCGCCAATGAGAGGAGGAAAGGACACGCTTACTGTGAGTGCATGTTAAATGCCTCTGTCAGAGCTTGACAGCAGCATTTAACATGTTAACAGCCGCGAGTGAATCGCGATTTCACCCGTGGCTATTCCGGACACATGTCAGCTGATCAGATCAGCTGTTATGTCCCAGAAAAGGTGTGGGCTCATCGCCGGAGTCCGCACCTAACAGGGGGAGGCGTCCAATGACGGACGGTGTCCGTCATTGGACGTTAAGGAGTTAATAGTCTTTTCATGTGGGCCAAAGGAATGTTTTGGGCCACCTAAACTCCATGGCCCTATTGTAATCACAACCAATGCACCTATTGTAGTTAGGTTATGTTCACACATTGCGTTTTTGCTGGAATAATGCCTATTATTGTATATATTGTGACAACTACTATTTACTACTCTTCAATAGTGCATGAGTTTCTGTCTCCAGCAATAGTGTTATATTGCCAGTAAAGCACTGTTAAAAACAGGAACCAGGAAGTTCCTGTTCACTGTGTGTGTAGCTGGAGCACATTTTACTTTCACTTGGCAAGCTGACAAACAAGATGCTAAGATCTTAAGCTATAAGAAATACCAGTTGTAAGCTGTGTTATCTTTGTTCCTGAATAAATATACATTCATTGTTGAACTCCCGAACAGTACAGAGATTAATACACTGCTAAAAGATTATGGGCCAAGAGACCCAGGGACCCAGAAATTCAGACCAGAGAACTGCCAAGAGGAGAGAGAAAAACAGTGTACTAAGAAGAAGCAAAGGTGGCCACTAGAGTTGAGCGATACTTTCCGATATGCTAAAGTATCGGAATCGGAATGGTATCGCCGATATCACTAAAATATCGGCGATACCCGATACCGATACCGGAAGTCCCATGTAAGTCTATGGGAACAAAATATCGCAACTAAAAAAACCCCATTCTTTCCTTGTAAACACTAAATATACACACATAGAATACATATATATATATATATACATGTCATTGTGACATATATATATACATATATGTATAGTTTATACACTTCTACATAGTAAAATATCCTTTGATTCAATTGCCGGGTAAAGCCGGCTTCAGTGAAAAGACAGAAGCACCCGACATGAAATGACACTTGGTGTACATAGGGTTAAACATTTCTTTTCATGTCCTTTGCTATCTAATTTGCACAAACAATTAAATCAGACTATGTGTGCAAAATTTCACACCTCTAGGGGTTAATTAAAGGTGTAAATTCGTTGTAAAAAAAACGGACTTTTTTGCTACGAATTTACACCTTTAATTAACCCCTAGAGGTGTGAAATTTTGCACACATAGTCTGATTTAATTGTTTGTGCAAATTAGATAGCAAAGGACATGAAAAGACATGGTTAACCCTATGTACACCAAGTGTCATTTCATGTCGGGTTCTGCATTTTCACAAAAGCCGGCAATTGAATTAGCGGCTATTATACTATGTAGAAGTGTATGAACTACAAATATAAATATATATATATATGTGTCACAAATTCAATGACATGTATATATATATATGAGGTGTAAAATTGCTGAAAAAAAATGCGTGGGCTCCCGCCCTATTTTCGCAACCAGACAGACAAAGCCAGTGAGTGGGGGCAGATAATAATAGCCCAGAGAGGGACCATTATTTTTGCCCCCCCCGGCTACTAACATCTGCCCCCAGACACCCCAGGAAAGACAAATCTATAATTAGATTCGCCCTTTCTGGCACTTTGCCCGTCTATTCCCATTGCCCTGTAGCGGTGGCGAATGGGTTAATATGGGGTTAAAGCCACCTTGCTATTGAAAGGTGACCTTAAGCCAGGTTAATAATTGAGAGCTGTCAATTAGACAACTATCAATTATTAATCCTATTGCATGAAATAAAAATAAAACACACACACTTTAATTAAAAATCATTTTAATGAAATAAAGACACATGTTTTTGACCATCTTTTATTTTACTGCAAAAACCATTTCCTGTAATAAAAATAAAATAAAAAAGCAAAATTATTCTTACCTATCCCATGCACAGTCAGGTCCCACGGTGTAATCCTTCAGAAAGGGTTAATGTTTACTGCAGGGACCGCAGCTAATGCTGCAGCCTCACAGTAAACCCCAAATGAATGAGTTCCTCTCCTGCCTGACAGGAGAGTAAAGGCTGGGTGTCACATAACGATACACCAGCGATCCCGACAACGATATGCACTTGTCAGGATCGCTGGTGTATCGCTACATGATCGCTGCTGAGCTGCCAAACAGGCAGCTCAGGCAGCGATCTGGGACAGCGACACTGCGGGTAACATCGCTTAAGGGCCCGTCTCACATAGCGATATCGCTACCGAGATCGCTGCTGAGTCACTAGTTTTGTGACGCAGCAGCGAGCTCACCAGCGATATCGCTGTGTGTGACATTCAGCGACGATCAGCCCCCCTGCCGGGTATCGCTGATCGTCGCAGAAATGTCAGGACCTTTTTTTGATCGCTGGTTTCCCTCTGACAGGCACGCATCGCTGCGTGTGACAGGCGGGAAACCAGCGATCAAAGGTCCTGACATTTCAGCGACGATCAGCGATACCCGGCAGGGGGGCTGATCGTCGCTGAATGTCACACACAGCGATATCGCTGGTGAGCTCGCTGCTGCGTCACAAAACTAGTGACTCAGCAGCGATCTCGGTAGCGATATCGCTATGTGAGACGGGCCCTTAAGTGGAAAGCTTAATTGATTGCTTTCCACTTTCACTTCAGGTCAGCCAGGGACACAATCAGTGACGTCAGAGGGAACTGATTAACAAAAATAGGGGTTCCCTTCGAAAAAAAAATGGCGTGGGGTCCCCCCTATTTTTGTTAACCAGCCAGATGAAGCAGACCGCTGAGGCCTGGTTTTTCAGGCTGTTAAGGAGCCAAGATCCATGGACCTTGCCAGCCTGATAATACCAGGCCACAGCAGTCTGCATATCTTGGCTGATTAACAAAAATAGGGGATCCCCTCGAAAAAAATTGGCGTGGGGTCCCCCCTATTTTTGTTAACCAGCCAGATGAAGCAGACTGCTGAGGCCTGGATTTTCAGGCTGTTAAGGAGCCAAGATCCATGGACCTTGCCAGCCTGATAATACCAGGCCACAGCAGTCTGCATATCTTGGCTGATTAACAAAAATAGGGGATCCCCTCGAAAAAAATTAGCGTGGGGTCCCCCCTATTTTTGTTAACCAGCCAGATGAAGCAGACCGCTGAGGCCTGGTTTTTCAGGCTGGTAAGGATCCAATATCCATGGACCTTGCAAGCCTGATAATACCAGGCCACAGCAGTCTGCTTAGCTTGGCTGGTTAACAAAAATAGGGGATCCCCTCGAAAAAAAAACGGCGTGGGGATCCCCCCTATTTTTGTTAACCAGCCAAGTAAAATGCAGACTGCTGCGGCCTGGTATTAAAAGACTGTCAAGGCCCATGGATTTTGGCCCTCAACAGCCTGATAATACCAGGCTACAGCAGCCCCACATTTGGCGCATCAAAAGATGTGCCAATTGTGGCACTTTACCCGGCTCTTCCCACTTGCCCTGTAGCGGTGGCAAGCGGAGTAATAAGGGGTTATTGTCACCGTTGATTGCACGGTGACAATAAGCCCGGTTAATAATGGAGAGGCGTCAATAAGACACCGATCCATTATTAATCCCAAAGTTATTAAATGCATAAAAAAAAGACAAAGCAAGAAAAAAGTCTTTTAATGAAATAAAAGAGACAACACAGTTTTCATTTCTTTTATTATACTCTCATTCCTGCGACGCCATCGATCTCCTGTAAAAAAAGAAAAAAAACAAACCAACAGTATACCACCTGTCCGACGCAGTCCATAACGATAGTCCCACGACGATCCAGCTCTGCTACATCGCAATGACAGGCAGAGCCTGTCATTGCAACGCAGCACAGCTGATTACCTGCTTCCCCGGCGGTGACGTCATCGGACTGACTGCTTTACGGCCGGGATTACCCAGCAGTCACTGCAGTTATCGCGAGAAACTGCATGTGACCGCCGGGGAGAAGAGGATGGCGGCCATGAAGCAGTCCAGGACGTGACCGCCGGAGATCTTCTGCCAGGTAAGTGCCGCTGACTCCTGACAGACCCGACAGACGGACACTGACAGTGACAGTGACAATCCCGATTCCGGTATCCGATATGACGAAAATATCGGAACTCGGAATCGGAATTCCGATACAGCTAATATCGGCCGATACCCGATATTTGCAGTATCGGAATGCTCAACACTAGTGGCCACCAGTAGCAACTCTGTGAAGTTCACAGTGTCAAATCAGACTAACTAGTACTGCTAATCCTGGAAATTCAAGGTAAAGATGCTGCTGGTACGTACAGTAGTATGTGGAAATGCACACAGCATTCTTGACCTGACCGACTACCAGAAGACTGGGTAGAGAAGGATCAAAAAGCACAAAGCACTATGTCAGTATAGATGATGATCAGATTGTGCACATATGGAAATGTGAAACTGCAAAAGAAATGTGGGAACAGCTGCATGAGTTTCAGTATCTAGCAATAGTGTTATATTGCCAAAAAATACAATGATTTAAGTTGTGGAGTAACCAATCAACATGTTTCACCATTTCATGCGACCTGCTTTTTTCAGAAGTGTATGCCTACAGGAGGCGGACTCTGAGACATAATAGACTGCATCTGAGTGTCCATCTCCTGTAGGCGTTCACGCATGTTCGATCTAATGAGGACACACAATGCATAATAATAATAATAATCTTTATTTATATAGCGCCATCATATTCCGCAGCACTTTACAGTTTAACAGTTTCAAAACACAAGTCATAAGTAACAACGTTAACAATACAATAATTAAAGCAAAATAAGACGACCCTGCCTGTGAGAGCTTACAATCTAGTGAAAACACCCTTAGTATTAGTACAGTTTAATTTAATTAGTGAGATGTGCTTAAAGGAAAAAATGCCTGACCAATTGAACTCCCTCCTGCTGTTTTTACATAAAAATGTTTTAAGGTTTCATATACGTCTAAAATCTTTTATTGTTCATGCTTGCAAGGTGGAAGCAAAGCAGAACTTAAGTATCCTGAAAAACACAGCAAAAATATACAGCAAAAGCTCGGCAAGAAAAGCAGCAAAACCTGTTTTTTGGCAGCAGCTTTTTTACTGCCAAGCAATCAGGTTTTGGGCTGCAGAAAAAAGCCGCAAAAAAGTAACATATGTACATAGTCTTACACCCCTGGATGCCTGTTTGCAGCAGATTACTCACAATACTCTCCAAGCGTGTGACAACAGAACTTGTTTATTCAGGAACAATCAGGAACAATATATGATAAGTAGTGATGAGCGAACGTGCTCGCCACTACTCGTTACTTGCCTGAGTATCACGGTACTCGGTGTACTTGGCGAGAACCGAGCATTTCCGGGATTACTCGGCAGGAACTAGGGTCTCCACCCAGCTTTTTTGGCGGACTTTACAGACCCAATCACGATGCAGGGATTGTCTGCCAGGCATCTTTGTTGTGGTCGTACAGTAATTGGCTGGCCGCACAGCATCATCAGGGGTATAAGAGACCGGACGCCGCCCTGCTCAGCACATTCAGCTCTGGATTGAGTATAGGGAGAGCTGCTGCCGATATAGGGTCAGAATTGGAGAATTATTAACTAGTTTGGGGTCTATCATCCTAAACTACTTAAATCCAGCTAAACCAACAGTCCTTCTAAGGACTAATTCCGGAGTATATAGGTTCCAGTGTTAGGTAGGCAGGGGAGTGTACTTCACTCTATACACATCAGTGCAGGGCCTGCAGACACTGTATGTGTGTATATAGATCATTGCATACATTAAAAGGGTCCATTCTCTTCCTGTGTTCTGGTGCTGCTGCTGCTACCTGTAGGATATATTGGCCATATATAACTAGCCCCAGGTGTAATTGGAACACAGGCTACATATTTGTCGTAGCGGTATCTCCGTGCCAGCTGATATCTGTGCGTGCTCAAAGTTTGGCCAGTTTAAGGTGGTTTTCTTTTTCTTTCCTGGCTGTCACTGTACTTACATACAGCAGTATTTAGCAAAAAAAATTAAAAAAATACAGGTCACACATTTTTCGGTGTGGTATCTCCGTGGCAGCTCATATCTGTACGTGCTCAAAGTTTGGCCAGTTTAGGCCGGTTTTCCTTTATTTGTCCTGGGTGTCACAGTACTGATATACAGCACTAGTTAGCCCAAAAATAAAAAAAAAAACAGGGCACACATTTGTCATAGTGGTATCTCCGTGGCAGCTCGTATCTGTGTGTGCTCAAAGTTTGGCCAGTTTAGGCCGGTTTTCCTTTTTTTGCCCTGGGTGTCACAGTACTGATATACAGCACTAGTTAGCCCAAAAAAAAAAAACATTTGTCGCAGTGGTATCTCCGTGCCAGCTGATATCTGTGTGTGCTCAAAGTTTGGCCAGTTTAGGCCGGCTTTGATTTTTTTGTCCTAGTGTCACAGTACTGATATACAGCACTAGTTAGCCCAAAAATAAAAAAAAACAGGGCACACATTTGTCGTGGTGGTATTGCCGTGCCAGCTGATATCTGTGTGTGCTCAAAGTTTGGCCAGTTTACAGCAATTTTCTTTTTTGTGTCCTGGGTGAAACTGTACTTATATACAGCACTATTTAGCAAAAAAAAACCATTTGTCGTAGGGGTATCTGCATGCCAGCTCATATCTGTGCGTGATAAAAGTTTGGCAAGTTTAGGCTGGTTTTCCTTTTTTTGTCCTGGCTGTCACAGTACTGATATACAGCACTTGTTAGCACAAAAATAAAAAAACAGGGCATACATTTGTTGTAGTGGTATCGCAGTACCAGCTGATATCTGTGCGTGCTCAAAGTTTGGCCAGTTTTACTGCGGTTTTCTTTTTTGTGTCCTGGGAGAAACTGTACTTATATACAGCACTATTTAGCCAAAAAAAAACAAAAAAACATTTGTCATAGTGGTATCTCCGTGCCAGCTCATATGTGTGTGTGCTCAAAGTATGGCCAGGTTAGGCCGGTTTTCCTTTTTTTGTCCTGAGTGTCACAGTATTGATATACAGCAGTAGTTCAGTAGTTAGCCCAAAAATAACAACAAAACAGGGCACACATTTGTCATAGTAGTATCGCCGTGCCAGCTAATATCTGTGCGCGCTCAAAGTTTGGCCTGTTTAGGCTGGTTTTCCTTTTTTGTCCTGGGTGTGACAGTACTGATATACAGCACTATTTAGCCCAAAAATAGAAAAAAAACAGGGCACACATTTGTCATAGTGGTATCTTCGTGGCAGCTCATATCTGTGTGTGCTCAAAATTTGGCCAGTTTAGGCCGGTTTTCCTTTTTTTGTCCTGGGTGTCACAGTATTGATATACAGCACTAGTTAGCCCAAAAAAAAAATAAATAAAAAAAAAAAACATTTGTCGTAGTGATATCTCCGTGCCAGCTCATATCTGTGCGTGCTCAAAGTTTGGCCGGGTTAGGCCGGTTTTCCTTTTTTTGTCCTGGGTGTTACAGTACTGACTGATATACAGCACTAGCTAGCCCAAAATAAAAAAAAAACAGGGCATACATTTGTCGTAGTGGTATCTCCATGCCAGCTGATATCTGTGCTTGCTCAAAGTTAGACCTTTTTAGGCCGGTTTTCCTTTTTATGTCCTGGGTGTCACAGTACTGATATACAGCACTAGTTAGCCCAAAAATAAAAAAGTAACAGGGCACTCATTTTGTCGTAGTGGTATCTTCGTGCCAGCTGATATCTGTGCTTGCTCAAAGTTAGGCCATTTTAGGCCAGTATTACATTCCATTTACAATGGCAAGGGACAGGGAAGTGGACGTGATGGTGATGGTGCAGGCCGAGGCTGTGGGCAAGCTGAAATTGGCCCACCGAAAACACCCACATCTTCTCGCTGGACCTTAGTGTCCGAAGTCCTATGGGACAGTGGCAAGACAGCACTATTGAAGCACGAGCAGTGTGAAAAGGTTGTTGGTTGGATAGCGGATAATACTTCCAATTACTTATCCACCAACACCAGCACCCTGTCTTCAACACGGTCAAGTCACAGTAGCCTTGAATCTGGACTGCATATTCCTTACCCTGATCCTCCTTCCTCCCACCATGCTCAGTGCCCTGAGACAACTGATCCCACACTCGAACACTCCGAAGAGCTGTTCAGTTTTCCATTTGGAGATTCGTGCCTCTCACCCAGTCCACTAGAAGCAGGGCAAGATGATATTCCACATAGCGATGCACAAATCTTTGAGACACAATTGCCGGAAAGTCAGGAGGAGGACCAGGGTGGGGAAGTGGAAGATGAAGTGGTTTATGATGTAGTAACAGACCCAACCTGGCAGGAGTACATGCAGAGTGAGGATAGCAGCACACAGGGGGAGGTAGATGTCGCAGGAAGAAGCAGTGTGGTGGCTGCAGACAGAAGGCGTGCAACCGTTCCCCGTAACACCAATCTGACGGAAGTTGCCAGTCCAACTGTTAGGTCTTCCCAAGTCTGGTTATTTTTTAAAGACTCTGCCGATAACCCAAACAGGCCATTTGCATCACCTGTCATGCCAGCATCAGCAGGGGTAGCAAAACTACCAGCCTTACCACCACCAGCATGATCAAGCACATGGCAGCAAAGCACCCGACATTGTGGACCCAACCCCAGGCTTCAGGAACAGTGTTTGCGGGTGACACCACTGCTTCTTCCACTGTTGAGCATGCAAGCTAATCCCCGTCCACGGTGCATGCAAAGATGCCTCCTGCCCTGCACCTGCTGTTGCCCAAAGTCAAATAGCACCATCATCAAGCACATCCACGTCCTTGTCCTAGCACAGCCTTCAGTTGTCCATACCCCAGTCATTGGAACGTAAGCGGAAATACGCAGCCAACGCCCCAAAGGCAACAGTACTCAATTCTCATATTTCTCGTCTGTTTGCGGTCGAAATGTTGCCTTTTAGGTTCGTGGAGACAGAAGCTTTCCACAACCTGATGGCGGCAGCCGTCCCAAGGTACTCTGTCCCCAGCCGCCACTGTTTCTCCCTCTGTGCCAGGGATTCCACAAGCACGTCTCCCACAACATTACCAGTGCCCTCAACAATGCAGTTACTGGGAAAGTACACCTAACCACGGACATGTGGACAAGTGCTTCTGGCCAGGGACGGTACATCTCGCTGACGGCACACTGGGTTAACATAGTGGAAGCCGGGACCCAGTCAGGCCTTGGGATGGAACACGTCCTTCCAATGCCAAGGATTGCGGGCCCTACGTCAATCAGGGTTGCCCCCACTGTGTACAGCTCCTGCACCTCCTCCTCTTCAGCCTCCATGTCACAAATGAGCACATTAGTCACAAGCTGGAAGCACTGCAGCACTGCCAAAGCAAAGAGGCAACAGGTTGTGCTTAAGCTAATTTGCTTACGTGACAACCCGCACAATGCTGAAGAGTTGTTGACAGCTCTGAAAGAGCAAGCAGATGTGTCTGACACCGCTAAATCTCCAGCCAGGCATGGTTGTGTGTGACAATGGCAGGAACCTGGTGGCGGCTTTGAGGCGAGGCGAAATGACACATGTACCATGCATGGCCCATATGCTGAACCTCGTTGTTCAATGTTTTCTACACAGCTATCCAGAGCTGCCGGATCTGCTGGTTAAAGTATGCCACCTGTGTGCACATTTTAGAAAGTCAGCTACAGCTTCAGCCGCCCTTGCCGTGCTTCAGCAGCAATTGCAGATTCCGGCTCACCGACTGGTGTGTGATGTCCCCATGCATTGGAACTCTACACTGCATATGTTAGAAAGGATTTGTGAGCGGAAGCGGGCAGTTGTTGAATACCAGCATTAACAAGTCCGTCATTTGTCAGGTTTGACAAACACATAATACCTCAGGAGTGGACATGGATGTCAGACATATGTAGCATCCTCCAAAACTTTGAGGAGTCCACCAAGATGGTGAGTGGCGATGATGCCATAATTAGCATCACCATCCCGCTCATCTGCATTCTGAAAAGCTCTCTGCTCACAATGAAAGAGGAGGCATTGCAGGCGGAGCACGAGGACATGGATCAAGGAACCATACAGGGTGATTACACACAGCCCAGCCGCATGTCATCCCAACGTGGATTGGTTGACAATGAGGAAGAGGAGGAGGAGGAAGAGCAGGAGATACTTTCATGCACTATAGACAGGACTACAACCACAACTGTCATACCGTCTGTTCAGCATGGATGGCCTGAGGACAGGGAAGAAGAGGAGGAGGAGGACACCTTGCTCAGTCATCCTGTTGCTGAGGACACAGAAGTCTTGCCTGCTACCAGTCTGGCACGCATGGCTGACTTTATGTTGTGCTGCTTTTCCCGTGGCACTCGTATTGTCAAAATATTGGGTACCAGTCATTACTGGCTAGTGACACTTTAGACCCAAGGTACATGGATAACTTTCAATCTCTTGTTCCAGAGGCAGACAGGTGTACCAAAATGGTGCAGTACCATAGGGCCATTGTTGCAGAATTATTAAAAAAATTCCCATCTCAAAACGCTGGCGGCACAGATAACAGTTCGTTGGCCAACCAAGCAGGACAGGACAGACACAAGTCCACTCCAATAGAGGCAGGGGAACACTGGCAAAGTTCTGGGACAGTTTTCTACATCCCTCCCATTGTCCATGCACTGAGGAACGGGGAAATCTCACAAGGAATGCAATCTTCTCTAAGATGCTGAGGGAGTACCTTGATGACAGCACCAATGTCCTCCGCGATTCCTCTGTGCCTTTTAATTATTGGGTATCCAAGCTGGACACATTGCATGAGTTGACTCTCTACGCCTTGGAGGTCCTGGCCTGCCTTGCCACTAGCGTATTGTAAGACCGGGTTTTTAGTGCTGCTGGTGGCATTATCACAGATAACCGCATTCGCCTTTCTACGGAAAATGCAGACAGGCTGACTCTTATAAAAATGATCAAGGGATGGATTGGGCCTAACTTCTTGACACCACCAAATGATGACAGCGAAGCATAAACTCCAGTGTAGTGTTTTTTGGGGAGGTGTATTCCCATGCACCTCTTCACAACCAAACATGGATATACGCTTCCTGATTTTGGCTATTTGGTGTCCTCCTCCTCCTCATGCTCACTGTCCACCACCACTTGAACACCAGGGTGAACGTATTCAGTCATGCTCTGGCCACTCTATGCTATGGCAAGGGTGTTATGATGCCGGTCACCAAAATACAAAAAATATGTACACCCCCAAAGGGAAATGTTTGCCAGCCCATACACTAAGTGTATGGGCATTCCAAGTCTAGGAAACCCGCTCCTAGAAATTGAGCCTATTTTTTAATCAGGCCTTCCTTCACGTCTGATCATCCACCACCACTAGATCAAAAGGGTTTACCTGTTCCCTGCAGCTACAACCAGTGTCGCATTATTAGAAAGGGTGGGTGGTTAGGCTGTGCGTAAAAGACTTGTTCTGAAAAAGGCTGAGGTGTACCCCACAGGGGAAATGTTTGCCAGCCCATACACTAAGTGTATGGGCATTCCAAGTCTAGGAGACCTGCTTCTAGAAATATGGCCTATTTTTTAATCAGGCCTTCCTCAACCTCTGATCATCCACCGCCAATAGATCAAAATGGTTTATGTGTTCCGTGCAGCTACAGCCAGTGTCGCATTATTAACAAGGGTGGGTGGTTAGGCGGTGCGTAAAAGACTTGTTCTGAAAAAGGTTGAGGTGTACCCCACAGGGGAATGTTTGCCAACCCATAAACTAAGTGTATGGGCATTCCAAGTCTAGGAAACCCGCTCCATTTTAATGGGACATTTTTTTGGTAAGAGTCCCTCCTCCCTATTTCTTCCAAGGCGGGAT
The DNA here is from genome assembly GCA_033576555.1 of Oophaga sylvatica. Taxonomy (NCBI): domain Eukaryota; kingdom Metazoa; phylum Chordata; class Amphibia; order Anura; family Dendrobatidae; genus Oophaga; species Oophaga sylvatica. The sequence continues at coordinate 306,677,216 of JARQOD010000002.1, read as the reverse complement.
TGGAGTTATTAGGGGTGCATATGACTTGGTAGCAGGGCAGGCCTTGCAGTCAATGCATAAGAAAACAGAATGGAAGTACAAAATGAATAATGTGAAGTGGATTTTCCTGGGACCATCCAGTACCTGGGTTCAAAGGCTTATTGGGGTGCATATGACTTGGTAACAGGGAAAGCCTTGCAGTCAATGTATAAGAAAATAGAATGGGAGTATAAAATGAATAATGTGAAGTGGATTTTCCGGGTGCGTTGTAATTCTTGGCAGCCTGTTGTGAGTGGGCTTGGGATGAGTTCTGAGCAGAGGCTCCCTCTGGTGGTTACAAGCGGTGCTGGTCTGTCCAGTGAAGATTGTGAAGATTGTGAGGATTGGGAATCAGGTGTTACTGACTGGTCTTATATAAGGGAGTCACCTTCCCATCAGGGTTGCAGGTGATCAAGTGTTCTGGTCTGAATCCTTGATTCCTGTTTCCTTTGTAGCCTGCTGTGTCGTGTCTGCATCTCCTGCTAACAGATAAGACTTTTTCTTCTTTTTTGTTTTTGTGCTTGATTTTTGCATTTTGTCCTGCACTTCTGTGGGGGCCTTCAGGGTCCCCTCCGGGGGCTTTTGCCCTCTCAGTTTAGTTCAGCCACTGATGTTTGTACCTTTGCTTTTTCCAGTTTTTTCAGTGGCTGCTGTTTTGATTTTGTTACACCAGAGAACTAATTTAGGTGGTAGAGGTCGTGTGATCTCAGGTGTTTTTGAAATTAGTAGAGTTGGTGCTTTTCAGGGTTTTCTGGGATTGCAGTAAGTACCCTTCCTATCCTTTTCTATTTAGTTAGTTTGGGCCCCAACGTTTGCTCATACTATTTTCTGTCTGTGTCTGTATTTCTTTTTGTCTAACCGCCATTACATGTTTGGGGGCTTTCTATTATCTTTGGGGTTCTGCTCCGGGGCAGATAGCTTTCCTATTTCTATCTTTAGGTGTAGTTAGTTTCTCAGGCTGTGACGAGGCGTCTAGGACCAACGTAGGAACGCTCCACGGCTGCCTCTAGTTGTTGTGGTTAGTCAGGGTACTGCAATCTCATAGATTCCAACTGCTCTGGTGTATTGCCTTTTTTGCCTGCACTCCTCAGCTACCGAAACATAACAGTATCACCGGCCTAAAATTTAAAATTGTATGGTACTCACAGAAGGGAAAAAATTTGTGAAAGAAAAAACGGTTGTCAGAGTTGTCAGAGATATTTTTCTGTTTGTTGCTTTTTTTTTTTTTTTTTTTTCCCTCTGTATCTCTGGGTGCTTGGGAGGATTTTTTCTCTCAATGGAGTTTGCACAGTTGTCTGGCCGTGTGGATCAGCTTGCCACTGAGGTTCAGAGTATTGCTGCATATCTTGCTAGGTCGCCTGTTGTGGAACCTAGGATTCCAATGCCAGATTTGTTTTTAGGGGATCGAGCTAACTTTCAGAATTTCAAAAATAATTGTAAATTGTTTTTTGCCTTAAAATCTAAGTCCTCAGGGAACGAAGCGCAGCAGGTTCAAATTGTCATCTCTCTCCTGCGCGGCGATCCTCAGGATTGGGCTTTTTCCCTGACACCTGGGGATCCTGTTTTGAGTGATGTTGATGCATTTTTTCAGGCTTTGGGGTTATTGTACGATGAGCCTAATGTCACTGATCAAGCTGAAAAAGCCTTGTTGGCATTAAATCAGGGGCTTGATGACGCTGAGTTATACTGTCAGAGATTCCGTAGATGGGCAGTCCTGACCAAGTGGAATGACGACGCTTTGGCGGCCCTTTTTCGGAAGGGTCTGTCAGATAATGTAAAGGATGTTATGGTGGGATTCCCTGTCCCCTCTGGTCTCAATGATTCTATGTCATTAGCGATTCAAATTGACAGACGTTTGCATGAGCGGAGAAATATGCGTGGAATAGTGTTGCCTTGTGAACCTGCTTCTGAATCCATGCAGTGTGATAGAGTGGTGTCTGGGGCACAGCGTCATGAGTTTCGAAAGCGCAATGGGTTATGTTTCTACTGTGGTGATGCCTCTCATGCTATTTCAGTCTGCCCTAAGCGGGGAAGACGTTTTGCACGCTCAGTTGTCTTGGGTAGTGTTCAGACTAAGTTTTTATTAACTGTCACTCTGATATGCTCTCTGTCCTCATTTTCTGCTCAGGCTTTTGTTGATTCTGGAGCAGCTATTAACCTGATGGATTATGATTTTGCTAAACGTTGTGGGTTTCCCTTGATACCCCTACAGAAGTCTATTCCCTACTGGGGATCGATTCTACCCCTTTGGCTGAGAATAAACCTCAGTTCTCTACTCAGGTGATAATGAGGGTTGAACCTGATCATCAAGAGTGCTGCAAATGTTTGGTTCTGTATAATCTGCATGATATTATCATACTGGGTTTCCCTTGGTTACAGTCTCATAATCCTGTTTTGGATTGGAAATCTGTGTCTGTAACCAGTTGGGGCTGCCAATGTGTTAATACCAACACTCCTGTTTTTTCTGCCTCCCCCAGGCTCAGGATGTTCCTGACTTTTTGATTGATTTTTCTGATGTATTTAGCGAAAGTAAATCTGCATCCTTGCCTCCCCATAGGAGCTATGACTGCGCTATTGAATTAGTGCCTGGTAGTAAATTCCCTAAAGGTCGCCTTTTTAACTTGTCTGTACCTGAACATGACGCTATGCGGTCTTATATCAAGGAGTCATTGGAGAAGGGTCATATCAGACCATCCTCTTCACCCTTAGGTGCTGGTTTTTTCTTTCTGGCCAAAAAGGATGGTTCATTAAGGCCGTGTATTGATTATCGTCTTTTGAACAATATTACTGTGAAATATCAATACCGTTACCCTTGATTTCTGACCTGTTTTCCAGGGTGAGAAACGCTACTTGGTTTACCAAGCTTGACCTCAGGGGGGCATATAACCTTATTCGCATTAAGCACGGGGATGAATGGAAGACGGCATTCAATACCCCGGAGGGGCATTTTGAGTACCTTGTGATGCCCTTTGGGCTCACTAATGCTCCTTCTGTCTTCCAGTCCTTCATGAATGACATTTTCAGGGATTTTGTGGATAAATTTCTGATTGTTTATTTGGATGATATCTTGATTTTTTCTAATGACTGGGACTCTCATGTGAAACATGTTCGAACTGTATTCCAGATTTTGAGAGAGAATGCTCTGTATGTGAAGGGATCAAAGTGTCTTTTTGGCGTACAGAGGATCTCATTTCTGGGATTCATTTTGTCCCCATCTGTTATTGAAATGGACCCGGTCAAGGTTCAGGCCATCTGTGATTGGGTCCAACCTACTTCATTAAAGGCTCTTCAAAGATTTTTGGGTTTTGCCAATTTTTATCGTAAATTTATTGGTAATTTCTCGGTTATTGTTAAACCATTAACTGATTTGACCAAAAAGGGTTCTGATGTGGTGAATTCGCCTCCTGAGGCAGTCTCTGCATTTCAGGAACTTAAGCAGAGATTCACTTCTGCTCCTGTTCTACGGCAGCCTGATGTTTCTCTGCCATTTCAGGTGGAGGTTGATGCCTCTGAAATTGGGGCAGGTGCCGTTTTGTCCCAAAAAGATCCAGAGACCTCTAAAAGTAACCCTTGTGCCTTTTTCTCTCGAAAATTTTCTCCTACTGAACGTAATTATGACGTGGGTAATCGGGAGTTATTGGCCATGAAGTGAGCTTTTGAAGAGTGGAGACATTGGCTGGAGGGAGCCAAACATCAGGTGGTGGTCCTTACTGACCATAAGAATCTGGTTTATCTGGAATCTGCCAAGCGACTCAATCCTAGACAGGCCAGGTGGGCCTTGTTTTTCACACGTTTTAATCTTGTGGTTTCCTTTCTTCCTGGCACTAAGAATGTTAAGGCGGATGCCCTCTCGAGGAGCTTCCTTGCGGACTCTCTGAGTTATCTGATCCTTCTGTTATTTTGAAAGAGGGTGTAGTTCTTTCCGCCATCTCACCTAATTTGAGACTTGCTCTGGAGGGGTGTCAGGAGGATAGGCCCGAGCGCTGCCCTGTTGGAAAATTGTTTGTCCCGGACCAGTGGAAAAAGAGTGTGATGTCTGAGATTCATTGTTCCGCGTTGGCGGGGCATCCCGGAATTTTTGGTACCAGAGACTTGGTTAGTCGGTCCTTTTGGTGGCCTACCTTGTCTCGTGATGTCAGGGAATTTGTGCAGTCCTGCGGGACTTGCTCTCGCTCCAAGCCTTGCTCTCGCTCTAGTGGTTTGTTGATGCCATTGCCTGTGCCCAAGAGACCATGGACCCATATCTCTATGGACTTCATTTCCGACCTTCCTATTTCTCAGAGAATGACCGCCATCTGGGTGATTTGTGATAGGTTTTCTAAGATGATACATCTTGTGCCATTACCTAAGTTGCCTTCCTCCTCTGAATTGGTGCCGTTGTTCCTTCAGCACGTGGTTCGTTTACACGGCATTCCTGAGAACATAGTGTCTGACAGAGGAGTCCAGTTTGTTTCCAGATTTTGGAGGACTTTTTGTTCTAAACTGGGTGTTCAATTGTCTTTCTCCTCGGCATTTCATCCTCAGACCAATGGTCAAACTGAGAGAACAAACCAGACATTGGAGACTTATCTAAGATGCTTTGTGTCTGCTGATCAGGATGACTGGGTCTATTTTTTGCCTTTGGCTGAGTTTGCTCTTAATAATAGGGCTAGCTCTGCCACTTTGATGTCTCCGTTTTTCTGTAATTCTGGGTTTCACCCTCGATTTTCTTCAGGACAGACGGAGGCTTCTGTCTGTCCAGGTGTTGACTCTGTTGTGGAGTGTATGCAACAGATTTGAGACCAGGTAGTGGAGAGGTTGTCCCTCTCTCAGGAGAGGGCCCAGCGGTTTGCTAACCGGCATAGGACTGATGGTCCTCGGTTTAAAGTAGGTGACTTGGTCTGGTTGTCCTCAAAAAATATTCCTATGAGAGTAGCATCTCCTAAATTTAAGCCTAGGTTCATTGGACCTTATAAGATCATAGAGATTCTTAATCCTGTTTCTTTTCGTTTGCTTCTTCCAGGGACATTTAAGATCCATAACGTGTTCCACAAGTCCTTGTTGAAGAGGTTTGTTGAGCCAGTGGTTCCTGCTGCTGTGCCTCCTGACCCTGTTTTGGTTGAGGGCAATCTGGAGTATGTGGTTGAGAAAATATTAGATTCTCGTTTTTCTAGACGGAAACTCCAGTATTTGGTTAAGTGGAGAGGTTATGGTCAGGAAGACAATTCTTGGGTGTTTGCTTCGGACATCCATGCTAGGAGACTCATCCGTGCGTACCATAGAACTCATCCTGACCGACCTGGTTGCTCAAATGAGGGTTCGGTGACCCCTCCTCAAGGGGGGGTACTGTTGTGAGTGGGCTTGGGATGAGTTCTGAGCAGAGGCTCCCTCTGGTGGTTACAAGCGGTGCTGGTCTGTCCAGTGAAGATTGTGAAGATTGTGAGGATTGGGAATCAGGTGTTACTGACTGGTCTTATATAAGGGAGTCACCTTCCCATCAGGGTTGCCGGTGATCAATTGTTCTGGTCTGAATCCTTGATTCCTGTTTCCTTTGTAGCCTGCTGTGTCGTGTCTGCATCTCCTGCTAACAGATAAGACTTTTTCTTCTTTTTGTTTTTGTGCTTGATTTTTGCATTTTGTCCTGCACTTCTGTGGGGGCCTTCAGGGTCCCCTCCGGGGGCTTTTGCCCTCTCAGTTTAGTTCAGCCACTGATGTTTGTACCTTTGCTTTTTCCAGTTTTTTCAGTGGCTGCTGTTTTGATTTTGTTACACCAGAGAACTAATTTAGGTGGTAGAGGTCGTGTGATCTCAGGTGTTTTTGAAATTAGTAGAGTTGGTGCTTTTCAGGGTTTTCTGGGATTGCAGTAAGTACCCTTCCTATCCTTTTCTATTTAGTTAGTTTGGGCCCCAACATTTGCTCATACTATTTTCTGTCTGTGTCTGTATTTCTTTTTGTCTAACCGCCATTACATGTTTGGGGGCTTTCTATTATCTTTGGGGTTCTGCTCCGGGCAGATAGCTTTCCTATTTCTATCTTTAGGTGTAGTTAGTTTCTCAGGCTGTGACGAGGCGTCTAGGACCAACATAGGAACGCTCCACGGCTGCCTCTAGTTGTTGTGGTTAGTCAGGGTACTGCAATCTCATAGATTCCAACTGCTCTGGTGTATTGCCTTTTTTGCCTGCACTCCTCAGCTACCGAAACATAACAGCAGCCCATCCACTCACTGCATAGGTTATAACAGTTTCGGAGACCCACAGTTTAATATTGGCCCTTTAAGCAGATTAATGCTGCCCGTTGTAATTCTTGGCAGCCCATCCACTCACTGCATAGGCTATAACAGTTTCGGAGACCCACAGTTTAATATTGGCCCTTTAAGCAGATTAATGCTGCCCGTTGTAATTCTTGGCAGCCCATCCACTCACTGCATAGGCTCTAACAGTTCGGAGACCCACAGTTTAATATTGGCCCTTTAAGCAGATTAATGCTGCCCGTTGTAATTCTTGGCAGACCATCCACTCACTGCATAGGCTATAACAGTTTCGGAGACCCACAGTTTAATATTGGCCCTTTAAGCAGATTAATGCTGCCTGATACCCCTGTAAAAATAGACAAAAAAATCTGACTGGCACATCCAGACTAATGTGAACTAGGTGCAAACCAAGGGAAGCTACCCCCATGTAAAACATAAAAAAAAGGCTGCACTCAAGCATACTAAAGCATGACAATATGGAATACATGAAATTTAGAATAGCAATATGGCTTTGGAATATAAGGAAAAATTTGAGACGCTTAGTATAAACATTTGGCCAAACATTTTAAAGCCCACCAACCATCGTCAAGGTGGTCTCAATACTGGTGAGTTCCTGACCTAATGTGAACATACCTCTATTAGGCTGATATCTGAATTTCTGGGTGAATATGCACCTCTGTCAGCAATGCCTGCATTTATGTGTAAAGTAGGGACCTGGTGTAATTAAAATCACCACCTGGTGGGGGCGGAGTGCTCAGTCAGTGAGCTAACATTCAATAGACAAAAAAACTATGAGGGTAGCTTCCCTTGGTTTGCACCTAGTTCACATTAGTCTGGATGTGCCAGTCAGGTTTTTTTGTCTATTGAATGTTAGCTTGCTGACCGAGCACTCCGCCCCCACCAGGTGGTGATTTTAATTACACCAGGTCCCTACTTTACTCATAAATGCAGGCATTGCTGACAGAGGTGCATATTCACCCAGAAATTCAGATATCAGCCTAATAGAGGTATGTTCACATTAGGTCAGGGACTCACCAGTATTGAGACCACCTTGACGATGGTTGGTGGGCTTTAAAATGTTTGGCCAAATGTTTATACTAAGCGTCTCAAATTTTTCCTTATATTCCAAAGCCATATTGCTATTCTAAATTTCATGTATTCCATATTGTCATGCTTTAGTATGCTTGAGTGCACCCCTGTAAAAATAGGCTCTGTGACTTTACGAGTCCCTCCTTCATAAATGAAACAAGATATGTCTGCTTATGTGTCACACACCACATGGCCAGCTAGGGTTGGTAATTGTTACAATAAAAAAATATTTAGAATTGAGAGTCCTCAGTGGTTGATACCTTTTAACCCCTTCATGACCCAGCCTATTTTGACCTTAAAGAACTTGCCATTTTTTGCAATTCTGACCAGTGTCCCTTTATGAGGTAATAACTCAGGAATGCTTCAACGGATCCTAGCGATTCTGAGATTGTTTTTTCGTGACATATTGGGCTTCATGTTAGTGGTAAATTTAGGTCGATAACTTTTGCGTTTATTCGTAAAAAAAATGGAACTTTGGCCAAAATGTTGAAAATTTCGCAATTTTCACATTTTGAATTTTTGTTGTGTTAAACCAGAGAGTTATGTGACACAAAATAGTTAATAAATAACATTTTCCACATGTCTACTTTACATCAGCACAATTTTGGGAACAACATTTTTTTTTTGTTAGGAAGTTATAAGGGTTAAAAGTTGACCAGCGATTTCTCATTTTTACAGCAAAATTTACAAAACCATTTTTTTTAGGGACCACCTCACATTTGAAGTCACTTTGAGGGGTCTATATGGCAGAAAATACTCAAAAATGACACCATTATAAAAACTGCACCCCTCAAGCTACTCAAAACTACATTCAAGAAGATCATAAACCCTTCAAGTGCTTCACATGAACTAAAGCAATGTGGAAGGAAAAAATGGACATTTTAATTTTTCCAACAAAATTTTTCTTTTAGCATCAATTTTTTCATTTTTACATGGGCAACAGGATAAAATGGACACTAAAATTTGTTGGGCAATTTATCCTGAGTACATAAATACCTCATATGTGGTCATAAACCACTGTTTGGGCGCACGGCAGGGCTCAGAAGGGAAGGAGCGCCATTTGACTTTTTGAATGGAAAATATGCTGGAATATTTAGCGGTTGCCATGTCACATTTGGAGAGTCCCTGTGTGCCTAAACATTGGAGCTCCCCACAAGTGACCCCATTTTGGAAACTAGACCCCCCAAGGAACTTATCTAGATGCAGAGTGAGCACTTTGAACCCCCAGGTGCTTCACAAATTGATCCGTAAAAAAAGAAAGTACTTTTTTTTCACAAAAATTTTCTTTTAGCCTCAGTTTTTTCATTTTCACATGGGCAACAGGATAAAATGGATCCTAAAATTTGTTGGGCAATTTATCCTGAGTACACCGATACCTCATATGTGGTCATAAACCACTGTTTGGGCGCACGGCAGGGCTCAGAAGGGAAGGAGTGCCATTTGACTTTTTGAATGGAAAATATGCTGGAATATTTAGCGGTTGCCATGTCGCATTTGGAAAGTCCCCGTGTGCCTAAACATTGGAGCTCTCCCACAAGTGACCCCATTTTGGAAACCAGACCCCCCAAAGAACTTATCTAGATGCACAGTGAGCACTTTGAAACCCCAGGTCCTTCACAAATTGATCCGTAAAAAAAAGAAAGTACTTTTTTTTCACAAAATTTTCTTTTAGCCTCAGTTTTTTCATTTTCACATGGACAACAGTATAAATTGGATCCTAAAATTTGTTGGGCAATTTCTCCTGAGTACACAGATACCTCATATGTGGTCATAAATCACTGTTTGGGTGCACGGCTGGGCCCAGAAGGGAAGGAGCTCCATTTGACTTTTTTGAATGGAAAATTAGCTCCAATCCTTAGCGGACACCATGACGCCTTTGGAGAGCCCCTGTGTGCCTGAACAGTGAAAAACCCCCACATGTGACACCATTTTGGAAACTAGACCCCTTATGGAACTTATCTAGATGTGTTGTGAGCACTCTGAACCCCCAAGTGCTTAACAGAAGTTTATAATGCAGAGCAGTGAAAAAAAAATATATTTTTTTTCCTCAAAAATGATTTTTTAGCCCGCTATTTTTTATTTTTACAAGGGTAACAGGAGAAATTGGACCACAAAAGTTGTTGTGCAATTTGTCCTGAGTACACTGGTACCCCATGTGTGGGGGGAACCACTGTTTTGGCGCATGGGAGAGCTCAGAAGGGAAGGAGCGCCATTTTGAAATGCAGGCTTGATGGAATGTTCTGCGGGCATTATGTTGTGTTTGAAGAGCCCCTGATGTGCCTAAACAGTAGAAACTCCCCACAAGTGACCCTATTTTGGAAACTAGACCCCACAAGTAGCTTATCTAGATGTGTGGTGAGCACTTTGAACCCCCAAGGGCTACTCAGAAGTTTATAATGCCAGGGCATGAAAATAAAAAAAATCATATTTTTTCCACAAACATGATCTTTTAGTCCCTAATTTTTTTATTTTCCCAAGGGTAACAGGAGAAATTAGACCCCAAAAGTTGTTGTCCAATTTGTCCTGAGTACGCTGATATCCCATATATGGGAGAAAACTACTGTATGGGCACACGTCGAGGCTCGGAAGGGAAGTAGTGACGTTTTGAAATGCCGACTTAATGGAATGGTCTGCGGGTGTCATGTTACGTTTGCAGAGCCCATGATGTGCCTAAACAGTAGAAACCCCTCCAAGTAACCCCATTTTGGAACCTAGATCCCCCAAGGAACTCCTCTAGATGTGTGGTAAGCACTTTGAATCTCCAAGTTCTTCACAGAAGTTTATAACGCAGAGCCGTGAAAATAAAAAATCATTTTTTTTCCACAAAAATAACTTTTTAGTCCCCAATTTTTTTTTCCCAAGGGTAACAGGAGAAATTAGAACCCCAAAGTTGTTGTGCAATTTTTCCCGAGTACGCTGATACCCCATATGTTGGGGTAAACCACTGTTTGGGCACACGTCGGGGCTTGGAATAAAGGGAGCACTGTTTGACTTTTTGAACGCAAAATTTGCAGGAATCAATGGTGGCGCCATGTCGCGTATGGACACCCCTTGATGTGCGTAAATAGTGGAAACCCCTCAATTCTAACTCCAACCTTAACCCCAACACACCCCTGACCCCAACCCTAACCCCTACACACCCCTAACCCTAATGCAAACCCTAACCATAACCTAACCCCAACACACCCCTAACCCTAATGCCAACTCTAACCATACACCTAACCACAAGCCACCCTAATCCCAACCCTAACCCAAATTCCAAACCTAACCCAAATTCCAACCCTAACCCAAATTCTAACCGTAACCCTAATTCTAACCCTAATTCTAACCCTAATGCTAACCCTAACCCTAGTTCTAACCCTAACCCTAAGGCTGGGTTCATATTGCGTTTTACCAGCCCGTTCAACATGTAGCGTTGACGGGCTGGTAACGGTATAGCATAACGCGATCGCGTTATGCTATACCGCTAGCGCAGAGGAATCAGCGATGATTCATCTGTGCTAGCGGTGACGGAGCCCAGACGCTGCAGCCCGCGTCCAAGGCTCCGTCACTGAATGACGGCACGTTTCGAACGCATGCCGCTTTACGGCATGCGTTGCGATGCGCACATGAATGGGGTGAATAGCAGCGTTAACGGACTGCGTTACACCGCGTTATACCGCGGTGAAACGCAGTCCATCTAATGGACTGCCATAATGCAATATGAACCCAGCCTAACCCTAACCCTGAGGCCCCGAGCACACGTTGCGGATTCACTTGCAGATTTTTCTAAAATCCGCAGGTAAAATGACCTGCGTTTTACCAGCATATTTAGCGCAGATTTACTGCGATTTTGCTGCGGTTTTTGTGCGGTTTTCCCCTGCGGTTTTACACCTATAATGGAATAGGTGTAAAATCGCTGCGGAATCCGCACAAAGAATTGACATGCTGCTGATTTAAAACCGCAGCAAATCCGCGCTGAAAAATCTGCAGCATGTACACAGCGTTTTTTTTACCATTTATTTGCATTGTACTGTACATGGTTTCTGGATCTGCTGTGGATCCGCAGCATGAAATCCGCAGCGGATCTGCAGCAAAATCGGCAGCGGATCCGCAGCAAAATCTGCAACGTGTGCACAGGGCCTAAGAGGAAAAAAAAAATTCTTTATTTTATTATTTGTCCCTACCTATGAAAGGGGGGGTTCATTTACTTTTTTTTTATTTTGATCACTGTGACAGTTTATCACAGTGATCAAAATAAATTTCTGGACTCTGCAGGGCACACTGCGCATGCGCCCGCCATTTTCCAAGATGGCGGTGCCCATGAAGAATCCCGGGCAGCCGCCGGGACGGATCCAGGGACATCGGTGACCGGGAGAGGTGAGTAGGGGGGTCGGAAGATGAGGGGGATCGGAAGGTGGGGGCAGCGGAGGCCAGGAGGAGGGGAGCAGATAGTGACGGAGGTGACCAATCACCGCCATCTTTCGGTGGCGGCGGCCGATCGCCGCCGTGACTCGATGTGGGGGTGTCAGATCGCGGTCTCCAGCCATGGCAGATGCTATTGCAGCATCGGCCATGGCTGGATTGTAATATTTCACCAATTTCATTGGTGAAATATTACAGATTGCTCTGATTGGCTGTTTCACTTTTAACAGCCAATCAGAGCGATCGTAGCCACGTGGGGGTTAAGCCACCCCCACTGTGGTGATGCACTAAGGGTCCTGTGCCTGCGGGTCGGGTGACCTTTCAGTGACCCCGGTCACCCGACCCACAGGAACATGATTTATAGCATGACGCCTACGTTGGCATCATGGGTCGGGATGCCACTGGTTTTCATGACGCCAACGAAGGCGTCATGGGTCGGGAAGGGGTAATGGCTAACTGAAAAGATGGTAACAAATTGCAAGCTTTCGAGACTACTCAGGTCTCTTCATCAGCAAAGACTAATACAAAATCTGAAGAATCACATATTTATACACAACACAGCACAGAAAAAAAAAAGCAATAGATGAGACAAGTGACGTGAAGCAGAACTGTACTAAGATATAAATCTTTACTGTATCTAAATGTTACAATGACATTTCCCAGTGAATGCATTTGTTTTGGTTGAAAGCAATGTTAAAGTTGAAAAACGCATCAAAAACTCTGCCTCTGAACATAGCCCAAGTGGTGGAGGAACATTTTGGTCTGGGGTTATTTATTTTGCCTTAATAAAGTCATTAACCTGGAAAACATTCACCTTAACATATTTCCCAGCAAAATCCGTTTTGGTATGTTTTTTGGTGCACTGGTAAAAATGGCATGAAACTCTGACAACATTGCTTAAAGCTGTTAACTAGGAGTCAGGAATGCTTCCTGGGGTGATCCCCATGATGTCCCCTTGTCATTTGAGCAGTATATCCATCATTTTCAGATGTTTTTAGTCCTTAAAAGGACCCCCAGGGGGATTGCTGTAAAAATGCTCAGGTCTCCCATAGACTTACATTGGGCTCGTTGTTCTATGCGAGAACCCGAGTATTCCAATTTGCTCGACCTGAGCAACGAGCACCCGAGCATTTTAGTGCTCGCCCATCACTAATGATAAGCTTAATAGATCAGAAATAAATCATTTGTGTGTCTCTATCTGTGCAGAATCTACAGCAGGCTGCTTCTCTCATACACAGACACAGGAAAACAGAAACTACAGTCACATGCTCTCCCTGTGTGAGCCTCTGGGATTTTTTTTTTGTTCTAACTTTATAAATAGCATACAAATCTAGCAACTAAACACTCATAGACAGGAATGGAGTGGTTGCACCAAACATATTCCAACACCCCCACTCAACAAATAATTATCCTGTTACTCCCATTGTGGTTCTGAAGTCCACAAACTTGGCTCTTGATAATGGCTTTGTCATACCATCAGCTATCATCTTGTCAGACTCGCAATAAACAAACACAAGTACACCACGTTCCACTAAGTGCCCCGTCTCACATAGCGACACACCAGCGATCCCGACAACGATCAGGATCGCTGGTGTGTCGCTACATGATCGCTGCTGAGCTGCCAAACAGGCAGCTCAGGCAGCGATCAGGACAGCGACACTGCGGGTAACGTCGCTTAGTTTACCGCAGTGTACGTTGGATACCAGCCTGCTGGTGCAGGGAGCTGGTAACCAAGGTACACATCGGGTTTCCAGGCGCTGCGCGGTGCCTGGAAACCCGATGTGTACCTTGGTTACCACTGATTGCTGGTCTCCTACCTGCCACACGCAGCGATGCGTGCTGGCTAGCGAGAGACCAGCAATCAAAAAAAAGTCCAGGCATTTCTGACACGACCAGCGATTCACAGCAGGGGCCTGATCGCTGGTACGTGTCAGACATAGCGAGATCGCTGCTGAGATGGGGCCCTAAGTCATGTAAGTGGTGATGTTTTACATCAATGTGTTTAGTCCTTGCACTAATCTCACTGCTGGCAAGTTTAAAGAATCCTTGATTGTCCTCATAGATAACTGTTGGTTGAGCTAATGGCTTGCCTAAATCTTCCAAAAGTTGTTTCAACCAAATTACTTTTTGATTTGCATAAGCAGCAGACATATATGCGAATGACACTTGTTTTCTGCTGGACCAAGAAATTGAATGTTCTCCTAAGGCTAAGTGCACACGTTCAGGATTATTTGCATTTTTTTGAGGCAAAAAACGCGTAAAAAAAACGCATGAATAAAGCATCCTATTATTTAGAATGAATTCTGCTATTTTTGTGCACATGGTGCGTTTTTTATCGCTAAAAAAACGCATCGCAGAAAAAGAAGCAACATGTTCATTAATTTTGCGTAATTCTAGCATTTTTCCCGCTATATTATTGACCTAGAAAGCAAAATCCGCGCAAAAAAACGCACCAAAAACGCGCAATATCCACCCAAAAACCGTTCGTTTTTACCGCGAAAAAAGTCCGGTTTTGCTCAGGAAAATCCTGCACACATTCCTGAACGTGTGCACTTAGCCTAACTTGAACAAGTAACCACTTGTTGATTTCCAATCACTTGAATCTCCAGCCCAATCTGCATCCACATAACCTCTGGGAGTGAGCTCTCCTGATGCAGATATCTTAAGATTTAGCCTTTGAGTTTCTTTAAGATATTGAAGAATTCTCTTAATTGCATTCTGGTCTCTTTGGCGTGGCTTGCTTACACGTCGGCTGAGAATTCCGACTGTGGCTGTGATATCCGGACGAGTTATGGTTGCTATGTACAGAAGCGACCTCACTGCTTGTCTGTAACTCTCATTTTTGGGTAGCAGCTCTTGCTACTATAAGTAGGACGGATCCATTGGTGTTGACCCACCTTTGGCTTCTGACATTTCAAACCGGTTTAGTTCTGCTGAAATTTTAAAACTTTTGTTGAGAAGAAAACTCCCATCTTCCTCTCTCTGGATTTGGATTCCCAAATAATATGTCACATTTCCAAGGTCCTTAGTCTTAAAGTGCTGGTTTAGAATTTCACCTAGCTTTGCAATTCATTTTTCATTGTGTTAGCTCAGTAAGCTCCCATGTCTGGAGTTGGTGAAGGGACTCCATCTTTTCATTAGCATTTATCCACTTCTGCTTCTCATGGACAGGCAGTTTTTGCATCTCTTGCCATGACTATGGCTCTGGTTCAGGAAGTGTTCTGACCATATAAGAAAGGTATCTAGTTGGAAAACTTTTGTTTGGCCTTTCTGATCTCCTGACTGGAGGTTAACTTGATTCTTCTGTGTCTTCCTTGGTGGCGTCAGTGTTTATCCACACTTCAGTGTTTTCCTTTTCGGCATCTGGGTTTGGTGATTGAGATTCTTGTTCTTGCTTGTTACATTGAATAATTGGTGTAACTTCATGGAATTTGAGGGATACAGCGTTTTCATCAATCACTATATCTCTGCTGATTGTTACTGTGTTGGTCTCTGGGTGCAGGATTCTGTATCCCTTTTGAGTTTCGCTATAGCCCACTAGGACTCCTTGCTTTGCATGTGATTCCCACTTGGAACGTTTTTCTTTGGGAACATACATAAACGTTTTGCTTTCAAATATCCTGAGGTGCTTCAGGTTAGACTTCTCACAGTTCCATAGGTCATATGGCGTTTTATTTGTGGCTTTACCTGGCACTTTGTTTTGAAGATAGCAAGCTGTCATGATAGCTTCTCCCCAATGTAGATTCGCATCAAACAACATACTTCTTCCACTTTCACAGAGAGTACCGTTCTTCCTCTCTGCAATGCCATTTTGTTATGGGTTGTTCTGGGTTGTATGGAATGGTAGTCTGGAACACAATTCCATCCTTTTTCAAAACGTTTGCACCTTACCACTTGTATATTCGGTTCCATTGTCTGCACACAGGGCTTTTGGCATTCTTCCAAATTTGTTAAACACTACAACAATATATTCTTCAAATTTCTGTTGAACTTCATCCTTACTGTGAAGCAGGTAGGCGACTGTATATCTGGAGTAGTCATCAATAAATGTGAGAAAATATCTCTTCTTGCTAGGAGTTTGAACACTCATTGGACCACATACATCTGTATGTATCAGATCCTGAGGCTGAGCAGATATAGTTGTGCTTAATTTAGGAATGGATTTTCTGGACATTTTCCCTTTAAGACAGCTAGTGCACTTCATTATTTGACTACACTGGTGGATTTCAATACCATTTGCAAGTTGAGCTAGCTTCCTTGCTGCTTCTGGGTCTATATGCCCAAGATGTCTGTGCCATACATGGATACAGTTCTTATGTAGATCTTGTCTAGCACTGTGCACTCTTTCTTTACATTTTAGCTGATAAAGTTCATCTTGGATTTTTCCTTCTGCAAGAGTGTGACCCTTCTTTTAGATGATGCAGCTGTTTTCTCTAAAAGTAACTACATTCCCCTTTTGCATGAGCTTCTTTACTGACTGAAGATTGCTTTCAAGGCTGGGAACATAGAGAACATCCTTTATTGGGATCTTTCTGCTTTGTGCTGAAGAAACTGGACAATGGAGGTAGCGGTCTCCTACTCCTTCTGAAGTCATATAGTGACCATTAGCTAAGATGATGTTTTCTGACTTGTTTAAATTAAGGTCAGTGAAGAAATCCTTTGTTATTTGTCACTTGACTGCTTGCACCAGAATCTATACTCCATATATGCTTTGCAGATGGGCCTGTACTAGCATTAAATGCAGCTTCAACACATGCAGAATCTTCCTTTACTAGCTGTTTTAACCCTTTTATTACTGATCTGCTTTTTAAGCTGACTCATTCTTGCTTTCCAAATCATGCAGTCTGCTTTAAGATGGCCGAGCTTTTTACAGACAAAACATTCACGAGTTTCTCTGAGATTGCTATTATATTTAAGGAAATCTTGTGTCTTTAATGCTGTTTCTGCTCTGGATTCATTACTGCTGCTTACATGCTGTATTTTTCTCTTGAATTCATCCACAAGTTTGCCTTTAACTACTCTAGTGTCAGCTCATCATCTGGCCGTGCATCTAGTGCAATCACGAGTGTGTCATAACTCCCTGGAAGACCACTTAATCGAAGTGCAGCAACATGAAAATCTTTAATTTCTACTCCAATACCCCTGAGATGCTCCACAATCTCTAGGGTGTTTCTTATATAGTCCTGCATATTCTGTCCATCACTTAGCTCAGACTGATACAGCTTTCTCATGAGATAAAGCTTATTGCCTAGATTTGATCTTTCATGCACTTTCTGTAACTCATCCAACATCTCCTTTGCAGTTGCACACTTGCATATATGCACAATCTGATTATCATCTACACTGAGGGAGATCATGCTTTGTGCTTTCTGATCCTTCTCTAGCCAATCATCTGGTAATGGATGAGTCACTTGTTCCTGAGTATTTTTCCATGTACCTTCTCTTATGAACCGCATCTTCACCTTGAATTTCCAGGACAGGTAGTTCTAGTTAGTGAGGCTTGGCACTGAGAACTTGCCAAGATTGCTGCTAGTTGACATCTCTGTTGCTCTGTGCTGCTTTTGCTCTGGGCTTCTGTTGCTGTGTTTCTCTGGAGTTCTGTGTCACTCTGGGCCCATAACCTGTTGGCAGCAGATAACTCACAATACTCTCCAAGCGAGTTACAACAGAACTTGTTTATTCAGGAACAATCAGAAACAATATATGATAAGCTTAATAGATCAGGAATAAATCTTTTGTGTGTCTCTATCTGTGCAGTATCTACAGCAGGCTGCATCTCTCATATACAGACACAGGAAAACAGGAAATACAGTCACATGCTCTTCCTGTGTGAGCCTCTGGGAGTTTTTTTTTTAACTTTATAAACAGCATACAAATCGAGCAACTAAATCACTCATAGACATGAATTGAGCTGTTGCACCAAACATATTCCAACAACGCCAGTTACTAAATAATACAAATGTAATTAATATCGCAGGATGATTATAAAAAACCCAAAATAACACAGAAGGATACTGACTTATTAAATAACTAGGAATATCAGGAGAACAAAAAGTCAAAAAAGTATCTCAAAAATATATTTTATTAAATAATTATATATCAATAAAAGTACAAAAATGATCCATACATATTCAGAAATTGTATATATAAATACGGATATTGTGATCCACCAAAGAAACATGTACGGACACCAAGGGTACCTACTAAAAATGCCACATCATGTATTAGGAGCACAAGTACATAATAGTATAGATACAGAGTTTTCCCATACCCGTATTGGGCATACTAATTCAATCAAAAACAACTGTGTTGTACTTCCTGTGCAAGTGCTATCAATAACATAGGTGATGATAGAAGCATAAGTTTAAATATAAAAGGTTAAATTACCCATTTTAAGAAGTAGGTTGTCACAGCCACGAGGTGTCCAGAGACCCTGACGCGCGTTTCGTGAGCTCTAGGCTCACTTCCTCAAAGGGGGGCGTGATCTAAAGTTGCTATACTGCCGCATATAAATATCCGGCCATTCCGATCACTGTCGGATGTGGCCATAGATGTCCTTGACAGGCACAGCACCGCGTCCTAGATGTCAGAACACTATTGTGAGGTATCGGTCACATGGTATAATCAAGCCAATAAGAGTAAGGCTAGTTTCACACTTGCGTTGTTTTGCGCAGCGCGTCTTGCGCTATCGGACGCATGCGCAATGTTCCCCTATCTTTAACATGGCGGGCGCAGGGTCTAGCGCTTGCACGCGTTCATGTGCGTTTGTCGTGCGTGCGCATTTTCCGGTGTGCGCCCATAACGCGCCAGACGCTACATGTTGCATTTTTTTTTCCGCCCAACCGCTTTAAAAAAACGCGTGCGCATGTGTGCGCATGCTTGCGCAAAAAATAACATTGCAGTCTATGGGGGCGCTGGCGTGCGCATGGCTTTGCGCTCGTCAGCGCTTTTGCACGCATGCGATTTTTCTGTAAATAATGGAGCCAGAGATGATGGAGGCAGAGATGATGGAGTCAGAGATGATAGAGCCAGAGATGATAGAGACAGAGATGATAGAGACAGAGATGATGGAGGCAGAGATGATGGAGGCAGAGATGATGGAGTCAGAGATGATAGAGCCAGAGATGATGGAGCCAGAGATGATAGAGCCAGAGATGATGGAGACAGATGATGGAGCCAGAGATGATAGAGCCAGAGATGATAGAGCCAGAGATGATGGAGCCAGAGATGATGGAGTCAGAGATGATAGAGCCAGAGATGATGGAGCCAGAGATGATGGAGTCAGAGATGATAGAGCCAGAGATGATGGAGACAGATGATAGAGCCAGAGATAGAAATATGAAGCCAGAGATGATGGAGACAGAGATGAGCCAGAGATGATAGAGCCAGAGATGATGGAGCAGAGATGATAGAGCCAGAGATGATGAGACAGATGATGAAGAGCAGAGATGATGGAGGCAGAGATGATGGAGGCAGAGATGATGGAGTCAGAGATGATAGAGCCAGAGATGATGGAGCCAGAGATGATAGAGCCAGAGATGATAGAGCCAGAGATGATGGAGCCAGAGATGATGGAGTCAGAGATGATAGAGCCAGAGATGATGGAGCCAGAGATGATGGAGTCAGAGATGATAGAGCCAGAGATGATGGAGACAGAGATGATAGAGCCAGAGATGATGGAGACAGAGATGATAGAGCCAGAGATGATGGAGACAGATGATGGAGCCAGAGATGATAGAGCCAGAGATGATGGAGACAGAGATGATAGAGCCAGAGATGATGGAGACAGAGATGATAGAGCCAGAGATGATGGAGACAGATGATGGAGCCAGAGATGATAGAGCCAGAGATGATGGAGGCAGAGATGATGGAGACAGATGATGGAGCCAGAGATTATAGAGCCAGAGATGATGGAGACAGAGATGATAATGTGACAAATAGAAAACGCATGCGCCAAAAAAACGCAAACGCATGCAAAAACGCATGAAATCGCAGACAAACGCTGCATTTTTTTTGTCGAAATGCGCATGCTGATGCGACTAAATATTGCAGCGTTTACAAGCGTTTGCATGCGTTTTTTTAATGCGCTTCATGTGCGCTCAAAACGCAGCGCAAAAAAACGCAAGTGTGAAAGTAGCCTAAGGTCACATGGTATAATCAAGCCAATAAGAGTGAGTTCACATGGTATAATCAAGCCAATGAGAGTAAGGTCACATGGTATACTAATACCAACAGGTCCTGGTTTTGTATTCTCTGATATATCGCTCACAGTGACCAAAGAGCGTGGTCGGAGCCTAGCCACACATCAAGGCCAGCTGGTAACGAAAAATACAGAGGACACAGAAAGAGGAAGAGCGACAATACCTAAAAATGTGGGGCAAATAATTGAATGATATACAATCAATGCAAGAATATATATATGAAGCACATAATTGTACTCCATAAAGTGAGATCATATGACACCATAAATTACCCAAATGTCATAACCAAGATAATATAGTATATGTGAACTATAATATAAAATATGTGAACTATACATTTATTAAATATATATATAAAATACTGAATAACTTATACAGAGTGCAAAATTCATATGACAAACAATAATTACCGTATATGAAAATGTAAATAAAAGAAAAAATAATAAAAATAATAAAATAAAAAAAAATGTAAAAAATAATAATAATAAAAATATATGCTAATGTGAATTCTTCCCATAAGAGTCCTCAATATTCAATTAATGAGAAGTCTTCTCTTTTCGATATCCAAACGATTATTTCAACTCCCAACCAGGAACAAAGAAAAATCCATGTGCCGAAGGTGAGTATCTATATAGATCATAATATGCAACACGAATAAAGCTGCAAAAAAAATTAATAAATTAATAAAAATACTAAAACTAGATAAAAACGACAGAAAACAACTGTAGGAGACAGTGTATATCTGGAAAAGTGGGCATACAGAGGGGAGCTACATTATAGAAAAGAGGAATAGCCCATAACTTCATTTAAACCTCCAGGTACCATTGTCCCCAAGGTAAAAATCCACTTGTATTCTCTCTGAGCCAACAACCGGTGTATGTCTCCACCACGAATGCCTAATTGCACGTGCTCAATGCCGCGGACCATAAGCTGTTTAGAATCGCATTTATGAAAACAATGAAAATGCCTTGGTAAGGTTTTAAGTTGTGAGACATCTGTCTCAGTTTTGGCTGCCAGTATATTACGGACATGTTCACGTGTTCTGGTACCGAGGCGTCTGGATGTTAATCCAATATAGATTTTGGGGCACGTGCAAATGGCATAGTAGATTACTTGTGTGGTATTACACGTAATGTGTTGTCTGATGTAAAATTGTTTTTGACCATCTGCGGATTCAAATACTGCAGATCGACTAATATTACCACAGGCAAAACATCTGCCACAAGGGAAACACCCTTTTACTGGCCCAGAGGAACCAAAAGGATTAATAACTCCTCTCGAGATTGGAACATAATGACTGCTCATTAACATGTCACCGAGATTCTTGCTACGTCTGGAAGTCATGAGGGGACGATCAGGAAGAAAATGAGCAAGGGCGGGATCGGTTTTCAAAACATCCCAATGTTTTTGCATACAGGTGCGCATTGTAGACCATTCGCCATTGTACGTAGATATGTAACGGATTGTATAATCTTTTGTGATATTTTTAATCTTAGGACGTAACAAATCATCTCCAACACATTTTCTAGCTTTATCGTATCCGGCCTTAATGTATCTCCTTGAGTAACCCCTTGCTTGAAATCTTTCACACAAATCCGAAGCCTGAGATTGAAACTTGGATTCAGTGGAGCAAATCCGCCTCATCCTGAGGAATTGGCCAACAAGTGCTATCAATAACATAGGTGATGATAGAAGCATAAGTTTAAATATAAAAGGTTAAACTACCCGTTTTAAGAAGTAGGTTGTCACAGCCACGAGGTGTCCAGAGACCCTGACACGCGTTTTGTGAGCTCTAGGCTCACTTCTTCAAAGGAGGGGCGTGATATATATAAAATACTGAATAACTTATACAGAGTGCAAAATTCATATGACAAACAATAATAATTATATGAAAATGTAAATAATAAAAGAAAAAATAATAAAAATAATAAAATTTAAAAAAAAAATGTAAAAAATAATAATACGGTGGCTGTGCGCCTGTGCATAGAGTAACATCTTATTGGCCACATCCGACTAGCTATTTATATGCGGCAGTATAGCAACTTTAGATCACACCCCTTTGAAGAAGTGAGCCTAGAGCTCACGAAACGCGCGTCAGGGTCTCTGGACACCTCGTGGCTGTGACAACCTACTTCTTAAAATGGGTAATTTAACCTTTTATATTTAAACTTATGCTTCTATCATCACCTATGTTATTGATAGCACTTGCACAGGGAGTACAACACAGTTGTTTTTGATTGAATTAGTATGCCCAATACGGGTATGGGAAAACTCTGTATCTATACTATTATGTACTTGTGCTCCTAATACATGATGTGGCATTTTTAGTAGGTACCCTTGGTGTCTGTACATGTTACTTTGTTTGGTGGATCACAATATCCGTATTTACATATACAATTTCTGAATATGTATGGATCATTTTTGTACTTTTATTGATATATATAATTATTTAATAAAATATATTTTTGAGATACTTTTTTGACTTTTTGTTCTCCTGATATTCCTAATATCGCAGGATGTTAGCAAAACCTCTAGACAAGCGGCAATCTACATCACAACCACATAAAGACTCATATAGCATGATTATTTCTAAACAGAGAATCACAAAATCATGTTGTTTTTTTTCTAAACCTGTTCGTTTTGCACCACCCATCTGGGAATATGCCAAACCAAGAGGAGAGAACACATCTCCACAATTTGGGGTACAGTTAAAGAGGGGAGTCGCCTCTCCCGCCTACCCCCACACTGAACCCCAGGGAAAAGTGACTTTTCAGAATGGTAGCCTCTATGAAACAACAGATATGATGCTCTGCTTAATTTCTCCCACACAACGACCCTTCTATGAAAATTTTGTGTCTAAAGTGGACAGCCCCTATAAGTAGAGTCATGGTTAGAGTAGCCCACCTGGATATCGGAGAATTATGGCGGGCCCCCGAACAGGACGTACAAGGGGCCCGCTGGTTTCAACTGACGAAGTCCCATGACGAAGCTATGCTTGACACAGAGATAAACATGGGGTATTCCCCTTACTTCACCAAGCTCTGCTATCTTGCCTAACTCTCCCCAGTCTGAAGGGTCTCTAGGTTCTAGGTGCCAGTAGGTATATTTAATCTTTTCCACAGTCTCCTTTATGCTCTATACCCCACTGTGGGATTGATCTTTCCACACGATCTTATTATCTACCTCTATAGTGGGGCACACATGAATAATAATGTATTTTTTATACCATTGAACACATATGTGATCAGTAGTATCTTGTGACAAGTGTTCAGCATTCCAAATATGCCATCTAGAGAGCATATATTTTTACCACTCTTGCTAGCATCTTGAGCTCTGCACTTTCTTATGAGATCTGATATATACTGCATCTCTTACTCCTTGTTACATTCTTGAAATGCTTGGCATAACTATTTTTCTATACTATTTTTTGGGGATTCATTTATCATATATTCTTAATGTAATTGCATTTTTGTATTTTAGTGTCTGTGATACCAGGACTTTACTGTGCAACTGTGGTACCTTTTAGTACATTGTTATTATGACTATTAGGGTTTATTTGGTTAATTTGAGGCAGTTGAGCTGTGGTTTTGGCATGCCTTATTTTTAAATGCTTTTATTGTTTGTCTATTTTCCCAATAAATATTTCTATACACATTTTATGAATTTTCAGGTGTGCTCATCGCGATGTAGTTCTTTCTTCCTCTTTTTTTGATGTACCATATTGGTCATATACAATGAATTGTACGGATAGTTCGGTCACACATGTGGCACTATTACAAGTTCAATGCTTACTCATAATGTGGAATACCCAGTCACAGACACCACCGCAAAACGCCACAATGCGTGTTTCGCTCACGTGCTTTCTCAAGGGGAGTGTGCGAACTCCTGTGTATAATGTCACTGGTGATCATTCTATTACCTGTACACTGACACTGACACTATATACAGAGCTCCTATGTATAACATCACTGGTGATCTGTATTACCTGAACACTGACACTATGTACAGAGCTCCTGTGTATAATGTCACTGGTGGTAATAACAGTGTTGTTAGTATTGTGGCTTTTATTCATGATCAGCATTATTGTATTCAGTCACTATGTGGTGGTAATATGTGGTCTTGTCACTGTGTGTCAGTATTTGTCCCTGTATGTGGTATTATTTGGTCACTATATGGTGGAATATGTAGTCCAATCATGGTGTGGCGGTATTATTCCCTTGTATGTCGTATTATTATAACTACTTTTAACCAAAAAAGCTCTTTAATGCAAACTTCTGTAATTGTACCTCCTAGTTATAGTGTACGCACAGTAGATGTGCAAGAGCCGCCTGTATTTTACAGTCGATGCTCCACTATAATGGGGATAATGGCTAACAGGTATTTGCATATAGCTGTCGGGTGGGCCACTAGGGTCAATTCCTCCTGTGGGCCTCAGACACCCCAGTCCGACCCATGTTCACATGCACCAGCTACTGACGAGCTTCTACAACATATTTGGGTGCTGCATAGTGCTCGGAAAGGGAGTTTAAGGCTAAAGTTTTCAAATTCTTGTTAATGTCTCTGTAGATTTTGCAAGGAAATCTGCTGTTTACTTCCAAAAGAGCAGGCAGATGTTAATAAGCATTTTTAGAACTGCATTGATTTGCAGTACAACAGCACTTAAGCTGAACAGCAATTACTACATCTGACCATACCCTAAAGACTCACCAGACTGTCCATTCTAAGCCCTTTAAACTCACATGTCAGGTAAGTGACTGGAACAAAATAATTGATACAACATAGATTTCATAATTAATTTAAAGAAAAATGAAAAGCTACAGCAGCCATCTAATGGTTAACTCTGATGTCTATGCAACTTAGCCTGTCTCTGAAGTCCTCTATTATTACCCTTGCACTCATTAATTATTTGTTGTATAAAGTGGTACAACATAAAAAATTCAGATATTATGTTTGTGATTACTTGCGAGCTTTGATGTCCTAATTTTTTATTTTAACCCAAGTTGTTTAGAATGTAAAGTCTAATTATTTCTGAGTGTGTGACTCTATAACAAGAGGTCTTTCCACACATAATTTGCTATAATAGGAGAAACCAATTAACACATGACTGGAGTGAAGTAATATGCTGGAAAGACAAGCCCTTTACTGATGTATAAACACAAGTGTTCAGCAAAATGTAACCCTTATTAATAAGTTAACCTTGACTCGACCCCTAAATTTATTAGAAGTCTTCTCATCAGAGGGAGGAAGGGTTCTGTATCTGGAGCCGCAGTCATATGAATCATTTACCGATGTTTAGCTTGGGTGTATGAAGACACATTTATAGGAATAGTGATTGATTATCCCCTGTAAAGTCAACAAACCTTGTCAATATCTCTGCATGTGAACCATCCTATCAACCGAATGTATCGACTCTAAGGAGATGAAAAGTTTATTCAGGAATTATTATGAAAAAGAATGCAGAAAAATAGGTCCATGCCAAAATGAACATGGAAGAAGTCAAACAAGGGCTGTTTCGATATTGGCAATTGATGGTTATTCTTTTTAAACTGAAAAAATATTCAATTTTATAATACATTTTTTGAAGAAAAAATCTTTATGCCTCAAGATCTCAGCTTACAGTCACTGATTGGGAATTTTGTTTACTTATGGGAAGTAAAAATCTGTCACATAGGTTCCCAGGCACAGCTCTGATACCTGGAGTGTTATGACCTGTGCACCTGTGTGACCATCAGACGATCAAGATAGATTTATATTCCCTTTATTATTCATTTTTGATCTTAGTGACATAAACAAACTTATCAGTTTTTCTATGCCTTTATTTAATAGCTTACAACTTTGTAGAATTTGCTTTTATCGCAAGAATTTGATATTTGCAAGAAAAATTGGATGGTGGGACCTTCTATCTATGGATTTTAAATCCAATAGCCAAAGGCAAAACAATCCCATTTTAGCCAATCCGAGAGAAAACATAATTTTTAATTATTATATTAACCCTTTCACGCCATGACCATTTTTCTTTTTAGCGGTTTTGTTTTTTCATTCCCTTCTTCCAAGACACATAATTTTTTTATATTTCCGTCAATATAGCCATATGAGAACTTGTTTTTTAGCAGGACAAGTTGTACTTTTCAATGATACCATTCATTCTACCACATAGTGTACTGGAATATGGGAAAAAATTCAAAGTAATGTGAATTTGCAAAACAATGTAAAACTCCACAATTGTTTTTTGATTTTCAATTTATCATGTTCACTATATGGTAAAACTGGTTTGGCAATATGAATTTTCACATCAGTATGTGTGCCAAACATGTCTTTTTTTTTTTTTTACTTACCGTATATACTCAAGTATAAGCCGAGTTTTTCAGCACATTTTTTACGCAGAAAAAGTCCCCCTCATCTTATACCCGGGTGAGGGTCGCGCAAGATGGAGGGAGAGCAGCAGCGGCGGAGTAGCAGGCCACAGGAGGCAGGAGCTAGCTGTTGCTAAAGCCTGTGCCCGCTGCTACAGAGAAATGAACTTTAATAGACCCCAGTTTTCTACTCAGGTGATAATGAGGGTTGAACCAGATCATCAGGAGAGCTGTAACTTTCTGGTGTTGCATAATCTGCATGACATTATTGTACTGGGTTTCCCTTGGTTACAGACTCATAATCCTGTTTTGGATTGGAAATCTGTGTCTGTGACCAGTTGGGGCTGCCAATGTGTAAATACTGACACTCCTGTTTTTTCTGCCTCTCCCCAGTCTCAGGATGTCCCTGATTTTTTGACTGATATTTCTGATGTGTTTAGTGAAAGTAAATCTGCATCCTTTCCCCTGACAGGAGCTATGATTGCGCTATTGAGTTAGTGCCTTGTGGTAAATTTCCTAAAGGTCGCCATTTTTTTATATTTATCTGTACCTGAACATGATGCTATTCGATCCTATATCAAGGAGTCTTTGGAGAAAGGTCATATTAGACCATCCTCTTCACTCTTGGGCGCCGTTTTTTTCTTTGTGGCCAAAAAGGATGGTTCATTGAGGCCGTGTATTGATTATCGCCTCCTGAATAAGATCACTGTGAAATATTAATATCCGTTACCCTTGATTTCTGACCTGTTTTCCAGAGTGAAAAGTGCGAGTTGGTTTACCAAGCTTGACCTCAGGGGGGCGTATAACCTTATTCGCATTAAGCACGGGGATGAATGGAAGACGGTGTTTAATACCCCAGAGGGGCATTTTGAGTACCTAGTGATGCCTTTTGGGCTCACTAATGCCCCTTCCGTCTTCCAATCCTTCATTAATGATATTTTCAGGGATTTTGTGGATAAATTTCTGATCGTTTATTTGGATGATATCTTGATTTTTTCCAACGACTGGGACGCTCATGTGAAACATGTTCGGACTGTGTTCCAGATTTTGAGAGAGAATGCTCTGTATGTGAAGGGATCAAAGTTTCTTTTTGGCGTACAGAAGGTCTCATTTCTGGGATTCATTTTATCTCCGTCTGTTATTGAAATGGACCCGGTCAAGGCTCAGGCCATCTGTGATTGGGTCCAACCTACTTCATTAAAGGCTCTTCGTTTCAGGAACTTAAGCAGAGATTCATTTCTTCTCCTGTTCTACGGCAGCCTGATGTTTCTCTGCTGTTTCAGGTGGAGGTTGATGCCTCTGAGATTGGGGCAGGTGCCGTTTTGTCCCAAAGGGATCCAGAGACCTCTAAGAGTAACCCTTGTGCCTTTTTCTCTCGAAAATTTTCTCCAACTGAACGTAATTATGACGTGGGTAATCGGGAGTTATTGGCCATGAAGTGGGCCTTTGAAGAGTGGTAGACATTGGCTGGAAGAAGCAAAAAATCAGGTGGTGGTCCTCACGGACCATAAGAACCTGGTTTATCTCGAATCAGCCAAGCGACTTAATCCTAGACAGGCCAGGTGGGCCTTGTTTTTCACACTTTTTAATTTTGTGGTTTCTTTTCTTCCGGGCACTAAAATGTTAAGGCAGATGCCCTCTTGAGGAGTTTCTTTGCAGATTCTCCTGAGTTATCCGGTAATCTGTGATAGGTTTTCCAAGATGATACATCTTGTGCCTTTACCTAAGTTGCCTTCCTCCTCCGAATTGGTGCCTTTGTTCTTTCAGCACGTGGTTCGGTTACATGGCATTCCGGAGAACATTGTGTCTGACAGAGGAGTCCAGTTTGTTTCCAGATTTTGGAGGACATTTTGTTCTAAACTTGGTGTTCAATTATCTTTCTCCTCTGCATTCCACCCTCAGACCAATGGACAAACCGTGAGAACAAACCAGACTTTGGAGACTTATTTGAGATGTTTTGTGTCTGCTGATCAAGATGACTGGGTCTCTATTTTGCCTTTGGCTGAGTTTGCTCTTAATAATAGGGCTAGCTCTGCCACCTTGATGTCTACTACCCCCTATCCTAATGCCGTGCCCCAATTAAATAAAGATTCTTAACACTCACTTTTTGGATAAATTGGCCACATAAGCCTTTTATTAACATTTAACATAACATTTTTAAACATCAGCCAAAAAAGGGAGGTGGTCCTCGAAGCCCAAAACTACAACAGCCTCCATTCAATATCTGAACTTGGCCCCAGGCCGAGTCTTTACTCTATCCGCTAAGCACCAGCTCAGAGACACAAAACGACTCAACTGGCCAGTATCCACTACTGATAACATTGGTTCCATTTTATCCCTTCCGTGGGATAATTACATTCTTGTCCATTTTTCCGACCGGGGGGAGAGTCCAGGACCTGTTAATAAGGTGGGTGGGTGGGGTTTCTTACTACAAGGGGCACCTAAAATGGTTTCCCCACTTAAATGGTCCCCACCTTTTATAGTAATCCCCTTAACCCCACCTCTGACCCCACCTACCCCTCGGAGCCCTATCCCAGCCCTGCTACATTCAAAACCCATTAACCCATACCAAACCACCCCATTTTTTTTTACCATCCTCCGCTTCCTATATCTCCCTCAACCCTTGACAATTGGGTATTCTTGACTCTTGTGAGCTTCGACGCCCCAGCCTAAAAACCCTCAAACCATTACTACCCCCTGATCCTAATGCCATACCCAGTTAAATGAAGATTCTTTATACTCAATTTTTGGATAACTTGGCCACAGCAGCCTTTTATTAACATTTAACATAACATTTTTAAAATCAGCTAAAAAAATGGGGGTGGTCCTCGAAGCCCCAAACTACAACAGCCTCTTCAGTATCCGAACTTGACCCCAGGCCGAGTCTTGCCTCTAGCCACTAAGTACCAGCTCAGAGACACCAAAATGACTCAACTGGCCAGTATCCACTACTGATAACATGGTTTCCATGGGATAATTACATTCCAGTCCATTTTTCACACCCAGGGTGGGAGTCCACGACCTCTTGAGCTCCCCTCCCTCCGAGCCGCCAATTACCAGCCACCACCAACTTCGAGGACCTCCCCACCATGCCAACCAACATAAATGTTCTGACCCCTCAAACATTTATGTCCCTCTACACCTTCAAGCCTTTCTCAATGCCGTCCTGCACCGCTAAACACCACATGTCTAGCCCGATTGCATTCAGATGATTCCCGCCATTCCTCCAATATTCCCATTCACCCGATTCCAAATCCAAGTGACACACGAAGATCGCCCCATTCCTTACCATAAAGCCGAACAACGCTCTATTCACTTTAATCCTTGCTCTATTCACACCTTGCACTGACCTCGCTCCATACCATACCTTCCTGGGAATGATGTCAGACCACACTACTAACAACCTGGGAAACATCAACCATAGTCGTATCATATCAAACCTAATATCCCTAATTAAGTCCCTGCACAGTCTCTTTCCCAGATCGTTCCCTCCTAAATGTATCACCAGAACATCTGGAGCATGGTCCAAACGAACAAATCTGTGGAATTCTGGCATTAATTGTTTCCGCACCATCCCTCGTTTTCCGATCCACCTCAAAACCGCTAAGTTCCTCGGTATGCCTAGCTGTCGGCCGTCAAGACAGACCGCTGTTCTCAGAGCAGCCCAAAAGACAAAGGAATGTCCCATGATCCATGCAATCATCTGTCCTAGTTCTGAAACAAAAACAAACACAACAACCAAATAAAATCAAACACTTATATAATTTTTACAGACTTACACCAAGGCCGGGCAAAAATACGAACGGAACCTCACGGACTCCCAACAACCAATCTTTTTTACTAATTCTCCCCCAAATCCCTCCTAGCTGCCTCCGTAGCTGCCCCAATACGAAAAGAATGCCCATTATAGTTTTTTAAGGAATTCTCCCCTTTTCCAAGTATCTCTTAAATATTGTCACAAACTGGAAACGTGACAAAAATGAGCCGTCTTCATGTACCAACAACAGGGCACTCACAGAACCGCCACTCCTCAACAAAAAATCCCTCATACACCTCACTGGGCATAAAGATGAACCATGCACTTTGAAAAGTATTACCTTACAACCCCATCCCACCACATCAGTCTTGGAAGACTGGAGAAATATCACTAACCTTTCCCCGTACGTGTCCACATCTTGCCTCACTAGCCCCCTCTTTCCGAGATCTGGATGGGCTGACCAATTCCCCCAAATGAAAAGCACTAAAAATAGCCAGTGAGAAGGCCAATTCAAAAAGAAGCAATTCCCCTGGAGAGGAACAGACAACCTATATCTGTTTGCCCAAAAGCCACTTCATAAGACACTGGGTGCCTCCCATCCGATACCCTCCAGTCTTTTTTCCAACCCCTTACCGTTTGAAGAACCAAGAATGACTTTGTTAAATCCCACAATCCCTTGTACTTAAAACCAAAGGCTAGATCCGACATAAAGTTGGTCAACTGAGAAACCGACCAACCAGCTTCCCATTTATGCCCAAGTAATAATAATAACTTGCTCTCGTCCCCCAATTCCCTTCCCAACCTCTCTTTCCAATCTGCCCAAATGCCCTATGCCCTGTTATAATGCGACCACGCCCCAGCAGAAAAATATCTGGATAGCAGATCCCTTCATGCCCCAACGGAAGGTTCCACAATTCCTCTGGACACACCAGCCCTGTTGATTCCGCTTGTGGTGCCAGCTCCTGCACACGATCCCACTGTGAACAAGAAAGAGCATCAAGAATGGGGAAGTCTAACATAGGTCCAACCACAGCTGTAACCCAAAAGTTAAAACTCAATCCTTCCCAAACCATATGCTGTAAAACTCTGACCGTTGCTTGATCAGGTGATGATAATGAATTTACTGCACTCACTGCTTCTACCGACTCACAACAAAAACAAATGTTCTTGTTCTGAACTTTCCCTCCTCATAAAGACAATGCCACAATGATGGGGAACACCTCCTGCATCACCTGATTAGCCGTTAAGCCCTTATCCCTCCAAATTTGCGGCCACCGCTCCACCAATTACGTGCCATGAAAAAACAAATTGAAGCCATGCTCTCCGTACGAACTCACCAAAAGGCCTAATGCCTCTGCAGACACTACTGGCGCAATCCAAATAGATCTCCCATTGTATGATTCCAAGAAAAGAGCTCACACTTTCAAATCATCCTTCAACTCCTTCCTAAATCTGATAAAATGCATAGGCGCCTTGATCCCCAGTGTTGCCTAGGAAAGCCGCCGGCAAAATGGCCTACCCATTGGCATAATTCGGAATGCGAAATTTAATTTGCCTAACAGTGACTGCACCTCCCGCAACGTTACCTTCTTTTGACTGCTAACCCTTCTCACCTCTGATCTCATATCCAACACTTTTTCTTCCGGCAATCTACACTCCATTGCGATTGAATCAATTTCAACACCCAAAAAACTCATCAAAGAGGTCACCGGTCCCACTGTCTTCTCAGCTGCTAAGGGGACCCAAAATTTTCTAGCTACACCCTCCATTGTCCGAAGTAACAAAGAAAATCGCTCGACTGCACTGAACCGATGAACAAAAAATCATCCAAATAGTGGACACATGAACTCAAACCAGCCACTTCCTTGACAGTGCATTCCAAAAATGTGCTGAACATTTTGAAGTATGCACATAATAATAAATAATAATAATAATAATAATTTTATTTCTATAGCGCCAACATATTCCGCAGCACTTTACATTATAGAGGGGACTTGTACAGACAATAGACATTACAGCATAACAATAAACACAGACCAAAGTAGATACCAAGAGGAATGAGGGCCCTGCTCGCAAGCTTACAATCCACGAGGAAAAAGGGGAGACACGAAAGGTAGATGGCAACAATAGCTTTCATTGTTCGGACCAACCATAGTGTTCGTATCGGGTGTACATGTAATTCTGCATGAACCAGTTAACAGCAAAAGTATGTAACAGTACAGACACAGAGGGCTATTAAATGCATAAAGCGGGTGAGAAATAATACGAGGTACCTGATTATGGTAGAAAATTTTTTGAATGGGCCAACAGGGATAGTTAGGTTAATGCGTTGAGTCGGTATGCCAGTCTAAACAAATGCGTTTTTAGGGCACGCTTAAAACTGTGGGGATTGGGGATTAATCGTATTAACCTGGGTAGTGCATTCCAAAGAATTGGCGCAGCACGTGAAAAGTCTTGGAGACGGGAGTAGGAGGTTCTGATTATTGAAGATGCTAACCTCAGGTCATTAGCAGAACGGAAGGCACGGGTAGGATGGTAGGCTGAGACAAGGAGGAGATGTAGGGTGGTGCTGAGCCATGGAGTGTTTTGTGGGTGAGGGTAATAAGTTTGTACTGGATTCTGGAATGGATGGGTAACCATTTTAATGACTGGCACAAGGTAGAGGCATCGGTATAACAATTGGCAAGGAATATGATTCTGGCTGCAGCATTCAAGACAGATTGGAGATGGAGAGTTTGGTAAGAGGGAGACCGATTAGTAGAGAGTTACAATAGTCCAGACGAGAATGAATAAGAGAAACAGTAAGAGTTTTTGCAGAGTCGAAAGTAAGAAAAGGTCGAATTCTAGAGATGTTTTTGAGGTGGAGATAACAAGAGCGAGCCAGTGATTGGATGTGGGGGGTGAATGAAAGCTTGGAATCAAGTAAGACCCCAAGACAGCGAGCATGTTGCTGGGGAGCAATGATGGAACTGCACACGGAGATGGCAATGTCTGGCAAAGGTACACATGCACATGACAATGAACACCCCATGGGTAAATAACGATCTGCAAAATAAAACCCATCTCAGAAGCATCCCAACAAATGCATGCTCAGGGTGAACTGGCAGCAAGCGAAAAGCCACCACAATATCAGTCTTTGCTAACCACGCCCCCTTACCACATTCGCGCACCAAGTCCATGGTTGCATCAAAAGACGTGCACAAAACAGAACATAACTGGGTGTCAATCCATCATTAACTGACAAACCTTTTGGAAATGAAAGGTGATGAATCAACCAGAATTTGTTTGGCTCCTTTTTTGGCACCAGAAACCCTCAGGTTATTAATCCCGGTACTGGCCCAGCCTCATGCTGCTTAGCGGCCACAATCTGACAAATGCAGGCAACTGCAGCCTAGAATGACAGTTGACACATGCTTAGCTCTTCTCTGGGTCTTTTCAAGATGAATGGAAGGGAAAACTTTGAATAAAACAAAATCTTCAACTGGACCGCGGATTCCCAGCATGTCTCCCATCCCGATACTTGCCCACCCTCAAGCTGCTTAGCAGCAGCGATCTGACAAGCACAGGCAACTTCAGCCTCGAACAAATGTTGACACATGCTTAGCTCTTCTATGGGTCTTTTCAAGACGAATGGAAGGGAAAACTTTG
This sequence comes from Oophaga sylvatica, assembly GCA_033576555.1. Classification (NCBI taxonomy): domain Eukaryota; kingdom Metazoa; phylum Chordata; class Amphibia; order Anura; family Dendrobatidae; genus Oophaga; species Oophaga sylvatica. The sequence continues at coordinate 306,643,517 of JARQOD010000002.1, read as the reverse complement.
AATAAAACAAAATCCTCGACAGGACCACGGATTCCCGGACGGTCTCCCATCCTGGTACTGGCCCATCTTCAAGCTGCTTAGCGGCCACCATTTGACGAGCGCAGGAAACTTCAGCCTAGAACGGCAGTTGACACATGCTTAGCTCTTCTCTGGGTCTTTTCAAGACGAATGGAAGGGAAAACTTTGAATAAAACAAAATCCTCAACTGAACCGGGGATTCCAGGCCTGTCTCTCATCCTGATACTGGCCCAGCCTCAAGCTGCTTAGTGGTCCTTGATCTGACAAGCGCAGGCAACTTCAGCCTAGAACTGCAGTTGACAATTGCTTAGCTCTACTCTGGGTCTTTTCAAGACGAATGGAAGGGAACACTTTGAATAAAACCAAATCCTCATCTGGACTGGTGATTCCTGGCCAGTGTACCATCCTAGTACTGGCCCAACCTCAAGCTACTTAGTGGCTGCAACTTGATGAGCACAGGCAACTTCAGCCTAGAACAGCAATTGACAAATGCTTAGCTCTTCTCTGGGTCTTTTCAAGACGAATGGAAGGGAAAACTTTGAATAAAACAAAATCCTCAACTGGACCGGGGATTCCAGGCCTGTCTCTCATCCTGATTCTGGCCCAGCCTCAAGCTGCTTAGTGGCCCTTGATCTGACAAGCACAGGCAACTTCAGCCTAGAACTGCAGTTGACAATTGCTTAGCTCTACTCTGGGTCTTTTCAAGACGAATGGAAGGGAACACTTTGAATAAAACCAAATCCTCATCTTGACTGGTGATTCCTGGCCAGTCTACCATCCTAGTACAGGCCCAACCTCAAGCTACTTAGTGGCTGCAACCTGATGAGCACAGGCAACTTCAGCCTAGAACAGCAATTGACAAATGCTTAGCTCTTCTCTGGGTCTTTTCAAGATAAATGGAAGGGAAAACTTTGAATAAAACAAAATCTTCAGCTGGAACGCGTATTCCCAGCACATCTCCCATCCTGATACTTGCCTGGACTCAAGCTGCTTAGCATTCGTGATCTGACGAACGCAGGCAACTTCAGCCTAGAACGGCAGTTGACACATGCTTATCTCTTCTCTGGGTCTTTTCAAGATGAATGGAAGGTGAAAACTTTAAATAAAGCAAAATCATCGACTGGATGAGAGAATCCCGGCTGGTCTCCCATACCGGTACTTGCCCGGCCTGAAGCTGCTTAGCGGCCACGATCTGAGGAGCGCAGGCAACTTCATCCTAGAACTGCAGTTGACGCATGCTTAGCTCTTCTCTGGGTCTTTTCAAGACGAATGGAAGGGAAAACTTAGAAAAAACATAATCCTCAAATGGAAAGGTGATTCCTGGCTGGTCTACCATCCCAGTACTGGCCCGACCTCATGCTGCTTAGCGGCCGCGATTTGATGAGCCCAGGAAGGAAGGAAAAACTTTGAATAAAACAAAATCCTTGACTGGACCGCGGATTCCCAGCATGTTTCCCAACTTGATCCTTGCCCGCCCTCAAGCTGCTTAGCGGCAGCGATCTGATGAGCACAGGCAACTTCAGCCTAGAATGAAAATTGACTCATGCTTAGCTCTTCTCTGGGTCTTTTCAAGACGAATGGAAGGGAAAACATTGAATAAAACAAAATCCTCAACTGGACCGGAGATTCCGGGCTGGTCTCCAATCCCAGTGTTGGCCCAGCCTCAAGTTGCTTAGAGGCCCTGTATCTGACGAGCGCAGGCAACTTCAGCCTAGAACGGCAGCTGACACATGCTTAGCACTTCTCTGGGTCTTTTCAAGATGAATGGAAAGGAAAACATTGAATAAAACAAAATCCTCAACTGGACCTGTGATTACTGGCCAGTCTACCATCTCCGGTACTGGCCCTGCCTCAAGCTGGTTAGCGGCCGTGATTTGACGAGCGCAGGCAAAATCAGCCTAGAGCAGCAGTTGACACATGTTTGGCTCTTATCTGGGTCTTTTCAAGTCGAAAGGAAGGGAAAACTTTGAATAAAACAAAATCCTCAACTGGACCGGGACAGTCTCCCATCCCAGTACTGGTCCAGCCTCTTGGTGCTTTAGCAGCCACGATCTGACAAGTGCAGGCAACTTCAGCCTAGAACAGCAGTTGACACATCCTTAGCTCTTCTCTGGGTCTTTTCAAGACGAATGGAAAACTTTGAATAAAACAAAATCCTCGTCTGGACCACATATTCCTGGCCAGTCTCCCATCCCAGTACTGTCCCAGACTGAAGTTGCTTAGCAGTCGTGAGCTGAAAGCACAGGCAACTTCAGCCTAGAACAACAGTTGACACATGCTTAGCTCCTCTCTGGGTCTTTTCAAGACGAATGAAAGGGAAAACTTTGAATAAAGCAAAATCCTCAACTGGACCACAGATTCCCAGCCGGTCTCCCATCCCGATACTAACCCAGCTTCAAGCTGCTTAGTGGCCACAATTTGATGAATGCAGGCAACTTCAGCCTAGAACAGCAGTTGACACATGCTTAGTTCTTCTCTGGGTCTTTTCAAGACGAATAGAAGGGAAAACTTTGAATAAAAAAAATCCTCGACAGGACCACGGATTCCCGGACGGTCTCCCATCCTGGTACTGGCCCATCTTCAAGCTGCTTAGCGGCCACCATTTGACGAGCGCAGGAAACTTCAGCCTAGAAC
>JARQOD010000002.1:306516983-306640765 GCA_033576555.1 Oophaga sylvatica | reverse complement strand
CCCAAATCTGTATGCACCTTCATTGATGGAGAAACACAGCTCTCTTTGCATCACCACCGAGTGCCCTGACTGTCCCGAACCCCCGGTGCCCCCTGGAAAAGACTGAGACCCCTGACCTGCTCTACCCGGTGCCGTTACTCTCATCCACAGTGATATGTCCTTGTGATCCCACCAGATGCTAGGCTGTACTGACGGAACTGCTCATCATATCTGAGGCAACCCTGCCTCCCATAAACTCTGTATGCCTCCCAACTCGCATTCATATAAAAGAAGCGGGCCAAACAATTCTCTGGTGACTTTCCCCAATTAAGCTCGCTTAGATAACAAACACCTGCAACCAATTAAAGTAGGTTCTAGGAATTAAGCAAAACCTCCTCTTTTCTTCATCTTCTCTTTTAGACTCATACCTTCTGACCCTGTCTAAATTAAAACTTTCCAAGGGGAGCAAAGAAAACATTTCCACATATTCCCCTTTTCATATTTTTTCCCTTATATTCTGCTTCAAATATGCCCCCAAAGACCCTTCAAAGCAAATGTAAACTTAACCCTTAGCTGTATCATCCAATCGAACTGACTTATGCTTATCTCTTTCCCCACTAGTCCTTGTTGAATTTCCCTGCCCTTGCAACTCTCTGTCGACCATGGATACCACTCCACCATTCGTCGAACCACTCACCACTGCACCTGAAACCAAGCTAGGTGTATCCGATTCCCTGCCGCTTCCTTGGAACCCTCTTTCCCCAGCATTACCCATCCATGTTGATGACGGCGATTACCCACCCTGGAAATTCCCGGAGTCCCAAAGCCTAACTAAATCCCTGAGACCATGCAGTAAAACACCCATGTCAAAACCAGTTCCCCTAGAAAGCATCTCCCAACCACCAACCAAGGGGAAGCTAGTGACAGGTTAAATGGAAAAATTGTGTCTCTCTCACCTGGCCGCCTGGGTGCTGTGTCCCCAGCGGCCGCCAATCCTGAATTCAGAGAAAGACGATCCGTGCTTGCCATTGCAGCATCTTGTTGACTCGACATCTCTCCAGCCCCAGACAGCCAGCCTCCATGGTCCGCTGTGTATGCCTCTGTTAAGGTGCTCCTCTGCGCAGCGCTCTGCATTTCTATGGCTACGGGGTGCGCCACCAATCGCCCATGATGTTGCTCTCCCCCACCCCTGCTCCACGGCCGATTCTTCTCTGAGGGCACTGGTCCCGCCGGGCACCGCCCGACCACGTTCTTCTCCTGCTGCAGCTGTGTGGGGCCCGTTCCTGGCTGGGTGCCCTCCGTACCCACACCCAGATCCTCATCCATCCCAGCCGCACATGTTGAGGGAGAGGCTGACTCCTCCCCCCGCTGGAGGTCTCGCCATACTGCCGGATTCCTCCCGGTTTTGGCGTTGTGCGCCCTAGGCCTGCAGCACCCATCTTTCACCGGACGGTCCCTTGAGAAGTTCCAAACGCAGGGCCAGACCCGGGGGGGGTAACCTCAGGACTGAGGCGCTCCGAAGGCCTAGCCCTCCGAGGCCGGCATCCATCCTGCAGGGTCTGAAGATGCCCGACCCCCCACCGTGAAGCAAGCCCTGGACAGAAGCTTGCAGCCATCCTGCTCCACGCAAACCCGCGGTGTCCCTTAGCTGCTGGAGGATCAGCTCTACATGCAGGTATCCTCAGCTTGTTTCTTACTATAAGGGGCACCTAAAATGGTTGCCCCACTAAAATGGCCTCTACCTTTTATAGTAATCCCCTGAACCCCACCTCTTGTGAAGGACTAAATTAAGAAAGATCAAAACTGAATGCTCCATTTTGTGCTTGTAACTCCATCTTGTGGTTTATGAGATAAATTCTGTTACTTAACAAGGCTATAGTTCCTGGCCGTTATAAAGAAGTAGAGTAAAGGTTATGGGCTGTAATAAAACCAGACCGCTCCAGTTTGGACAAGATATAAGATACTATTGTTCCCTTCTATGGTCACGTGGATATGACCATATATGTAGTTTCCAGTCTTCCTGTATTTTCATTGGTTAAATGTTGTAGGTGTGGTTTTATACTATTGGTTGAAGTACAAACTCACTAAATACTATAATAGATGATGATGTAATACATGGGGTGGAATCTTGCTTGATTCTCCCAGACAGAAACACGTCTTTGTCTGGTTATTTATGTTGCTAGCAACGTTCTGTGAATTAATTTGGAAATCACTAGGTCAACCGTGAAGGGTCACTTAGATCCTACCTCAACAGATGGCGCCCAACGTGGGGCCCCCATATAGGGACGCCTCTGCCCCCGGAGGACAACAAGACAAAGGACCCTCGGACTGGACACAGACACTGGAAAATTGGGACTGATCACCCCCCACAACCATGGTAAGTTGGCAGTTATACTGTTCAGACTGACCGTTTGGTGTGGTTTTCCTGTGTTTGTTACTGGAAAGAGGATCTGAGGTTTGTCCCCGATGGTGGGGTGATTCTCGGGTGGAATCATATAGAGGTGTAGTTCCGTTGGGGGCCCAGTGTTCAAACCGTACCTCATAAGGGACGGACACCACGGATTGACCAGTGATTGTAACTCTCTTTTTAGTCAAAATATCCAGAAATCCTGATCACTGTTAGAATCGGGCACGATGAAGTGATCGAAGATGGGCAGGGTACCGGAAATATATTTTATATATATATATAACCAGAGGTGTCCGGAGGAATAGTCTAAGACGCCCTCCTCCTTTCACTGAGTATCGTGTTGTGGGGCCATCCCTGTGGGGGATAGATAGGCCCGGTGTGACAGACTATACGGCCGCTCTAGGACTGGGCACAATTTAAGTAAGGATGTTTAATTAAAAGAGATTCATATTTTCCGTGGAAGAAAGAGGAAAAAGAAGGATTTGAATTTGTGTAATGGATTGGATACTGTCTGTCTTATGGTTCAGAGACGAAAGAAAAAGAAATCTAACAGAAATGTAGAGGAATTCTCGAGGGCGGGAGGATAAAGCCTACGCTATGGAACGAAGGTGTTAGAAAGAAAGGCAGGTTGATATGGAGGTAGAAAACAGAAAGTGAATTCTGATTGTGTTATGGGAATAATGAAAAAAGGAAAGCTGTCTATTACTATAAGAGAGATTGGATGTTTTGTGGAAGGAACTGAGAAAGTGACAGAGTAATATGCTAGAAAAACAAATAATTAAGAATGATGATTTGGAACAAGGGATCTCTCTGCTAGATAATAAGGTCCCTCCCCAGCAAATTAAGTCTCTCCTTCCGATTGTAAGCTCTATGCCCTTCAACCCCAGGGCACCAATATATCTTGAGTTGCCAAAAGCCAGTGCGCCCCCATCCTATGATCCTGTTTGGTGGATTTGTGATGTATGCGGGGTTACTAATCCTCAGTGGAGAGAGACCTGTTAGAGTTGTGGAGCTAGGAGACCGGGAGTTGTAGTTCCAACTTTTCCCTTGGTAAACGCTGACGGCACTTATTATTAACCACCGCCAGCACCAGTCCCTCCTATCCACCCCCTCCTACTTTATTCACCCGGTCAGTCTTATGGTAGTATTTAAAGATCTGCGATTCTCATTGTATCATAAAGCCCACTCACGTTTTTTTGTGGCAGTTTTGATGTCCCGAATTGAAGGAGGCGATAATGTCAGTTAGATCTGATGTTGAGAATTCCACTCCGGACAATATATTAAAAGTAATTAAAAGTTTTCAGAAAAATCTAGCCCGCTCAACTTCAGCAGGGAAATCGAATCCCAAACCAGCTGCTGCTGCAGTTTCGGCTCTCACTCCAATTTTAGCCCCCACCTCTGCAAGCAGGCATCTGCAGCTGCAAGGACACAGTTCTTATCAGTACCCACATAGCAGACTCCAGCCCCCTCTTCAACTTAACCCCCTGTGTACCGGTTGGTACAAGATCTATGGGCAGTTAATGCAGTTACTGATCTGGAAACTCCAGTGGTGTCTAATATATATACTCTTTTGTTCCAGATATCTCAGGATGCTGCTTGGCTCACAGTTATCGATTTTGCCAATGTGTTTTTTAGTATTCTATTATACCAAGATTGTCAATTTCTGTTTGTATTTATTTATCAGAGAGGACAATTGATGTGGACAGTTCTGCCACAAAGGGCCCAAAACAGTCCAATTAGTTTGTAAAAAAATATGGGCAAGTGTCTTTTACCCAGGCAATTGACCACCCCCATGTCACGCTGCTTCAGTATGTGGATGATTTTTGTTGTGTATATGGACGGAGCAGGAAGCCATATTGCTATTGTTAGTTTTCTGAAGCATCTGGCAGATCTGAACTGTCGGGTTTCGGCCACGAAACTTCAGTTCTGTCTTGGTCAAGTGATATTTTAGGGTCACTGTCTCCTTCAGGGTGTCAGACACCTCACAGAAGAAAGAAAAATAGCTGTCATCTCCCTTCCTTTCCCAAAAGATGAAAATGAACTATGTACTTATTGTTGTCAGTGGATACCGGATGCATCCCGCATAATGCATCCCCTTACAATGCTTTGAGACGGTATAATGAACTATAAGGAAAGATCACCGGTTTGTATGGAAAGCCTTTATTATGCCTTCTCTGAATTAAAGTGGCTTATTGCTTCCGCCCCTGCCTTGGGCATCCAGGACTATACTCGACCGTTCCATTTGTATGTGTCTGAGAATGAAGGACACGCAGCAGGTGTACTTATACAATCACATGGCAATAGGCAACGACCAGTGGACTATTATTCGGCCCGCCTCGTCCCTGTTGCCTGACTATATCAAGTTGCATCGCTGTGCTACAATCAACCCCGCTACTTTACTGCCGGTCCCAAGAGAGATGGCAGTGATGAGGATTATCTCCAACATGATTGTCTCCAACTTCTGACTGAAGAAACAGCTACTCCACCAAATGTCAGTGAGAATCCACTTCCAAATCCCGATCTGGTGTTGTACATGGATGGTTCAAGATATGCTGATGAGTTTGGTAGATTCCACACGGGATATGCTGTTACCACAGAGGACACTGTAGTGCACGCAGCTGCGCTCCCGCCATCACAGTCAGCACAAGAAGCAGAACTTCAGGCTCTGTCTACTGCATGTACTTTGGCCAAAGACAGACGGACTAATATATACACTGACTCACGATATGCATTTGGTATTGCTCACGATTTTGGAGCTCTATAAGCCAATCGAGGGTTTATTACTACTGCCGGAACTCCAGTGAAAAATGCTGAAGCTGTTAAAACCCTTATGGATTCGATCAAATTGCCTACTCAGGTGGTCATTATCAAAGTCAAGGATCACGGTCCTAGGAACAGTCCACAAACTATTGGCAGCGCATTTGCGGATATAGAAGCAAAGGCCGCTGCTCTTCTGCCCATTGAACTAACCATACCAACTATGGTGACCACACGCTCTCAGTGTAAACAGTTGCAAGAGATCCTGACTCTACAAGAACCTGATGATCTACGACAGACTGAGGTTTTCTGTCGGACCCCGCGAGACCGCTTAATGACGATGCAGAGAATGTCTCCAAAAGAAGAGGTGAAGTAGTGGAAGGCTAATGGGGCACGTATGGACAATGGTATCTGGAAAAAGGACCAACTTGTGTGTCTCCCTAAGCGGATGTACCCTGATATTGCTACATGGGCATATGGACCTATATATCGAGGAAAAAACAAGGCCCTAGCCCTGGTATAAAAATTATACTGGGTTCCAGGTGGACCATAAATGCCTAAATCTGGAAGGTATGAATATTGACTGGTGGTTGTCGATATGTTCTCCAGATGGCCAGAAGCATTCCCTGTTACCAACATGACTGCAAAGACCACAGCAAAGAAACTGATGATGGAAGTTATATGCAGATATGGAGTTCCAGAAGTCGTTGAAAGTGACCAAGGACCGGCTTTTTCTTCTCATGTGTATCAGGAGGTTCTGACAATGCTTGGATCCACTGTAGCCCTCTATACTCTGTACTATCCACAATGCAGGGGAAAGTTGAGAGGTTGAATGACACACTGAAGGGACAATTGACCAAAATGTTGCAGGAGACTACAGCTCTATGGCCAGAGCTCCTATCCATTGTACTATACCACATTTGTATTACCCCTACTGCAAAACATGGCCTGTCCCTATATGAGATATTGTTTGGTGCTAGGACCCCAGTTGCAAATTTCCAGTCTCAGTAATTATTAGAAGAAACAAACCGTACTGTTCAACATGTTATTTAGTTTAGTAAAAATCTTGCTAACACCTATGCTTAAGTTTCTTCTTCTTTTTCAGATTCAGCAGAAACCAATATTTGTTATAGATTAAAGTCTGGTGATTTTGTGGTCATGAAAAGGCATGTCAGAAAACACGGACTAGAACCCTTGTATGACGGTCCCTATCAAATTCTCCTCATTACTCCTATGTCAGTGAAACTGGAAGGAAGACCAAATTGTATCCACGCATCACACTGCAAGCTAGTTAAACAAGCCAATGGCAAATAAAGGGGACATAATGTTTGGTTTTTCGTATTTTCCATGTTATTATTGGTAGCCACATGGGATAGCCTAAATTCCCCAATGTCCTTGAATAATAAGTTTATATAATATTATGAAAAATTACTGAGAGATTTGTTGAATAATTCCTAGTCTCTGGCAGATATTTTCTTTTTAATCCAGCCAATTAGTTTAAGGGAATTGGGGGCTAGATAGCTGGAATCTTGAAAAGTTTATTACACATCGCTGCCCTTATTCTTGTTATGTATGTAATACTAAAACTTGTTTTTTTCTGTGTATTTCTGTATGTATGAGGAAATTCTGTACATGGAGCAGCTAATGTACCAAAAGGCGTTGTTACCCCTGCTCTTCTCTACATCGATTTTAAGAAGTTATCTGATGAAGATGTTGAAGCCAAGCGCATGGCTATTTTCAAAAGATCACCACCGTTATCAAAAATTGTTATTTGTAAATTGTAGTAGACAGGGGGGATGGGTACGCCGCAACAGCCATGTCTGGTAACATGGTATCAGATATGTGAAGACCAGTACCCCTCGAGCTTATAGCTTGGGATAGTACCTCTGATGCTGGACATAAGTTAACAAAATTTATCTAGGGGGAAAGTGAAGGACTAAATTAAGAAAGATCAAAACTGAATGCTCCATTTTGTGCTTGTAACTCCATCTTGTGGTTTATGAGATAAATTCTGTTACTTAACAAGGCTATAGTTCCTGGCCGTTATAAAGAAGTAGAGTAAAGGTTATGGGCTGTAATAAAATCAGACCGCTCCAGTTTGGACAAGATATAAGATACTATTGTTCCCTTCTATGGTCACGTGGATATGACCATATATGTAGTTTCCAGTCTTCCTGTATTTTCATTGGTTAAATGTTGTAGGTGTGGTTTTATACTATTGGTTGAAGTACAAACTCACTAAATACTATAATAGATGATGATGTAATACATGGGGTGGAATCTTGCTTGATTCTCCCAGACAGAAACACGTCTTCGTCTAGTTATTTATGTTGCTAGCAACGTTCTGTGACTTAATTTGGAAATCACTAAGTCAACCGTGAAGGGTCACTTAGATCCTACCTCAACACTCTGACCTCACCTACCCCTCGGAGCCCTATCCCAGCACTGCTATATTCAAAACCTATTAACCCATAACAAGCTGTCCCATTTTTTTTGACCATCCTAGGCTTCCTATATCTCCATCAACCCTGTCATGTCGTCCTCCCTTTAGAGGCCTGCGGCCCAGTACAGCCTCCCTCAACATCTAATGCACAGCTCTTTTTACAGTGCTATTTTTGCCTTTTCAGCTAAATTGGCAGTGCAGCACCCAGTGTATTCCTTTCATCTGACTTTCTGCAGACCATGGGAGGGTAAGGCTACATTGGCAAAAAAACTACAATACTCTGCTGCGATTTTCCAAAGGTATGGCAAAATTGTTGCAAAAATGTCCTTTGATTGTTGCAAAAAGTATGCAAAGTCAGTGTATAATTAGGAATTAGGAAATGTGCGTATGGTGTTTCTGGAGTGTATGGAGATGTTCAGTTTTACAGTGTTAAGTGTGCAGATTGCTTGGTGTGTATTTATACTGATGTGCAAAGTGTTTCTGGTGTGTATGTACACTGCTCAAAAAAATAAAGGGAACACTCAAATAACACATCCTAGATCTGAATGAATGAAATATTCTCATTGAATACTTTGTTCTGTACAAAGATGAATGTGTTGACAACAAAATCACACAAAAATCAACAATGGAAATCCGACGCGTTTCGAGGAGCGTCTCTCCTCTTCATCAACCCTGATTCTTTGTGCCTTGCACAGCTCGTACCTCGGTAGGCTCACAGGCTATACATCTTTATCGCCATATACCTGTCAGCATCGTTCACAGTGCCCAGCGCTGTATTCTTTGTGCCTTGCACGGCTCGTACCTCATCCTAAGGCACACGCAAACTACCTAAGTATCCATTCTCCACTACATCTCCAACGATAATCAAGTAAGTGTCGATTTATTTATATATTAACCTGCCACACAATATAAATCTACTAACAAAGGAACTAAAGTGCAAGGTCACATTCCACCTTTTATTGAAGTATTTAATGTATATGCAAGTACTAATTTGCCATCATCAAAAGTGCCTTGTACACTAACTAATGGATTACTAGCTAACGTATATATAATTATTTTTGATTGTTCCTTCAGTGGCAGCTATCCTTTCTACACCATATCCACATCGTTTTTGGCATCTCTTATTCTGCAATCCAGGTACCTACATTGCTAAAACAACCCTTTCTTTTTGGTTGGGGGTGTACTGATTGGCATACTAGCGCAGGTGATTACTCTCCTTTTGATTGTCAATCAGTGTTGCTTCCTAAGTGGACAGTTTGATTTCACAGTTTGATTTACTTGGAGTTATAATCTGTTGTTTAAATGTTCTCTTTATTTTTTTGAGCAGTGTATAATGGTGTGCAGTGTGTGTGTGTATACTGCTGTGCAGAGTGTGTCTGTTGTGTACATTTATTGGTGTGCATATTGTCTGGTTTGTGTGTCTACTGGTGTGCAGTGTGTTTCTAGTTTGAAAGTATACTGGTATACGTAGTGTGTCTGCTATGTATGTATACTACTGTGCAGTGTTCCAAGTGTGTACGTATACTGATATACAGTGTGACTAGTATGTATGTGTAAGGGGGTGAAGTAGTATTACTGTTTCGCCCCACCCCTTAAGTGTGTTTAATGTTTTACCATGTAAATAGTCATTGTATGAGTATAAACGTTTGGTGGTATTGCTACATGATGTAATGTACTACTGCCAGTAGTAATAGTACTGCCACATTCCTGATATGTTACCATTATGTATATATATATATATAGCTTAGGGAAAGTTAAGTGCATCCTCTTGGACATTAGAGGAGGGCACTTTAGCATATAGTCTCTATATCCGGGTAAGTGTAGTACTGTTGTGGGCCACTAGGTGGGGGCATACTAGTGGGCCTTGTTAAGTATAGTTGCTAGATAGTTTCACATAGGTTTAAGTGTAGGAGGGCTGCCAGGTATTAAGACAGGAGTTTCTAGGAAGTTAGCTCAGACGGGGGCAGCGTTCCCAAGTGTCCACAAGGGCTTAGGCCTGGACAACCGGCAGCCACACAACGTTTAAGGACAGCAACCCACGTTACTCATGGCGGCTGCATAGTTTTGCAGTGGGCCCATACAGAGAGGAAAGATGTGGCGTCTTATCACCTGGGCCAATGCTTTTAGGGCAGAAGATGGCTGGACCAAGGAACTGAGGGGAGCTGGAGCTTCGACGAGTTCAGTGCAGACAGGCCGGATCCTTTACTGGGAGCAACCAAACATAGTAATTGATGAATTCAGTTCTGGGGAGAAGCAGGCTGAAGGAAGTGTCATTATGGCGAGGTCTGAAAGGAACTGGGGAGCAGTCTGGGATGGTCTGGTACTGCACAAAAGTGACAGCAAGGCAGGGAGAGAAAAGGAAACAAATGTAACACCTGTTGTGCCAACTGTGGATGTAACCTGTGAAGAGTTCAGCAAAGAATGTGTTCAAGTTATTCTGGACTGTGTCTCCATTACTGGGAGTCGCCTGCAAGAGAGACCGTCGGTGCCTGGGAAGTGCCCAGGAGGAGTGGAATCTGGAGATGCAGGTATGCCAGAGGGAAGAACATCATTTCATGTAGGGGAAGAGCTGGACATGAATGTTATGGTAATACAGGTCACGACAACAGTCCGGGCCCTCCCTTACATATGTATAACTGTGACTGTTGTGTGTGTGGGTGGTGTATACTGTTGTGCAGATTGTTTGCTTTGTGTGTACACTTTTGTGCAGATTATCTGATTTGTATGTATTTTGTTGTGCAAAGTGTTTGGTTTGAAAATAAACTACTGTGTGTTTGGTGTCTATGTATACTGGTGTGCATAGTGTATTAGACGTATATGTACAATGGTGTGTGTTGTGTGTGTGGTATATACTGTTGTGCAGATTGTTTGGTTTGTATATGTACTAGTGTGCAGAGTGTTTGTTTAGTAAGTATACTGGTGTGCATTGTGTGTGTGGTGTGTATGTATACTTTTGCGCAGATTGTTGGGTTTGTATGCATACTAGTGTGCAGAGTATCTTTTGTGTATCTATATTGTTGTGTATAGTATCCACTGTAAAATGTGTATTTCCAGGAGAGCAGATGTATGTGGAGTGTATACAGAAATAATGCAGTGTGAGCAAAGAGTGCAGTTTGTATACAGTTGTGCATTGTATGAATACTGGTATATGCCATGTATTCAGGTGTACGGTGTGTGACTGAATTGTGTGCAGAACGTCCCTTTGAGTTGTGTGTACACAAGTGTGCACAACTTATGCAATGTGTCTAGATTGTGTACAGCGTGTATACGGCTGCATTTGCGCACTGGATTTGCATACAAAATGTCTGCAAAGACTTATATGTAATGATATTCAGTTTTTGTTCTAAATACTAAGTGTCGTATGAAAGCTTGAAAACTTGACATCTTTCAAACTGAATTGCAGACAAGGATGGAGGGGGCGTATTTTGAAGCCATCGCCTTGTTTGCTATAAGTGCTTGTCCTGCCCCCGAATCTTTTAAATGAAATATAAAATGCATCAGCACTGACATTTACTTTTGAGGAATCAATTGTTAACTTATCCATAGAAAGAAACTGTTTATTATGCAGTGAAAAGGGTCATTAGAACTACAAGTGCTGGGCATTTTTCTGGAAGAACAAACACTTTCATTTGTTACTATTAATATGGAAGCTGCACCTGCTATATGACACCTTAAACATAGCACTCATGCTAATGCCCATTCTACCACGGCTGTTTAATGGTCCCATTTCCTCCATTTCTCAGGTGCGATTGTTTAGTTGTGTTATTAAGTGGACTAACAATTTTTGCAGTCAACAGAAAATAATAAATAAGTATATACCATGGTGCAATTTGCTTTCAAGTGCAAATGGGAAATAAAATAAGACCTATGGTAACTATGTTTCCCGCAGCTCTATTCTCAGGTTTTCCAACCTGTGTTCGAATTTCTCCGCATGTAACGTAATCTGTGGACACAGTATTGACTGTCTGCAAATGACTGTTTAAAGGATTGAAGGTGGATCGTGTTTCTCGAAGCTTGAGCTCAGTTCTGTATTGCTGTGGGCTTTGAAACACACCTTGTGGTTAATTGCTGCTTAGCTGCAGGGATAATAGATGTGAATGCAGAAGTTGGAGGCTCCTACACAACATTGCTCTACTTAATCTCCTAGACGTTGTTTTTCTAATCATCCAAGAAGAATCAAGAGCACATACTGATATAAAAAATGATAGTTTAGGCAAATCACGTAGACTCAAAATTACAGCTTACTTCTAATACTTTGAAATCTGTCACACAAGAGGTAGAAGAAAAATGGTTATTAATACTCATAACCTGGAAATATATTAGCACAATATTTCTTACTTATTTTAAAGTTCTCTATAATGCCCTTATTCATTGAATTGTTATTTAATTTTTAATGATATTAGTAACATTTTCTGTGTTGGTATTTTTTTTTATTTGTCCATCAAAATTTTACTTCAAAGTGGTCATAAACGTGATTTTCATGAAGAATATGGTCAATATGTATAGTTTATGATGAAACTAAAAATTTGTTACAGGAAGTCTGGAGTGGATAAAAAAAATGTTCTTTCCAAGTACACTATGACATTGATCCAGGAGAAGGCAAAATCTCCAAAAGGAACAGGATGAAGACCAATAACGCTCATCGAACAGGACATCCCAGTAGGTGAGTATGATGAAAGGTCTTATTTTTTGCCTTGCAGGGTGAATTGGGTCAGACAGTGGGCAAAATAAGTATTTGATACACTGCCGATTTTGCAAGTTTTCCCACCTACAAAGAAGGGAGAGGTATGTAATTTTTATCGTGGGTACACTTCAACTGTGAGAGACAGAATCTAATAATAAAAAACAAAATCACATTGTATGATTTTTAAATAATTAAATTGCATTTTATTGCATGAAATAAGTATTTGATCACCTACCAACTTTCAAGAATTCTGGTTCTCACAGACCTGTTACTTTTTCTTTAGAAGCCCTCCTACTCTGCACTCATTACCTGTATTAATTGCACCTGTTTGAACTCGTTTACTTGTATAAAAGACACCTGTCCACACACTCAATTAATCACACTCCAACCTCTCCACCATGGCCAAGAACAAGGAACTTTCTAATTGTGGGGTGCGCACGCATCCCAGAAAGCAAAGCATCACAGAAGATAAGCATCAAGTGAACAGCAGTTATCCATGGCAGTTAATCAGGGCAGGAATCAGGTAACCCACACTTTGCTTTCCATTTTCACCATGTACTTTATTGCTATCCTCCTGTGTTCCCTTGCCATCCACATTCACCGCCCCATCACGACTCATACACATCAGCCCCTCTATACTTCCCTCTCCATGTACAGCTCCCATGCTCTCCTCACCTTCTTGAAAAACCTCAGCCCATCTTGCCCAAACACATCACAGAAAAAAACGACTTACAATTCCAAGAACTACTTGCTCTTTATCTTCCTACTCCTACTAATTTCAGGGGACATCTCCCCCAACCCTGGTCCACCATTACCCCATCCTCAACCCCTACCTACCCTACCTCATATCGAAACCATAGTAATCTTATTACT
Organism: Oophaga sylvatica; assembly: GCA_033576555.1. Lineage (NCBI taxonomy): Eukaryota > Metazoa > Chordata > Amphibia > Anura > Dendrobatidae > Oophaga > Oophaga sylvatica. The sequence goes on along the minus strand of JARQOD010000002.1, from coordinate 306,627,622 downwards.
ATTACTTGCACTCTCTCATCTCCTTCTTTTAATTGTGCCCTCTGGAATCCACGGTCTATATGCAACAAGCTCCCCTTCCTGCACAACTACTTTCTGAACAACTCTCTTCATCTTTTGGCCCTCACTGAAACCTGGTTTCAGGATTCTGACACTGTCTCCCCTGCTGCCATTTCCTATGGTGGCTTACAGTTCTCCCATTCCCCGAGACCCGCAAACAGACATGGTGGTGGAGTCGGCATACTCCTGTCCCCACAATGCACTTTCCAGGTCATCCCCCCAATTCCATCACTCTCATTCCCTTCTTTTGAGGTCCACACCATCAGGCTCTTCCGTCCCCTCTCCCTCAGAGTAGTGGTCACCCCAGGCTCGCCCACCCAGTTCCTTGACGACTTCTCAGCCTGGCTGCCGCACTTCATGTCCTCAGAACTACCAACCCTTATCCTTGGAGACTTCAGCATCCCCATTAACAGCCCTACTTCCACATCTGCATCTCAGCTTCTATTACTAACCACTTCTCTAGGCCTCTCACAGCTTTCAACCTCTGAGACACACAAGGACGGTAACACCCTTGACCTGGTCTTTTTCCGGCTCTGTTCAATCTCCCACCTAAATAACTCACCTCTTCCACTCTCTGACCACAACATTCTCTCCTTCACGCTCACAAATCCTGGACCACCCCAACGCACTCCTACCTACCACACATTCAGAAATCTACAAGCCATTAACCCTCAGACACTTTCAGACTCCCTACACTCATCGCTGTCCCCAATCTCCTCTTTTTCCTGTCCTGATCTGGCTGTTCATCACTATAATGACATTCTTAGAAGCACCCTTGACCAAGTAGCGCAGCTCACCCTCAGAACTTCAAAAAACACAGTAAAACAGCCCTGGCTCACATTGCAAACTCAACTTCTCCAGCGATGCTCTAGGAGTGCTAAACGCCTTTGGAGAAAAACCCGCACACCAGAAGACTTCATCCACTTTAAATTTATGGTAAGAACTTATAATGCTGCCCTTCACCACAGACCTACTTCACCACCCTGATCTCCTCACTAGCCAACAACCCCAAGAAACTTTTTGACACTTTTCATTTCCCTCCTCAGGCCAAATGCACAAGCCCCCATCACAGACATTTGTGCTGATGACCTGGCCTCCCACTTTATAGAAAAAATAGATACTATCCGTCAGGAAATCTGCTCTCAACCACCAAGTGCTATGACTCCCATCCCTCCCTGCATTTCCCCTGGCTCACTTTCCACATTTGATCCCATCACAGAAGAAGAAGTCTCCAGACTCCTCTCTTCCTCTCGTCCGACTACATGCACTACCTACCCCATTCCCTCACATCTCCTCCAGTCTCTCTCTCCAGTTGTCACAACTCACCTAACTACAATCTTTAATCTCTCACTCTCCTCTGGCATTTTCCCATCCTCCTTCAAACACTCCATCGTTACTCCATTACTAAAGAAACCCGCTCTCGACCCTTCCTGCACAAACAACTACAGACCGGTCTCCAATCTCCCCTTCATCTCTAAACTTTTGGAGTGCCTAGTCTATTCCCGCCTTACCCGTTACCTCTCCACTCACTCCCTTCTAGACCCTTCACAGTCCGGCTTCCGATCCCTACATTCAACTGAAACTGCACTCATCAAAGTGACCAATGACCTTCTGACAGCAAAACGTAACGGTGACCACTCTCTGCTCATTCTTCTCGACCTTTCTGCAGCTTTTGACACAGTTGACCACCGTCTCCTACTATCTAAGATCCAGTCACTAGGTATTAAGGACACTGTTCTCTCCTGGTTCTCTTCCTATCTTTCTGACCGCTCCTTCAGTGTTTCGTTCTCTGGCTCAACGTCATCTCCTCTTCCTCTCACTGTCGGTGTACCCCAGGGCTCAGTCCTTGGCCCCCTTCTCTTCTCTCTCTACATGGCCCCAATTGGACAGACCATCAGCAGATTTGGCTTTCAGTACCATCTTTATGCTGATAACACACAACTATACAAGTCATCCCCCGACCTTACCCCCGCTGTACTACAGAACGCCACGGACTGTCTGTCCACAGTCTCCAACATCATGTCCGCTCTCTATCTGAAACTCAACCTCTCCAAAACTGAACTTCTTCTGCTCCCGCCGTCTAATAACCTCCCTAAATTTGACATTTCCCTCTCCATGGGCGGCACCATAATAACACCCCGGCAGCAGGCTCGCTGTCTGGGTGTTATGTTTGACACCAATCTCTCCTTTGCCTCCCATATACAATCTCTTGCCCACTCTTGCCGCCTACAACTAAAGAACATCTCTAGAATCAGCCCTTTTCTCACCATGGAAACAACAAAAACCCTCACTGTCACCCTGATCCACTCCCGCCTGGACTACTGCAACGCTCTATTACTTGGCCTCCCCATTACTCGACTATCCCCTCTCCAGTCCATCCTTAATGCAGCAGCCAGGGTCATCCATCTGGCTAATCGGTACTCGGACACGTCCGCTCTTCGCCAGTCCTTACACTGGCTGCCCATTCATTATAGGATCCAATTCAAAGTACTTGTTCTCAACCACAAAGCTCTCCACAGTGCAGCACCCCCCTACATCTCCTCCCTCATTTCTATCTATCGGCCTAACTGACTGCTGCGCTCTGCAAGCGACTTTCGACTAACCTCTGCACTAATCCGTACCTCCCACTCCAAGACTTCTCCCGCGCTGTGTCAATCCTCTGGAATGCTCTACCCCAAGAAATTAGGACTATCCACAATTTGCATGGTTTCAGGCGCTCCCTCAAAACACATTTGTTCAGAGCGGCCTATCACATTCACTAATCAAAGTCATTCTATGTGTAAGTGTGTGTGTGTGTGTAGCTCATTCACTATCTCCATCCATCCTTCACTCCCTCAAGATGGCTGGACCATCATTGTAAATGCACCATTGTATATACACACCTGTACTTTGTATCTCCCCCACCTCATTGTAGATTGTAAGCTCTCACGAGCAGGGTTGTCTTATTTTGCTTTAATTATTGTATTGTTAACATTGTTACTTATGACTAGTGTTTTGAAACTGTTAAACTGTAAAGCGCTGCGGAATATGTTGGCGTTATATAAATAAAGATTATTATTATATTATTATTAGGAGCAATGAGTAGGAATTGTTATTTCACTGTTGCAAGGGGAACCTCAGTCCTGGGTGTTTTCTCTACCACAGGATTCTATGTGTCTGCAGTCTGTGGAAGACCCCTGATATATGATGATCCTGACTGTATTTCCTTGGCTGAGTCCAAGCTGCGTCGTATTCAGCAAGGAAATCGTTCTGTAGAGACATATTGATCTGAATTGATTGAATAACAGGCTCTCAGAAGCCAATTCCTACAGGCCTCTCTGAAAGGTTAAAGGTTGCATTAGCAGTGTATGAAACTCCTGTGTCTTTGGAGGCTGCCATGTCTTTTGCTATTCGGGTGGTTAGACGCCTGAGGGACAGAATGGTAAGACCACCTGCTTCTGAGCCCTCTTTCCGGGATAAGAACCCGGTGTTGGAGGAAAGGTAGAGGGGTGAACCTATACTTGTGGAGTTTGAGGAACCCATGCAGTTGGGAGGTGCATTCACGTTACGTGTTTCCCCTGACATCTACAAGAAAAAGGGTGTGTTTTGTGAGAAGAAGGGACATTTTATTGGGCATGTCCTGCAATCCCAAAGCAAAAAGAGACTTGATTAACCCTTGGGAGCCTTGAGCTTGATAATTAAGGGGTATGATTATCTTCAACCTGCAATTCTTGTTTTGTCCTTACAGCAGAGGTGGTACTAGAGAGCAGGTCTGAAAAAAATTATTTATAGACAGTGGAGCTGGAGTCAGTATTGTGGATGCTGAGTTTGCTAGAACTCATGGTTTTGTCTGCTCTAACTTGGCTAAACATATTCATATTTGCGCCATCGTCTCAGCACCACTTGCACAAAGAATACTGAGACAAATTGTTCATAACATAAGACTGAAGGTGGGGTCTTCACATTATGAAATAATCCCTTGTTATGTCCTGAAGGGTCTCCACACTCCAATGATTCTTTGGTTTTCCCTGGTTGGTGAAGCATAATCCAACTGTGGATTGGCAATCCAGAGAGATTGTAAAGTGGGGAGATTACTATCATGGTAAATACCTAAACATTTTTGTCTGACTTGGAAGACCCTGCTCCAATTTTGCAGAAGGGGGTAGGCATCTTGACCTTATAAACTGACCTGAAGGGTAAGGTGTTGGAGGCTCAGAGGAACACCCCTGCCTCCTGCTCTTCGGGGAGGTTATTTGTGCCTTCTAAATTGCACCTCAAAGTAATTAGAGAATTTTATATCTCTGTACTTGCTACCAACCCAGGTGGTAAGGCAACCCCGGACATCCTTTCTCATCATTTTTGGTTTCTGGGGTTACATCGGGATGTGGTTGAACAAGTGGCTACCTGCAATATTTGCGCATGTTCTAAAGTACCGCATACCTGTCCATCTAGTCTTGTTTCGCCACAACCTGTTCCTAACAGGTTCAGGTGAGACCAGTATAAACATATGACTGACAGTAAACACGTGCCAGGACTGGAACTGAATGTGAATTACTTTGTGTGGTTGTCTACCAGGAATTTCAGTTTAAGGGTTCCTTCCTGGAAGTCCGGACCTAGATTCGTTTGTCTCTATAAGATAACCGCCCTCATTGGTCTAGCAGTATTTCGTCTTGAGTAGAGTTGAGCGATACTTTCCGATATCCAAAAGTATCGGAATCGGAATGGTATCGCCGATACCCAAAAAATATCGGCGATACCCGATACCGATACCGGAAATCCAATGTAAGTCTATGGGAACAAAATATCGGAATTAAAAAAAACCCATTCTTGCCTTGTTGGTTAATTGTACATGAAGGAAAACAACAAAGAGTAATGTAGAATGTATTGGGGAAGGTTGAGGAGACATTAAAGGCATAGATGTTTAACCCAATCAAATGGAATAGCATAAATATTTTTTTTTTACAGATGTTCGGATTGACGAAGAAATTGACAATGTTGTTAACGTTTTTTCTATTTTGGCAAATATGTATATTTCACAACTTCCATGCTCTTCACCTTTTTAACTTTTGACACACTTTCTCCTTCATAATCTTCAGCAGCATCATCTTTTTCATCAAATTATTCTTCATCTTCACCTTCTTTATCTTCTTCTTAAACTTCTTGCTATTCATCTTTTTGTTAACATTACTCATATTCTTCTTATTAAACTATTATTCTTATTCATATTGTACTTCATCTTCTTCATCATATTCTTATTTTTGACAGAGATTCCTGTACTTGTAATCTGTCAAAGTATGAATTTTTCATCCTTCCGTTCTTGCTGTCACAAAAGATTTAAATTACAACAGTATTTGTCCATGTTCAGTTTAGCCTGCAGCAGCAGGCATTTTCCAGGGCACCACGAGGAGGAACGGACTCACCCCCATACACTGCTTAGTCTTCTTCTGATTATAATTTAGAGCATATATTTTGCTCTTCATTTTGGTCTTATACTTCATGTTCTTCTGCTTTTTGATCTTCTGCTTATTGTTCTTAAGTCTCTTGTTCTGTATCTTGTAGTTTGTCTTAACCTTCTTAGTCCTGTTTGGTAATCTTTTATTTCTTCTTTGTGATGGTGTTTAGGCTGGTTGGCTTGATGCTCGTCGTCCTTGTGGTCGTCATCTTCTTCGGGGTGGTCATCAGGGTCGTCATCTTCATTGTTGGAGATCCAGAGTGATTACCCAAAAAAGCATTGAAAAAATCTTCAATTTGTAAATGTAGCAGAAGGTACAAGAGCCAATGCAAGTAACGAGGACCAGCTGACTGTGCTGGAACCCGGAGGGGCAGCAGAAGGAAAAGAGCCAATGGCACAACCGAGGACCAGCTGACGTTACTGGGACACGGTTACTAAGCAGGAGGTACCTGTGCTCCAAAGCACTACCAAGGACCAGCAGACGTTGCTGGAACTCGGATACCGAGATGGAGGCACCTAGGCCAAAGGCACTGCGGAGAACCAGCTGACGGTACTGGAACCCGGACGGGTAGCAGAAGGTACCCATGGAAATTTAAGTTGACAGGCCGCGAGCCGGCCGCAGTTACCAATCCCACAGTACTACAGTGGGTGATTGTCCTATTGTCACAACGGAAACAGCCTTTATTTGCATATCCCGCAGCACACATAGGAAGCACCTAAACTCCAGGCACCATATAGTCGGCTAACCCGACCGCAACACGACAGGACAACTTATTGGAGGCTAAGTGACGTTTACACTGACAGGAAACAGATGGCGTGCTCTAACCAGTCTGGGCAGGAGTGAGTACCCGTGCCAATGACACTTCCGAGCAACAACTGGCGGTGTTGAAGCCCAGGGATGAGAAGACAACAGGGTGGAGGCAGCAGGACTTTTTGCCATTCACACAGCAGGGGAACAGCTGACATTACTGAACCCCAGTAACACAGGAGCAAGTGTTGACTGTGCTAACAGCACTTCCGAGCAACAACTGGCGGTGTTGGAGCCCAGGGATGAGAAGACAACAGGGTGGAGGCAGCAGGACTGTTTGCCGTACACACAGCAGGGGAACAGCTGACATGTCATGTGTGCATCGCCACGAAGATCGTCGCAGTTGCACATTCTGACTTCTCACAGCTGAGTTGCTGTTTCTTTGTGTTTGGCAGTTAGGGAGTTAATTCTGTCTGTGCTCAGTTCTGGGACTGGGTGCAGTTTTCTCCCGGCTGCAATTAATTATTTGTTGATTGGTTTCCTTTAAATCTCTGGTTGTCTGTGTTGGGAGTTGCCAGTGAAATTCTTCATGCAGACCACAGATAGGATTGTATCTGTATAGACTTAAGTTAAAGAGCTCCTTAGTTGTTTTAAGCTCACCTTGCTTAGAGTTTAATATCCCAGATCATTTATGTTCCTTCTGTGTTTGAGTGTGTATGCAAGTCTGTGTTTTCTCCAGTCTGTCTTATATGTCTAATCTGTGTATTTAGCAGAGATCAGCCCATATCCCTTTGGTGGTAATCAGAATCCTTCTTAGGACTGATTACAGGGTTCAGGGACTGATAGGAGACAGGGTTCAGGGACTGATAGGAGACAGGGTTAGGCTGGAGACTTGGACCTCTGAACCATTATCAGTACCTCCAAGGTGAGGGATTAGTTAGGACCCCAGTTTAGGGTCAGGTTAGACCCCCGGTCCTCCTCTTTCCTGTGACAGTGTATCAAGTCCTCAAGATTAACCCTGAGTTCAACGGATATCGTGTCAGGTAAATCTATTCTATATTTACATGCTGATGTTGCTAATCTATATGTTGTATAGAGTGTTGTTCTTTTAAGAATAGTTTACTGACATCGTACACATATCATAAGACCGCGTGACATTTTCACTGGCCCACAAAATTATTCCCAGTTGCCATGGATCCAGTAGCCCAGCTGGCTCTGCAGTTGCAGGGATTATCCATGGAGCTGACGGACATTAAGTCCAAAGTTTTGTCTCCCTCGGAGCAAACCAGATTTGAACCTAAAGTAGCTCTCCCGGACAGGTTCACTGGTGGGCGAGACAAATTTTTTACCTTCAGGGAAGCATGTAAATTGTATTTTCGGCTTCGGCCTCGATCATCAGGGAGTGAAGAGCAGAGAGTGGGAATTGTTATCTCGCTCCTACAAGGGGACCCTCAATCCTGGGCCTTCTCCCTTCCTCCGGGATCCCCGGCTCTACAGTCAGTAGATCGATTTTTTACTGCCCTGGGTTTGGTATATGATGACCCAGATCGGGTCTCTCTTGCTGAGACAAAATTACGTAAGATACAGCAGGGAGATCGTCCGGCGGAGGAATTTGCTTCTGAGTTCCGTAGATGGGCCACAGATACTCAGTGGAATGACCCAGCTCTTAGGAGCCAGTTTTGTCATGGGCTTTCTGACAAATTAAAGGACGTTTTGGCTCAGTATGATTCTCCTCCATCACTGGAGGCTGCTATGACCCGATTCCTATCCTTCAGGAGGGGGTGGTAGTGTCGGCTGTATGTTCTGAGCTTGAGGAGGAGGTGTTAGAGGCTCAGGGGGACGCCCCTGCAGGACCTCCAGGGAGACTGTTTGTCCCAAATCAGTTGAGACAAAAGGTTATTGAGGCACATCATAATTCTGCTTTAGCAGGACATCCAGGGAGTAAGGCTACTTTAGATCTCCTTTCTCGCCGGTTTTGGTGGCCTAACGTTAATAAAGATGTTTTAACTTTTGTCGCGTCCTGTGGGGTTTGTGCTCGCTCTAAGACCCCTCATACCCGTCCGTCTGGGACCCTTTACCCTTGAAACTTCCGGAGCGTCCATGGACTCATTTGTCTATGGACTTCATCACGGACCTTCCTCAGTCGTCAGGGAAGACTGTCATACTGGTGGTTGTTGACAGGTTCAGTAAAATGGCACATTTCATTGCTCTTCCTGCCCTCCCTAATGCTAAAACTCTGGCGCAGGTGTTCATTGGGGAGATTGTGAGACTTCATGGGTTGCCTTCTGATGTGGTGTCAGATAGGGGGTCTCAGTTTGTGTCCAAGTTTTGGAGGGCATTTTGTTTACGTCGGGGGATGCAATTGTCATTTTCCTCGGCTTTTCATCCGCAGACCAATGGTCAGACAGAGCGTCTGAATCAAAGCCTAGAGACTTATCTTCGGTGTTTTGTCTCAGAGAACCAGGAGGACTGGTCTTCTTTCTTGCCTCTGGCAGAGTTCGCTCTTAACAACAGGCGGAGCGAGTCCACTGGTAAGTCCCCGTTTTTTGGGGCATATGGTTTTCATCCCCAGTTTTGTACATTCAATGGGGGGGGCCCTTCTGGGGTTCCTGAGGAGGAGCGTTTCTCGTCGTCACTTGCTTCAGTGTGGAGAGGTGTATTGAATAATCTGAGTGCTATGGGGAACCGTTATAAACGTATGGCTGATAGGAGGAGAGTTTCTGGTCCAGATCTTAATGTGAACGATCTGGTATGGTTGTCTACCAGGAATATAAAACTTAAAGTTCCTCTCCTGGAAGCTGGGCCCCAGATTCATCGGGCCGTACAGGATCAGTTCCATAATTAATCCTGTGGCATTTCGTCTGGACCTCCCTCCTACGTTTAAAATCCACAATGTGTTCCACAAGTCATTACTTAAGAGGTACGTGGCACCAGTCATACCATCACCTCTACCTCCTCCTCCAGTGGTGGTCAATGGTAACTTGGAGTTTCAAGTGTCAAAGATCATTGACTCACGTCTGAATCGCCGGTCCCTTCAGTACTTGGTGCATTGGAAGGGGTATGGTCCAGAGGAGAGGACGTGGGTTCCTGCGTCTGACATTAACGCAGATCGTTTGGTGCGGACCTTCCACAGAACTCACCCGGGCAAACCTGGCCCTGAGGGTCCGGAGGCCCCTCGTAGAAGGGGGGTACTGTCATGTGTGCATCGCCACGAAGATCGTCGCGGTTGCACATTCTGACTTCTCACAGCTGAGTTGCTGTTTCTTTGTGTTTGGCAGTTAGGGAGTTAATTCTGTCTGTGCTCAGTTCTGGGACTGGGTGCAGTTTTCTCCCGGCTGCAATTAATTATTTGTTGATTGGTTTCCTTTAAATCTCTGGTTGTCTGTGTTGGGAGTTGCCAGTGAAATTCTTCATGCAGACCACAGATAGGATTGTATCTGTATAGACTTAAGTTAAAGAGCTCCTTAGTTGTTTTAAGCTCACCTTGCTTAGAGTTTAATATCCCAGATCATTTATGTTCCTTCTGTGTTTGAGTGTGTATGCAAGTCTGTGTTTTCTCCAGTCTGTCTTATATGTCTAATCTGTGTATTTAGCAGAGATCAGCCCATATCCCTTTGGTGGTAATCAGAATCCTTCTTAGGACTGATTACAGGGTTCAGGGACTGATAGGAGACAGGGTTCAGGGACTGATAGGAGACAGGGTTAGGCTGGAGACTTGGACCTCTGAACCATTATCAGTACCTCCAAGGTGAGGGATTAGTTAGGACCCCAGTTTAGGGTCAGGTTAGACCCCCGGTCCTCCTCTTTCCTGTGACAGTGTATCAAGTCCTCAAGATTAACCCTGAGTTCAACGGATATCGTGTCAGGTAAATCTATTCTATATTTATATGCTGATGTTGCTAATCTATATGTTGTATAGAGTGTTGTTCTTTTAAGAATAGTTTACTGACATCGTACACATATCATAAGACCGCGTGACATGACATTACTGAACCCCAGTAACACAGGAGCAAGTGTTGACTGTGCTAACAGCACTTCCGAGCAACAACTGGCAGTGTTGTAGCCCAGGGATGAGAAGAGAACATGGTGGAGGCAGCAGGACTTTTTGCCGTACACACAGCAGGGGAACAGCTGACATTACTGAACCCCAGTAACACAGGAGCAAGTGTTGACTGTGCTAACAGCACTTCCGAGCAACAACTGGCGGTGTTGGAGCCCAGGGATGAGAAGAGAACATGGTGGAGGCAGCAGGACTTTTTGCCATTCACACACCAGGGGAACAGCTGACATTACTGAACCCCAGTAACACAGAAGCAAGTGTTGACTGTGCTAACAGCACTTCCGAGCAACAACTGGCGGTGTTGGAGCCCAGGGATGAGAAGAGAACATGGTGGAGGCAGCAGGACTTTTTGCCATTCACACAGCAGGGGAACAGCTGACATTACTGAACCCCAGTAACACAGGAGCAAGTGTTGACTGTGCTAACAGCACTTCCGAGCAACAACTGGTGGTGTTGGAGCCCAGGGATGAGAAGAGAACATGGTGGAGGCAGCAGGACTTTTTGCCATTCACACAGCAGGGGAACAGCTGACATTACTGAACCCCAGTAACACAGGAGCAAATGTTGACTGTGCTAACAGCACTTCCGAGCAACAACTGGCGGTGTTGGAGCTCAGGGATGAGAAGACAACAGGGTGGAGGCAGCAGGACTTTTTGCCATTCACACAGCAGGGGAACAGCTGACATTACTGAACCCCAGTAACACAGGAGCAAGTGTTGACTGTGCTAACAGCACTTCCGAGCAACAACTGGCGGTGTTGGAGCCCAGGGATGAGAAGAGAACATGGTGGAGGCAGCAGGACTTTTTGCCATTCACACAGCAGGGGAACAGCTGACATTACTGAACCCCAGTAACACAGGAGCAAGTGTTGACTGTGCTAACAGCACTTCCGAGCAACAACTGGTGGTGTTGGAGCCCAGGGATGAGAAGAGAACATGGTGGAGGCAGCAGGACTTTTTGCCATTCACACAGCAGGGGAACAGCTGACATTACTGAACCCCAGTAACACAGGAGCAAGTGTTGACTGTGCTAACAGCACTTCCGAGCAACAACTGGCGGTGTTGGAGCTCAGGGATGAGAAGACAACAGGGTGGAGGCAGCAGGACTTTTTGCCATTCACACAGCAGGGGAACAGCTGACATTACTGAACCCCAGTAACACAGGAGCAAGTGTTGACTGTGCTAACAGCACTTCCGAGCAACAACTGGCGGTGTTGGAGCCCAGGGATGAGAAGAGAACATGGTGGAGGCAGCAGGACTTTTTGCCGTTCACACAGCAGGGGAACAGCTGACATTACTGAACCCCAGTAACACAGGAGCAAGTGTTGACTGTGCTAACAGCACTTCTGAGCAACAACTGGCGGTGTTGGAGCCCAGGGATGAGAAGAGAACATGGTGGAGGCAGCAGGACTTTTTGCCATTCACACAGCAGGGAACAGCTGACATTACCGAACCCCAGTAACACAGGAGCAAGTGTTGACTGTGCTAACAGCACTTCCGAGCAACAACTGGCGGTGTTGGAGCCCAGGGATGAGAAGAGAACATGGTGGAGGCAGCAGGACTTTTTGCCATTCACACAGCAGGGAACAGCTGACATTACTGAACCCCAGTAACACAGGAGCAAGTGTTGACTGTGCTAACAGCACTTCCGAGCAACAACTGGCGGTGTTGGAGGCCAATGATGAGAAGAGAACATGGTGGAGGCAGCAGGACTTTTTGCCATTCACACAGCAGGGGAACAGCTGACATTACTGAACCCCAGTAACACAGGAGCAAGTGTTGACTGTGCTAACAGCACTTCCGAGCAACAACTGGCGGTGTTGGAGCCCAGGGATGAGAAGAGAAATGGTGGAGGCAGCAGGACTTTTTGCCATCACACAGCAGGGGAACAGCTGACATTACTGAACCCCAGTAACACAGGAGCAAGTGTTGACTGTGCTAACAGCACTTCCGAGCAACAACTGGCGGTGTTGGAGCCCAGGGATGAGAAGAGAACATGGTGGAGGCAGCAGGACTTTTTGCCATTCACAAAAGCAGGAACAGCTGACATTACTGAACCCCAGTAAACAGGAGCAAGTGTTGACTGTGTAAACAGCACTTCCAGACAACAACTGCGTGTTGGAGCCCAGGATGAGAAGACAACAGGGTGAGGCAGCAGGACTTTTTGCCATTCACACAGCAGGGAACAGCTGACATTACTGAACCCCAGTAACACAGGAGCAAGTGTTTGACTGTGCTAACAGCACTTCCGAGCAACAAACTGGCGTGTTGGAGCCCAGGGATGAGAAGACAACAGGGTGGAGGCAGCAGGACTTTTTGCCATTCACACAGCAGGGGAACAGCTGACATTACTGAACCCCAGTAACACAGGAGCAAGTGTTGACTGTGCTAACAGCACTTCCGAGCAACAACTGGCGGTGTTGGAGCCCAGGGATGAGAAGACAACAGGGTGGAGGCAGCAGGACTGTTTGCCGTACACACAGCAGAGGAACAGCTGACATTACTGAACCCCAGTAACACAGGAGCAAGTGTTGACTGTGCTAACAGCACTTCCGAGCAACAACTGGCGGTGTTGTAGCCCAGGGATGAGAAGAGAATATGGTGGAGGCAGCAGGACTTTTTGCCGTACGCACAGCAGGGGAACAGCTGACATTACTGAACCCCAGTAACACAGGAGCAAGTGTTGACTGTGCTAACAGCACTTCCAAGCAACAACTGGCGGTGTTGGAGCTCAGGGTCAAGGAGGATGTTTAAATACTATATCAAGTATTTTCCTTGTTACGTGTCAATTAAAAATGTCTATACTCCAAACAAGAGAAATATAACCTTTAGTACCATAAGATGATGATTTTACTTAAAAAAATATATGTAAATTAATAATTTACAAACATAAACGCATACATTAACATGTTGAAAAGCAATGCAAACCACAATTAAAATAGGTTAAATAATCTGCTATACGGTTTAAAATAAAAGCATACAAGTACATATCAGAATCCATTAATGATGGCTAAGTAACAGTATGTACACCATTTTTATTGTGTAGACAATGAATGGCTGACTTAAAAACGTAATCAGCATTACAAGTTATCTTTGACATTCATAAAACTTTACATTTGGTGAATAATATCACTAAATTTTTTTAAAAAATATCTAAAATTTCCATCATGTAATACTGATAATATGTGCCAATCATTTATATTAACAAACAAAAAATTTAAAAAGTGCATAGTGCATAGTGAAAACAGATATTTATGCCTGACTGTGGACTTGCAAGCATGACAACGGATAGATAAGGTATATATAGATGAGACTGCATAGCCACAGATGGTGAATGGCGATGTAATACTGTACCTCAATAAAGTGTGCGTTACTACTACATCCTTTTTTTTATATAGCTTTATAAAAGGTTACGTGCATGTATGGTTGCGCCTTTGTTTGGACGCACAGACTGGCTTCCTGCTGTGACGCGTTGGATATTGGAGCGTCTGTACGTGTTATGACGCAGACTAACATTCACGGTGCGCATCGTTCATCATCGCAAGCGTACCGACAACACAAAGGCGTTGTCATGACTGCTTTACTCAGTAAACATGCACCTATGATGAAACATACACGCATGTGCCCTATTACATAACAAGCTACAAGAAAAACGAGTGTGAGGTGTGACACAGCTGTTTTGTTAAGGTACAGTATTATATCGACATTGTACAGGTGTCGCTATTCAGTCTGATAAATAGATATCATTCACCTATTCTATCAGTTGTCGTTCTTTCAGCACCACTTACAGGTATATATTTTGCTATTGTGACTATGCACTATTGACTTTACCAAGGTAATGCATGATTTTTGTTAGCTATCTCATGTTACATGAGACTTTATGATATGGCTGTAACTTTATAATAGTATTTTTTAAAATGACACAAATATAAGTAATGTTGAAGAGGACTATTCCTACATGCATTGTTTGCACAATATTACAGGTGTACATCACGTCCCTTAATCAACATTGGATTATTATATTTACTTGTATGCTTTTATTTAAAAGGCAAGAACACTGAAGTATAACCTTCGCACTGCAGCAGTTGTCAAAGTTCAACCCACATTATGCACTTCCAACATTGCAGCATTTGAGTCATGAATGTGAGTTGAATTTGTCTAAGCTATGGAGTGACAAGGTTGACCATCAGTATCCTATAGCATAAGTAGGCTTTTGTGTTTGCATTTGTTTTCGACATGTGCATATCTGTAATAATATGTCACAATTATTTTGTTACAGATTTGTGACAAAGACTAATCATTTTATGGTTTTAAAGCTGACGTTTCAAATGTTTACAGCTTAGAAATCAGGGTGTAGCCTCATATCTATGTGTAGCACTAGACACTTTGACATGTCATGTTTTTTTCACCATGATTAGGTAGCTAGCAGTAATTTTTGCCGGAGACACAGCAGGGGAACAGCAGGCGTTACTGAACCCCACAAACACATCAGCGATTGTTTTCATCTGTGCATCTAACACTTCTGAGCAGCAACTGGCGGTGTTGAAGCCCAGGGTCAAGGAGGGTGTAGGCAGAGGCCTAGTATGAGATGTTTGAAGTTGAAGTTGTAGTTAGCAGCAGTAATTTTTGCCAGACACACAGCAGGGGAACAGCAGGCGTTACTGAACGCCACAAACACATCAGCGATTGTTTTCATCTGTGCATCTAACACTTCTGAGCAGCAACTGGCGGTGTTGAAGCCCAGGGTCAAGGAGGGTGTAGGCAGAGGCCTAGTATGAGATGTTTGAAGTTAAAGTTGTAGTTAGCAGCAGTAATTTTTGCCAGACACACAGCAGGGGAACAGCAGGTGTTACTGAACCCCACAAACACATCAGCGATTGTTTTCATCTGTGCATCTAACACTTCTGAGCAGCAACTGGCGGTGTTGAAGCCCAGGGTCAAGGAGGGTGTAGGCAGAAAATATTGAGTTATTGCCTTGTTACGTGGCCATTGCAAATGTATGTACTTCAAACAAGAATAAATGAAGTTTTACTAGGACAATAAAATGATGAATTTCAATTCCAAGAATAGAAAAATATTTATACTTGAGAGTCCTCTGTGGTTGATACCGTTTAATGGCTAACTGAAAATATGGTAACAAATTCCAAGCTTTCGAGACTACTCAGGTCTCTTCATCAGGCTAAGACTAAAACAAAAAATGAAGAATCACATATTTCTACACACAACAGGACACAGGAATAGGTAAGACAAGTGAGGGAGGGACAAGTGAGGGGAGACCGGCCAAAAAATGAGAACAAGGATGAATTATCAGCGCCACACAAAAGAGAAAAAATAATGGATTTACCTGTGGCAAAACACTTTTGTATGCCCGGTCATAGCATGATGGATATGGAATTACTGGTATTAAAATATAACTTCAAATATGAGAAAGATACAAAGGTTTCAGAATATAAGCTCATCATGACCTTTGACACTGTTAGTGATGGAATGAATAGATCACACAGATTTATGTCATTCTATATCAATTAAGAAATCTGCGTCTCTGCCCTTCCAGGGGCATGAAAACACAAAACCAGACCCCAATCAGAGGGCAATAAAACGTTCTATCCTTATCTAGGAACTGTTCCAATATTTATGTTCATCCCTCTGTGATAATGACAGTTCTGCTACACGTCACTTACTTGTCTTACCTATTGCACTATTCCTGTGTCCTGTTGTGTATAGAAATATGTGATGCTTCATTTTTTGTTTTAGTCTTTGCCTGATGAAGAGACGTGAGTAGCCTCGAAAGCTTGCAATTTGTTACCATCTTTTCAGTTATCCATTAAAAGGTATCAACCACTGCGGACTCTCAAGTCTAAATATTTTTCTATCTACTGGCTAACACGGTACGAAGATACACATGTTTCCTAACTTCAAGAATAAAAATAAAGACCCTGGAAGTATATAAAAGCATATATGCACATGCCAACAAGAAATGGAACAACACACCACCCAAAAAATTGATTACAAAATATAGTGTTGTAAATTTAAGAATAAAAGTCCATTTTTGTATTTATGAATAATGCTTAAGGAACGCTATGTTAAACCATAACATAGTGAAGACAATGGATTTTGGAATAGTCACTCATCATCATCATCGCAATTTATATGTGACAGTCACAGACATTTCAATTATTTAAGTTAATAAAATCGTTACTTTGTACAGCATGTATGACATGTCCAGCATGGACTCATCAATGTGATGACGCAATAATGTACGATAAAAAATAACCATTTAAAAAAACATTATGCATTGTCACAATTTAAGTGTGTGCCTGCAAGTGTAGGTGAAACAAAGGCTACGGATAGCAAAGGTATATTCTATGTCTGTATCAGACAGTGGACAGCCTCTGATGGGTAATGGCGATGTTATACTGTACGTCAATAAAGTCTGCGGCTGCAATCATGCATTTTGCATGTCTGGTTGTGCAAGGCTTTATCCGTCAACAACACTACCTTCCTACTGTCACTCGTAGGGTAGGGTAGCGTGTGTCTATTAGATGACTCTCTATAAAATGTGACGTTACGCAGCGTTATTGTGCCCTAGGGACGCCAAAAATACGACAGCAGTAATCATTTACTGTCTAATACTCCACCTATGACCAACAAAAAAAGCACGTTCCCTCTTTAACAATCTACAAGACTAACAAGCATAATGGTTGACGCTGACTTTATTGAGGTACAGTATTACATCGACATTGTCCATGACTAACTATGCACTGTGATACCTATATACCATTATTAATTTATATCTGTTGTGGTTGTTTCAACAGCACTTGCAGGTATAACTACCTATTGTCAGTATGCATGATGCACTTTCTAGATGTAATAATTTATTATTGCACATTATTACCATGTTTAGATGCTGGCCATTTCATATATGGTGTGTGAAGTTACAGTTGGCATCAGTATGTGTATTTTATAATGTCTGTCATAAATAAAACTCGTGATGATGATGATGATGATTTTCTGATTCGTACATCCATTGACTGCATTATCTTACAGGTACAGATAAAGTTCCTTAAAAAGCATTAATTGATAATTAAGAAATGTACTTTTAATGCATTAATTTCAAAAAGTGAACACTATGTTTTAGTTTTTGTTACCATTTCTAATAGAAATTTGTGTAGATATGCGCTGTGATGACAAATTATTATTTGTCCATATTTGTTATAAAAATTTATGATTGTAGGCATGGAAAACTTCACAATTTCCTGTTTTAAGCATAACAATCAGGGTGACGGCTCTTCCCTATTTGGAGCATGTTCCACATGGGTTTTTCTGTGCATGTGTAGGAAACAGGAGACTTCTTGCCGGACACACAGCAGGGGAACAGCTGGCGTTACTGAACCTCACTAACACTATAGCTTGTGTATTGGTCTGTGGACACGACACTTCTGAGCAGCAACTGGCAGTGTTGTAGCCCAGGGAGTAGAGTTCAGGTGGTAGAAAGATGAACATAACAGGAGACATGGATAACGTTGCGAACCAGTTATTTAATCTGAAAAAGGACAGACAAATTCTGGCGAGATCCATGCCTTGTTCATTTTCAGAAAAGTAAGCCGATCTACATTATCGGAGGATAGTCGCATGCGACGGTCTGTTAGTACACCACCTGCAGCACTAAAGACGCGCTCCGATAATACACTGGCAGCGGGGCAAGCCAGCACCTCCAATGCATACTGGCTAAGCTCTGGCCATGTATCCAGCTTAGAGACCCAAAACTTGAATGGGGAAGAGCCATCTGGGAGTACACTGAGAGGGAAAGACAAGTAGTCTGTCACCATCTTATGGAAACGTTGCCTCCTGCTGACTGGAGCCGTCTCGGATGGTGTAGACATTTGTGGCGCTGCCACAAATCTTCGCCACATTTGGAACATACTGGTCTTGCCCTGTGCAGAGGCGCTGCTTGTGCTCCCTCTTGTTGCAGAGCTGTCTCCACTGCCTCGACGCACAGAGCTGCTTTGTAAAGCAGTAGCAGCAGCAGTGCTCTCGGCTGGAATGGAGAACATTATGGATTGCACCAGTGTCTCTTTGTACTCCCGCATTTTACGCTCCCGGTTCAACGGTGTGATGAGGGTTTGTAAGTTGTCCCGGTAGCGAGGGTCTAGGAGGGTGTACACGCAATAATCAGGCGTGGTGAGAATGTGGGCGATGCGGCGGTCGTTTCTCAGGCACTGCAGCATGAAATCAACCATGTGCTGCAGACTCCCAACTGGCCAACAAACGCTGTCCCCTGCAAGAGGCGTCATCTCTGCCTGCTCTGCATCACCCCACCCTCGCTCTACATACTGACTAGAGCGTTGTGTACCTCCCTCTGGAGCGATGTCTTCCTCCTCCATTGACTCCTCCTCATCCTCCTCACTAAGTGAGCCCTGCCCAGCCCTTTGTGAGGAACCACGTTGCGCTGACTGTCCAGAAGGTGATGGAATTTGTGACTCCTCATCCTCCACCTCTTCCAAAACCTCATCCCTTAGTGCTTGCAGTGTTTTTTGAAGCAGGCAGATAAGGGGGACAGTCAGGCTGACTAGTGCATCATCTGCACTCGCCATCCGCGTTGACTCATCAAACGCACGCAAAACGTGGTAGATGTCCTTCATAGAGGCCCACTCAGTAGTGGTGAAGTGTGAACGGCGCAAATTGCGAGTTGATTGCGCCTGTTGCAGCTGATACTCCATTACTGCTGGCTGCTGCTCACACAACCGCTCCAACATATGTAACATATTCCACCTGGTGGGTACGTCACATATGATGCGATGTTCAGGAAGGCGAAATATGCGTTGCAGAGCTGCAATGCGCGATCTGGCCCTGCTGGAACGTCGCAAGTGAGCACACTCTAGGCGGACCTTGTGCAGCAATGCATCAAGATCCAGATAGTCCCTCAAAAAACTCTGCACGACCAAGTTGAGCACATGTGCCAGACATGGTATGTGAGTGAGGTTGCCAAGGCCCAGAGCTGCCACCAGATTTCGGCCATTGTCACACACTACCAAGCCTGGCTGGAGATTCACTGGCAAAAACCACACGTCGCTCTCCTGCTTGATGGCATTCCAGAGCTCCTGCGCTGTGTGGCTTCGATTCCCCATGGAAATTAATTTCAGGACGGCCTGTTGACGTTTGGCCACGGCTGTGCTCATATCGGTCGCAACAGGTAAGCGTTCACGGGTCCATGTGGAGGTAGACCGTGACGGCTCCTGCAGCGATGATTCTGAGGAACTGGAGTAGGAGGAGTCAATGTGGACAGACTTGATTCCTGCAATCCTTGGAGTTGGCAGAACACATACAGCGCCACTCGCAAGATCTGTACCCGGCTCCACAACATTGACCCAATGGGCAGTGAGGGAAAGGTATCGTCCCTGGCCATGGGTACTGGTCCACGCATCGGTGGTCAGGTGGACCTTGCTACTGACAGCGTTTAGTAGCGCATGTTTAATTTTTCCCTCAACATGCTTTTGCAGACCAGGGACGGCTTGCCTGCTGAAATAAAATCGGCTGGGCACATTGTATTGTGGGACTGCCAATGCCATTAAGTTACGGAAACTGTCAGTCTCCACCAGCCTGAATGACAGCATTTCAAGGGACAGGAGTTTTGCAATGCCAGCATTCAGAGCCTGTGCTCGTGGATGGTTTGTCGAGTATGGCCGTCTTTTATCCCATGCCTGTGCTACCGATGGCTGTTTTGTGGCCTGGGAGTGTGAGGATGACAGGGAACTTGCAGCTGTGGGTGGAATAACACTGGGTCTCTGGACAACAGTGACAGAGGTTCTTCCATGGCGATCCTGTGAGGAAGCCGAACCAGCTGTGTGTGAGCTGGAGGAAGAGGCTCCAACACGAGCTGAAGATGTAGGTGCTGCTGTAGGTTGGCCTACATCTCCAGTGTGTCTTTGTAACTCAACCACATGCTTTGACCGCACATGTTTCCACATATTTGTGGTATTAAGGTTACTGACACTTTTACCTCTTTTTACTTTTTGATTACACAGCTTGCATTTGACATAGCAAATATCATCTGCAAGTGTGTCAAAAAAGGACCACGCAGTGCAAGTCCTGGGAGCGCCCGTTTTGGCTGTTGGAAGAGAACTGCTACGAACGGGTGCCAAACTGGAGGCTACAGGCAACCGAGTCTGCAGCCTACCTCTCCCTACTGTTTGGACCGTTGTGCCAATCTCTTCCTCAGAGCTGCTACCACCACCTTCCTGTTCCTCACGCCATGTTGGGTCTTGGACCTCATCATCTCCACTACCCTCTTCCAACACCTGCTGCTGTTGGGTGGTCTGGCCAGCACCATGCTCAACAGAAACTGGCACCTGAGTCTCATCATCATCAGATGCGTTCTGCGGTGTGCTGACCATCGGCACTGGCTCACCCGCCTCTTCAGATTCAGAGAGACACAGCTGTTGCGCATCACTGCATACTGCCTCTTCTTCACATTCCAGAATGCTGCTTGGCTGGGCCCCTGTTTGCAAGCCAACAGATTCTGAGAACAGAAGCAGAGACTCAGCTGGCTCCAGTTCAGAACTCTCTGACTGCCTGGGCAATTTGGCAGGCGGTGAAGAGACAGATGGTTGTTCAACAGTGCTGTGGTCCTAAGAGGAGGTGGAAGCAATTGAAGTCGATGCATTGGCTGCCATCCAACCAACAACGGCTTCAATTTGTTCTTCCTGCAGCAGGGGGGGTACGCTGAGCTCCTACAAAAGTGCGCATAAAGGAGCGCTCACGGGGAAAACTGGTGGATGCTGTGTCACTGGGTGCGGCAGCAGCCACAGAATCCCCACGTCCTCTCCCTGCTGAAACTCCACGGCCACGACCACGTGCCTTACTCCCTGCCTTCTTCATCTTGGTAGATTGATAAAGAAAGTCAGAAAAGTTATAAGGCCTAAGTGTGGTTATTCCTCAGAGACTGCAGTGAACACTGCAGACAACTGTTCAGTAGCTGTGAAAGGCCCCTTTGTGTACTTCTATAGTGTTTGCAACCAATGTATTGTATACAGATGGAAGCGCGTCACACTAATAGATTAGATTTTTTTCAAATATAATGGAGCAGCACCAATTAGAGAAAAATGTGAAGGATGAGGCAGTGACACACGCTCAGCAGACTACAACCAGCAGTGGTTGAAGAACTAACTGGAGCGTAATCTGCACTCAAAAAATGAAAAGCTCACAGACTACAGTGAACACTGCAGACAACTGTTCAGTAGCTGTGAAAGGCCCCTTTGTGTACTTCTATAGTGTTTGCAACCAATGTATTGTATACGGATGGAAGCGCGTCACACTAATAGATTAAATTTTTTTCAAATATAATGGAGCAGCACCAATTAGAGAAAAATGTGAAGGATGAGGCAGTGACACACGCTCAGCAGACTACAACCAGCAGTGGTTGAAGAACTAACTGGAGCGTAATCTGCACTCAAAAAATTAAAAGCTCACAGACTACAGTGAACACTGCAGACAACTGTTCAGTAGCTGTGAAAGGCCCCTTTGTGTACTTCTATAGTGTTTGCAACCAATGTATTGTATACGGATGGAAGCGCGTCACACTAATAGATTAGATTTTTTTCAAATATAATGGAGCAGCACCAATTAGAGAAAAATGTGAAGGATGAGGCAGTGACACACGCTCAGCAGACTACAACCAGCAGTGGTTGAAGAACTAACTGGAGCGTAATCTGCACTCAAAAAATTAAAAGCTCACAGACTACAGTGAACACTGCAGACAACTGTTCAGTAGCTGTGAAAGGCCCCTTTGTGTACTTCTATAGTGTTTGCAACCAATGTATTGTATACGGATGGAAGCGCGTCACACTAATAGATTAGATTTTTTTCAAATATAATGGAGCAGCACCAATTAGAGAAAAATGTGAAGGATGAGGCAGTGACACACGTCAGCAGACTACAACCAGCAGTGGTTGAAGAACTAACTGGAGCGTGATCTGCACTCAAAAAATGAAAACCTCATAGACTGCAGTGAACACTGAAACACAACTGTTCACTATCTGTGAAAGGCTCCTTTCTGTACTTCTATAGTGTTTGCAACCAATGTATTGTATACGGATGGAAGCACGTCACACTAATAGATTAGATTTTTTTCAAATATAATGGAGCTGCACCAATTCCACAAAATAAAATAAAAAAAAGAGTCAGTGAGTGACACGTGCAGATGCCTACAAACAGCGGTGGATGCAGAGCAAACTGCAGCGTCACCTGCACTCTCACACACACCTTGCACAGAGCTGTTAAAACAACACTGGCAAAAGGAAGCTTTACACAGCGGTTGGTAAACTAGCCTGCCTAAAGCACAGTACACAAAATCGCAATGTCTAACTGTCCCTCAAAGTCAGCAGAACAGCGTTCTGTCCCTAACTGAGTTCACAGCACAGTGACGCTAAAATGGCGGCGGCGCCTTTTATAGTGCATTTTGACATCATTTCAGCAGCCAATCACAGCCATGCCATTAGTTATGACCGCAGCATTACAGGATGTGCCCACACTTCATAAGATTCCTCATTGGCTGACTAAAATCACATTGCCTCTCAAAGAATTATGGGAACTTCCGATTCTGGTATACGATATTGGAAAAATATCGGAACTAAGTATCGGAATTCCGATGCAGCGAATATCGGCCGATACCCGATACTTGCGGTATCGGAATGCTCAACACTAGTCTTGAGCTACCTCAGGCTCTTGAGGTCTACAACGTTTTTCACAGGTCTTTGCTCAAGAGATATGTGGAACCCCTTGAGCCCTCACCTCTACCGCCTCCCCCAATAATGGTTGATGGAGACCTAGAGTTTCGAATTTCGAGGATTGTAGATTCTCGCCTTCGACGTCGTTCCCTAAAATACTTTGTGCATTGGTGGGGTTATGGTCCAGAGGAAGAATGTGCGTTTCTGCACCAGAGATGAATGCCGCAAGGCTGCTTCATTTGTTTCACACCTCTTATCCTGAGAAACCTGGTCTTGAGTGTCCGGAAGCCACTCGGAGAAGGAGGGGTACTGTCACGGATGTGTCAGAGGCTGCAGACGGTTGCACTGCATCTGTCTGCAGAAGGTCGCAGTTGTTTGCTTTGCAGACTGGTGGCCAACTCCCCGGGTGCTAATGACCACACCTGAACCTGGGTGTTTACAACTCCCTACTTCCTGTTGGGAGGTGTGGGTAATATTTCCTATTTGCACTTCTCTGTTGAAGCTTGGAGTTGTAGCAGTCTGCTAGCGTCTTCTTGGAGATTGGAGGGCGTCTGCGTCTCTCTCTGAGTCTACTTAAGCTAAATGTCACCCTTGTTTCTTTTATCTTTCTGTATTTAGTGTTAGTGGGATTGACTAGCGTTCATCCTGTCCTCCTGATACAGGGCTCTTCGCCAGGGTCAGACAGGGACTAGGTATCCTGGTCGGCAACAGGTGCAGAACCTGTATAGGGATGGTAGGACAGACAGGGTGTCATTAGATTAGTCTAGGCTAGGGGTCTCCACTTCCCCTTCCCTAGTGTTTGGTTCTCCTTCCCTAATCCCTTTGTGTTGAATTAAGTCTGTCCTACTGTCTCGATTCCTCCGCTCAGTGAATGATTGCTATGCTGTTCTATGGAAACTGTCCTGCTGAGCTGTTTGTGTCTTGATTGACAGCTTGGCTGTCCAATACTATGATGGGCTTGCTGGGTGGTCTGTGCCTTGATTGACAGCTCTGCTGTCCAATCTGTGACTGGGACGTGCGGGACTATCTGCAGGTGTTCAGTGTTCTGGTGATCGCATAGCTACTTATCTGAGCTGTCTGCCCCTGATCCTTGCCAGATGTAGTTTGTGCTTCTTGGTGAGTGTTAGCTTGATTCTGTTGCTCTGAGTTCTGATCTTCTGCTGCCTGAACCTTTGGACAGTGTTCTGACTATCCCTTTGTCTTGACCTTCGGCTTTTGATCTGCTATCTATTGTTATTGACCCTGGACTGTGACCTGACTTACGCCTTTGTCTTTTCCCTTGGTTATCTACGTACTCCCTCGATATTGACCCCAGAAACTCTGACTCTTCTGCCTCACGACCTGTTCGTGAGTAGTGACTACACAGTGTAGGTGTAGTGCCTACACCTACACTGTGCGTGACACCCATGTACGATGCAGCCCCGTGCACTCTCTATGCGACAGCACCTAGCTTGTTCCCTATTTTGTGAGCATGCATCTCCTCTTTTCTTCTTAATACATTGTTATTTAGCAAGCTCTAGGAGAACCCCAAACTTTATTACTGTTTAGTGGTGCCCTCCGTATAGATTCTCTAAAGCACCCAGCTTCTACAGGGCTCTCTGTGACATCATTCAGCTATTTCCAGCAGTTAAAGAGGGAAAAAGCAGTTGGGTATGCAACTTATCAGTCTAGAAGCTCACTAATCGAGGGGTCTGGAGTGATGATCCAAGTGAATGGAAGCTCTTGTGCCATGGAGTAGTAGTGGTAGATACAAAAACCTGATAAATTCCAGGATCTGGTATAAAAATGTAATTCTTTTGATTAAGAGTGGACACACCTGAAACAGGTAGTCTCTGCTCATGACTGTGGCACAAGGCTACATGTGTCTTTAACCCCTTTCTGCCATTTGACGTACTATCCCGTCCATGTGACCTGGACCCATATGACCATGGACGGAAAAGTACGTCTCAGCGATCGGACGCGATCCCAGAGGGAGCGCGGCCGATCGCGGCCAGGTGTCAGCTGATTATCACAGCTGACACCCGGCACTGAGTGCCAACTAAGTGCCAGGAGCGGTCACGGACCGCTCCCGGCACATTAACCCCTGGCACACCGCGATCAAAAATGATCGCGGTGTACCGGGGGCACAGGGAAGCATCGCGCAGGGAGGGGGCTCCCTGCGTGCTTCCGTGAGAAACTCAGAACAGCGCGATGTATCGCGCTGTTCCGAGTGACCCTCCTCCCTGCAGGACCCCAGATCCAAGATGGCCTGAGAGCAGGTGCTGAGAAAGCCTGCAGCAGTGCCTGCCACATCGTTGGTCTGACAGAGTGCTGTGCACACTGTCAGACCAGCGATCTGACTTTATACAGTGATGTCCCACCCTAGGACAAAGTAAAAAAGTTAAAAAAATGAAAATAATGTGTAAAAAAAAAATTCTAAAATAAAGGAAAAAATGAAAAATATTCCCCAATAAATTCATTTTTTCCTGCAAATAAACAAAACAAAACAATAAAAGTACACATATTTAGTATTGCCGCATCCGTAACGACCCGCCCTATAAAACTGTCCCACTAGATAACACCTTTAGTGAACCCCTTAAAAAAAAAAACAAAGCAAAAAAACAATGATATATCATCATACCACCGAACAAAAAGTGGAATAACACGCGATCAAAAAGACGGATATAAATAAACATGGTAGTGTTGAAAACGTCATCTTGTCCTGCAAAAAACAAGCCGCCATACAGCATCATCAGTGAAAAAACAAAAAATTTATAGCTCGCAGAATAAAGCGATGCAAAAATAATTATTTTTTATATATAATTGTTTTTATTGTATAAAAGCGCCAAAACAGAAAAAAATGATATAAATGAGGTATCGCCGTAATCGTACTAACCCGAAGAATAAAACTGCTTTATCAATTTTACCACACACGGAACGGTATAAACGACCCCCCCAAAATAAATTCATGAATTGCTGATTTTTGTTCATTCTAACCTCCCAAAAATCGAAATAAAAAGCGATCAAAAAATGTCACGTGCCCAAAAATGGTACCAATAAAAACGTCAACTCGTATTGCAAAAAATAAGACCTCACATGACTCTGTGGGCCAAAATATGCAAAAATTATAGCTCTCAAAATGTGGTGATGCAAAACTATTTTTTGCAATAAAAAGCGTCTTTTAGCGTGACAGCTGCCAAACATAAAAACCCGCTATAAATAGTAAATCAAACCCCCCTGGGATTTGGGTTAGGGGTGTTTTATGGTTAGGTTTGTGGTTAGGGTTATGGTTAGGGTTGGGACTAGGGTTAGGGGTGTGTTGGGGTTAGGGTTGGAGTTAGAATTGGGGGGTTTCCACTGTTTAGGCACATCAGGGGCTCTCCAAATGTGACGTCTGATCTCAATTCCAGCCAATTCTGCGTTGAAAAAGTCAAACCGTTCTGCTTCCCTTCTGAGCTCTGCCATGCGCCCAAACAGTAGTTTACCCCCACATATGGGGTATCGGCATACTCAGGACAAATTGCACAATAACTCTTGGGGTTCAATTTCTTCTGTAACCCTTTGGAAAATAAAAAATTGGGGGCGAAAATATCATTTTTGTAAAAAAATAATGATTTTTTTGTTTTTACGGCTGTACGTAATAAACTTCTGTGAAGCACTTGGGGCTTCATTGCGCTCACCACACATCTAGATAAGTTCCTTGTGGGGTCTATTTTCCAAAATGGAGTCACTTGTGGGGGGTTTCCACTGTTTAGGCACATCAGGGGCTCTCCAAATGCAACATGACGCCCGCAGACCTTCCCTACTATTTCCCTTCCGAGCCCTGACATGTGCACATTCAGTAGTTTTCTCCCACATATAGGGTATCAGCATACTCAGGACAAATTGGACAACAACTTTTGGTGGCCAATTTCTCCTGCTACCCTTGTGAAAATAAAATATTGGTGACTAAAAGATATTTTTTGTGGAAAAAAAAATAGGATTTTTTATTTTCATGCTCGGGCATTATAAACTTGTGTGAAGCACTTGGGGGTTCAAAGAGCTCACCACAGATCTAGATAGGTTCCTTAGGGGGTCTAGTTTACAAAATGGGGTCACTTGTGGGGGGTTTCCACTGTTTAGGCACATCTGGGGCACTGCAAACGGAACATAACCCCATCAACGTCTGCATTCCAAAACGTTATTACTTCCTTTCCAAGCCCTGCCTTGCGCCCAAACAGTTTTTCCCCCCCACATATGGGGTATCAGCGTACTCAGGACAAATTGGACAACAACTTTTGGGGTCCAATTTCCTTGGGAAAAATCAAAAATTTGGGACTAAAAAATCATTTTTGTGGAAAATTGTTTTTTTTTTTTTTCACACCCAGGCATTATAAATTTTTGTGAAACACTTGGGGGTACAAAGTGCTCACAACAGATCTAGATAAGTTCCATAGGGGGTCTAGTTTCCAAAATGGTGTCACTTGTGGGGGGTTTCCACTGTTTAGGCGCATCAGGGGCTCTCCAAACGCGACATGGCGTCCAATCTCAATTCCAGCCAATTTTGGTTTGAAAAAGTCAAACGGCGCTCCTTCCTTTACGAGCCCTGCCGTGTGCCCAAACAGTGGTTTTCCCCCACATATTGGGTATTGGCGTACTCAGGAGAAATTGCACAACAACTTTATCCGTTTATTTTCTCCTTTTACCCTTGTGAAAATAAAAAAAGTTTGTAAGGCTACTTTCACACTTGCGTTTTATCGCGGAATGTTCCCCTATCTTTAACATGGTGGCCGCAGGGTCTAGCGCTTGCACGCGTTCATGTGCATTTGTCGTGCGCTGCGCATTTTCCCGGTGTGTGCCCATACGCGCTAGACGCTACATGTTGCTTCTTTTTTTTTCGCCCAACCGCTTTAAAAAAACGCGTTCGCACATGTGCGCATGCTATGCGCAAAAAATAACATTGCAGTCTATGGGGGCGCTGGCGTGCGCATGGCTTTGAGCTCGTCAGCGCTTTTTGAGAAAAAATCATTTATTTTTTTTTTAAAAAAATATTTTTTATTTTTACGGCTGTACGTTATAAACTTCTGTGAAGCACTTCGGGGTTCAAAGTACTCACCATACATCTTGATAAGTTCCTTGGGGTTTTTTTTTTTCCAAAATGGTGTTATTTGTGGGGGGTTTCCACTGTTTAGGCACATCACGGGCTCTCCAAACGTGGCATGACGCCCACAGACCATTCCATAAAAGTCTGCAATCCAAAACATCACTACTTCCCTTCCGAGCCCCGACGTGTGCCCATACAGTAGTTTTCTCCCACATATGGGGTATCAGCGTACTCAGTACAAATTGGACAACAACTTTTGGGGTCCAATTTCTCCTGTTACCCTAGGGAAAATAAAAGTTGTGGACTAAACGATCAGGTTTGTGGAAAAAATATGATTTTTTATTTTCACGCCCGGGCGTTACAAACTTCTGTGAAACACCTGGGGGTTCAAAGTTCTCACCACACATCTAGATAAGTTCTTTGAGGGGTTTAGTGTCCAAAATGGTGTAATTTGTGGGGGATTTCCACTGTTTAGGCACATCAGGGGCTCTCCAAACATCACATGGCGTCCAGCCAATTCTGCGTTGAAAAAGTCAAACGGAGCTCCTTCCCTTCCGAGCTCTGCCATACACCCAAACAGTGATTTACCCCCACATATGGGGTATCAGCGTACTCAGGACAAAATGCGCAATA
The DNA here is from genome assembly GCA_033576555.1 of Oophaga sylvatica. Lineage (NCBI taxonomy): Eukaryota > Metazoa > Chordata > Amphibia > Anura > Dendrobatidae > Oophaga > Oophaga sylvatica. The sequence goes on along the minus strand of JARQOD010000002.1, from coordinate 306,598,907 downwards.
ACTTTTGGGGTCTTGTTACCTTGGGAAAATAAAAATTGGGGTGAAAAGATCATTTTTGTGAAAAAAATATGATTTTTTAATTGTCACGCTGTATAGCAGATATATATATATGTGATGTCAGTAATCTATATCAAAAGGGCAACATACTATATAACATGCGCATAGATATATGATAACATAGATTTACCTGACAGAATGTCCAGTGGGTCAAAACGGAATCCGTTATACGCTGTCTCCGGCTAGAGGGTGACCGAGGTCTAAGCTGACCCTGAACTGGGGTCCTAACTAATCCCTCTACCTGGAGGTACTGTTAAAGGTACAGAGGTCCAGGCCACCAGCGTAAACCCTGTCTCCTATCAATCCCTGCCAACTGTATTCTAGTCCTAAGAAGGACCCTGAATACCACCAAAGGGAATGAACAGGTAACGGTTAATGAACAGAAAGACATACAAGAAAGACAAGAAATAAAGTAAATAAAGTCTTACATACAACACTCACACACAGTAGGAACACCTAAGGTCTCAGAGATAATCTATAAGCTATAAGAGTAAAAACAACTAAGGAGCTCTTAGCTTAAATATTCTCAGAACCGATCCAGTCTGCTAGACTACATGAATGCTTTCACCGGCATCTAACACCCAGACTGGCAGGTATATAAAGGAAGCTAATTAGAACATAATCAAAAGCAGCCGGGCGAGGCTGGACCTAGTCTTAGCAAAGAGCTAGGTAAAATTAACTCCCTCATTACCAAACACAAAGAAACAGCAACTCAGCTGTGAGAAGTCAGAGTGCGTAATCGCGACGATCCTCGTGGCGATACACCCATGACAGTACCCCCCCCTCTACGAGGGGACTCCGGACCCTCAGGGCCAGGTCTGCCCGGGTGAGTTGTGTGAAAGGTCCGGACCAATCGATCTGCGTTAACATCAGACGCAGGGACCCACGTCCCCTCCTCAGGACCATACCCCCTCCAATGAACCAAGCACTGAAGGGATCGGCGACTGAGACGTGAGTCAATGATTTTCGACCCATGAATTTCCACGTTATCATTGACCACCACTGAAGGAGGTAGAGGTGACGGTATAACTGGTGCCACATACTTTTTAAGTAATGACCTGTGAAACACATTATGATTTTTAAACGTAGGAGGGAGGTCCAGACGAAATGCCACAGGATTAACTATGGAACTGATCCTGTACGGCCCGATGAATCTGGGACCCAACCTCCAGGAGGGAACTTCAAGTTTTATATTCCTGGTAGACAACCACACCAGATCGTTCACCTTCAGATCTCGACCAGAAACTCTCCCCCTATCAGCCATCCGTTTGTAACGGTTCCCCGTAACCTTCAGTCTTAACCGATCTGGAACTATCAGTCTCCCTGGAAGTCCCACAGGGGCGTCCCCCTGAGCCCCCAATACCTCCCCTCAAGCTCAGAGCATACAGCTGACACTACAACTCCCTCCTGAGGAATAGGAACCGGATCATCCATCCTCCCGGTCCCTGGGAAAGTACGAGATAAGGCATCAGGAAGCAACTTTATTGAGCAGTCATATGCGCGATGAGGAGGTAACTCTTTACACCCCTCCTCTGAGAACATCTCCCCAAAGTCCTCCAGAAAAGGAGGCAAAGTCCTAGGCACAACCGCACCGATGACCGTGCTCATGCAGTTATTCTTGCAAAATTCACCCCACTGGCTTATCTTTCTGGATTGCCAATCAATCACTGGGTTATGTTTAGCCAACCAAGGAAGTCCCAACACAATAGGAGTAGGTAGACCCTCCAACACATAACAAGACAATTGCTCTTTATGTATTGCCCCTACTCGAAGATCTATGTTATGAACAGCTTGTACCAAGCTACTTTGACCAAGAGGTCTAGAATCAATAGAGAGTATAGGGACCGGTTTGGCCAATACACTCAGTTGCATACCATGCACCTGGGCAAACCGAGCGTCCACCAGATTAGCCCCGGACCCACTATCAAGAAAAACAGAAATCCTCTCAGTTCTAGTACCAATCACCACCTCCGCAGGCACGAGAAACTGAGAGGGATTTGGGGACGAAATACACACTCCAGGTTAACTCCTTGGCTCAAAGAGGTCCGGGATGGACACCCCCCAACAAAATGTCCCTCTCTCCCGCAAAAGAAACACCTTCTAGTCTTGCGGCGCACCGCCGATTCCCTCCACAAAATGATGTCCCTCCCAACTGCATGGGTTCCTCAGAACAGACCAGGGGAACCTCAGTATAAGGGACCTTAGTAGTAGGCGGAGTCATCACGGGAGGCGGAGTTACCTCGCGTCTTCCCCGAAGTCGTCTATCAATGCGAATAGCGAGGGCCATAGCAGCCTCCAGTGATGGAGGAGAATCATACTGAGCCAACACATCTTTTAATTTGTCAGACAACCCTTGACAAAACTGGCTCCTAAGAGCTGGGTCATTCCACTGAGTATCTGTTGCCCATCTACGGAACTCAGAAGAATATTCCTCCGCTGGACGATTTCCTTGCCGTATTTTACGTAACCTTGTTTCAGCAAGGGAGACTCGATCCGGATCATCATATACCAGACCCAGGGCAGTAAAAAATCGATCCACTGACTGGAGATCTGGGGAGCCTGGAGGAATAGAGAACGCCCAAGATTGAGGGTCCCCTTGTAAGAGCGAGATAACAATTCCCACCCTCTGCTCTTCACTCCCAGATGACCGAGGCCGCAGCCGAAAGTACAATTTACATGCCTCCCGGAAAGTAAAAAATTTGTCCCGCCCACCAGTGAACCTGTCCGGGAGAGCAACCTTAGGTTCAGATCTGGTTTGCTCCGGGGGGACAAAACCTTGGACTTAATGTCTGCAAATTCCATGGACAACCCCTGCAACTGCCGGGCCAGCTGGGCTACTGGATCCATGACAGCTGGGGAGAATCTTTAGTTGGGCCGGTGAAAATGTCACGCTGTATAGCAGATATATATATGTGATGTCAGTAATCTATATCAAAAGGGCAACATACTATATAACATGCGCATAGATATATGATAACATAGATTTACCTGACAGAATGTCCAGTGGGTCAAAACGGAATCCGTTATACGCTGTCTCCGGCTAGAGGGTGACCGGGGTCTAAGCTGACCTGAACTGGGGTCCTAACTAATCCCTCTACCTGGAGGTACTGTTAAAGGTACAGAGGTCCAGGCCACCAGCGTAAACCCTGTCTCCTATCAATCCCTGCCAACTGTATTCTAGTCCTAAGAAGGACCCTGAATACCACCAAAGGGAATGAACAGGTAACGGTTAATGAACAGAAAGACATACAAGAAAGACAAGAAATAAAGTAAATAAAGTCTTACATACAACACTCACACACAGTAGGAACACCTAAGGTCTCAGAGATAATCTATAAGCTATAAGAGTAAAAACAACTAAGGAGCTCTTAGCTTAAATATTCTCAGAACCGATCCAGTCTGCTAGACTACATGAATGCTTTCACCGGCATCTAACACCCAGACTGGCAGGTATATAAAGGAAGCTAATTAGAACATAATCAAAAGCAGCCGGGCGAGGCTGGACCTAGTCTTAGCAAAGAGCTAGGTAAAATTAACTCCCTCATTACCAAACACAAAGAAACAGCAACTCAGCTGTGAGAAGTCAGAGTGTGTAATCGTGACGATCCTCGTGGCGATACACCCATGACATTAATTTTACGGCTCTACGTTATAAACTTGTGTGAAGCACTTGGGGGTTCAAATTTCTCACCACAGATCTAGATAAGTTCCTTAGGGGGTCTAGTTTCCAAAATGGGGTCACTTGTGGGGGATTTCCACTGTTTAGGCACATCAGGGGCGCTCCAAATGCAACATGGCATCCAATCTCAATTCCAGCCAATTTTGGTTGGAAAAAGTCAAATGGCGCTCCTTCCATTCCGAGCTCTGCCGTGTGCCCAAATAGTGGTTCCCCTCCACATATGGGGTATCAGCGTACTCAGGACAAATTGGACAACAACTTTTGTGGTCCAATTTCTCCTGTTACCCTTGGGAAAATAAAAAATTGGTGACTAAAAGATATTTTTTGTGGAAAAAAAATAGGATTTTTTATTTTCATGCTCGGGCATTATAAACTTGTGTGAAGCACTTGGGGGTTCAAAGAGCTCACCACAGATCTAGATAGGTTCCTTAGGGGGTCTAGTTTACAAAATGGGGTCACTTGTGGGGGGTTTCCACTGTTTAGGCACATCTGGGGCACTGCAAACGGAACATAACCCCCATCAACGTCTGCATTCCAAAACGTTATTACTTCCTTTCCAAGCCCTGCCTTGCGCCCAAACAGTTTTTCCCCCCCACATATGGGGTATCAGCGTACTCAGGACAAATTGGACAACAACTTTTGGGGTCCAATTTCCTTGGGAAAAATCAAAAATTTGGGACTAAAAAATCATTTTTGTGGAAAATTGTTTTTTTTTTTTTTCACACCCAGGCATTATAAATTTTTGTGAAACACTTGGGGGTACAAAGTGCTCACAACAGATCTAGATAAGTTCCATAGGGGGTCTAGTTTCCAAAATGGTGTCACTTGTGGGGGGTTTCCACTGTTTAGGCGCATCAGGGGCTCTCCAAACGCGACATGGCGTCCAATCTCAATTCCAGCCAATTTTGGTTTGAAAAAGTCAAACGGCGCTCCTTCCCTTACGAGCCCTGCCGTGTGCCCAAACAGTGGTTTTCCCCCACATATTGGGTATTGGCGTACTCAGGAGAAATTGCACAACAACTTTATCCGTTTATTTTCTCCTTTTACCCTTGTGAAAATAAAAAAAGTTTGTAAGGCTACTTTCACACTTGCGTTTTATCGCGGAATGTTCCCCTATCTTTAACATGGTGGCCGCAGGGTCTAGCGCTTGCACGCGTTCATGTGCATTTGTCGTGCGCTGCGCATTTTCCCGGTGTGTGCCCATACGCGCTAGACGCTACATGTTGCTTCTTTTTTTTTCGCCCAACCGCTTTAAAAAAACGCGTTCGCACATGTGCGCATGCTATGCGCAAAAAATAACATTGCAGTCTATGGGGGCGCTGGCGTGCGCATGGCTTTGAGCTTGTCAGCGCTTTTGCACGCACGCGATTTTTCTGTAAATAATGTCTAAACACTTGTTTAAACCATGATAGAGCCATAGATGATAGAGCCAGAGATGATAGAGCCAGATGATAGATGATAGAGCCAGAGATGATAGAGCCAGATGATAGATGATAGAGCCAGAGATAATAGAGCCAGAGATGATAGAGCCAGAGGATAGATGATAGAGCCAGAGATGATAGAGACAGATGATAGATGATAGAGACAGAGATGATAGAGACAGGTGATAGAGACAGAGATGATAGAGACAGATAATAGATGATAGAGACAGAGATGATAGAGACAGATGATAGAGACAGAGATGATAGAGACAGAGATGATAGAGACAGATGATAGATAATAGAGACAGAGATGATAGAAATGTGACACATAGACAACCCATGCGCCAAAAAAACGCAAACGCTTGCAAAAACGCATGAAATCGCAGAAAAACGCTGCGTTTTTTTGTCAAAATGCGCATGCTAATGCGACTAAATATCGCAGCGTTTACAAGCGTTTGCACGCGTTTTTTAATGCGCTTCATGTGCACTCGAAACGCAGCGCAAAAAAACGCAAGTGTGAAAGTAGCCTAAAAGATCATTTTTGTGACTAAAAAGTTAAATGTTCATTTTTTCCTTCCACATTGCTTCAGCTCCTGTGTTGCACCTGAAGGGTTAATAAACTTCTTGAATGTGGTTTGGAGTACTTTGAGGGGTGCAGTTTTTAGAATGGTGTCACTTTTGGGTATTTTCTGCCATATAGACCCCTCAAAGTGACATCAAATGTGAGTTGGTCCCTAAAAAAAATGGCTTTGTAAATTTTGCTGTAAAAATGAGAAATCGTTGGTCAACTTTTAACCCTTATAATTTCCTAACAAAAAAATGTTGGTTCCAAATTGTGCTGATGTAAAGTAGACATGTGGGAAATGTTATTTATTAACTATTTTGTGTGACATAGTTCTCTGTTTTAAGGGAATATAAATTCAAAGTTTGAAAATTGCAAAATTTTCAAAATTTTCGCCATATTTGCATTTTTCTCAAAAATAAACGCAAGTTATATCGAAGAAATGTTACCACTATCATGAAGTACAATATGTCACGAGAAAACAAACTCAGAATCGCGAAGATCCGTTGAAGCATTCCAGAGTTATAACCTCACAAAGAGACAGTAGTCAGAATTGTTAAAATTGGCCGGTCATTAATATGCAAACCACCATTGGGGGTGAAGGGGTTAATGCTTTAACTATGATTCAATAAATACATTTTTACACCAACTGCAGGAATTTTATCATCTTGTTTAATCTATAGCCACCGAAGTCCTATGCAAAATGAATGGAGCAGCAGTGCACATACTTGACCTCTGCTCAATTAGTCCCCTGTTCTGGTAATAGGTGGGGGTCTCAGTAGATGTATGCCACACTGATCTGCAAGTTATCGTCAAGCCAAGATAATCTACTGTATGAAGCTGAAGAATAGGAGTTATATTTAAAAATGAAAAATGGTGAAATTCTGTTTTACAGAAAGTAGGGATAAAAGAGATGTATGCTGAATAGAGTTGAGCGATACTTTCCGATATCCAAAAATATCGGATCGGAATGGTATCGCCGATATCACTAAATATCGGCGATATCCGATTCCGATACCGGAAGTCCCATGTAAGTCTATGGGAACAAAATATCGCAACTAAAAAAACACTTTCTTTCCTTGTAAACACAAATATACACACATAGAATACATATATATATATATACCAGCATATGGATGCAGCCAGGCCCTGTGCCTTTGATTGTCTATCCTCCCCTGGTGTGCTGGGCAGCTGCTAATTTATCCCAAAGCAGCTACCATAACTCCTCCCACCTGATCCTCTACACAGTCCTATATATTCAGTAGCAGTCTAAGGGGGGCACGCGTGTGGGGTCAGGCACGCAACTGCAGCAGAAGTACCACTGCAGCAAAAGTACAGAGAAGCTGCAGTTATTTCAAGTACCACTGCAGCAAAAGTACAGAGAAGCTGCAGTTATTTCAACGGCAGTTAGTCACGGCAGGAGTCAGGACCCCACACTATGTCTCTTTTGGGTATGTCTGCTGAGTAAGCACTTCTAATTACTTGTACCTGGCTTTTCTAATTACCCATCTTACTCTTTCACCATGTTTACATATGCCTTCACAGTGTTTGCTCCTTTAATCCTCTCTCTCCTTCGCTATCCCCAAACCCCAGCACCCTCTAATCAAATAATCATCTCCCCTTACCTCCTTCCTCCCCACCTATCCTCCTCTGCTGACCTGCTCCTCAACCTCAAATCTGTCCTAATAAAACTCAAAACAAGCTTCCCTCTCTCCTTCTCCCACCTGCTCTCCCTTTCTCTGCTCCTCCTCACTGCTGGTGACATATCTCCCAATCCTGGACCTCCACAGTTCATACCCACCATTAGTACTCCTTCCTACCGCTCCCTATCTAATAGGAACTACCGCAATCTTTCCAACGTAAAACCTGTGCCATTGACACCCACCCCCCTGCTCCCTCTCTCTGGAGCACTCTGGAATGCCCGCTCCATCTGCAATAAGCTTCATGTGATTCATGACCTCTTTCTCTCTCGCAATCTTGCTTTCCTCGCCCTCACAGAAACATGGCTGACACCCTCTGACACCGCCTCCCCTGCTGCGCTGTGTTACGGTGGCCTCCAATTCACCCACACTCCTCGCCCTGGAAACAGACATGGTGGAGGAGTGGGTGTTCTCCTTTCCTCTAACTGCAACTTTAACACAATCCCACCTCTTCCCTCCCTAATCCTCCCTTCCTTTGAAGTCCACTCTGTCCGCATCTACTCTCCCTCCAACCTCCAAGTGGCCGTCATATACCGACCTCCAGGCCCGACCACTGCCTTCATCGACCAATTCACTACCTGGCTTCTTCACTTTCTCTCCACTGACATCCCCACCATCATCATGGGTGACTTCAACATCCCCACTGATACCCTTCAGTCAGCAGCCTCCAAACTTCTGTCCCTTACTTCATCCTTTGGACTTACTCAGTGGTCCTCCTCAGCCACCCACACGGATGGTCATACATTAGACTTGGTCTTCACCCGCCTCTGCTCTCTATCTAACTTCACCACCTCCCCTCTCCCTCTATCCGACCACCATCTACTCACTTTCTCATCCCTGTCCTCCTCTCCTGTCACCCATGTCCAGCAACACGTGCACCCCCGCAGACACCTTGCACACCTAGACATCCACACACTCTCTGACTCTATTCTTTCACTGGCATCAATATCCTCACTCCACGATACAGACAGTGCCTCTGCTTTCTACAATGCCACTCTCACATTGGCTATTGACACGGTCGCCCCTCTCGTTCATGGCAGAGTGCGACGTACCAACAGACAACCCTGGCACAATAACACCACTAAAAAGCTCCGGCAAGTGTCCAGGATTACAGAGCGGCGCTGGAAAAAAACAAATTCGCAAGACGACTTCACTGCATTCAAACAAGCAACACTCTCTTTCAAATCTGCCCTCACCTCTGCTAAACAGGCCTACTTCACAACCCTCGTATCTTCCCTATCCTACAACCCCAAACAGTTATTCAAAACTTTTAACTCCCTCCTCCGCCCACCACTGCCCCCTCCTACCTCCCTCATCTCTGCTGAGGACTTTGCCACACACTTCAAAAATAAGATCGACCAAACAAGGCAAGTCTTCATTGTTCAACCACCTCAACCACTTTGTATACCAGACCAATGCCCTAACCCCATAACCTCCCTCTCCAATATAACTGAAGGGGAGCTTAATTGTCTTCTCTCCAAATCGCACCTCACAACCTGTGCACTTGACCCCATCCCAACCCACCTCCTCCCCAACCTCACCACCACTATTATTCCATCCCTAACCCACCTCTTCAACCTATCACTAACTTCCGGTACCTTCCCTTCTGCTTTCAAGCATGCCACAATCACGCCTATCCTTAAAAAGCCAACCCTCGACCCAACCGCTATGTCCAGCTATCGCCCAATATCGCTGCTCCCATTCGCTTCCAAACTCCTGGAGCTGCATGTCCACGCTGAGCTTTCCTACCACTTCTCTTCTAACTTGCTCTTTGACACTCTACAATCTGGTTTCCGCCCCCATCACTCCACTGAGACAGCCCTGACCAAAATTACTAATGACCTACTTACAGCCAAAGCAAACGGACAATACTCTATACTCCTGCTTCTTGACCTGTCCTCTGCTTTTGACACAGTTGACCACTGCCTTCTACTACAGATTCTTTCCTCCTTTGGCGTCAAAGACCTCGCCCTATCTTGGATCTCCTCATACCTTTCCAACCGCACATTCAGCGTCTCCCACTCCCACACTACCTCCTCGTCCCACCCTCTCTCTGTTGGAGTTCCCCAAGGCTCTGTTCTAGGACCCCTACTCTTCTCAATCTATACACTTGGCCTGGGGCAACTCATAAAGTCCCACGGATTCCAGTACCACCTTTACGCTGATGACACTCAGATCTACCTCTCTGGCCCAGACATCACTTCTCTGCTATCCAGAATCCCGGAGTGTCTATCAGCCATATCCTCCTTCTTCTCCTCCCGCTTCCTCAAACTCAATGTGGACAAATCTGAACTCATAATCTTTCCCCCATCCCACAGATCTTCCTTACCTGACCTATCTACCACAATTAACGACATCACGCTTTCCCCGTACCAGAAGTCCGCTGCCTCGGAGTAACCCTTGACTCTGCCCTGTCCTTCAAACCGCACATCCAAGCTCTTTCTACCTCCTGTCGCCTTCAGCTCAAAAATATTTCAAGAATCCGTCCTTTCCTCAACCCTCAATCTACTAAAATGATTGTGCACGCCCTCATCATCTCCCGCCTCGACTACTGCAACACCCTTTTCTCTGGCCTCCCTGCTAACACCCTCGCACCTCTCCAGTCCATCCTTAACTCTGCTGCACGACTAATTCACCTCTCTCCTCGCTACTCCTCCGCTTCTCCCCTCTGCAAATCTCTTCACTGGCTCCCATTCCCTCAGCGTATCCAGTTCAAATTACTAATACTGACCTACAAGGCCATCTATAATCTGTCTCCTCCATATATCTCTGAACTAATCTCCCGATATCTTCCCTCACGTAATCTCCGATCCTCCCAAGACATCCTTCTCTCCTCCACACTTATTCGCTCCTCACCCAACCGCCTCCAAGACTTCTCCTGAATATCCCCCATCCTCTGGAATTCTTTGCCCCAACACATCCGACTATCAAACTCATTCAGATCCTTCAGACGGAACCTGAAAACCCATCTCTTCAGGAAAGCCTACAGCCTGCAATGACCCTGCTGCCTCCTCACCACTACCGGAGTTATTGCCTCAACCAACACCGGAACTGCTGCAACCCCCCGACCTACTGTCTCCTGCCTCACAATCCTGTAGAATGTAAGCCCGAAAGGGCAGGGTCCTCTCCCCTCTGTATCAGTCTGTCATTGTTAGTTTGTTTACTGTAAGTGATACCTGTAATTTGTATGTAACCCCTTCTCATGTACAGCACCATGGAACCAATGGTGCTATAGAAATAAATATTAATAATAATAATAATAATAATATATATATACATGTCATTGTGACATATATATATACATATATTTATAGTTTATTCACTTCTACATAGTAAAATAGCCTCTGATTCAATTGCCCATTGACTCCAACCACTGCATTCAACAGTACACTATGCCAGCTGAGTGTAGGCGGACCCAATGGGATGGTCTAGCTCAGGCTGGTTAGAACAGGGTGTAGCTAGATGGATGGGAGGGGTTGAGGCAGCCTTATGCTGCATGTCTTTGTAGTAAGAATTGTTTCCTTTCCTGCTTTCTTACTACGTCGCATACTCCACTCTGCTACATCACTCTGCACCATTGCTCTATCTCACATCTATCTGCCCTGGAAGGATACCGTCTTGCCTGTAGAAGACTTATCACCTAGCTGCACTACACCATCCCTGCCAGAGGACCTGCACAGCAGCGCTGGTCACCCTGACAAGGTACTACAGGTGGCGTCACGACAAACTACACAAACATTCTATCATCCCCTGGAAATATCCCACATTCCAGTGAGCGACCAGGGCACGGACATAGCTGTGCTACCCGTCACATCCCCCATAGAAGTCGACGGGCTTGGTGCCGAGTACCCCCAAAACCTGTGGCTCTGTGCGACTCAACTTTGGCGTCACGAACAGGATTCAGAAGCTCGCTATAAGCGAGTCCTGTGTGCCTTAATTGAACTGTTTTTTTTGCTTGAGAATTGCAAAAATCATCATAGACTGTATTTGCCATTTTTCCGTCATATCTGCGCCACGAGGCACAGGTGAAGAATAAGGGCGTGCTCTCGTGGGCGTACACTCACTCCGTGGTGCGAAAACGATGTCCGCCCACTCTAAATGTTACTGCAATGTAAGATCGTGCCCCACAGCTCTGGAGTTCCGCCTCCTCATCCTCCTCAGTGGGCGGAAACGAACGCGAAGATCCCGCCTCCCTACAAAAGATGGCGCCTCTCCTGATGCTAATGACACATGTGACTTGGCAGAGATGGCGAACGGACGTGAGCAGAAGTGGGAAGGGATGGAGGAGTCAGAGCTCTCCCCCCACGGAAGCGACCCGATCGCCACGGAGCCACCGTTTGGCACCCGGCCTGGAAACCCTCCTACTGTTGTGAATGGGTTTGAGATGAGTTCTGAGCAGAGGCTCCCTATGGTGGTTACAAGCGGTACTAGTGAGGATTGGGAATCAGGTGTTACTGATTGGTCTTATTTAAGGGAATCATTTTCCCATCAGGGTTGCCGGTGATCAATTGTTCTGGTCTGAATCCTTCTTTCCAGTTTCCCTTGTAGCCTGCTGTGTCGTGTCTACATCTCCTGCTATCAGATAAGACAATTTCTTATTTTGTGTTTTTGCTATATTTTTGCATTTTGTCCTGCACTTCTGTGGGGGCCTTCTGGGTCCCCTCCGGGGGCTTTTGCCCTCTCAGTTTAGTCCAGCCACTGTGTTTTGTACTTTTGCTTTTTGCAGTTTTTTCAGTGGCTGCTGTTTTTGTTACACCAGAGAACTAATTTAGGTGGTAGAGGTCGTGTGATCTCAGGTGATTTTGAAATTAGTAGAGTTGGTGTTTTTCAGGGTTTTCTGGGATTGCAGTAAGTGCCCTTCCTGTCCTTTTCTATTTAGATAGTTTGGGCCCCAGCGTTTGCTCATACTATTTTCTTTCTGTGTCAGTATTTCCTCTTGTCTAACCGCCATTACATGTTTGGGGCTTTCTATTATCTTTGGGGTTCTGCTCCGGGGCAGATAGCTTTCCTATTTCTATCTTTAGGTGTAGTTAGTTTCTCAGGCTGTGACGAGGCGTCTAGGACCATCGTAGGAACGCTCCACGGCTGCCTCTAGTTGTGGTGGTTAGTCAGGGTACTGCAATCTCATAGATTCCAACTGCTCTGGTGTATTTCCTTTTTTACCTGCACTCCTCAGCTACCGTAACATAACACATTACCCTCATATACCATAGAGCAGGGAATAATGGTGGAGAAAAATTTTTCTTTTTTTTTTTTTTTTTTTTTTTAAAAAAAGAAAAAATTTTCTCCACCATTATTCCCTGCTCTATGGTATATGAGGGTAATGTGTTATGTTACGGTAGCTGAGGAGTGCAGGTAAAAAAGGAAATACACCAGAGCAGTTGGAATCTATGAGATTGCAGTACCCTGACTAACCACCACAACTAGAGGCAGCCGTGGAGCGTTCCTACGATGGTCCTAGACGCCTCGTCACAGCCTGAGAAACTAACTACACCTAAAGATAGAAATAGGAAAGCTATCTGCCCCGGAGCAGAACCCCAAAGATAATAGAAAGCCCCCAAACATGTAATGGCGGTTAGACAAGAGGAAATACTGACACAGAAAGAAAATAGTATGAGCAAACGCTGGGGCCCAAACTATCTAAATAGAAAAGGACAGGAAGGGCACTTACTGCAATCCCAGAAAACCCTGAAAAACACCAACTCTACTAATTTCAAAATCACCTGAGATCACACGACCTCTACCACCTAAATTAGTTCTCTGGTGTAACAAAAACAGCAGCCACTGAAAAAACTGCAAAAAGCAAAAGTACAAAACACAGTGGCTGGACTAAACTGAGAGGGCAAAAGCCCCCGGAGGGGACCCAGAAGGCCCCCACAGAAGTGCAGGACAAAATGCAAAAATATAGCAAAAACACAAAATAAGAAATTGTCTTATCTGATAGCAGGAGATGTAGACACGACACAGCAGGCTACAAGGGAAACTGGAAAGAAGGATTCAGACCAGAACAATTGATCACCGGCAACCCTGATGGGAAAATGATTCCCTTAAATAAGACCAATCAGTAACACCTGATTCCCAATCCTCACTAGTACCGCTTGTAACCACCATAGGGAGCCTTTGCTCAGAACTCATCTCAAACCCATTCACAACATCCTACGCTGGAAGAAGCGGAGGATACCCTGATAGACCTGGCCCAGCACCGGGAGGAGGTCGCCAGGATGGAAGCGAGCTGGCGGGCCCTAAAACTACACTTGGAGCGGCGCCAATCCCTCTTACCCCTGAAGTTCTGTACCGGAAGTGAGCACCGTTCCAGTAGAGGAGGCCGTGCGGCATCCAGCCCTTGCAATCTGAACCGGTTGACAGTATCTCAGTGGAGGCACCCGTCCGTAGAGGAGGCCGTGCGGGCATCCCAGCCCTTGCAATCTGAACCGGTTGACAGTATCTCAGTGGAGGCACCCGTTCCAGTAGAGGAGGCCGTGCGGGCATCCCAGCCCTTGCAATCTGAACCGGTTGACAGTATCTCAGTGGAGGCACCCGTTCCAGTAGAGGAGGCCGTGCGGGCATCCCAGCCCTTGCAATCTGAACCGGTTGCCAGTATCACAGTGGAGGCACCCGTTCCTGCAGAAAACGCCGCACCAGCACCCCAGATCCCGCTGTCTGCCCCGTCGCTGAGGCAGAAGAAGCGACACCCGTCCTCATGGAGGAGGCCGCGCAGGCACTAGAGCTCTACCTGCCTGTACCGGAGCCCCGACCGTCATCTGTTCCAGAGCCGGCTGCTTCCACCACAGGTGAGCGCCGCCAGGACTGGCGGGCGCCAGGAGAGCTGCCGCAAACCGGACATCGTAAGCTGGCATTTGATGGTGGAGATATGGAGCTGCTGGTGGAGGAGAATTACAACCGGCGTCAGGAGGAAGAGTGGAGACGTCGGGAGCGGGAAGCAGAGCGACAAAGGGAGCAGCGAGAATCCCAAAAGCTTCGGCAACGTCACCTGGAGAAGGACCTGGCAGAGAAGGCACGTATGAGAAAGGATAAAAGTACGCTGAGGGAGCTGCGGCGTAAGGGTGCAGTACGGAACTTTAAGTTAAAAGGTGGTTGGGGCTTCATCCAGGAGCCTGGACTTTATTTAGAAGTCTTTGTAACCCGGCGGGACGTGGAGGCTCACCTCCCAGAAGGACACCCGGGGAGGGACCTGTTGGCAGGAGACTTGGTGACTTACACCCGACACTGGGGTTACAATGGATGGTACGCCCTAAATGTTACCAGGTGCGACCCCTACTCCCCAGAGTGTCAGGAAACTGACAGACCCTCCGAGCCTTCAGCCTCCCCCAACCAGGCCTCTGCACAAGTGCCCACCCCACGCCGTAAATCTCCCCAGCCTCCCTCAGTGGTCTCCTCAGCAGCCCCAGCTATGGACATGATAATGATAGCTGGCCCGTACCCGGCGCCTGTTAGGCCTCCTGGGGTTCGTACAGTCCGGGACATAGGGTTCCAGACCCGGAGGGAGACGAAAGAGGTGGCCACACAGACCCAGATAGCGGGTCACGACGTAACTGTACAGGCCACACGACGTCATCAGGTCTGGGTGGACCCTCCTGTCACGGATATTTGGCAAGCTCCAGAAGAGTACCAGGTGGTACCTGTAAGAGGCCAGCCAAAGAAGTCTAAATAACCCGGACAGGGTCTCTGTATGTAAATCGTTAAATTATTGATGTACCCGGACGGGTGAATGTTCATAAAAAGAAGTTTATTGTTGCCTTAATATACCCATGTTGGGTAATGGTTTGATGTACCCGGACGGGTGAATGTTCAGAAGAACAAGTTTATTGTTGCCTTTATATACCCAGGTTGGGTAATGGTGTTTCAATGTAATCAAAATGTTGAACTTTGAAGCCATGAACTGTACTGGCTCACAAACTTTTCTGTAAATAGTTGGCACTTCGGTGCTCCATCTTGGTTTTACAAAAAACTTAACTGTGCACTATTTTCAACTACCTCAGAAACTAAAAACCCGTTTGGTGTGGCCGAAAGTGAGGTCTGCTCAAGGAAAGTCTTGCAGCCCACCCAAGACCACAGTTGGAGGTTTGGAGCGGGTCCTCCACAAGCACAAGTAAAGGACACTGTGAAGTTACCCCGGTGGGGGTAGTCCTAAGAAGTCTCAACGAACTTCGGCAGTAATGCTATTTGCACTTTTGTAATGTTATTATTAAAAATTTTATTATGCAACGTTTAACTTGAAGTGTTTCCTGCTTTCTTACTACGTCGCATAGTCCACTCTGCTACTTCACTCTGCACCATTGCTCTATCTCACATCTATCTGCCCTGGAAGGATAGCGTGTTACCTGTAGAAGACTTATCACCTACCTGCACTACACCATCCCTTCCAGAGGACCTGCACAGCAGCGCTGGACACCCTGACCAGGTACTACAGGTGGCGTCACGACAAACTACACGAACATTCTATCATCCCCTGGAAATATCCCACATTCCAGTGATCGCCCAGGTCACGGACCGAGCTGTGCTACTCGTGACATCCCCCATAGAAGTCGACGTGATCGGTGCCGAGTACCCCCAAAACCCCTGTCTCTGTGCGACTCAACTTCCCTCACTGTGCTGGCACTTTACATTTACAATGCCTCTGGGTTTTTTTTTTGGGGGGGTGGGGAACATTCAGACTTTTGCTATGGGGCCCCATGATTTATATGTACGCCCCTGCTGCTGAGGCATGGTATTTAAGGCTGTTAAGGAGCCAACATACATGGACCTTGCCAGCAGCGTCGGACTGGAGTACCTTGGGCCCACCAGAGAAAATATATTCTTGGGGCCCACCATCATACTTCCCAACCTTTGAATAAGGGAAAGAGGGACAAAGGCTGTGGCACGCTGTGCATGCTGCAGAAAATTTTAGGCCATGCCACATTGCACCACAGACTGTCCAGGAGTTGGTGGATGCTTTAGTCCAGGTGTGGGAGGAGATCCCTCACGAGACCATCCGTCGCGCTCATCAGGAGCATGGCCAGAAGTTGTAGGGAGGTCATACAGCATACCTCCCAAATTTGGAAGACAGGAAAGAGGATCAAAGGCTGCGGCGCGTGTTGCGCGCCGCTGAAAATTTTAGCCCACGCCCCGACAACACCCATTTCACAGCTAATCATACCCATATCCTCGCCCCAAGCGTAACCATTTAGCACTGCTGATCACACTGACTGGTAATGAGGGCACAGTGGCTGGTACTGAGGAAAAGAAAGAAAGAGCAGCGAGAGAGAAAGAACAAACAGAGAAAGAAAGAGAGGAAAGAAAGAAAAGAGAGAAAGAAAGAACAGAGATAAAAAAGAACAGAGAGCGAGAAGGAAAGAACAGAGAGCGAGAAAGAAAGACTAGAGAGAGAGCCATAGGCGTAGCTAGGGTTTTGGTTTAGTGGGGGCAAAACTTCTGAGTGGGCCCATCATCAGAGAACCTCAGCAAATGACCGCGCTGTTGGCCAAAATAATCTATATATAAAAAGACCAATATTGATATTACCGCCATATGGTCTGTGTTAAATAATACCAGTCCTACAGAACATATAGATTACAGCACAGGTACAGATAATGACTTACCGCTGATGTTCTTTCTAATGGAATTGTTCACTTTTCATGTCTTTTCCATCTGGCCCACACCGACATGACGACTTCTCCAGCCAGGACTCGACTGCACCCCCATTAAAAAAAAAAAAAAAAATACTCACCTCCCGGCTCCTGTGCTGCTCACTGTTCTCCCTCTCAGCGTCTGACAGTGGGCGCCGGCAGGTGATGTTATTGCGCCCGCTGTCATACGCTGAGGGGGGATTATGGGAGAGAAGGAGCGCTCGCTCCTTCTCTCTCTATGCGGTCAGCTTTATCGGCTGGATGCCGATACAGCTGACACTCCGATGACGGGTGGGGGGCCCACTGCTGGCACCGGGCCCCCCCAACGCCTGTTCAGGCCCATAGCTTCCGGGCGGCAGAGCAGGGAGAGCGATTCTCCCTGCTCTGCCGCAGAATGTAACTGTATCGTAGCTCCGGGTGGGTCCCCTCAGAGCGCGGGCCCCGGGGCCACCGCCCCCTCTGCCCCGCGACCTATCCTTTCAAATCAGGGCCCACCACGCAGGAGCTGGGGCCCACTGTAGGTTTCTCCGGTGTCCCGGTGCCTCAGTCCGACCCTGCTTGCCAGCCTGATAATACCAGGCCACAGTAGTCTGCTTATCTTTGCTGGTTAACAAAAATAGGGGATCCCCTCGAAAAAAAATTGGCGTGGGGTCCACCCTATTTTTGTTAACCAGCCAGATGAAGCAGACTGCTGAGGCCTGGTTTTTCAGGCTGGTAATGAGCCAATATCCATGGACCTTGCCAGCCTGATAATACCAGGCCACAGCAGTCTGCTTAGCTTGGCTGGTTAACAAAAATAGGGGATCCCCTCGAAAAAAAAAACGGCGTAGGGGTCCCCCTATTTTTGTTAACCAGCCAAGTAAAATGCAGACTGCTGCGGCCTGGTATTAAAAGACTGTCAAGGCCCATGGATTTTGGCCCTCAACAGCATGATAATACCAGGCTACAGCAGCCCCACATTTGGCGCATCAAAAGATGTGCCAATTGTGGCACTTTACCCGGCTCTTCCCACTGCCCTGTAGCGGTGGCAAGTGGGGTAATAAGGGGTTAATGTCACCGTTGATTGCACGGTGACAATAAGCCCGGTTAATAATGGAGAGGTGTCAATAAGACACCGATCCATTATTAATCCCAAAGTTTTTAAATGTATAAAAAAAAAGACACAGCAAGAAAAAAGTATTTTAATGAAATAAAAGAGACAACACAGTTTTCATTTCTTTTATTACACTCTCATTCCTGCGACGCCATCGATCTCCTGTAAAAAAAGGAAAAAAACAAACCAACAGTATACCACCTGTCCGACGCAGTCCATAGTAACGACTGTCCCACGACGATCCAGCTCTGCTACATCGGAATGACAGGCAGAGGCTGTCATCCCGGCGCAGCACAGCTGATTACCTGCTTCCCCGGCGGTGACGTCATCGGACTGACTGCTTTACGGCCGGGATTACCCAGCAGTCACTGCAGTTATCGCAAGAAACTGCATGTGACCGCTGGGGAAAGAATGATGGCGGCCATCAACCAGTCCAGGCCGTGACCACCGGAGATCTTCTGCCAGGTAAGTGCCGCTGACTCCTGACAGACCCGACCGACGGACACTCACAGTGACAGTGACAATTCCGATTCCGGTATACGATATATGGGAAATATCGAAAGTCAATATCGAAAGTCCGATACAGCTAATATCGTCCGATACCCGATACTTGCGGTATCGTATCGCTCAACACTAATGCTGAACACCCACTGCTTTCAGTGGTCAGTTGATTACAAAGTGCCCTTTGATAGTGACAGATGCAGTTTAAGACCTTTAGGGTATTTTTTGAGTATTTTGTAATTTCTAAGATAAATTGTATCCTTTAGTTCCGCTTATCTTTTAAGATGTAACATTACTAGTGTTGAGCGATACTGCTCGATATCTAAAAATATTGGATCGGAATGGTATCGCCGATATCACTAAATATCGTCAATATCCGATTCCGATACCGGAAGTCCAATGTAAGTCTATGGGAACCAAATATCGACATTAAAAAAAACCATTCTTGCCTTGTTGGTTAATTGTACATGAAGGAAAACAACAAAGACTAATGTAGAATGTATTGGGGGAGGTTGAGGAGACAATAAAGGCATACATGTTTAACCCAATGCATTGGAATAGCATTAATATATTTTTTTTTGGAAATACGTTTGGATTGACTAACAAATTGACAATGTTGTTAACCTTTTTTCTATTTTGGCAAATATGTATGTTTCACAACTTCCATGCTCTTCACCTTTTTAACTTTTGCCAGTGCCACACTTTCTCCTTCATAATCTTCAGCAGCAGCATCATCTTTCTCATCAAATTATTCTTCATCTTCACCTTCTTAATCTTCTTCTTAAACTTCTTGCTATTCATGTTTTTGTTTACATTACTCATTGTTATTATTAAACTAATTAATCTTCTTCATATTCAAATTCTTCATCTTCTTCCTCTTCATCTTCTTCATCATATTCTTATTTGTGACAGAGATTCCTGTACTTGTAATCTGTAAAAGTATGAATTGTTCATCCTTCCGTTCTTGCTGTCACAAAAGATTTAAATTACAACAGTATTTGTCCGTGTTCAGTTTAGCCTGCAGCAGCAGGCATTTTCCAGGGGCACCACGAGGAGGAACGGACTCACCCCCATACACTGCTTAGTCTTCTTCTGCTTAGAATTTAGAGCATATATTTTGCTCTTCATTTTGGTCTTATACTTCATGTTCTTCTGCTTTTTGATCTTCTGCTTATGTGTCTTCTGTCTCTTGTTCTGTATCTTGTAGTTTGTCTTAACCTTCTTTGTCTGTTGGTGATCTTCTTCTGGGTAATCTTTTATTTTTTCTTTGTGATGGTGTTCAGGCTGGTTGGCTTCATGCTCGTCGTCCTTGTTGTCGTCATCTTCTTCTGGTGGTCTTTAAGGTCGTCTAATTTCCGAGAAACAGCTGACGTTACTGGAACCCTGACGGTATCAGATGGAGCAAGAGACAATGGAAGTAACGAGGACCAGCTGACTGTGCTGGAACCCGGACGGGTAGCAGAAGGAAAAGAGGCAATGTCACAACCGAGTACCAGCTGACGTTACTGTGACACGGTTACTAATCAGGAGGTACCTGTGCTCCAAAGCACTACCAAGGACCAGCAGACGTTGGTGGAACTCGGATACGGAGATGGAGGCACCTAGGCCAAAGGCACTGGGGAGAACCAGTTGACGGTACTGGACGGGTAGCAGAAGGAAAAGAGGCAATGTCACAACCGAGTACCAGCTGACGTTACTGTGACACGGTTTACTAAGCAGGAGGTACCTGTGCTCCAAAGCACTACCAAGGACCAGCAGACGTTGGTGGAACTCGGATACGGAGATGGAGGCACCTAGGCCAAAGGCACTGGGGAGAACCAGTTGACGGTACTGGACCCCGGACTGGTAGCAGAAGGAAAAGAGGCAATGTCACAACCGAGTACCAGCTGACGTTACTGTGACACGGTTACTAAGCAGGAGGTACCTGTGCTCCAAAGCACTACCAAGGACCAGCAGACGTTGGTGGAACTCGGATACGGAGATGGAGCACCTAGGCAAAGGCACTGGGGAGAAACAGTTGACGGTACTGGACCCCGGACGGGTAGAAGAAGGAAAAGAGGCAATGTCACAACCGAGTACCAGCTGACGTTACTGTGACACGGTTACTAAGCAGGAGGTACCTGTGCTCCAAAGCACTACCAAGGACCAGCAGACGTTGGTGGAACTCGGATACGGAGATGGAGGCACCTAGGCCAAGGCACTGGGGAGAACCAGTTGACGGTACTGGACCCCGGACGGGTAGAAGAACGCACCCATGAAAATGTAAGTTGACAGGACGCAAGCCGTCCGCAGTTACCGAATCACACAGTCCTACAGTGGGTGCTTGTCCTATTGTCACAATGGAAACCGCCTTTATTTACATATCCCACAGCACACATAGGAATCACCTAAACTGCAGGCACCATAGAGTCGGCTAACCCGAATGCAACACGACAGCACAACTTATTGGAGGATAATTGACGTTCACACTGCCAGGAAACAGCTGTCGTGCTGTAACCAGGCTGGCCAGGAGTCAGTACCCCTGCCAATTACTTACGAGCAACAAATGGCGGTGTTGTAGCCCAGGGAGTAGAGTTCAGGTGGTAGAAAGATGAACATAACAGGAGACATGGAAAACGTTGCCAAACAGTTATTTAATCTGAAAACGGACAGGCAAATTCAGGTGAGATCCATGCCTTGTTCATTTTCAGAAAAGTAAGCCGGTCTACATTCTCTGAGGATAGTCGCATGCGACGGTCTGTTACTACACCACCTGCAGCACTAAAGACACGCTCAGATAATACACTGGCAGCAGGGCAAGCCAGCACCTCCAATGCATACTGGCTAAGCTCTGGCCATGTATCAAACTTAGAGACCCAAAATTTGAAAGGGGAAGAGGCATCTGGGAGTACACTTAGAGGGAAAGCCAAGTAGTCTGTCACCATCTTACGGAAACGTTTCTTCCTGGTGACTGGAGCCGTCTCGGATGGTGTAGACCTTGCTGGCGCTGTCACAAAACTTTTCCACATTTGTAACATACAGCTCTTGCCCTGTGCAGAGGCGCTGCTTCTGCTCCCTCTTGTTGTAGAGGTGTCTACACTGCCTAGACGCACAGAGCTGCTTTGTAAAGCAGTAGCAGCAGCAGCTCTCTCGGCTGGAATGTACAACAGTATGGATTGCACCAGTGTGTCTTGGTACTCCTGCATTTTACGGTCCCGGTTCACCGGTGTGATGAGGGTTTGTAAGTTGTCCCGGTAGCGAGGGTCTAGGAGGGTGTACACCCAATAATCTGACGTGGTGAGAATGTGGGCGATGCGGCGGTCGTTTCTCAGGCACTGAAGCATGAAATCAACCATGTGCTGCAGACTCCCAACTGGCCAACAAAGGCTGTCCTCTGGAAGAGGCGTCATCTCTGCCTCCTCTGCATCACCCCACCCTCGCTCTACATACTGACTAGAGCGTTGTGTACCTCCCTCTGTAGGGATTTCTTCCTCCTCCATTGACTCCTCCTCCTCACAAAGTGAGCCCTGCCCAGCCCTTTGTGAGGAACCACGTTGCGCTGACTGTCCTGAAGGTAATTGAATTTGTGACTCCTCATCCTCCACCTCTTCCAAAACCTCTTCCTTTAGTGCTTTCAGTGATTTCGCAAAACGTCGCAGATGTCCTTCATAGAGGCCCACTCAGTAGTGGTGAAGTGTGAACGGCGCAAATTGCGAGTTGATTGCGCCTGTTGCAGCTGATACTCCATTACTGCTGGCTGCTGCTCACACAACCGCTCCAACATATGTAACGTGGAATTCCACCTGGTGGGTATGTCACATATGATGCGATGTTCAGGAAGGCGAAATCTGACTTACAGAGCTGCAATGCGCGATCTGGCCATGCTGGAACGTCGCAAGTGAGTGCACTCTAGGCGGACCTTGTGCAGCAGTGCATCAAGATCCGGATAGTCCCTCAAAAAACTCTGCACGACCAAGTTGAGCACATGTGCCAGACATGGTATGTGAGTGAGGTTGCCAAGGCCCAGAGCTGCCACCAGATTTCGGCCATTATCACACACTACCAAGCCTGGCTGGAGATTAGCTGACTTTAACCACACGTCGCTCTCCTGCTTGATGGCATCCCAGAGCTCCTGCGCTGTGTGGCTTCGATTCCCCATGGAAATTAATTTCAGGACGGCCTGTTGACGTTTGGCCACGGCTGTGCTCATATCGGTCGCAACAGGTAAGCGTTCACGGGTCCATGTGGAGGTATACCGTGACGGCTCGTGCAGCGATGATTCTGAGGAACTGGAGTAGGAGGAGGAATCAATGTGTACAGACTGGATTCCTGCAATCCTTGGAGTTGGCAGAACACGTACAGCGCCACTGGCAAGATCTGTACCCGGCTCCACAACATTGACCCAATGGGCAGTGAGGGAAAGGTATCGTCCCTGGCCATGAGTACTGGTCCACGCATCGGTGGTCAGGTGGACCCTGCTACTGACGGCGTTTAGTAGCGCATGTTTAATGTTTCCCTCGACATGTTTTTGCAGAGCAGGAACAGCTTGCCTGCTGAAATAAAATCGGCTTGGCACATTATATTGTGGGACTGCCAATGCCATAAAGTTCCTGAAACTCTCAGTCTCCACCAGCCTGAATGACAGCATTTCAAGGGACAGGAGTTTTGCAATGCCAGCATTCAGAGCCTGTGCTCGTGGATGGTTTGCCGAGTATGGCCGTCTTTTATCCCATGCCTCTGGTACCGATGGCTGTTTTTTATTCTGGGAGTGTGACGATGACTTTGAACTTGCTGCTGTGGGTGGAATAACAGTTTGTCTATGGACAACAGTGACCGAGGTTCTTCCATGGAGATCCTGTGAGGAAGCCGAACCAGGTGTGTGTGAGCTGGAGGTAGAGGCTCGAACACGACCTGAAGATGTAGGTGCTGCTGTAGGTTGGCCTACATCTACAGTGTGTCTTTGTAACTCAGCTACGTGCTTTGTCCGTACATGTTTCCACATATTTGTGGTATTCAAGTTACTGATATTTTTACCTCTTTTAACTTTTTGCTTACACAGCTTGCATTGAACATAGCAAATATCATCTACAAGTCTGTCAAAAAAGGACCACGCAGTGCAAGTCATGGGAGCGCCAATTTTGACATTTCTAAGAGAACTGCTCCCAACAGGTGCCAAACTGGAGGCTACAGGCAAGCGAGTCTGCAGCCTACCTCTCCCTCCTCTTTGTACCGTTGGGACAATCTCTTCCTCAGAGCTGCTCCCACCACCTTCCTGTTGCTCACGCCATGTTGGGTCTCGGACTTCATCATCTCCACTACCCTCTTCCAACACCTGCTGCTGTTGGATGGTCTGGGCAGCACCATGCTCCACAAAACCTGGCACCTGAGTCTCATCATCATCATAAGATGCGTTCTGCGGTGTGCTGTCCATCGGCACTGGCTCACCCGCCTCTTCAGATTGAGAGAGACAAAGCTGTTGCGCATCACTGCATACTCCCTCTTCTTCAAATTGCAGAATGCTGCTTGCCTGTGCCCGTGTTTGCGAGCCAACAGATTCTGAGAACAGAAGCAGAGACTCAGCTGGCTCCTGTACAGAACTCTCTGACTGCCTGGGCAATTTGACAGGCGGTGAACAGACAGATGGTTGCTCAACAGTGTTGTGTTCCTGAGAGGAGGTGGAAGGAATTGAAGTCGATGCATTGGCTGCCATCCAACCAACAACGGCTTCAATTTGCAGCAGGGGGGCACGCCGAGCTCCTACCAAAGTGCGCATAAGGGAACGCTCATGGGTAAAACTGGTGGATGCTGTGTCACTGAGGGCGGCAGCAGCCACAGAATCCCCACGTCCTCTCCCTGCTGAAACTCCACGGCCACGACCACGTGCCTTACTCACTGACTTCTTCATCTTGGTAGATTGATAAAGAAAGTCAGAAAAGTTATAAGGCCTAAGTGTGGTTATTACGCAGAGACTGAAGTGAACACTAAAACACAACTGTTCACAATCTGTGAAAGGCTACTCCTTTGTCTACTTCTATAGTGTTTGCAACCAATGTATTGGATACGGATGGAAGCGCGTCACACTAATAGATTATATTTTAAATGGAATGGAGCAGAACCAATTGGAGATAAATGAAAAGGATGAGGCACTGAGACACGCTCAGAAGAGTACAAGCAGCAGTGCTTGAACAAGTAACTGGAGCGTGATGTGCACTCAAAAAAATAAAAAACACAGACTGAAGTGAACACTGAAACACAACTGTTCACAATCTGTGAAAGGCTACTCCTTTGTCTACTTCTATAGTGTTTGCAACCAATGTATTGGATACGGATGGAAGCGCATCACACTAATAGTTAAATTGCATGGAGCTGCAAGAATTACACTGAAGAAAAAAAAAAGAGTCTGTGAGTGACACGTGCAGATGCCTACAGACAGCGTTGCATGCAGAGCAAACTGCAGCGTCACCTGCACTCACACACACCTTGCAGAGCTGTTAAAACAACACTGCAGGCAAAAGGAAGCTTTACACAGCGGTTGGTGCTAGCCTGCCTACAGCACAGTACACTAAATCGCAATCTCTAACTGTCCCTCAGAGTCAGCACAGCAGCGTTCTGTCCCTTACTGAATTCACAGCACAGTGACGCTAAAATGGCGGCGGCGCCTTTTATAGTGCATTCTGACATCATTTCAGCATCCAATCACAGCCATGCCATTAGTTAACATGACCGCAGCAGTACAGGATGTGCCCACACTTCTTAGGATTCCTCATTGGCTGACTAAAATCACATTGCCTCTCAAAGAATTATGGGAACTTCCGATTCCGGTATACGATATATGGAAAATATTGAAACTAAGTATCGAAAGGCCGATAGAGCTAATATCGGCCGATACCCGATACTTGGGGTATCGTATCGCTCAACACTAAACATTACCCCAGTGTATGGAATACCTGCAGCTATGTCTACAAACATGTTTTCTTGTCGTAAATATTTATATTCTCAAAGTTGTTCTTCTATTTTTTATTTCAATTGGTTATATTATCTGTTATTTATTTCCACTTGTCTTATACATTTTATCAGTAGAAATGTTCAAATGAGCTGAGCTAGATGTACCAAAAGAATCCTTGAGATCTTTTGTTCTTTTGTAAAAAAAAATGCTTCATTAAAGTCTCTAGCTGTTCTTCAGGCCATTAACAGCTGTAAACTCTACTGGAGATTTCAGATTATACCTTTCCCTTCAGATTCCAATCAATTGCCCCCATGGTGCTGTTAGTTTTCTACCATAGACTCATAACATTAAGTTTCCTGTGTGCATTAAATACCGTGTGTCTGCTTCCCTTTTATTTACCTTACAGTTTCAGTTGCATATCATCTTCAAAGTTGTTTCCCAGTGTATAAACTACAAAGAAGTGCCATTTTTATGTAATAATTAGCACTCTAAAGGGGATCTCATTTTCTGAAAAAAGTCTCTGGTTATCTTCTTTTAAAGTTTTGTTGCTGAGAACATTTAGCAGGAGTTTGGGTCAGATGACCCTGGAGGTCCCTTCCAACTCTACCTTTCTATAATTTGGTTGGGGCTACACTGCTCAATAAATTAGGTACCTGCATTTATTACAATTTCTTAATGCATCTGTAAATAGTGTTTGTTCTATGATACACAGGAAGCTGGCATTCAGTCATTGTTTATTAAATAAAGATTACAAGCAGCTGATATAACAGCTTGTCATTGATTAATGACCTTACAGCATTTTTACACAAAAGAGAGCAGCAAAAAATGCACCATACAATGTGGGAATGCAGCTTAATATTTAGAAAATCATGTAATCGCTGTTTTCCTTGTTTGTTTCTTTTGTTTCAGTCATTAGCAACACTAGACATGAGCGAATATTTCAATATTCGGTTCGGATTACGATCGCCAATTAATTCAACCAATATTCGCTGAACACAACCGAACCCCATTCATGTAAATGGGAGGCAAAAACAAAAACATGCACAAGACCAACCTGGAGTTTTCCCATTTGAAAAAATGAGGGCCTGACACCACCAAAATGGAATAACTGTCACGAGAATAGAAATAGTATAATTGGGACCGACACGCCTTCTACTACAGCTAACCAAGCAGATGTAGACCAACCATGACTGTTCACATTTCCACAAATTTGTGTTTACATCAGCAGCAGCCACAGCAGGCACAGAAGCCACACTAAAGATATCACAGAGTGTAGTTACGTGATATTAATGCATCACACTGAGGCCGGAGTCACACTAGCGAGAAATACAGACGAGCACAATGCGAGAAAAACTCGCATTGCACTCTGACCAATGTTAACCCCTTAGTCACAGAGTCAATTTGCAGCTTAATCACCGGGCCAATTTTTACAATTCTGACCACTGTCACTTTATGAGGTTATAACTCTGGAACGCTTTAACGAATCCCGCTGATTCTGACATTGTTTTTTCGTAACATATTGTACTTCACGTTAGTGGCAAATTTTTTTTGATATGACTTGCGTTTATTTAGAAAAAAAATGGAAATATGGCGAAAATTTTGAAAATTTAGCAATTTTCAAACTTTTAATTTTTATGCCCTTAAATCAGAGAGATATGTCACACAAATTTCTTAATAGATAACATTTCCCACATGTCTACTTTACATCAGCACAATTTTGGGAACAAAATTTTTTTGTTACGAAGTTATAAGGGTTATAAGTTGACCAGCGATTTCTCATTTTTACAACACCATTTTTTTTTAGGGACCACATCACATTTGAAGTCACTTTGAGGGGTCTATATGATAGAAAATACCCAAAAGTGACACCATTCTAAAAACTGCACCCCTCAAGGTGCTCAAAACCATATTCAAGAAGTTTATTAACCCTTTACGTGCTTCACAGGAACTGAAGCAATGTGGAAGGAAAAAATTAACATTTAACTTTTTTTGCAAAAACTTTACTTCGGAACCAATTTTTTTTATTTTCACAAGAGTTAAAAGAAAAAATGAACCACAAAATTTGTTGTGCAATTTTTCCTGAATACGCTGATACTCCATATGTGGGGGTAAACCACTTTTTGGGCGCACGGCAGAGGTCGCAAGGGAAGGAGCGCCGTTTGACTTTTTCAACGCAGAATTGGCTGGACGCCATGTCGCGTTTAGAGAGCCCATGATGTGCCTAAACAGTGGAAACCCCCAACAAGTGACCCCATTTTGGAAACTAGACCCCTTAAGAACTTATCTTGATGTGTGGTGAGCACTTTGAACCTCCAAGTGCTTCAGAGAAAATTATAACGTAGTGCCGTGAAAATAAAAAATCATAAAAGGAGAAAAAAAAATCTCTCTTTTAAATCTTCTGCTTCAGCGAGTGTGAGCGAGCTGAGTGTGACCGGTGCGCAAGTGCGAACGGTGGTAAGTGTGACTTGAGATTCAGTGACTTTGGATTCAGGGAGTTGACAAGGGAGGAATTACTGAATTGCTGTTATATGTTATTAATACTTTTTTTATTTTTACTTATCCTTGCTGTCTGGTGAAATCCCCATTAGAAATGTGCTCCATTATTGACAATGCCATCCAGTGTACATCTTGCCACATGTATGCAGTCCTTGAACAGCCGGTCGAGTGTGCATACTGCTGTGTGAGATGTGAGCACGTTGTGCATTTGGAAGCCCAAATTCTGGATCTAAATGTGCAGCTGGCAACACTGAGATCCATAGACAATATGGAAAGGAGTCTTCTGCTCACTGAGCAGACGCTCAATGGGATAGATGAGGGGGGATGATAGGATGGAGTTGCAGGACACTGAAGTAGGAAGCTGGGTGACAGTTAGAAGGCGGGGTAGAGGGAAGAGCGCCAGGGAGGCTAGTCCTGATCTGGCACACCCCAATAAGTTTGCAAAGTTGGCAGATGAGGGGGTTGTCAGTACAGGGGTAGCACTGCTGCAGCCAGGCATGTCCTCTGAAAGCCGGGGAGTGTCTGCTCCAGTAAGGGGGGAATTAGGAGAGCAGGGCAGGCCAGACAGGTGCTGGTAGTGGGGGACTCAATTATTAGGGGAACAGATAGGGCAATCTGTCACAAAGACAGGGATCGTCGAACAGTGTGCTGCCTACCTGGCGCTCGAGTCCGACACATCGCTGATCGGGTTGACAGATTACTGGGAGGGGCTGGTGAGGACCCAGCGGTCATGGTGCACATTGACACAATTGACAAAGTTAGAGGTAGGTGGAAGGTCCTTAAAGACTATTTCAGGGAATTAGGCTGCAAGCTTAAAGCAAGGACCTCCAACGTGGTATTTTCTGAAATACTGCCTGTACCACGTGCCACACCAGAGAGGCAAAGGGAGATTAGGGAGGTTAATAAGTGGCTCAAGAATTGGTGTAGGAAGGAGGGGTTGGGTTTCTGAAGAACTGGGCCGACTTCTCAGTTGGCTACAGGTTCTATGCTAGGGATGGGCTGCACCTCAATGGGGAGGGTGCAGCTGTGCTGGGGAGAAAATGGCTAGAAGGTTGGAGGAGTCTTTAAACTAGGGACTAGGAGGGGAGGGTATTCATTTTATAGGAGGGGAAGGCAGTGCAGATAGAGACCTGGGCACAAATAATGAAATTGGGGGTGGGGTTAGAACAGTTAATAATTTAAGAAAAAATAGAGGTTCAGAGAGATACATAAAGTGCATGTATACTAATGCTATAAGCCTCACCAACAAAATGGCGGAATTAGAATTAATTTTGTTGGAACATAATTATGACATGGTGGGGATATCTGAGACTTGGCTGGATGAGAGCCACGACTGGGCGGTTAATTTACAGGGCTATAGTCTGTTTAGAAATGACCGTAAAAATAAGCGAGGTGGGGGTGTGTGTTTATATGTAAAATCATCCTTAAAACCCATCCTGCGTGATAATATATGTGAATCTAATGAAGATGTAGAGTCTCTGTGGGTGGAGATTAGGGGAGGGGGGAAAAATAATAAATTACTGATAGGGGATTGTTATAAGTCTCCTAAAATAATGGCAGCAACAGAGAATATCCTCGTAAAGCAAATAGATGAAGCAGCAACTCAAGGAGAAGTCATTATTATGGGGGACTTCAACTACCCTGAAATACATTGGGGAACAGAAACCTGTAGTTCCAGCAAAGGTAATAGGTTTCTGACAACTATAAGAGACAATTGAGTCGCACATTGTACCAGGGTTATGGGATACTCGGCACCGAGCCCATGGAAGTCTATGGGGGATGTCACTGGCAGCAGAGCTCGGTCCGTGGCCCTGGGCGCTCATACAATGGGGGATATTTACAGGGGATTTTAGTAATAGTTCGTGACGCCACCTGTGGTTTCTGATCATATAGACCAGCGCTGCAGGGTTAATCTTCTGAGGGGATGTTATTAGGCAGCAAGATGTTAAGTCCCCCACAGGTGGGACTGGTCCCTCAAAGTCTATGGTGATGCAGGGTTCAGATAATAAGTCAGTCACACACAAGTTGTTCTCTTTCCATACCTTTACTGTTGAAGGTTGCAGGTATTTCCCGGGAAGCTGGTCAGGGTGGAGAATGCACATTCAGGTAATCGCTGAGCAGGTTTGAGGCCTCCTTTTTCCTTTTATGTGTATGGGTTTTAACCTGCGTGAAGTCAGGTTTAACTCGTAATGCAACAGCTACGCCCGGTCGACATTGTGGTAGAGCCTTTTCTGTCTCTGGTGACCAGATGTTGACAAGAACAAAGTCCTTCTATTGCAGCGTCCTGCTCAAAGTTCCTGTTCTCCCTGACTCAAGTTACGTATCGGCACTTAGGGCTACCTTCTGCAACTTGAAGTCCAGCAAGGATTCCGGTTTTCTATCACTAGCCGTGAAGTACTAGCAATACTTCGGACCCGGTGTCCGGTTAAGTCGAGTGAAGGTGATCTGTCACCGAAAACACTCTTCCTTCTTTCTCCACTCGCCTGTCGCCCTGCTCTCACCCTTAACATAAGCACGGGTAGCAGTAGGTGTAGTAGTCAGCTTTTCTTCCCAGCTCACTGACCTGCTCTCAGTTAGCTCGTCGTTTGAAACACTGTCGTAATTCCCTTCCTTCTTTCCCTTCAAAACTCTGTCCAGAGCAGCTCACAGGACGTTCCGTCAGACTGTATACACGCTGTAGCTCCGAGAGTCACTTTCCACGTGCTAGAGAACACAGGCAGCTTGTTCTGAGATAACAGATTCAGTTGTAGCTCTGACTAGGCTAGAGAAATTTCCTTTCTACTTGTACTAGCCTCCACTTCAGTTCAAGATGAGCTACCTAAGCTCTGTCAGGAATCAGTCTTCTCTCCTCTCCCTCCAAGACCAGAACTTGAACTAACTCCCTAACCCCTACGTCACACTAACTTTATATATTCTAAGATTCCCTCTAGTGGTAGTGTTGGGAAGTGTGCGTGAATGAATATCAGGTTTTTACAATTACCTTCCTGTGCATCCTCCTGGAGACATGTGTACCAAGCGCAGCTGGGCCACACACAATTACCACAGCAGGTCAGATCAATTGGTATTTATTTATAACCAATATACACACGTATATATGTGTTTGGGTATTTTTTGCATTGTTATAATTATCTATATGTATTCATGTACCTTGCCACTTGGACGTATGGGACAGTTGATATTTTGTGAGTATTATACCAGAGATTTGTCAGACACAGACATGGTCCACTATGGACTAGCATTTTAAGTGATTTTAAAGCAGTGTGTTTTCTGTTTGTAGTGTAATGTTTAATAAAATTTATCTTTGATATTATTTTTTGGTGATCCCTAGTTTTTGTTTGCATACACTCTTTTTCTGCTTTGTTGATGGTATTATTATTCGGTATGCAACAGGTGATCCCAAATTAAGATACTAATTGGATGGTGCCCGTTTTCTTTCTAATTGTCTAGACAATTACCTTTCACAACTAGTTCAGGACCCAACAAGAGGGGGGGGGCACTGCTAAACCTAATATTAACCAACAGGCCAGACCGCATATCAAATATAAGGGTTGGGGGTCACTTGGGTAATAGTGATCACAAAAATATAAGCTTTCATGTATCCTTTAATAAGATGTGTAGTCGAGAGGTTACAAGGACACTAAGCTTCAGGAAGGCAAATTTCCAACGGATGAGAGATGTGTTGTGAATGGGCTTGAGATGAGTTCTGAGCAGAGGCTCCCTCTGGTGGTTACAAGCAGTACTGGTCTGTCCAGTGAAGATTGTGAAGATTATGAGGATTGGGAATCAGGTGTTACTGACTGGTCTTATAAAAGGGAGTCACCTTCCCATCAGGGTTGCCGGTGAGCAATTGTTCTGGTCTCTATCCTTGATTCCTTTTTCCCTTGTAGCCTGCTGTGTCGTGTCTGCATCTCCTGCTAACAGATAAGACATTTTCTTCTTTTTGTTTTTGTGCTTGATTTTTGCATTTTGTCCTGCACTTCTGTGGGGGCCTTCAGGGTCCCCTCCGGGACTTTTTGCCCTCTCAGTTTAGTTCAGCCACTGATGTTTGTACTTTTTCTTTTTCCAGTTTTTTCAGTGGCTGCTGTTTTGATTTTGTTACACCAGAGAACTAATTTAGGTGGTAGAGGTCGTGTGATCTCAGGTGTTTTTGAAATTAGTAGAGTTGGTGCTTTTCAGGGTTTTCTGGGATTGCAGTAAGTACCCTTCCTATCCTTTTCTATTTAGTTAGTTTGGGCCCCAACGTTTGCTCATACTATTTTCTGTCTGTGTCAGTATTTCTTCTTGTCTAACCGCCATTACATGTTTGGGGGCTTTCTATTATCTTTGGGGTTCTGCTCCGGGGCAGATAGCTTTCCTATATCTATCTTTAGGTGTAGTTAGTTTCTCAGGCTGTGACGAGGCGTCTAGGACCAACGTAGGAACGCTCCACGGCTGCCTCTAGTTGTTGTGGTTAGTCAGGGTACTGCAAACTCATAGATTCCAACTGCTCTGGTGTATTGCCTTTTTTGCCTGCACTCCTCAGCTACCGAAACATAACAGTATCACCGGCCCAAAATTTAAAATTGTATGGTACTCACAGAAGGGAAAAAATTTGTGAAAGAAAAAACGGTTGTCAGAGTTGTCAGAGATATTTTTCTGTTTGTTGCATTTTTTTTTTTTCCCTCTGTATCTCTGGGTGCTGGGGAGGATTTTTTCTCTCAATGGAGTTTGCACAGTTGTCTGGCCGTGTGGATCAGCTTGCCACTGAGGTTCAGAGTATTGCTGCATATCTTGCTGGGTTGCCTGTTGTGGAACCTAGGATTCCCATGCCAGATTTGTTTTTAGGGATCGAGCTAAGTTTCAGAATTTCAAAAATAATTGTAAATTGTTTTTTGCCTTAAAATCTAAGTCCTCAGGGAACGCAGCGCAGCAGGTTCAAATTGTCATCTCTCTCCTGCGCGGCGATCCTCAGGATTGGGCTTTTTCCCTGACACCTGGGGATCCTGTTTTGAGTGATGTTGATGCATTTTTTCAGGCTTTGGGGTTATTGTACGATGAGCCTAATGTCACTGATCAAGCTGAAAAAGCCTTGTTGGCATTAAATCAGGGGCTTGATGACGCTGAGTTATACTGTCAGAGATTCCGTAGGTGGGCAGTCCTGACCAAGTGGAATGACGACGCTTTGGCGGCCCTTTTTCGGAAGGGTCTGTCAGATAATGTAAAGGATGTTATGGTGGGATTCCCTGTCCCCTCTGGTCTCAATGATTCTATGTCATTAGCGATTCAAATTGACAGACGTTTGCGTGAGCGGAGAAGTATGCGTGGAATAGTGTTGCCTTGTGAACCTGCTTCTGAATCCATGCAGTGTGATAGAGTGGTGTCTGGGGCACAGCGTCATGAGTTTCGAAAGCGCAATGGGTTATGTTTCTACTGTGGTGATGCCTCTCATGCTATTTCAGTCTGCCCTAAGCGGGGAAGACGTTTTGCACGCTCAGTTGTCTTGGGTAGTGTTCAGACTAAGTTTTTATTAACTGTCACTCTGATATGCTCTCTGTCCTCATTTTCTGCTCAGGCTTTCGTTGATTCTGGAGCAGCTATTAACCTGATGGATTATGATTTTGCTAAACGTTGTGGGTTTCCCTTGATACCCCTACAGAAGTCTATTCCCCTACTGGGGATCGATTCTACCCCTTTGGCTGAGAATAAACCCAGTTTTCTACTCAGGTGATAATGAGGGTTGAACCTGATCACCAGGAGTGCTGCAAATTTTTGGTTCTATATAATCTGCATGACATTATCGTGCTGGGTTTCCCTTGGTTACAGTCTCATAATCCTGTTTTGGATTGGAAATCTGTGTCTGTAACCAGTTGGGGTCTGCCAATGTGTTAATACCAACACTCCTGTTTTTTCTGCCTTCCCCCAGGCTCAGGATGTTCCTGACTTTTTGTTTGATTTTTCTGATGTGTTTAGCGAAAGTAAATCTGCATCCTTGCCTCCCCATAGGAGCTATGACTGCGCTATTGAATTAGTGCCGGGTAGTAAATTCCCTAAAGGTCGCCTTTTTAACTTGTCTGTACCTGAACATGACGCTATGGGTCTTATATCAAGGAATCATTGGAGAAGGGTCATATCAGACCATCCTCTTCACCCTTAGGTGCCGGTTTTTTCTTTGTGGCCAAAAAGGATGGTTCATTAAGGCCGTGTATTGATTATCGTCTTTTGAACAATATTACTGTGAAATATCAATACCCGTTACCCTTGATTTCTGACCTGTTTTCCAGGGTGAAAAACGCTACTTGGTTTACCAAGCTTGACCTCAGGGGGCATATAACCTTATTCGCATTAAGCACGGGGATGAATGGAAGACGGCATTCAATACCCCGGAGGGGCATTTTGAGTACCTTGTGATGCCCTTTGGGCTCACTAATGCTCCTTCTGTCTTCCAGTCCTTCATGAATGACATTTTCAGGGATTTTGTGGATAAATTTCTGATTGTTTATTTGGATGATATCTTGATTTTTTCTAATGACTGGGACTCTCATGTGAAACATGTTCGAACTGTATTCCAGATTTTGAGAGAGAATGCTCTGTATGTGAAGGGATCAAAGTGTCTTTTTGGCGTACAGAGGATCTCATTTCTGGGATTCATTTTGTCCCCATCTGTTATTGAAATGGACCGGTCAAGGTTCAGGCAATCTGTGATTGGGTCCAACCTACTTCATTAAAGGCTCTTCAAAGATTTTTGGGTTTTACCAATTTTTATCGTAAATTTATTGGTAATTTCTCGGTTATTGTTAAACCATTAACTGATTTGACCAAAAAGGGTTCTGATGTGGTGAATTGGCCTCCTGAGGCAGTCTCTGCATTTCAGGAACTTAAGCAGAGATTCACTTCTGCTCCTGTTCTACGGCAGCCTGATGTTTCTCTGCCATTTCAGGTGGAGGTTGATGCCTCTGAAATTGGGGCAGGTGCCGTTTTGTCCCAAAGAGATCCAGAGACCTCTAAAAGTAACCCTTGTGCCTTTTTCTCTCGAAAATTTTCTCCAACTGAACGTAATTATGACGTGGGTAATCGGGAGTTATTGGCCATGAAGTGGGCTTTTGAAGAGTGGAGACATTGACTGGAGGGAGCCAAACATCAGGTGGTGTTCCTTACTGACCATAAGAATCTGGTTTATCTGGAATCTGCCAAGCGACTCAATCCTAGACAGGCCAGGTGGGCCTTGTTTTTCACACGTTTTAATTTTGTGGTTTCCTTTCTTCCTGGCACTAAGAATGTTAAGGTGGCTGCCCTCTCGAGGAGCTTCTTTGCGGACTCTCCTGAGTTATCTGATCCTTCTGTTATTTTGAAAGAGGGTGTAGTTCTTTCCGCCATCTCACCTAATTTGAGACTTGCTCTGAAGGGGTGTCAGGAGGATAGGCCCGAGCGCTGCCCTGTTGGAAAATTGTTTGTCCCGGACCAATGGAAAAAGAGTGTGATGTCTGAGATTCATTGTTCCGCATTGGCTGGCATCCCGGAATTTTTGGTACCAGAGACTTGGTTAGTCGATCCTTTTGGTGGCCTACCTTGTCTCGTGATGTCAGGGAATTTGTGCAGTCCAGCGGGACTTGCTCTCGCTCCAAGCCTTGCTCTGCTCTAGTGGTTTGTTGATGCCATTGCCTGTGCCCAAGAGACCATGGACCCATATCTCTATGGATTTCATTTCCGACCTTCCTGTTTCTCAGAGAATGACCGCCATCTGGGTGATTTGTGATAGGTTTTCCAAGATGATACATCTTGTGCCATTACCTAAGTTGCCTTCCTCCTCTGAATTGGTGCCGTTGTTCCTTCAGCACGTGGTTCGTTTACACGGCATTCCTGAGAACATAGTGTCTGACAGAGGAGTCCAGTTTGTTTCCAGATTTTGGAGGACTTTTTGTTCTAAACTGGGTGTTCAATTGTTTTTCTCCTCGGCATTTCATCCTCAGACCAATGGTCAAACTGAGAGAACAAACCAGACATTGGAGACTTATCTAAGATGCTTTGTGTCTGCTGATCAGGATGACTGGGTCTCTTTTTTGCCTTTGGCTGAGTTTGCTCTTAATAATAGGGCTAGCTCTGCCACTTTGATGTCTCCGTTTTTCTGTAATTCTGGGTTTCACCCTCGATTTTCTTCAGGACAGACGGAGGCTTCTGTCTGTCCAGGTGTTGACTCTGTTGTGGAGCGTATGCAACAGATTTGGGACCAGGTAGTGGAGAGGTTGTCCCTCTCTCAGGAGAGGGCCCAGCGGTTTGCTAACCGGCATAGGACTGATGGTCCTCGGTTTAAAGTAGGGGACTTGGTCTGGTTGTCCTCAAAAAATATTCCTATGAGAGTAGCATCTCCTAAATTTAAGCCTAGGTTCATTGGACCTTATAAGATCATGGAGATTCTTAATCCTGTTTCTTTTCGTTTGCTTCTTCCAGGGACATTTAAGATCCATAACGTGTTCCACAAGTCCTTGTTGAAGAGGTTTGTTGAGCCAGTGGTTCCTGCTGCTGTGCCTCCTGACCCTGTTTTGGTTGAGGGCAATCTGGAGTATGTGGTTGAGAAAATATTAGATTCTCGTTTTTCTAGACGGAAACTCCAGTATTTGGTTAAGTGGAGAGGTTATGGTCAGGAAGACAATTCTTGGGTGTTTGCTTCGGACATCCATGCTAGGAGACTCATCCGTGCGTACCATAGAACTCATCCTGACCGACCTGGTTGCTCAAATGAGGGTTCGGTGACCCTCCTCAAGGGGGGGGTACTGTTGTGAATGGGCTTGAGATGAGTTCTGAGCAGAGGCTCCCTCTGGTGGTTACAAGCAGTACTGGTCTGTCCAGTGAAGATTGTGAAGATTGTGAGGATTGGGAATCAGGTGTTACTGACTGGTCTTATATAAGGGAGTCACCTTCCCATCAGGGTTGCTGGTGAGCAATTGTTCTGGTCTCTATCCTTGATTCCTGTTTCCCTTGTAGCCTGCTGTGTCATGTCTGCATCTCCTGCTAACAGATAAGACATTTTCTTCTTTTTGTTTTTGTGCTTGATTTTTGCATTTTGTCCTGCACTTCTGTGGGGGCCTTCAGGGTCCCCTCCGGGGACTTTTTGCCCTCTCAGTTTAGTTCAGCCACTGATGTTTGTACTTTTGCTTTTTCCAGTTTTTTCAGTGGCTGCTGTTTTGATTTTGGTTACACCAGAGAACTAATTTAGGTGGTAGAGGTCGTGTGATCTCAGGTGTTTTTGAAATTAGTAGAGTTGGTGCTTTTCAGGGTTTTCTGGGATTGCAGTAAGTACCCTTCCTATCCTTTTCTATTTAGTTCGTTTGGGCCCCAACGTTTGCTCATACTATTTTCTGTCTGTGTCAGTATTTCTTCTTGTCTAACCGCCATTACATGTTTGGGGGCTTTCTATTATCTTTGGGGTTCTGCTCCGGGCAGATAGCTTTCCTATATCTATCTTTAGGTGTAGTTTCTCAGGCTGTGACGAGGCGTCTAGGACCAACGTAGGAACGCTCCACGGCTGCCTCTAGTTGTTGTGGTTAGTCAGGGTACTGCAATCTCATAGATTCCAACTGCTCTGGTGTATTGCCTTTTTTGCCTGCACTCCTCAGCTACCGAAACATAACAGAGATGATCTTAGTGCAATAAACTGGGACGATATCCTGAGACACAAAAATACACAAAGAAAATGGGAGACGTTTATTAGTATCCTGAATAGGACCTGTGCACAGTATATACCCTATGGAAATAAACATGCTAGAATTAGGAGGAAACCACTATGACTAAATAGAGCTGTAAGGGGCGCAATAAGGGACAAAAAGAAAGCGTTTAGGGAATTAAAGCAAGTAGGTAGTGATGAGGCATTAAATAAATACAGAAGACTGAATAAATTCTGTAAAAAGCAAATCAAGACAGCAAAGATTGAGGCAGAGAGCTCATTGCCAGAGAAAGTAAAAATAATCCCAAAATATTCTTTAACTACATAAATAGCAAGAAACTAAAAAATGATAGTGTTGGTCCCCTTAAAAATAGTCTGGGTGAAATGGTGGATGAGGATGAGGAAAAAGACAATATGCTAAATGACTTTTTTTCAACTGTATTTACACAAGAAAATCCCATGACAGATAACATGATCAGTGATAAAAAAATTTCTCCATTAAATGTCACCTGCTTAACCCAGCAGACAGTACAGCGGTGTCTAAAAATCACTAAAGTTGACAAATCCCCGGGCCCGGATGGGATACACCCCCGAGTACTGCAGGAATTAAGTACAGTCATAGATGGACCATTATTTTTAATCTTTAAAGATTCCATAATAACGGGGTCTGTACCACAGGACTGGCGTATAGCAAATGTGGTGCCAATATTCAAAAAGGGGGCAAAAATTGAACCTGGAAATTATAGGCCAGTGAGCTTAACATCTACTGTGGGTAAAATCCTGGAGGGTTTTTTAAGGGATACTATATTGGAGTATCTGAGGCTGAACAACCTCATGACTAGTGTTGAGCGATACGATACTGCAAATATCGGATATCGGCCGATATTAGCTGTATCGGCCTTTCGATTCCGAATACCGATATTTTCGTCATATCGAATACCGGAATCGGGATTGTCACTGTCATTGTCAGTGTCCGTCGGTCGGGTCTGTCACTGTCAGTGTCCGTCGGTCGGGTCTGTCAGGAGTCAGCGGCACTTACCTGGCAGAAGATCTCCAGCGGTCACGGCCTGGACTGCTTCATGGCCGCCATCCTCTTCTCCCCGGCGGTCACATGCAGTTTCTCGCGATAACTGCAGTGACTGCTGGGTAATCCCGGCCGTAAAGCAGTCAGTCCGATGACGTCACCGCCGGGGAAGCAGGTAATCAGCTGTGCTGCGCCGGGATGACAGGCTCTGCCTGTCATTCTGATGTAGCAGAGCTGGATCGTCGTGGGACACTCGTTACTATGGACTGCGTCGGACAGGTGGTATACTGCTGTTTTTTTTTTTTCATTTTTTTTACAGGAGATCGATGGCGTCGCAAGATGAGACTGTAATAAAAGTAATGAAAACTGTGTTGTGTTTTTTATTAAATTAAAAAAAATTTTTATGAACATTCACCCATCCGGGTACATCAACAATTTAACTATTTACATATTTAACTATTTACATACAGGGACCCTGTCCGGGTTATTTATAATTCTTTGGCAGGGGTGTTCCAGGTACCACCTGGTACTCTTCTGATGCTTGCCAAACATCCGAGACACCAAGGACCACCAGGACCTGATGACGTCGTGTGGCCTGTACAGTCAAGTCGTGACCCGCTATCTGGGTCTGTGTGGCCACCTCTTTCATCTCCCTCGGGTATGGACCCCTATGTCCCGGACTGAACGAACCCCAGGGGGCCTAACAGGCGCCGGGTACGGGCCAGCTATAGTTATCATGTCCATAGCTGGGGCTGCTGAGGAGACCACTGAGGGAGGCTGGGGAGATTTACGGCGTGGGGTGGGCACTTGTGCAGAGGCCTGGTTGGGGGAGGCTGAAGGCTCGGAGGGTCTGTCAGTTTCCTGACACTCTGGGGAGTAGGGGTCGCACCTGGTAACATTTAGGGCGTACCATCCATTGTAACCCCAGTGTCGGGTGTAAGTCACCAAGTCTCCTGGCAACAGGTCCCTCCCCGGGTGTCCTTCTGGGAGGTGAGTCTCCACGTCCCGCCGGGTCACAAAGACTTCTAAATAAAGTCCAGGCTCCTGGATGAAGCCCCAACCACCTTTCAATTTAAAGCTCCGTACTGCACCCTTACGCCGCGGCTCCTCAGGGTTCCTTTATCTTTTCTCATCTGGTCCTTATCTGCCCGGTCCTTCTCGATGTGACGTTGGCGAAGTTTCTGGGATTCGCGCTGCTCCCTTTGTCGCTCTGCTTCCTTCTCCCAACGTCTCCACTCTTCCTCCTGACGCCGGTTGTAATTCTCCTCCAGCATCTCCATGTCTCCACCATCAAACTGCAGCTTATGATGTCCGGTTTGCGGCAGCTCTCCTGGCGCCCCCCAGTCCTGGCGGCGCTCACCTGCGGAGGAAGCAGCCGGCTCTGGAACAGATGACAGTCGGGGCTCCGGTACAGACTGGTAGACCTCTGGTGCCTGCGCGGCCTCCTCCATGAGGACGGGTGTCGCTTCTTCTGTCTCAGCGACGGGGGCAGACAGCGGGATCTGGGGTGCTGCCGGTGCAGAGGTTTTTGCAGGAACGGGTGCCTCCACTGCGACAACGTCAACCGGATCACATTGCAAGGGCTGGGATGCCCGCACGGACTCCTCTACTAGAACGGGTGCCTCACCTTCCGGTACAGACACTTCAGGTAAGAGGGATTGGCGCCGCTCCAAGTTTAGTTTTAGGGCACGCCAGCTGGCTTCCATCCTGGCGACCTCCTCCCGGTGCCGGGCCAGGTCTCTCAGGGTATCCTCCGCTTCTTGCAGCGTAGGAGGGTTTCCAGGCCGGGTGCCCAACGGTGGTTCCGTGGCGATCGGGTCGCTTCCGTGGGGGGAGAGCTCTGACTGCTCCATCCCTTCACACTTCTGCTCGTGTCCATTAGCCATCTCTGCCAAGTCACATGTGTCATTAGCATCTGGAGAGGGCCCCTCTTTTGTAGTGAGGCGGGACCTTCGTGTTAGTTTCCGCACACTGAGGAGGATGAGGAGGTGGAACTCAAGAGCTGTGGGGCACGATCTTACATTGCAGTACCATTTAGAGTGGTCGGCCACTGAGTGAGTGTACACCCACGAAGAGCACGCCCTTCTTCTTCACCAGTGCCTCGTCGTGACGCAGATATGGCGGAAAAATGGCAAATACATTCTCTGATGATTTTAGCAATTCTCAAGCACAAAACCAGTTCAATTCAGGCACACAGGACTCGCTTATAGCGAGCTACAGAATCCTGTTCGTGACGCCCAAGTTGAGTCGCACAGAGCAAGAGGTTTTGGGGGTACTCGGCACCGAGCCCGTCGACTTCTATGGGGTATGTCACGGCTTTACCCGGCAATTGAATCAGAGTCTATTTTACTATGTAGAAGTGTATAAACTATAAATATATGTATATATATATATGTCGCAATGACATGTATATATATATATATATATGTATTCTATGTGTGTATATTTTGTGTTTACAACGAAAGAAAGGTTTTTTTTGGTTGCGATTTTTTGTTCCCATAGACTCACATTGGACTTCCGGTATCGGAATCGGATATCGACGATATTTAGTGATATCGGCGATACCATTTCGATACGATATTTTTAGATATCGAGCAGTATCGCTCAACACTACTCATGACACAGTATCAGCATGGGTTTACGAGGGACCGTTCTTGTCAGACTAATCTGATAAGCTTTTATGAAGGGGTAAGTTCAGGACTGGACCAAGGGAATGCAGTGGACGTGGTGTTCATGGACTTCTCAAAAGCTTTTGATACAGTGCCACACAAAAGGTTGATACATAAAATGAGAACAATGGGGATAGGGGAAAATATGTGTAAGTGGGTTAAGAACTGGCTCATGGATAGAAAACAAAGGGTTGTTATTAATGGAGCACACTCGGACTGGGTCACGGTTAGCAGTGGGGTACCACAGGGGTCAGTATTGGGGCCGCTTCTCTTTAACATAGTTATTAATGACCTTGTAGGGGGCATACAGAGTAGTATTTCAATATTTGCAGATGACACTAAACTCTGCAGGGTAATAAATACAGAGGAGGACAATTTTATATTACAGGAGGATTTATGTAAACTAGAAACTTGGGCTGATAAATGGCAAATGAGCTTTAATGGGGATAAATGTAAGGTCGTGCACTTGTGTAGAACAAATAAGATGTATAATTATGTGCTTAATTGTAAAACACTGGGCAAAACTGTCACTGAAAAAGACCTGGGTGTATTGGTGGACGACAAACTCACATTTAGTGGCCAATGTCAGGCAGCTGCTGCCAAGGCAAATAAAATAATGGGATGCATTAAAATAGGCATAGATGCTCATGAGGAGAACATAATTTTACCTCTATACAAGTCACTGGTGCGACCACACTTAGAATACTGTGTGCAGTTCTGGTCTCCGGTGTATAAGAAAGACATAGCTGAACTGGAGTGGGTGCAGAGAAGAGCGACCAAGGTTATTAGAGAACTGGGGGGTCTGCAATACCAAGACAGGTTATTACACTTGGGGTTATTTAGTTTGGAAAAACGAAGGCTTAGGGGTGATCTTATTACAATGTATAAATATATGAGGGGACAGTACAAAGATCTTTCTAATGATCTTTTTACTCTTAGACCTGTGACGGGGACAAGGGGGCATCCTCTACGTCTGGAGGAAAGAAGGTTTAGCCATAATCACAGACGCAGATTCTTTACTGTAAGAGCAGTGAGACTATGGACCTCTCTGCCGTCTAATGTTGTAATGAGTGATTCCTTACTAAAATTTAAGAAGGGACTGGATGCCTTTCTTGAAAAGTATAATATTACAGGCTATATTCACTAGTTTCCTAGATACTGCATTGATCCAGGGAGCTAGTCTGATTGCCGTATGTGGAGTCGGGAAGGATTTTTTTTCCCCAATGTGAAGCCTACTGTTTGCCAATTGGGTTTTTTTTTGCCTTCCTTTGGATCAACATGTTAGGGCAGGTTAGGATAGGATATGGGTTGAACTAGATGGACTTAAAGTCTTCCTTAAACCTTAATAACTATGTAACTATGTAACTATATTTTTTTCCACAAAAACGATCTCTTCACCCCAATTTTTATTTTCCCAAGGGTAACAAGACCCCAAAAGTTTTTGTGCAATTTGTCCTGAGCATGCTGATACCCCATATGTGGGGGTAAACCACTGTTTGGGTGCATGGCAGAGCTTGGAAGGGAAGGAACGCCGTTTGACTTTTTCAAAGCAGAATTGGCTGGATGCCATGTCGCGTTTATAGAGGCCCTGATGTGTCTAAGCAGTGGAAACCCCCCACAAGTGACACCATTTTGGAAACTAGACCCCCTAAGGAACTTATCTAGTTGTGTGGTCAGCACTTTGAACCCCCAAGTGCTTCACAGAAGTTTACAACACCAGGGCGTGAAAATAAAAAATCATATTTTTTCCACAAACCTGATCGTTTAGTCCCCAATTTTTTATTTTCCCAAGGGTAACAGGATAAATTAGACCACAAAAGTTGTTGTCCAATTTGTCTTGAGTATGCTGATAACCCATATGTGGGGTGGAACCACTGTTTGGGCGCATGGGAGAGCTTGGAAGGGAAGGAGCGCCATTTTGTAATGCAGATTTTGATGGAATGTTCTGCTGGCGTCATGTTGTGTTTGCAGAGCCCTTGATGTGCCTAAACAGTAGAAACCCCCTGCAAGTGACACGATTTTGGAAACTAGACCCCCCAAGGAGCTTATCTAGATGTGTGGTGATAACTTTGAACCCCCAAGTGCTTCACAGAAATTTATAAACGCAGAGCCGTGAAAATAAAAAATAATTTTTTCCTCAAAAATGATTTTCTTAGCCAGCTATTTTTTTATTTTCCCAAGGGTAACAGGAGAAATTAGAACCCCAAAATTGGTGTGCAATTTGTCTTGAGTACGCTGATACCCCATATTTTGTGGTAAACCACTATTTGGGCGCACAGCAGGACTCGGAAGGGAGGGAGCACCATTTGACTTTTTGAACACCACGTCGTGTTTGGAGACCCCCTAATGTGCCTAAATAGTGGAAACCCCTCAATTCTAGCTCCAACACTAACCCCAACACACGCCTAACCCTAAATCCCAACACTAACCCTAATCCTAACCCTAATCCCAACCCTAATTCCAACCCTAATTGTAACCCTAACCCAAATTGTAACCCTAACCCTAATTGTAACCCTAACCCTAAGGCTAACCCTAATTCCAACCCTAACCCTAATTATAACTCTAACCCTAAGGCTAGGTTCATTTTGCGTTTTACCAGCCCATTCAACACATAGCGTTGACGGGCTGGTAACGGTATAGCATAACGCGATCGCGTTATGCTATACCCGATAGCGCAGAGGAATCTGCAGATGATTTATCTGCGCTAGCAGTGAAGGAGCCCAGATGCTGCAGGCCGAGTCCGAGGCTCCATCACTGAATGACGGCACGTCGCGAACGCATGCTGCTTTACGACATGCGTCGCGATGCGGCCTCAAATGGGGGTGAATGGCAGTGTTAACGGACTGCGTTACACAGCATTATACTGCGGTGTAACGCAGTCCGTCTAACGGACTGCCATAACACAGCATGAACCCAGCCTAAACCTAACCCTAATGCGAACCCTAACCCTAATTATAACCCTAACCCTAGCCCTAACCCTAACGGAAAAATGAAAATAAATACAATTTCTATATTTTATTATATGTCCCTAACTAATGGGGTGATAAAGGGGGGGTTTATGTGCTGTTTTTTTATTTTGATCACTGTGATAGTTTATCACAGTGATC
Source organism: Oophaga sylvatica (assembly GCA_033576555.1). Classification (NCBI taxonomy): domain Eukaryota; kingdom Metazoa; phylum Chordata; class Amphibia; order Anura; family Dendrobatidae; genus Oophaga; species Oophaga sylvatica. The sequence continues at coordinate 306,554,410 of JARQOD010000002.1, read as the reverse complement.
AAAATGTACTTTCATTCAGGCAGATTCGGCGGGCGCACTGCGCAAGCGCCCGCCATTTTTTTTACAGGATGAAGAGCAGGGGGGTCGGAGGACAGGGGGACATGGGGAACACCTGCAGGTACAGGGGGGGGATCGGGGGACCTGGGGACCCTAATTCTCACCCCTCTGATGTGCGATCACATCAGAGGGGAGAGAAATAATTTTTTTGTTGTTGTTGCGGTCGCCGTTATACTGTTATAACGGCGATCGCAACACCGGGGTCGGTAAATACCGACCCGGATCATGTTCTCTGGGGTCTCGGCTACCCCCGGCAGCCGAGACCCGGAGAAAGTTGCCCAACCCCCCGGCACATCGCGGCGGGCGCACTGAGCATGCGCCCACCATTTTCTCGCCATTAATGATGGCGTCGCCCACCGGAGGAGGTAGGAGGGCCCCTGAGGCCACAAGGGGTGGATCGGGGGCCACAAAGGGGGATCAGGGACCCTTTTTCTCTCTCCTCTGATGTCCGATCACATCAGAGAAGAGATAAATTAAATGGCACATCATTCTTTTTTTTTGTTGTTGCGATCGCCGTTATAGGGTTAATAACGGCGATTGCAACACCGGGGTCGGTAAAAACCAACCCGATTCATGTTCTCTGGGGTCTCGGCTACACCCGGCAGCCAAGACCCCAGAGAAAATCCGACTGCGGGGGCGCTATTCACTTTTTCCACAGCGCCATTAATTAAGTACCCTTAATGACCGCCGTTAAAAGGCGTATCGGCCGTCGTTAAGGGGTTAATCTATAGGGCAGCTCCCATCAGCCGATTTTTTTCTCGGCCGTTTTATATGTGCGAGTGAAATCTCAGAATGCTGCGATTTGCCCTGTATATCGGCCGAGACTCGCCAATGCAAGTCTATGGGTGCGTGAAAACATCGGATTACACACAGGCCATCAGTGTGACTTGCGAGAAATACGCATCGGTGTCCTTTAGAAAAGCCAGCAATTCATCCCCGTCTATACCGTAAAATCACGCTGACAGGTTTAATAAAGAATAGAAAGAATACATATACACACATAGAATGCATATATATATATATATATATATACATATATATATACATGTCATTGTGACACATATATATATATATTATACTTCATACACTTCTACATGGTATAATAGCCGCTAATTCAATTGCCGGCATCTGTAAAATCATTACAGAACCCGACATGAAATGACACATGGTTTACATACAGTAAACCATTTCATTTCATGCAGTTTGATATATGGTTTTCATTAACAATTACATGAGTGTATGTGTGAAAAATTTCATACATGTAGGGGTTAATTAAATGTGTAAATTCGTTGAAAAAAATGCGTGGGCTCCCGCGGTATTTTCTCCACCAGACAGGGAAAGCTGTTGTGAATGGGTTTGAGATGAGTTCTGAGCAGAGGCTCCCTCTGGTGGTTACAAGCGGTACTAGTGAGGATTGTGAGGACTGGGAATCAGGTGTTACTGATTGGTCTTATATAAGGGAGTCATTTTCCTATCAGGGTTGCCGGTGATCAATTGTTCTGGTCTGAATCCTTCTTTCCAGTTTCCCTTGTAGCCTGCTGTGTCGTGTCTGCACTTCTGTGGGGGCCTTCAGGGTCCCCTCCGGGGGCTTTTGCCCTCTCAGTTTAGTCCAGCCACTGTGTTTTGTACTTTTGCTTTTTCCAGTTTTTTTTCAGTGGCTGCTGTTTTGATTTTTTTTACCTGCACTCCTCAGCTACCGTAACATAACAGTATCACCGGCCACCCTGATAGGAAAATGACTCCCTTATATAAGACCAATCAGTAACACCTGATTCCCAGTCCTCACAATCCTCACTAGTACCGCTTGTAACCACCAGAGGGAGCCTCTGCTCAGAACTCATCTCAAACCCATTCACAACAGTATATCTTGCTAGGTTGCCTGTTGTGGAACCTAGGATCCCCATGCCAGATTTGTTTTTAGGGGATCGAGCTAAGTTTCAGAATTTCAAAAATAATTGTAAATTGTTTCTTGCCTTAAAATCTAAGTCCTCAGGAAACGCAGCGCAGCAGGTTCAAATTATCATCTCTCTCCTGCGCGGCGATCCTCAGGATTGGGCTTTTTCCCTGATACCTGGGGATCCTGTTTTGAGTGATGTTGATGCATTTTTTCAGGCTTTGGGGTTATTGTACGATGAGCCTAATGTCACTGATCAAGCTGAAAAAGCCTTGTTGGCATTAAATCAGGGGCTTGATGACGCTGAGTTATACTGTCAGAGATTCCGTAGGTGGGCAGTCCTGACCAAATGGAATGACGACGCTTTGGCGGCCCTTTTCCGGAAGGGTCTGTCGGATAATGTAAAGGATGTTATGGTGGGATTCCCTGTCCCCTCTGGTCTCAATGATTCTATGTCATTAGCGATTCAAATTGACAGACGTTTGCGTGAGCGGAGAAGTATGCGTGGAGTGGTGTTGCCTTGTGAGCCAGCTGCTGAGCCCATGCAGTGTGATGGAGTGGTGTCTGGGGCACAGCGTCATGAGTTTCGAAAGCGCAATGGGTTATGTTTCTACTGTGGTGATGCCTCTCATGCTATTTCAGTCTGCCCTAAGCGGGGAAGACATTTTGCACGCTCAGTTGTCTTGGGTAGTGTTCAGACTAAGTTTTTATTAACTGTCACTCTGATATGCTCTCTGTCCTCATTTTCTGCTCAGGCTTTCGTTGATTCTGGAGCAGCTATTAACCTGATGGATTATGATTTTGCTAAACGTTGTGGGTTTCCCTTGATACCCCTACAGAAGTCTATTCCTTTACTGGGGATCGATTCTACCCCTTTGGCTGAGAATAAACCCAGTTTTCTACTCAGGTGATAATGAGGGTTGAACCTGATCACCAGGAGTGCTGCAAATTTTTGGTTCTATATAATCTGCATGACATTATAGTGCTGGGTTTCCCTTGGTTACAGTCTCATAATCCTGTTTTGGATTGGAAATCTGTGTCTGTAACCAGTTGGGGCTGCCAATGTGTTAATACCAACACTCCTGTTTTTTCTGCCTCCCCCCAGGCTGAGGATGTTCCTGACTTTTTGTTTGATTTTTCTGATGTGTTTAGCGAAAGTAAATCTGCATCCTTACCTCCCCATAGGAGCTATGACTGCGCTATTGAATTAGTGCCAGGTAGTAAATTCCCTAAAGGTCGCCTTTTTAACTTGTCTGTACCTGAACATGACGCTATGTGGTCTTATATCAAGGAATCATTGGAGAAGGGTCATATCAGACCATCCTCTTCACCCTTAGGTGCCGGTTTTTTCTTTGTGGCCAAAAAAGATGGTTCATTAAGGCCGTGTATTGATTATCGTCTCTTGAACAATATTACTGTGAAATATCAATACCCGTTACCCTTGATTTCTGACCTGTTTTCCAGGGTGAAAAACGCTACTTGGTTTACCAAGCTTGACCTCAGGGGGGCGTATAACCTTATTCGCATTAAGCACGGGGATGAATGGAAGACGGCATTTAACACCCCTGAAGGGCATTTTGAGTACCTTGTGATGCCCTTTGGGCTCACTAATGCTCCTTCCGTCTTCCAGTCCTTCATGAATGACATTTTCAGGGATTTTGTGGACAAGTTTCTGATTGTTTATTTGGATGATATCTTGATTTTTTCTAATGACTGGGACTCTCATGTGAAACATGTTCGAACTGTATTTCAGATTTTGAGAGAGAATGCTCTGTATGTGAAGGGATCAAAGTGTCTTTTTGGCGTACAGAAGATCTCATTTCTGGGATTCATTTTGTCCCCATCTGTTATTGAAATGGACCCGGTCAAGGTTCAGGCCATCTGTGATTGGGTCCAACCTACTTCATTAAAGGCTCTTCAGAGATTTTTGGGTTTTGCCAATTTTTATCGTAAATTTATTGGTAATTTCTCGGTTATTGTTAAACCATTAACTGATTTGACCAGAAAGGGTTCTGATGTGGTGAATTGGCCTCCTGAGGCAGTCTCTGCGTTTCAGGAACTTAAGCAGAGATTCACTTCTGCTCCTGTTCTACGGCAGCCTGATGTTTCTCTGCCATTTCAGGTGGAGGTTGATGCCTCTGAAATTGGGGCAGGTGCCGTTTTGTCCCAAAAAGATCCAGAGACCTCTAAAAGTAACCCTTGTGCCTTTTTCTCTCGAAAATTTTCTCCTACTGAACGTAATTATGACGTGGGTAATCGGGAGTTATTGGCCATGAAGTGGGCTTTTGAAGAGTGGAGACATTGGCTGGAGGGAGCCAAACATCAGGTGGTGGTCCTTACGGACCATAAGAATCTGGTCTATCTGGAATCTGCCAAGCGACTCAATCCTAGACAGGCCAGGTGGGCCTTGTTTTTCACACGTTTTAATTTTGTGGTTTCCTTTCTTCCTGGCACTAAGAATGTTAAGGCGGATGCCCTCTCGAGGAGTTTCCTTGCGGACTCTCCTGAGCTATCTGATCCCTCTGTTATTTTGAAGGAGGGTGTAGTTCTTTCCACCATCTCGCCCAATTTGAGACTTTCTCCTCGGCATTTCATCCTCAGACCAATGGTCAAACTGAGAGAACAAACCAGACATTGGAGACTTATCTAAGATGCTTTGTGTCTGCTGATCAGGATGACTGGGTCTCTTTTTTGCCTTTGGCTGAGTTTGCTCTTAATAATAGGGCTAGCTCTGCCACTTTGATGTCTCCGTTTTTCTGTAATTCTGGGTTTCACCCTCGATTTTCTTCAGGACAGACGGAGGCTTCTGTCTGTCCAGGTGTTGACTCTGTTGTTGAGCATATGCAGCAGATTTGGGACCAGGTAGTGGAGAGGTTGTCCCTCTCTCAGGAGAAGGCCCAGCGGTTTGCTAACCGGCATAGGACTGATGGTCCTCGGTTTAAAGTGGGGGACTTGGTCTGGTTGTCCTCAAAGAATATTCCTATGAGAGTAGCATCTCCTAAATTTAAGCCTAGGTTCATTGGACCTTATAAGATCATGGAGATTATTAATCCTGTTTCTTTTCGTTTGCTTCTTCCAGGGACATTTAAGATCCATAACGTGTTCCACAAGTCCTTGTTGAAGAGGTTTGTTGAGCCAGTGGTTCCTGCTGCTGTGCCTCCTGACCCTGTTTTGGTTGAGGGCAATCTGGAGTATGTGGTTGAGAAAATATTGGATTCTCGTTTTTCTAGACCAAGACTCCAGTATTTGGTTAAATGGAGAGGTTATGGTCAGGAAGACAATTCTTGGGTGTTTGCTTCGGACATCCATGCTAGGAGACTTATCCGTGCGTATCATAGAACTCATCCTGACCGACCTGGTTGCTCAAATGAGGGTTCGGTGACCCCTCCTCAAGGGGGGGGTACTGTTGTGAATGGGTTTGAGATGAGTTCTGAGCAGAGGCTCCCTCTGGTGGTTACAAGCGGTACTAGTGAGGATTGTGAGGACTGGGAATCAGGTGTTACTGATTGGTCTTATATAAGGGAGTCATTTTCCTATCAGGGTTGCCGGTGATCAATTGTTCTGGTCTGAATCCTTCTTTCCAGTTTCCCTTGTAGCCTGCTGTGTCGTGTCTGCACTTCTGTGGGGGCCTTCAGGGTCCCCTCTGGGGGCTTTTGCCCTCTCAGTTTAGTCCAGCCACTGTGTTTTGTACTTTTGCTTTTTCCAGTTTTTTTTCAGTGGCTGCTGTTTTGATTTTTTTTACCTGCACTCCTCAGCTACCGTAACATAACAGAAAGCCAGTGAGTGGGGGCAGATAATAATAGCCTAGTGAGGGTGCATTTTTTTTGTGTGCCCCCGGCTACTAACATCTGCCCCCAGCCACCCCAGAAAAGGCACATCTATTATTAGATGCGCCTTTTCTGGCACTTAGCCCGTCTATTCCCATTTCCCTGTAGTGGTGGCTAATGGGTTAATAATGGGTTAATGCCACCTTGCTATTGGAAGGTGACATTAAGCCAGGTTAATAATGGAGAGTTGTCAATTAGACAACTCTCCATTAACAATCTATTGTATTAAATGGTTAAAAAACACATACACATTAATTAAAAATATTTTAATGAAATAAATACACAGTTTTTGACCATATTTTATTGTACTGGTAATCCTTCCGAATCCCTTGTTCTCCTGTAATAAATTTTTTTTTTACAGAAGCCGGCAATTGAATTAGAGGCTATTATACTATGTAGAAGTGTATGAACTATAAATATATGTATATATATATATATATGTCACAATATGTATTCTTTATTTTGTGAGTTAAAAAGTGTCATTTGGATCCATTATATGTTGGTTTTGCAAGCCGGCGAGAAAATCTCGCCGTACGGATGCCATACGGATGACACACGGATATTTTGATGCGAGGAAATCGCATCCTCACACTGCACATGGATGACATACGGATCACTGTTCAGGGGACTTTTCTGCGTATTACGGCCGTATAATAGGTACGATTTTTTATCGTTGTGTGTGATCCCAGCCTAAAAAATACAATATCACCTAGTCTGTACAGTCTGCGATTGGGGTGCAAAAGTCCTTGGAGATCCATGACTTGTTCATCTTGATGAAAGTTAGGTGGTCTACACTTTTAGTGGACAGCCGGCTGCGCTTATCAGTCAGGACACCACCAGCAGCGCTGAAGACACGTTCTGAGAGAATGCTGGCTGCCGGGCACGATAAAACCTCCAAGGCATGTGAGGCGAGCTCAGGCCACTCATCCATTTTGGAAGACCAAAATGTGAAAGGGTTCAAACCCTCCCTGATGGTATTGATATTCTGTTCTAGATACTCCTGCACCATCCTCTCCATTAGTTCAACACGTGTAGACTTGGACTCTGTTGTGCTGGTGCACGAGCTGGTCTAAAAAAAGTGTAAAAGGACTCAGAGAAATTGCTTCTTCCACGTACATCACTACTGCTGCTAATGTTTTGGCGTTGTCGAATTGATGTGCCGGAGGTTGGAAGTCTTGAGCTGCGATGCGAACTGTGTGCTTCATTGCTGTCTTGGGGAAAAGCTCTCTTAAGGTTGTGTAAAAGCGTGTTTCGATACTCCAGCATTCACGGGTTCCTTTCCAGGGCAGGAAGCATCTGGCATACTTTAATTTTATAACGTGGATCTAAAAGAGTAGCAACCCAGTAGTCAGCAGTATTCCTAATAATAGCTATACTGGGATCATGTTGCAGATAGTACAGCAAGAAGATACTCATATGTCGGGCTCTACCATGAGGTCTGAGCCCATGCTGTGCTGCTGGCTGGGTAACAATGAGGCTCATTTCCTCCGTCCCCTCCAGGCAACAACGAACAACAGAGAGGGGAGAATTATCCTCTTCATCCAACAGTTGCTCGCCCATCACTGCTTCCTCCTCCATTTGTTCCACAGATCTTGCACCTTCGATAACAGTTTGTCTGTTATCACCAGCCCCCTCGATCTCAGTAATCTACCCTCCCTTAGCACCCGCCTGTGTGATGACAGTCTTGAACTTCCAGACAATGTTATCCCTTCCGCAGGCTCCTCTGCTTCCTCCTCTTCTTCTGGGACCACCATCTCCTCCCACAGGCTATTCAAAGTCTGCTCCAGCATATAAATGACCGGAATACTGATGCTGATGATGGCATCGTCAGCACTACCTTCGTTGCCATTTCAAAACTGTGCAGAAGGGTGCAGAGGTCCTTAATCTGTGCCCACTCTGTAATCGTGATATGCGCCACGTCCATACTGCGTTGGCCCAGACTATACGACATGACATACTGCTTCAGGGCTCTTTGCTGCTGCCACAGTCACTGCAACATGTGCAGAGTGAAATTCCATTGTGTCGGCACATCGCATATCAACCTGTTAACTGGCATAGACAAAGACCTCTGTATCAATGCAAGTTGATGACTTGAGGGGTACGAATGGCGGAAATGAGCACACAGCTTACGTGCTTTCTGGAGCAGCTCACCCAGGTCAGGATAGTGGTTGAAAAAATGCTGTACCACCAGGTTGAGGAAGTGAGCCATGCAAGGCACATGTGTGACCATAGGGCCGCCACCAGGTTTGCATCCTTATCGGACACGGCCTTACCTGGATGCAGGTTCAGCGGAGACAGCCATTGATCAAACTCAGCCTGGAGAGCTGTCCACAACTCTTCAGCTGTATCACTGCGATCTCCAAGGCAATTTTTATACTGCCTGATTGCGGTGAGCCCTGGCTGCGCAGTACAGAGGTGGTGGGGATTCGCTTTGCACTGTTGAAACGCTTGTCTCATTAAGGCTGAGGTTGAAGGTGCAGGTGGAGGCAATAGAGGAGATAGAGGAGGCTAAAGCAGTGGAGGAAGTGTTAAATGTAGAGGCTTGTCCTGCAAGCCTTGGGGATTCCAAGACTTGTGGAGCAGCGTCTGCCCCCACAGCCACCAGAGTCACCTAGTGTCCAGTCAGCGAGATGAAACACCTTTGGCCATGTTTACTCGTCTAGGTGTCTGTGGTGAAATCCACCCTGGCAAACAGATTTAGTTAAAGAACGGGTGATGTTGTCTGCGACATGCTGGTGTAGCGCAGGCACAGCTTTCTTAGAAAAGTAATGGCGACTGGGCACTTGGTACTGGGGGACTGCGATGGCCATCAGCTTTTGGAAACTGTCTGTATCTACCAGGTGGAGAGGCAGCATTTCCATGGCCAACAAATTGGAGATTGTGGTGTTCAACCTCTTAGCTTTGTCATGCATAGGAGGAAACAATCTTTTACGTGACCACAACTGCGGAACCGTGGGCTGGCTGTAGTGCTGAGAGAGGGCGGAGTACGGTGAACTGGATGCTACAAACTATTTTAAACCCCTTTACGACCTCCACCTGGAGATCGCTTCCCTCCCTTTGATGTGGGCTCTGGCTCTGAGCCCATATCTTTCCCGGCACATGTCAGCTGTTTTGAACAGCTGACTTGTGCTCGCAATAGCCGTGGCTGGAATCGCGATCCACCCGTGGCTATTAACTAGTTAAATGCCGCTGTCAAACTCTGACAGTGACATTTAATCGGGCCAGAAACCCGCCCACTGTTGACCCGCGTCACGTGATCACCAGTTCGTTGGCATGACAACCAGAGGTCTGCTGGAGACCATTATGGTTGTCAGTGTCAGATTGCTCTGAGCGCCGCCCAATGGTCAGTGCTCATAGCAAGTGAGTAATTCTATTACATAGAGGCGATCTGATCATCGCCTCTATGTAGCAGAGGCGATCAGGTTGTGGCAGCTTCTAGTCTCCCATGGAGACTATTGAAGCATGCCAAAAGTAAAAAAAAAATGTTTTTAAAAATATTAAAAAGTAAAAAAAATAAAGGTTTAAATCATCTCCCTTTCGCCCCATTCAAAATAAAACAATAAAAAAACAAACATGCACAAATTTGGTATCGCTGCTTTCAGAATCGCCCGATTTATCAATAAAAAAAGGATTAACCTGATCGCTAAACAGCGTAGCGAGAAAAAAGTAAAAACGACAGAATTATGTTTTTTGGTTGCTGCAACATTGCATTAAAATGCAATAACGGGCATCAAAAGATCATATCTGCACCAAAATGATATCAATAAAAAAGTCAGCTCAGCACACAAAAAATAACAAACTTTGGATTTTTTTTTCACCACTTAAATAAAAAAGAACTTAGACATGTTTGGTGTCTATGAACTCATAATGACCTGGAGAATTATAATGGTAGCTCAGTTTTAGCATTTGGTGAACATGGTAAAAAAAAATCCAAAAAAAGTTGTGGAATTGCCCTTTTTTGCAATTTCACCGCACTTGGAATTTTTTTTCCATTTTTTAGTACAGGATATGGTAAAAACAATGGTGACGTTCAAAAGTACAATTGGTCCTGCAAAAAACAAGCCCTCACACGGCCATATTGATGGAAAAATAAAGAAGTTACGGCTCTAGGAATAAGGGGACCAAAAACAGAAACGCAAAAACGAAAAAGAGCAGGGTCTTGAAGGGTTTAAGGTCCTTTACTGTATGACACTAAAAACAGAAGAATTTTTGGTGGCCTATGGATCAGGCTCTGTAACACACTAGATGCTACAAACTATTTTAAAGTTAGGTCCCCTACTGTATGACACTAGGAACGGAGGAATTTTTTGGTGGCCTCTGGATCAGGCCTCTATAACACACTAGATGCTACAAACTATTTTAAAGTCAGGTCCCCTATTGTATGGCATTTAGCAACAGAAACATTTTTTTAGTTATGTGCGTGAGATCTTCAGATAGCTTAATTTCAACCCAACAAAATGACAAAGTGTGAAATGGCTGTCTGTCTAACTTTTTGCAAATGAAAAATTATAAAATTGTTTAATGTGTGTTAGGTCTGCAGACAGTTTCATATCACCACAGCACTAAATGACGAGGTGGGATACAGCAGGCTGTTTTACATTTAGGTACTGAAAAACATTATTTAGAATGCTATACTCATGCATAGAGCACAATAGCAGCAGTGTCTGTGGAACTCAGTAATGGCCAAAAAAAATGCTGGAAGGTAAATTTACCAGCCAAACTGGACACTAGCTAGTTACACTATCTGACTGATATAGAGTGAAGTATTCACAATCAATTATGGTTTTTGGGCGCCATGTCATCTGCTGGTGTAGGTCCACTGTGTTTTATCAAGACCAAAGTCAGCGCAGCCATCTACCAGGAAATTTTAGAGCACTTCATGCTTCCGTCTGCCGACAAGCTTTTTGGAGATGGAAATTTCATTCTCCAGCAGGACTTGGCACCTGTCCACACTGCCAAAAGTAACAATTCCTGGTTACAAACAACAGTATCACTGTGCTTGATTGGCCAGCAAACTCGCCTGACCTTGTCAGACCTTGTGGTATTGTCAAGAGGAAGATGAGAGACACGAGACTCAACAATACAGATGAGCTGAAGGCTGCTATCAAAGCAACCTGGGCTTCCATAACACCTCAGCAGTGCCACAGACTGATCACTTCCATGCTCCATGCCACACCGCATTGATGCAGTAATTGATGCAAAAGGAGCCCCGATCAAGTATTGAGTGCATTTAATGTATATACATTTCAGTAGGCCAACATTTTGGATTTTAAAATCATTTCGTCAAGTTGGTGTTATAAAGTATTCTAATTTACTGAGATAATGACATTGGGGTTTTCATTGGCTGTAAGCCATAATCATCAACATTAACAGAAATAAACAATTGAAATACATCCCTCTGTTTGTAATGACTCTAATATATGAGTTTCACTTTTTGTATTGAAGAATTGAAATTAACTTTTTGATGATATTCTAATTTTGTGAGATGCACCTGTATTAATAAAAAACGGATTCTAAACATTTATGACACACAGATCGTTTTTTTGCATACAAAAAAATCAGTGATATCTGAATGAAGCATTGTTGTAGAAATCATTGTAATATAGGAGCTGGTCTAACTACTGGAATGTCAGAATGCTGATCTGGTCTACAATCCAGTTTGTAACTAATCATCAGCAGAATATAACTAATGTACAAATAAAAAATGGTGTATATGTAAGGGGGTGGCAGGTCCCCTCATTTACGCCCTCTCCTCCTTCTGTGTGACTCCCTGTGTACTTAGTAAATAAATATGTTCTTCGTTCATTATTGCAATGTATGTGATGCACTCTATATACCGCCATACGGTGGATCTGCATGTTGTTGTATCATTATGCTGTATTGCATTGTGTATGTTTCCCTTTAATGCCTATGTATAGAGTAGGAAAAGAGTTAATGTTGTGGGCTGGGCTTGCAGCCACAAGGTGAAAGGAAGCTGTTGCTTCCACAGTTACTTGGCCAGGGCAGACGTTTGCTACTGAAGGGGCCCTGCCAGACCCCCCGGATGGGAGAGGTCTGTTGCTCCAGACTCCCAGGACCTAGAGTAGCCTGAAAGGACTCAAGAGAGGTCCCAAAGACAAATGACTAAGGACAAAGGATTAAATACCGCAACACGGGCCCCAAGGACTCTGGAAGGGCTCCCGCTTCTGTAGGGTTAATCCCGGCGCGTGGCCTACTGCAGATCTTCAGCCTCTGCAGCTGCTGTGGGTGCAGCTGTGGAAAGTGTCAGGGAGAGATCAGGAATCCAGTGTTGTACTCTTTTACTTCCATTCCACCCCTGTTCATTCCTTCTATTCCATCCGTGTTCATTAAAGTTATTCCCCATTGGACCTCTTGGACTCTAATTCACCTGGACTACCGTGGACCGAGAAGAAACAAGGTAAACTGTGCGAAAAGCTGTGTTGGTCCAGTCTATTTATGTACAAGGAGCCAGGGGTGCTCTCTGACTGTTTGCTCAGTGGACTTTGCTTGTGAACTGTCCCTTTAAGTAACTCGGCTAAAACTATCCCCCATGTCCCCTTGTTACATATACTAGAAATCATATGTGCTCTAAAGGCAAGATCTCACCTTAGCAGAATTATAGCTGGTCTACTTGACTTGTTTGCTGCCCGTGTGCTACAAAATGGGCTTTATAGCCAAAAGACTATGCAATAGATGAAAATGATTATACATACCATGGCATGACCGAGTTTTGTACTATTTACATCTTCATCCACAGACCGGAAATCTAAGGCCTGGGTCTCACAAAGCGATACACCAGTGATCCCGACAACGATATGCACTTGTCAGGATCGCTGGTGTATCGCTACATGATCGCTGCTGAGCTGCCAAACAGGCAGCTCAGGGCAGCGATCAGCACAGCGACACTGCGGGTAACATCGCTTAGTTACCCGCAGTGTACCTTGGATACCAGCGCCCTGATGCAGGGAGCTGGTAACCAAGGTACACATCGGGTTTCCAGGCGCTGCGCAGCACCTGGAAACCCGCTGTGTACCTTGGTTACCAGCTCCCTGCATCAGGGTGCTGGTATCCAAGGTACACAGCGGGTTTCCAGGCACAGCCCCGCGCCTGGAAACCCGCTGTGTACCTTGGTTACCAGCGGATCGCTGGTCTCCCGCCTGTCACACGCAGCGATGCGTGCCTGCCAGCGGGAGACCAGCGATCAAAAAAATGTCCAGGACATTCAGCGACGATCAGCGATAACCAGCAGGGGGGCTGATCGTCGCTGAATGTCACACACAGCGATATCGCTGGGGAGATCGCTGCTGCGTCACAAAACTAGTGACTCAGCAGCGATCTCACTAGCGAGATCGCTGTGTGAGACGGGGGCTTTACTGTTAAGTACTATCTAAACTCAAGCACATTTTTCCAGATAAGACTTATCACCCATCAAAGAAAGAAACACCTTTTAATATATATGCATTGTGGTAGTTCAACTCACTTGCTGGTACACGAAGGTAGAAAACAGGAACACTGTCTCTTTAAAACTTCGGTTGGTTTATTATGTGGCAGCATAAACCAACAAGAAGGAAAAATAAACGCAGCCCTTCAGGCAAAAACAGGAAAACAACAAAGAAAACAAAATGCTAAACAGAATCCATACGTTTGAGGGTAGCTGCCCACTCTGCAGCAACACAGGTTCAGTCTCCTCTCCTCAAGACACAAAAACCTGTCCTGCTGAACAAGGACTTCCTCTGGGCTCAGCTATTTAAGCCCCAGACAATGTGACTCTTCCCCCATGTGACTGAACACATTACTGTGACATCACACAGGTCCTGTCAGCACACCTCGGTGCCGGCTCTGCAGGTGGAGATAAGGTGGACACCCTCCCACCCACTTTATGAATGTTCACATAAAAACCAGCCCATTATGCAACTTAACTGAATCCTCACAACACTTAATGTGCTGCAGGAAAAATACTCTGGGTTTCACATCACTGATGCCATTAAGCGTAGGGACATATATCTCCCCTCCAGTACTTTACCAGTCACTTTGTTACAGTATATTATTCTTTTTACATGTATGTCACACTTAAATATTTCAGATCACAAAGCAAATTTAAATATTAGACAGAGATAACACAAACAAACACAAAATACAGTTTTTAAATGAAGGTCTTTATTATTGAGGGATACAGAAATACAAATTTACAGGGCCCTGTGTGAAAATGTGGTTGCGCCCTAAGGCCGGCGTCACACTGGCGACAAAATCGGACGATTGCAATGCGATGAAAAATTGCATTGCAGTCGGCCCTATGTTAATCTATGGAGCATCTCCCAGTAGCCGTTTTTTTGTGGTCCGTTTTCAACGTCCGTGTACAATCGCAGCATGCTGCGATTGTCACCGATTGTCGGTCGACAATCGCCAATGCAAGTCTATGGCAGCGATGAAAAGTGGGATTACAAACGGAGCACACTGTGTGACTTGCGATAAAAAATCGGACCACTATCTTCAGGTGTCAGGAAATTGCATCTGGAGAAATGACAGGAAGGGCTGACATGCTAATTAGGCTAGGAAAAATCAAACGAAAACAGGAAACCGCCTCCACGGAGTCCACAAACATGGCCACACACATCAACGTTGAAATGTTAATTGTTCTGGTCCAGGAGAGGCCAGAACTTTGGGACCAGCGCGATGCAAACTATTCCAACCGGGCATTGAAGGACGCCTCTTGGAGGAGAATCTGTACGCAGATGTTCCCTGATTTTGGCGACAGGGCTAGGGAGGAGCAAGAACGCATTAGTAAGTACCGACTTGAAAATGCTTAAAATAATGCTGGACTATTCAGTATGTACCAACAACAATGTGTTATAATGTTCCTGTACCCTTATATGTGACCCCGAAATGTATTGAATACATCAGTTGAACCCCCAATGCTATGTTCCAAATCCAAACACATGTAATATTGAGCTCCTGTAATTGTCCAAACAGCCGCCTTAGAAAAAAAAATTTTAATGCAAGTTTAAAAAGTGCTAACTGTTTGAAATTTAAAAAAAAATGAGGTAACGTTTCTACCCTGCATTGGTTGTTTGTGAAACTTTAATTAACAGAACTCAATAGTAACATAGGAGACCACTGTGGGATATGTTCTAACTTTAAAAAGGTCCATCCCATATATAGGGAAATCACACAGGGCAGGGATCAATTGAAGCTCCTGCTCTGATGAATGTTCATGTGCCGTCTGTGTATTTGGTATATTTATGTTCTACTACAATGGTGTGAAAAAAAATATTACAAATGTGGCCTGACACAATAAATGCGTCGGTGAATTACTTAATATGTGTCCCTTTTGTTTATTTGATTGCTGTGTGTCCACAAAATGCACATTATTGTGACACATATGTCATACAGATTTCTACTTATGAAGCCTTCTAATATTTCATTTCAAATTTAATGAGATATACTTTGTATTGCTGTTTGACACCCCTATAACAAATTTTTGATAACAAATTTTTTTTTATTGCAAATATTTTAGCATTTTGCACAATTATAAAGGCACATAATGTTAAAATTATATTTGATGTGTTAATTTTTCAGTGGCAGATGTTACAAGACGATGGCGCAGCTGTAGAGACTCTTATCGAAGAGAGAGACAGCTGAGGGGCCGCAGTGGGGCAGCAGGAACCGCCAAACGAAAATACGTCTACTATGACCGTCTCAATTTTCTTGCTCCAGCTCTGGATTTGAGACCGTAAGTTTATGTCTGTACAAAATGTATATGTGTATTATTAATAAATTTTAAAAATTGTTATTCTTCTATAGCACCGAATCAAACCTGACTGCCAGAGAGGCAGCTTCCGACTCGGAGCAAATTATTGATCCTGTGGGTGATGTTGAGGAGGCTGGTCCATCGTCAGCAGCAACAGCATCATCACCACCACCACCAACACCATCAGTGGAGACGGAGAGATTGCCTTCTCAATCGCAAGACCCTCCCCTGAGCAGCAGCCCTGGTAGGCCCCTGGATGTGGGTTCACCTACAGCTGCAGTTGCACGCAGACCCAGGTGTAGAAGAGAGGGAGTTGGTTCTGTCACAAGGAGGCAGGTGGACAGAGGAGTGCTGGACTATTTGTCCAGTGTTGCTCATGATGATGGTGAGGAGGCCTATTGCCGCAGTCTTGCCCCTTACCTCCGGGCAATTCCTAGCCAGCACAGACTGCTGATCAGAAATGCTCTGCATATTGTGTTGCATGCTGGGACACCACCAAATGATCCAACAAACCTGGTAAATTACCTACATACATGGGTGGCTGGTCCAGACAATGTATGTAGAGTGGTGTCTCAACATACACCACAATCTGCAGCAGCCACTGATCCACCTCCTCATCATCATCCTCCTCCTCCACCTCCTCCTTGTGTCCAACAGAACCCAACTCCTCCTCTTCAGCCTACTGCGGCTTCTTTTTATGGAGATAACCAGTACCAACACATGCCACATAGTGGCCACTCACAATATGCCCACTCGACCATACCCAATGTTCAAGGCTGGCCACAACATGGGTATGGTCGACATGGACATTTTGGGGGCTATAATGTAAGTGGGCAGTCATGTTATGACTACCCACAACAGTTCCCAAATTTCCCATACCCAAACCCACCTCAACAGCAAGCAGCAAGCATACAGCCAAGTTCCCAGTCAGCCACCACTCATGCTGACACAGTGGCTGGAGAGCAGTCTACACAGCCCTCCCAAGCTGCACTTCCACATTCACCACCACACACATACCAGCACTTATAGTTGTGTTTTGTATTTGTTTTGCTTTTGTTATCTGAATTTGGAAAATGTTCTTTGTTTTTGTTAATGTAATTTTATTTTTGATAAAAAAACCTACAAATAAGGACAGATTAGTCCTTTGAGATAAGTTCAAAAGCCACTAATCCCTAAACCCAAGATTAAAATTTTTTTACGTGGCATTAATTGTATGTATTTATTTCAAAAGGTAATGCCCTGCTTAACTTACACACAGCATTACCAACACAACATAACAACATATAAAATAAATATTTACAAATTAGCTTTATGACAGAGCAACATAGCCACACTACATGTCTAATAATGCCTCCTCTTGCCAGGCAGTAGCACCCTCAGGGGAAACAAAATATTCAGTGAACACATCACGTACTCTTATGCCTGAAGGTGGACGACGGGGATGGATGGGTGGTGACATAGGCAAAGACACATTCACAGATGATAATTGATCCACATGTTGAGAGGAGCATTCATGTATTCTACCAAAATTATGTAGGACCACACATGCTTGGAGGACCACATTAACATTGGCTTCACTAAGTTGAATTGCAGATTGAAGTACACGCCATTTAGCACAAAGAATTCCAAATGTACACTCCACCAGACGCCGAGCACGTGACAGCCGACAATTAAATATTCTCCTCCGATGGGTGAGATAGCGACGGGGATATGGCCTCATTACATTCCTGGTTAATTGAAAGGCCTCATCTGCAACAATAACATAAGGCACATGCTCTGGAATGGAGTCAGTAAGTTGACTTGCTGGAGGTAGGTCCAGTTGGTTATTGCGTAACCGCCTACCCATTATAGAAGTATTGAAGACTCTTGAGTCTCCAGTCCTTCCATAGGCCCCAATGTCTACAATTATAAACATGTAGTTTGTGTCGACCAAGGCCAACAAAACAACAGAAAAATATTGTTTATAATTGAAGAATTGTGAGCCTGAGTTAGGAGGTTTGCGAACACGTATGTGCTTGCCGTCCAGGGCTCCTATACAGTGTGGAAACTGACAATTTTGCTCAAAACCCTCTGCTATCCTCAACCAGTCACTCATTTTTGGTTCAGGCATGACTTCTTCATGTAGTCTGTTCCAAATTTCCACACAAGTTGACCGAACAATGCCAGAAATTGTTGATCTGCCTATTAGGAACTCTAAGTGCAGAGCAGCGTAGGACATGCCAGTAGAAAGGAACCTGTAACAAACATAGAACATCGACAAATCAGTTTACTAATTTATCATTAAAAAGAAACAACACTTAATAATGCATGAGTTTGTTATAGCACACATGCTGTAAATGAGATTAAAATACATGGCTTCTGTACAATACACCATAGGCAATAATTGAGATACCTAAGGTTGAGAAATACAATACACACATTCCAAGATTACAAGAAGTGTGCTCCTACACTTGCAAAGTGAGTATGTGGATAAAAAAAGTCATCAACATATCGTTAATACACATACCTTATTGTTAGAAGAAGACGTTCCTCCGCAGAAATGGATTTTCTCATCCTGGTGTCCTGAAATGTGATCCCAGGGCGCACAATGTCAAGCAGCTTATCAAACGTAGCTATGCTCATTCGACAATATAGGAAAAACTTATCTCCATTACTACGCAGTGACAAATATAGACGATGAAAATGTCCTTTAGTTAGCCTTCTTGTCAAAAGAGGATGTACCCACATCCTTCTGCGTCTTCTGTGATCTGATATTACAGGATATGGCTCCCCAAAACGTCTGGATATAACCCAATGGAACAGCACACGCTCAGTTGTCGAAAATCTCAGTGTGTCGCTCATGTTTGGATAATGCAGGTAGCAAGCACAAAGCAGAATGACCAAAATGAGACCAGTGCAAAGGTGGGAGGCTCACACCTGGATCAGATCACTTAAATATAGCTCTGCCTGATTATTTAAATTATTATCAGGCCTGAAATCCGTTACTTGTCAGTTTTGGTTTGCTGCGACTAAAAAACGGTGGTGGGATGAAAATCGGATGTTACAAGGTACACACACATGCGATTAAATCGCATCTTTGAAGGAAAATCGGATGCCAGAAGGATGTGTGATGTTTGCATTTTGATCCAATTGTCGACCGTCTAAAACGGACCGATTTTTTGTGGTTGTGTGTGACACCGGCCTTAAACCTAATAACTGGTTGGACCACCCTTATCAGCAACAACTGCAATAAAACATTTGCAATAACTGCCAATGAGACTTTTACAATGCTCTGGAGAAATTTTGGCCCACTCATCTTTACGGAATTGTTGTAATTCAGACACATTGGAGGGTTTCTGAGCATGAACCACCATTTTAATGTCATGCCACAGCATCTCAATCAGATTAATGTCAAGACTAGGCCACTCCAAAGTCTTAATTTTGTTTTTCTTAAGCCATTCAGAGGTGGACTTGCTGGTGTGTTTTGGATCATTGTCCTGCTGCATAACCCAAGTGCACTTCACCTTGAGGTCACGAACAGATGTCCAGACTTTCTCCTTCAGGATTTTTTGGTAGACAGCAGAATGCATGGTTCCATTTAAAACAGCAAGTCTCCCAGATCCTGAAGCAGTAAAATAGCCTCAGACCATCACACTAGCCAAAGAAATTATGGAACAAATGCGAAACAAAGCTATTGAGATATCAGTCTGGAAAAGGTTATAAAGCCAATTCTAAAGATTTGGGACTATAGCAAACTACAGTGAGAGCCATTATTCACAAATGGCGATAACAGGGAACAGTGGTGAACCTTCCCAAGAGTGGCCGGCCAACCAAAATTACCCCAAGAGAACAGCGACAACTCATCCAAGAGGTCACAAAAGACCCCCACAACAACATCCAAGGAACTGCAGGCCTCCTTGCCTCATTTAAGGTCAGTGTTCATTATTTCACCATAAAAAGGAGACTGAGAAAAAAAGGCCTGCATATCAGAGTTCAACGACGAAAACCACTGCTGAGCGATAAGAACATAAAGGCTCATCTCAGTATTGCCAGAAAATATCTTGATGATCCCCAAGACCTTTGGGAGAATTATCTGTGGACTGAAGAGACAAAAGTTGAACGTTTTGGAAGATGAATGTCCCATTACATCTGGTGTAGAAGTAACACAGCATTTCAGAAAAGGAACATCATACCAACAGTAAAATATGGTGATGGTAGTGTGATGGTCTGGGGGTGTTTTGCTACTTCAGAACCTGGAAGACTTGCTGTAGTAAAGGGAACCATGAATTCTGCTTTCTATGAAAAAATCCTGATGGAGCATGTCCGACTACCTGTTTGTGACCTCAAGCTGAAGCGCACTTGGGTTAAGCAGCTGGATCATCCAAAGCACACAAGCAAGTCCACCTCTGAATGGCTTAAGAAAAACTAAATTAAGACCTTGGAGTGCCCTTTTCAAAGTCCTGACCTTAATCCAATGGAGATGCTGTGGCATGACACAGGGCCCTGTAGGTTTGGATTTCTTTTTCCCTTAAATAATAATTTCATTTAAAAAAAACTACATTTTGTGTTTACTTGTGTTATCTTTGTCTAATATTTAAATATTTAAGTGTGACAAACATGCAAAAGAATAGGAAATCAGGAGAGGGGCAAAAAAGTCATGGAGAGATGATCGAATGAAAACAAGTCAGTTTTTCATCTAGAAAAAACAGACGATTTTCTTCCATATTGTCATCTCCATCTGTGTGACATGTGGCATCAATGTTTAAATATCAGCAACTAAAAAAAAATTACAAGACCAAATACAGTTTCCTATGTTAATAATTGCATTGTACCCCCCAAAAATCGAGTGAAATAAGGATAATCCATGTGGAATTATGTTTTTTTTGGGCACTAATAAACTAAAATAGAGGGGCTTTATTTGAAAAAATTGAAGAAACTTGGTCCATGGGAAAAAAAAGTCTCATTTGAAAAGCTATACTGAATAATCATTGTGTCTGTGCTACACGTACGTAAAATATGTGCTCACCCAAATCTGAAATTCATCCATTATCATGTCCAGGTGAACTGCCTTCATTGTCTCTTCGAAAATATCTTTTAAATGTTCATTCCGGAACTCTGAGTGTGTTTGTAGTTTCTATTTTATTAGGTAAAGTATTTACTAAAAAAGATAAAGCTAGCATCATAAAATGATCTATTGCTTAAATCATGCTTTTGTGCTAGATAAATTTAAAAATATATAGATATTTCATTACAAATGATAGGGTTGGAATCTCACCATTGTGGCTATGTACATGAGTTGTTTCCTGAAGCAACCGAAAAAAATTGTGTCTAAAAAGTCCCAGTAGCAAGTGTAACAGTTGCAAGATTTTTATTTGATCCTTTGTTAAAAAGATGGTGATATGGACAAAAGGACATGCCACAACTTTCTTGACAAAATACATTTAACAAGAAAAGCTGATTTAAACAATAAGTATTGTTTTGTGACACATTCCTTTCAAGCCTGTTTTCTCAATGTATCAACACCGATAGGTCATTTTCAGATGCTAGCTTCACTTTTACTTTAGCTCTTTGTACTTGTAGTTTTACAATCTTGTATGACATACTAAAGACAGCAGATATGTAGTTTTTTAGGACCCCTATGTACGAAGTACTATAAATGGGTAGACAAATCTAGATTGAATACTACATTACACAATTAATAGTTTATTAAAAAATAAATGTAATTTCTATGATTCCATTGTGGTTACATGGCTCTATATCCTTATCCAATACATGTAATTTCATAGTCAATGAGTGTAATATTTTGCATCACTGCTTCATTGATTAGTCACAACATTCTAGTGAAATATTGAACAGTGGCTACTAGAGTTGAGCGATACTTTCCGATATCCTAAAGTATCGGAATCGTAATGGTATCGCCGATATCACTAAAATATCGGCGATACCCGATACCGATACCGGAAGTCCCATGTAAGTCTATGGGAACAAAATATCGAAATTAAAAAAAAACCATTCTTGTCTTGTTGGTTAATTGTACATGAAGGAAAACAACAAAGAGTAATGTAGAATGTATTGGGGGAGGTTGAGGAGACATTAAAGGCATAGATGTTTGACCCAATCCAATGGAATAGCATTATTTATTTTTTTTTAGGAAATACGTTCGGATTGACGAACAAATTGACAATGTTCTTAACCTTTTTTCTATTTTGTCAAATATGTCTGTTTCACAACTTCCATGGTCTTCACCTTTTTAACTTTTCACACACTTTCTCCTTCATAATTTTCAGCAGCATCATCTTTCTCATCAAATTATTCTTCATCTTCACCTTCTTAATCTTCTAAAACTTCTTGCTATTCATCTTTTTGTTAACATTACTTATATTGTTCTTATTAAACAGTTATTATTCTTCATATTCTACTTCTTCATCTTCTTCCTATTCATCCTTTTCATCATATTCTTATTTGTGACAGACATTCCTGTACTTGTAATCTGTAAAACTCTGAATTTTCATCCTTCCGTTCTTGCTGTCACAAAAGATTTTAATTACAACAGTATTTGTCCGCGTTCAGTTTAGCCTGCAGCAGCATCAGGCATTTTCCAGGGGCACCACGAGGAGGAACGGACTCACCCCCATACACTGCTTAGTCTTCTTCTGCTTAGAATTTAGAGCATATATTTTGCTCTTCATTTTGGTCTTATACTTAATGTTCTTCTGCTTTTTGATCTTCTGCTTATTGTTCTTCTGTCTCTTGTTCTGTATCTTGTAGTTTGTCTTAACCTTCTTTGTCCTGTTGGTGATGGTACAAAAGCCAATGGAAGTAACGAGGACCAGCTGACTGTGCTGGAACCCGGAGGGTCAGCAGAAGGAAAAGAGCCAATGGCACAACCGAGGACCAGCTGACGTTACTGGGACACGGTTACTAAGCAGGAGGTACCTGTGCTCCAAAGCACTACCAAGGACCAGCAGACGTTGCTGGAACTCGGATACCGACATGGAGGCACCTAGGCCAAAGGCACTGCGGAGAACCAGCTGACGGTACTGGAACCCGGATGAGTAGCAGAAGGTACAAGAGCCAATGAAAGTAACGAGGACCAGCTGACTGTGCTGGAACCCGGAGGGTCAGCAGAAGGAAAAGAGCCAATGGCACAACCGAGGACCAGCTGACGTTACTGGGACACGGTTACTAAGCAGGAGGTACCTGTGCTCCAAAGCACTACCAAGGACCAGCAGACGTTGCTGGAACTCGGATACCGACATGGAGGCGCCTACGCCAAAGGCACTGCGGAGAACCAGCTGACGGTACTGGAACCCGGATGGGTAGCAGAAGGTACCCATGGAAATTAAAGTTGAGGCAGCAGGACTGTTTGCTGTTCACACAGCAGGGGAACAGCTGACATTACTGAACCCCAGTAACACAGGAGCAAGTGTTAACTGTGCTAACAGCACTTCCGAGAAACAACTGGCGGTGTTGTAACCCAGGGATGAGAAGAGAACAGGGTGGAGGCAGCAGGACTATTTGCCATTCACACAGCAGGGGAACAGCTGACATTACTGAACCCAGTAACACAGGAGCAAGTGTAGACTGTGCTAACAGCACTTCCGAGAAACAACTGGCGGTGTTGTAACCCAGGGATGAGAACAGAACATGGTGGAGGCAGCAGGACTTTTTGCCGTTCACACAGCAGGGGAACAGCTGACATTACTGAACCCAGTAACACAGGAGCAAGTGTAGACTGTGCTAACAGCACTTCGAGAAACAACTGGCGGTGTTGTAACCCAGGGATGAGAACAGAACATGGTGGAGGCAGCAGGACTTTTTGCCGTTCACACAGCAGGGGAACAGCTGACATTACTGAACCCCAGTAACACAGGAGCAAGTGTAGACTGTGCTAACAGCACTTCCGAGAAACAACTGGCGGTGTTGTAACCCAGGGATGAGAACAGAACATGGTGGAGGCAGCAGGACTTTTTGCCGTTCACACAGCAGGGGAACAGCTGACATTACTGAACCCCAGTAACACGGGAGCAAGTGTTAACTGTGCTAACAGCACTTCCGAGAAACAACTGGCGGTGTTGTAACCCAGGGATGAGAAGAGAACAGGGTGGAGGCAGCAGGACTATTTGCCATTCACACAGCAGGGGAACAGCTGACATTACTGAACCCCAGTAACACAGGAGCAAGTGTAGACTGTGCTAACAGCACTTCCGAGAAACAACTGGCGGTGTTGTAACCCAGGGATGAGAAGAGAACAGGGTGGAGGCAGCAGGACTATTTGCCATTCACACAGCAGGGGAACAGCTGACATTACTGAACCCCAGTAACACAGGAGCAAGTGTTAACTGTGCTAACAGCACTTCCGAGAAACAACTGGCGGTGTTGTAACCCAGGGATGAGAAGAGAACAGGGTGGAGGCAGCAGGACTATTTGCCGTTCACACAGCAGGGGAACAGCTGACATTACTGAACCCCAGTAACACAGGAGCAAGTGTAGACTGTGCTAACAGCACTTCCGAGAAACAACTGGCGGTGTTGTAACCCAGGGATGAGAACAGAACATGGTGGAGGCAGCAGGACTTTTTGCCGTTCACACAGCAGGGGAACAGCTGACATTACTGAACCCCAGTAACACGGGAGCAAGTGTTAACTGTGCTAACAGCACTTCCGAGAAACAACTGGCGGTGTTGTAACCCAGGGATGAGAAGAGAACAGGGTGGAGGCAGCAGGACTATTTGCCATTCACACAGCAGGGGAACAGCTGACATTACTGAACCCAGTAACACAGGAGCAAGTGTAGACTGTGCTAACAGCACTTCCGAGAAACAACTGGCGGTGTTGTAACCCAGGGATGAGAAGAGAACAGGGTGGAGGCAGCAGGACTATTTGCCATTCACACAGCAGGGGAACAGCTGACATTACTGAACCCCAGTAACACAGGAGCAAGTGTTAACTGTGCTAACAGCACTTCCGAGAAACAACTGGCGGTGTTGTAACCCAGGGATGAGAAGAGAACAGGGTGGAGGCAGCAGGACTATTTGCCGTTCACACAGCAGGGGAACAGCTGACATTACTGAACCCCAGTAACACAGGAGCAAGTGTAGACTGTGCTAACAGCACTTCCGAGAAACAACTGGCGGTGTTGTAACCCAGGGATGAGAACAGAACATGGTGGAGGCAGCAGGACTTTTTGCCGTTCACACAGCAGGGGAACAGCTGACATTACTGAACCCAGTAACACAGGAGCAAGTGTAGACTGTGCTAACAGCACTTCCGAGAAACAACTGGCGGTGTTGTAACCCAGGGATGAGAACAGAACATGGTGGAGGCAGCAGGACTTTTTGCCGTTCACACAGCAGGGGAACAGCTGACATTACTGAACCCCAGTAACACAGGAGCAAGTGTAGACTGTGCTAACAGCACTTCCGAGAAACAACTGGCGGTGTTGTAACCAGGGATGAGAACAGAACATGGTGGAGGCAGCAGGACTTTTTGCCGTTCACACAGCAGGGGAACAGCTGACATTACTGAACCCCAGTAACACGGGAGCAAGTGTTAACTGTGCTAACAGCACTTCCGAGAAACAACTGGCGGTGTTGTAACCCAGGGATGAGAAGAGAACAGGGTGGAGGCAGCAGGACTATTTGCCATTCACACAGCAGGGGAACAGCTGACATTACTGAACCCCAGTAACACAGGAGCAAGTGTAGACTGTGCTAACAGCACTTCCGAGAAACAACTGGCGGTGTTGTAACCCAGGGATGAGAACAGAACATGGTGGAGGCAGCAGGACTTTTTGCCGTTCACACAGCAGGGGAACAGCTGACATTACTGAACCCCAGTAACACAGGAGCAAGTGTAGACTGTGCTAACAGCACTTCCGAGAAACAACTGGCGGTGTTGTAACCCAGGGATGAGAACAGAACATGGTGGAGGCAGCAGGACTTTTTGCGTTCACACAGCAGGGGAACAGCTGACATTACTGAACCCCAGTAACACAGGAGCAAGTGTAGACTGTGCTAACAGCACTTCCGAGAAACAACTGGCGGTGTTGTAACCCAGGGATGAGAACAGAACATGGTGGAGGCAGCAGGACTTTTTGCCGTTCACACAGCAGGGGAACAGCTGACATTACTGAACCCAGTAACACGGGAGCAAGTGTTAACTGTGCTAACAGCACTTCCGAGAAACAACTGGCGGTGTTGTAACCCAGGGATGAGAAGAGAACAGGGTGGAGGCAGCAGGACTATTTGCCATTCACACAGCAGGGGAACAGCTGACATTACTGAACCCCAGTAACACAGGAGCAAGTGTAGACTGTGCTAACAGCACTTCCGAGAAACAACTGGCGGTGTTGTAACCCAGGGATGAGAAGAGAACAGGGTGGAGGCAGCAGGACTATTTGCCGTTCACACAGCAGGGGAACAGCTGACATTACTGAACCCCAGTAACACAGGAGCAAGTGTAGACTGTGCTAACAGCACTTCCGAGAAAACAACTGGCGGTGTTGTAACCCAGGGATGAGAACAGAACATGGTGGAGGCAGCAGGACTTTTTGCTGTTCACAAGCAGGGGAACAGCTGACATTACTGAACCCCAGTAACACGGGAGCAAGTGTTAACTGTGCTAACAGCACTTCCGAGAAACAACTGGCGGTGTTGTAACCCAGGGATGAGAAGAGAACAGGGTGGAGGCAGCAGGACTATTTGCCATTCACACAGCAGGGGAACAGCTGACATTACTGAACCCCAGTAACACAGGAGCAAGTGTAGACTGTGCTAACAGCACTTCCGAGAAACAACTGGCGGTGTTGTAACCCAGGGATGAGAACAGAACATGGTGGAGGCAGCAGGACTTTTTGCCGTTCACACAGCAGGGGAACAGCTGACATTACTGAACCCCAGTAACACAGGAGCAAGTGTAGACTGTGCTAACAGCACTTCCGAGAAACAACTGGCGGTGTTGTAACCCAGGGATGAGAACAGAACATGGTGGAGGCAGCAGGACTTTTTGCCGTTCACACAGCAGGGGAACAGCTGACATTACTGAACCCCAGTAACACGGGAGCAAGTGTTAACTGTGCTAACAGCACTTCCGAGAAACAACTGGCGGTGTTGTAACCCAGGGATGAGAAGAGAACAGGGTGGAGGCAGCAGGACTTTTTGCCGTTCACACAGCAGGGGAACAGCTGACATTACTGAACCCCAGTAACACAGGAGCAAGTGTAGACTGTGCTAACAGCACTTCCGAGAAACAACTGGCGGTGTTGTAACCCAGGGATGAGAAGAACAGGGTGGAGGCAGCAGGACTATTTGCCGTTCACACAGCAGGGGAACAGCTGACATTACTGAACCCCAGTAACACGGGAGCAAGTGTTAACTGTGCTAACAGCACTTCCAAGCAACAACTGGCGGTGTTGGAGCCCAGGGTCAAGGAGGGTGTAGGCATAAAATATTGAGTTATTGCCTTGTTACGTGGCCATTGCAAATGTATGTACTTCAAACAAGAATAAATGAAGTTTTACTACAACAATAAAATGATAAATTTCAATTACAAGAATAGAAAAATATTTATACTTGACAGTCCTCTGTGGTTGATAACGTTTAATGGCTAACTGAAAATATGGTAACAAATTCAAAGCTTTCGAGACTACTCAGGTGTCTTCATCAGGCTAAGAGTAAAGCCAAAAATGAAGAATCACATATTTCTACACACAACAGGACACAGGAATAGCTAAGACAAGTGAGGGAGGGACAAGTGAGGGGAGACCGGCAACAAAAAGGAGAACAAGGATGAATTATCAGCGCCACACAATCACAGATAAATTAATGAATTTAGCTGTGGCAAAAGACTTTTGTATGCCCGCCCGGTCATAGCATCATGGATATGGAATTACTGTTATTAAAATATAACTTCAAATATGAGAAACGTACAAAGGTTTCAGAATATAAGCTCATCATGACCTTTGACACTGTTAGTGATGGAATGAATAGATCACATGGATTTATGTCATTCTATATCAATTAAGGAATCTGCGTCTATGCCCTTCCAGGGTCATGAAAACCCCAAAAAATACGCCAATGAGAGGGCAATCAAACTTTCTATCCTTATCTAGGAACTGTTTGAATATTTATGTTCATCCCTGTGAGATAATTACAGTTCTGATACACGTCACTTACTTGTCTTACCTATTGCAATATTCCTGTGTCCTGTTGTGTATAGAAATATGTGATGCTTAACTTTTTTTAGTTAGTCTTTCCCTGATGAAGAGACGTGAGTAGCCTTGAAAGCTTGCAATTTGTTTCCATCTTTTCAGTTATCCATAAAAAGGTATGAACCACTGCTGACTCTGAAGTCTAAATATTTTTCTATCTACTGGCTAACACGGTACAAAGATACACATGTTTTCTAATTTCAAGAAGGAAAAATAAAGAAAATACAAATATAAACGCATATATGCACATGCCAAAAATAAATGGAACAACACAACACCCAAAAAATTGGTAACAAAATATAGTGTTGTACATTTAAGAATAAAAGTACATTTTTTTTTTATGAATAATGCTTAAGGAACGCAATGTTAAACTATAACATAGTGAAGACAATGGATTTTGTAATAGTCACTCATCATCATCATCGCAAATTTTATGTGACAGTCACAGACAATTTAATTATTTAAGTTCATAAAATCGTAACTTTCTATAGCATGTATGACATGTCCAGCATGGACTCATCAATGTGATTGATGACACATAATGTACAATAAAAAATAACCATTTAAAAAAACATTAGGCATTGTTTGTCACAATTTAAGTGTGTGCCTGCAAGTGTAGGTGAAACAAAGGCTACGGATAGCAAAGGTATATTCTATGTCTGTATCACACAGTGGACAGCCTCTGATGGGTAATGCCGATGTTATACTGTACGTCAATAAAGTCTGCGGCTGAAATCATGCATTTTTTGCTTGTAGAGTGTTGAAGAGGGTAAAAGAATGTCTGTTTGCGCAAAGCTTTATCCGTCAACACTACCTTCCTACTGTCACGCGTAGGGTAGGGTAGCGTGTGGCAATTAGCTGACTATCAAATGTGAGGTTAGGCTGCGTTATTGCGCACTAGGGACGCCAAAAAAAATACAGCAGTAAGAATTTAATGTGTAATACTACACCTATGACAAACCAAAAAATTACGTTCCCTCTTTAACAATGTACAAGACTAACAAGCCTAATGGTTGACGCTGACTTAATTGAGATACAGTATTACATCAACATTGTCCATGAGTAACTATGCACTGTGATACCTATATACCAGTATTAATTTATATCTCTTGTGGTTGTTTCAACAGCACTTGCAGGTATAAGTACCTATTGTCAGTATGCATGATGCACTTTCTAGATGTAATAATTTATTATTGGACATTATTACCATGTTTACATGCTGGCCATTTCATATATGGTGTTTGAAGTTCCAGTTGGCATCAGTATGTGTATTTTATAATGTCTGTCATAAAAAACTCGTCATGATGATGATGAGGATGTAATGATTCGTACATCCATTGAGTGCATTATCTTACAGGTACAGATAAAGTTCCTTTAAAAGCATTAATTCATAAGTCTGAAATGTACTTTTATGCATTAATTTAAAATGTGAAGAGTAGACTATGTTTTATTTTTTGTTACCATTTCTAATAGACATGTGCAGATATGCGCTGTGATGACAAATTATTATTTGTCCATATTTTTCTTAAAAATTTATCATTCTAGGCCTGCAAAACTTCACAATTTCATGTTTTCAGCATAACAAGCAGGGTGACGGCTCTTCCTATTTGGAGCATGTTGGTCATGTGTTTTCTGTCCATGTGTCGGGAACAGGACACTTCTTGCCGTTGACACAGCAGGGGAACAGCTGGCGTTACTGAACCCACTAACAGTAGAGCTTGTGTTTTGTTCTGTGGACACGACACTTCTGAGCAGCAACTGGCAGTGTTGGAGCCCAGGGAGTAGCGTTCAGGTGGTAGAAAGATGAACATAACAGGAGACATGGATAACGTTGCGAACCAGTTATTTAATCTGAAAACGGACAGAGAAATTCTGGCGAGATCCATGCCTTGTTCATTTTCAGAAAAGTAAGCCGGTCTACATTATCGGAGGATAGTCGCATGCGACGGTCTGTTAGTACACCACCTGCAGCACTAAAGACGCGCTCCGATAATACACTGGCAGCAGGGCAAGCCAGCACCTCCAATGCATACTGGCTAAGCTCTGGCCATGTATCCAGCTTAGAGACCCAAAACTTGAATGGGGAAGAGCCATCTGGGAGTACACTGAGAGGCAAAGCCAAGTAGTCTGTCACCATCTGACGGATACGTTGCCTCCCGCTGACTGGAGCCCTCTCGGATGGTGTAGACATTTGTGGCGCTGCCACAAAACTTTGCCACATTTTGAACATACTGGTCTTTCCTGTGCAGAGGCACTGCGTGTGCTCCCTCTTGTTGCAGAGCTCTCTACACTGCCTCGACGCACAGAGCTGCTTTGTAAAGCAGTAGCAGCAGCAGTGCTCTCGGCAGTAAGGTAGAACATTAGGGATTGCACCAGTGTGTCTTGGTACTCCCGCATTTTACGCTCCCGGTTCAACGGTGTGATGAGGCTTTTGACGTTGTCCGGTAGCGAGGGTCTAGGAGGGTGTACACCCAATAATCAGACGTCGTGAGAATGTGGGCGATGCGGCGGTCGTTTCTTAGGCACTGCAGCATGAAATCAACCATGTGCTGCAGACTCCCAAACTGGCAAAGAAACGCTGTCCTCTGCAAGAGGCGTTATCTCTGCCTGCTCTGCATCACCCCACCCTCGCTCTACATACTGACTAGAGCGTTGTGTACCTCCCTCTGGAGCGATGTCTTCCTCCTCCATTGACTCCTCCTCCTCATCCTCCTCACAAAGTGAGCCCTGCCCAGCCCTTTGTGAGGAACCACGTTGCGCTGACTTTCCAGAAGGTGATGGAATTTGTGACTCCTCATCCTCCACCTCTTCCAAAACCTCATCCCTTATTGCTTGCAGTGTTTTTTGAAGCAGGCAGATAAGGGGGACAGTCAGGCTGACTAGTGCATCATCTGCACTCGCCATCCGCGTTGACTCATCAAACGCACGCAAAACGTGGCACATGTCCTTCATAGTGGCCCACTCATTAATGGTGAAGTGTGGACGGCGCAAATTGCGTGTTGATTGCGCCTGATGCAGCTGATACTCCATAACTGCTGGCTGCTGCTCACACAACCGCTCCAACATATGTAACGTTGAATTCCACCTGGTGGATACGTCACATATGATGCGATGTTCAGGAAGGCGCAATCTGCGTTGCAGAGCTGCAATGCGCGATCTGGCCATGCTGGAACGTCGCAAGTGAGCGCACTCTAGGCGGACCTTGTGCAGCAGTGCATCAAGATCCGGATAGTCCCTCAAAAAACTCTGCACGACCAAGTTGAGCACATGTGCCAGACATGGTATGTGAGTGAGGTTGCCAAGGCCCAGAGCTGCCACCAGATTTCGGCCATTGTCACACACTACCAAACCTGGCTGGAGATTCGCTGGCAAAAACCACACGTCGCTCTCCTGCTTGATGGCATTCCAGACCTCCTGCGCTGTGTGGCTTCGATTCCCATGGGAATTAATTTCAGAACGGCCTGTTGCCGTTTGGCCACGGCTGTGCTCATATCGGTCGCATCAGGTAAGCGTCCACGGGTCCATGTGGAGGTAGACCGTGACGGCTCCTGCAGCGATGATTCTGAGGAACTGGAGTAGGAGGAGGAGTCAATGTGGACAGACTTGATTCCGGCAATCCTTGGAGTTGGCAGAACACGTACAGCGCCACTCGCAAGATCTGTACCCGGCTCCACAACATTCACCCAATGGGCAGTGAGTGAAAGGTATCGTCCCTGGCCATGGGTACTGGTCCACGCATCGGTGGTCAGGTGGACCTTGCTACTGACGGCGTTTTAGTAGCGCATGTTTAATTTTTGCCTCAACATGCTTTTGCAGACCAGGGACGGCTTGCCTGCTGAAATAAAATCGGCTGGGCACATTGTATTGTGGGACTGCCAATGCCATTAATTCACGGAAACTGTCAGTCTCCACCAGCCTGAATGACAGCATTTCAAGGGACAGGAGTTTTGCAATGACAGCATTCAGAGCCTGTGCTCGTGGATGGTTTGCCGAGTATGGCCGTCTTTTATCCCATGCCTGTGCTACCGATGGCTGTTTTGTGGCCTGGGTGTGTGAGGATGACAGGGAACTTGCACCTGTGGGTGGAATAACACTGTGTCTCTGGACAACAGTGACAGAGGTTCTTCCATGGCGATCCTTTGAGGAAGCCTTACCAGCTGTGTGTGAACTGGAGGAAGAGGCTCCAACAGGAGCTGAAGATGTAGGTGCTGCTGTAGGTTGGCCTACATCTCCAGTGTGTCTTTGTAACTCAACAAAGTGCTTTGACCGCACATGTTTCCACATATTTGTTGTATTAAGGTTACTGACACTTTTACCTCTTTTAATTTTTTGATTACACAGCTTGCATTTGACATAGCAAATATCATCTGCAACTGTATCAAAAAAGGACCACGCAGAGCAAGTCCTGGGAGCGCCCGGTTTGGCTGTTGGAAGAGAACTGCTCCGAACGGGTGCCAAACTGGAGGCTACAGGCAAGCGAGTCTGCAGCCTACCTCTCCTACTGTTTGGACCGTTGGGGCAATCTCTTCCTCAGAGCTGCTCCACCACCTTCCTGTTCCTCACGCCATGTTGGGTCTTGGACCTCATCATCTCCACCACTACCCTCTTCCAACACCTGCTGTTGTTGGGTGGTCTGGCCAGCACCATGCTCAACAGAAACTGGCAACTGAGTCTCATCATCATCAGATGCGTTCTGCGGTGTGCTGACCATCGGCACTGGCTCACCCGCCTCTTCAGATTCAGAGAGACACAGCTGTTGCGCATCACTGCATACTGCCTCTTCTTCACATTCCAGAATGCTGCTTGGCTGGGCCCCTGTTTCCAAGCCAACATATTCTGAGAACAGAAGCAGAGACTCAGCTGGCTCCTGTACAGAGCTCTCTGACTGCCTGGGCAATTTGGCAGGCGGTGAAGAGACTGATGGTTGTTCAACAGTGCTGTGGTCCTGAGAGGAGGTGGAAGGTATTGAAGTCGATGCATTGGCTGCCATCCAACCAACAACGGCTTCAATTTGTTCTTCACGCAGCAGGGGGGTACGCTGAGCTCCTACAAAAGTGCGCATAAAGGAACGCTCACGGGGAAAACTGGTGGATGCTGTGTCACTGGGTGCGGCAGCAGCCACAGAATCCCCACGTCCTCTCCCTGCTGCAAATCCACGGCCTCGACCACGACCACGTGCCTTACTCACTGACTTCTTCATCTTGGTAGATGATAAAGAAAGTCAGAAAAGTTAAGGCCTAAGTGTGGTTATTCCTCACAGACTACAGTGAACCCTGCAGACAACTGTTCAGTATCTGTGAAAGGCCCCTTTGTGTAGTTCTATAGTGTTTGCAACCAATGTATTGTATACGGATGGAAGCGCGTCACACTAATAGATTAGTTTTTTTTCCACTAAAATGGAGCAGCACCAATTAGAGAAAAATGTGAAGGATGAGGCAGTGACACACGCTCAGCAGACTACAACCGGCAGTGGTTGAAGTACAAACTGGAGCGTAATCTGCACTCACAAATGAAAAGCTCACAGACTACAGTGAACACTGAAACACAACTATTCACTATCTGTGAAAAGCTCCTTTGTGTAGTTCTATAGTGTTTGCAACCAATGTATTGTATACGGATGGAAGCGCGTCACACTAATAGATTAGATTTTTTTCCACTAAAATGGAGCAGCACCAATTAGAGAAAAATGTGAAGGATGAGGCAGTGACACACGCTCAGCAGACTACAACCGGCAGTGGTTGAAGAACTAACTGGAGCGTGATCTGCACTCAAAAAATCAAAACCTCACAGACTGCAGTGAACACTGAAACACAACTATTCACTATCTGTGAAAAGCTCCTTTGTGTAGTTCTATAGTGTTTGCAACCAATGTATTGTATACGGATGGAAGCGCGTCACACTAATAGATTAGATTTTTTTCCACTAAAATGGAGCAGCACCAATTAGAGAAAAATGTGAAGGATGAGGCAGTGACACACGCTCAGCAGACTACAACCGGCAGTGGTTGAAGAACTAACTGGAGCGTGATCTGCACTCAAAAATCAAAACCTCACAGACTGCAGTGAACACTGAAACACAAACTATTCACTATCTGTGAAAAGCTCCTTTGTGTAGTTCTATAGTGTTTGCAACCAATGTATTGTATACGGATGGAAGCACGTCACACTAATAGATTTGATTTTTTTCTAATATAATGGAGCTGCACCAATTCCACTAAATAAAATAAAAAAAAAGAGTCAGTGACACGTGCAGATGCCTACAAACAGCGGTGGATGCAGAGCAAACTGCAGCGTCACCTGCACTGTCACACACACACCTTGCACAGAGCTGTTAAAACAACACTGGCAAAATGAAGCTTTACACAGCGGTTGGTAAACTAGCCTGCCTCAAGCACAGTAGTACACAAAATCGCAATATGTAACTGTCCTCAGAGTTAGCAGAGTAGCGTTCTGTCCCTTACTGAGTTCACAGCACAGTGACGCTAAAATGGCGGCGGCGCCTTTTATAGTGCATTCTGACATCATTTCAGCAGCCAATCACAGCCATGCCATTAGTTAAGATGACCGCAGCATTACAGGATGTGCCCACACTTCGTAGGATTCCTCATTGGCTGACTAAAATCACATTGCCTCTCAAAGAATTATGGGAACTTCCGATTCCGGTATACGATATGGGAAAAGTATCGGAATTAAGTATCGGAATTCCGATAACGCGAATATCGGCCGATACCCGATACTTGCGGTTATCGGAATGCTCAACACTAGTGGCTACTGTACGGTCAAAGGAGACGTTTTTTCTAAATTGTGTAATATAAGACAAAATAGTTATATAATGGTGTCACTTGGCTAGAAAAGGTCTTCTATCCACAAATCCTGGCTTATATTATAGGTGTTTTCACCATAGTGCTGATTTTACAGCAATCACGTTTACATAGTGAAAAAACACTTAAGATGTAGCGTACTATAAAATGAGATCTAATGTTGAAGCTAATAGTTTTGTTTCATCAGAAGGCAGCAACATTTGTCTTCCTGCCTTAATTGTTGTCTTCTAGTTAAGGATTAGATCCAATTATTTGCTCATTTTCAAAGTAACAAATCAAGGAAATGCTATTATTAATGTGTGACTATTCTGTGCTAATAGTAAATATTTTCTTGATGATATATAGCTTTGTCATAAATCAGTATTTAAATGCAAGTGAACATAAACGATGGATTTGCAAAAGAAGAATATTTATAGCAATCAAAGTATTCTGTCTAATGTGTTAAACGATCTAAGTACTGAGGTGAGGAGCAGTTTATGTTCTATCTTGTGCTGCTGAAAAATAATTCAGCTTCAGCAAACATTAGTTTTGTAGATTTATGAATAAATGTGACATCCCTAATATTTTTTGTTTTAGAAAGGTGGAGGGATAAAGGCTCTCATACACATTAGAGAAAAGTCCTAAGGCTGGGTTCACATTGCGCTAATGGCAATGCGCTGACGGCATCCGTTACATAGCCGCACTAATGCTATGCGTTAGCGCACCCATAGACTGCCATTATGTAGCGCATCGCTAATGCATGTCATAATCGGCATGCATTAGCGATGTGCCGTCATTCTGTGACGACCCTCAGACGCGGTCTGCAGCGTTCTGGGGTCCGTCACCGCTTAGCACAGATTGAGCATCTGCGCTAGTGCGATTGCATAACACGCTCTTTAAAAGGCAGTTGCGTTAGCGCAGTCCGTTTAACGCATGTGTTGAACGGACGGCCCTAACGCAATGTGAACCTAGCCTAAACACACCTATTTTTAGCAGCACAGACCAACCATCTAATATTAATGGGACCTTCTGCTCCTCATCTCACAGATAATTGAGAAAGAAGAATTGGGGTAGTTCACTATCACGAGCAACAGATGCTTTTGTTCCTTGGGCACTATGCCAAAGTAAAATATGTTGGCACTATATAAGCAAAATTATTATCATTATTATTTTGTAACCATGCTGTGCCATGTGCATAAACAGTTTCTGATAGCATATGGGATATTTGGTAGAAATTGTAGAAAAAATTGAGGGGTTCAGGCTAGAGCCATATTTTATTGGACAAAAATTTAATTTCTCATTTTTTCTTTTCTCTTTTCCACTGTGTTAACTCGTGTTAAGCTTGTGAAGTGGTAATAAACTTCCTGAATATAGTTTTGAATAGATAGCATGGTAAATTAAAAATTGTTGCTAAAGGTTTAAAGGGAACCTATCTCATGAAAAAACACTATTAACTTGCAGATATGTTGTGAATGGACTTGAAATGAGTTCTGAGCAGAGGCTCCCTCTGGTGGTTACAAGCGGTACTGGACTGTCCAGTGAAGATTGTGAGGATTGGGAATCAGGTGTTACTGACTGGTCTTATATAAGGGAGTCGCCTTCCCATCAGGGTTGCCGGTGATCAATTGTTCTGGTCTCAATCCTTGATTCCTGTTTCCTTTGTAGCCTGCTGTGTCGTGTCTGCATCTCCTGCTAACAGATAAGACATTTTCTTCTTTTTGTGCTTGATTTTTGCATTTTGTCCTGCACTTCTGTGGGGGCCTTCAGGGTCCCCTTCGGGGCTTTTGCCCTCTCAGTTTAGTTCAGCCACTGATGTTTGTACATTTGCTTTTTCCAGTTTTTTCAGTGGCTGCTGTTTTGATTTTGTTACACCAGAGAACTAATTTAGGTGGTAGAGGTCGTGTGATCTCAGGTGTTTTTGAAATTAGTAGAGTTGGTGCTTTTCAGGGTTTTTTGGGATTGCAGTAAGTGCCTTCCTATCCTTTTCTATTTAGGTAGTTTGGGCCCAACGTTTGCTCATACTATTTTCTGTCTTTGTCAGTATTTCTTCTTGCCTAACCGCCATTACATGTTTGGGGGCTTTCTATGTTCTTTGGGGATCTGCTCCGGGGCAGATAGCTTTCCTCTTTCTATCTTTAGGTGTAGTTAGTTTCTCAGGCTGTGACGAGGCGTCTAGGACCAACGTAGTAACGCTCCACGGCTGCCTCTAGTTGTGGTGGTTAGTCAGGGTACTGCAATCTCATAGTTTCCAACTGCTCTGGTATATTGCCTTTTTTACCTGCACTCCTCAGCTACCGAAACATAACAGTATCACCGGCCCAAAAATTGAAAATTGTATGGTACTCACAGAAGGGAAAAATATTGTGAAAGAAAAAAGGTTGTCAGAGTTGTCAGAGATATTTTTCTGTTTGTTGCATTTTTTTTTTCCCTCTGTATCTCTGGGTGCTGGGGAGGATTTTTTCTCTCAATGGAGTTTGCACAGTTGTCTGGCCGTGTGGATCAGCTTGCCACTGAGGTTCGGAGTATTGCTACCTATCTTGCTAGGTTGCCTGTTGTGGAACCTAGGATTCCCATGCCAGATTTGTTTTTGGGGGATCGAGCCAAGTTTCTGAATTTCAAAAATAATTGTAAATTGTTTTTTGCCTTAAATCTAAGTCCTCAGGGAACGCAGCGCAGCAGGTTCAAATTGTCATCTCTCTCCTGCGCGGCGATCCTCAGGATTGGGCTTTTTCCCTGACACCTGGGGATCCTGTTTTGAGTGATGTTGATGCATTTTTTCAGGCCTTGGGGTTATTGTACGATGAGCCTAATGTCACTGATCAAGCTTAAAAAGCCTTGTTGGCATTGAATCAGGGGCTTGATGACGCTGAGTTATACTGTCAGAGATTCCGTAGGTGGGCAGTCCTGACCAAA